>CM022303.1:303511456-304719309 GCA_011799875.1 Thinopyrum elongatum | reverse complement strand
AGACTAAAAGAATACCACATATGTGTGGCATTGCATTTAGTCACATTGGAGAAACCCTCATGGAGAAATTCCATAGTGATGGATTTTGGAGTCATATGATTATGAATCATCAGACGCTTGCAACTTTCATCCAAATTGTGAAGTAAACTAAAATACCGTTCATAGGCCATAAAGAATGAGCAACAAAATAATTGGAACATGCATATTGATGTGTGTATTCCAATAAGTGTTGTTGCAAGCAGTGGATTTATCTATCTTCAAGGATGACTCAAGTAGATATTTATATTTACTAATTGAGACATAATTCTAGATCTTTTGAAATGGTTCAAAAGATTTTTGAGAAAGAAGTAGAAATTATTGTAACAAGAAAATTATGTTTCTACAAATTGATTGCAGAAAATAATATTTGATTTACAAATTTAGCGAATGTCTGATGAGCTGTAAAGTGTTTTATAGCTTAAACCTACTGGAGACACTACTAAGAGTAGAGTGTTTTGAGTAGATGTAATCAAACTATCTATGACATAGTGAGATCAAAGATGACATTAATCAATTTTGCCAATATACTCTTAATGTGATGCTTTAGAGACTATGGCTTTTACACTAAAAAAAGATCGCCATAAAATCTATAAGATAAATGCTACTTTGTAAGTATCCCAAATGGTTGGGTATTCCTCTATCACTACGCCAAGGCAAAGTGTTTTGCCACAGAGTGCGGAAATTTTGAAGAAAATGTTTTCTGCAAAATACTAAGTGGGAGGACAGTGCAAATCGACAACATTATAGAATCTTCGTGATCAGGTCGAAGAAAAGAAATGCTAGAAGTGGTTCTAAGATTTCTTACTGCGACTGATACAGAAGCCTCTACATAGGATATAGAGACTTCAGTCGAACTTGCAGCTGAACTATATAGGTTGGGGATATTCGTGCAAACCTTCATGGTGCACAGACGAAATATTGTTGAACAAACAATGAACCTATGATACACAGAGAAGCGTTGATGGGCCCTGACTCCGGAATTGGCTATACGCCAAAATAATCCGAGATAGTATCCATACACATAATTCAAGTTCAAACTTGATGGACCCTCTAAAAGACTTGAAGTCTAAAGTGTAGTGATGGATCTATAGATTGATAATGATAAAAATGTTTTATAATGCTTGGCTTGTTGCAAATAAGTTTATGACATGATCAAGGAGTTGATTATGATGGGATTGTATCATCATAATAATACTTAAAGTCAATTCAGATTAAACTAGCAATTACTAAATATTTCAATTATGAAATATAAAAGATGGATGTCAAAATTATTCTCATGAGATGGAAATAGAACCAAGCTTGTATATTTGATACAGACCAAGGTGATTTTCTCAATCCAGAGGATGCTAGTAAGTGTGCAAACTTCCAAGATTTGAGGCAAGCATAGTGGAGTTGGAATCTTTGTTTTGATGAATTGATCGAATAATATGATTTCATCGATAGAAGCAAAGATGCTTGTATTTACAAGAAAGTAAGTGGGAGCATGATATTATTTCTAAACACTATGTGTGCATGATACATAGTAGATTGGAAATTTCTTGACACAGATTATGACTTTATTGAAACTAGTTTTTTTACTAAAGCACTTCGGCAATATAGTCCTTGAAATTAGCATTAAAATCTATGGAGATAGTAGTGTCTAATCAAGGCTTAGCCAAAATACATATTGACAAAATACTAAAGCAGTTTAGTATGAGAATTGCCAAGAAGTGTTTCTTGTCAAAGTCACATGGAAGGAGTTCTTATGAAGAATCAGTATCTTGAATACTAACGGGCAAAATACATGATTCCAATCACACTTGTGTTAATTCCATGGTATGTAAATAACCAGATATGTCCAAGTACTCCAAATAAGTTGTGAGCAAAGTTACCAGAATGGTCAAATTGTTGATCATAGGACAATAGTGAAAAATATCATTAAGTACTGACGACGCATTTTTCGCATATGGAGAAAATGAAAAGATTGTTGTAAGGAGTTACATCAATAAATGCTTGATGTAAGTAGTACATTGACAAAAATCTTCATTCAGTGCTCCAAGCGAATTTTGATTTCAATTAAAATTATTTATGGTGGCACAGTAAGTTGGAATTGGTCCAAAGTAGTTACTATGGTGAATTCTATAACAGAAGGCTAGTATATTGTTTCTTTAGAAGCAAGAAAAGAGGGTGATGAATCAGAGTTCCATTTATGAACTTGGATTGGTTTCTAGGCATCGGCATGGAGCACGATCACCAATGGGGCAGGGGTGCCCCTTTGTGGGTCGGCATGGGGACGGCCGCGTTGCACAAAGAGAAGAAGCAGCAGGGGACAGCAAGGCAATGGACAACTAGTTTTTACCTAGGTTCGGGCCGCTTTGCAGCGTAAAACCCTACTCCTGCTATGGTTGATTGATCTGGAGGAGGATGAAGGCGCAAAATGCACTAACCCGGCAAGGATGCCTCGGGAGTGCAATCACACGCGTACAAGTGCAGGGAGTCAAAGTGTTCGAACCCTTTGCTAGGTTGCCTCAGGCCTCCTTTTATAGTTTAAGGGGCGACCACAGTGGCAAAACAGTCATTTAGGTGAGATTAGATAGCTAACAGTGCTATCATACCTAACTCTGGCAGTTAGGACAAAGTGCATTAAATGCATTGCTAGGTGTCGTGTCGAGGTTGAATCCCGGCAAGCCTGCCGCGCCGCTTATCTACTTCTCCTTGTTAGTGTGACACGTCTCTTGGATGGGTGTCAATAAAGCTAATCACTTCTTGATCATGCTGCCACGTGCCTGACAGGATCCACCTGGTTGCTTGGTTCCTTGACACCGCACTGATAAATGACTTGGGTGCGATGAGGTGGAGTGGTGGATTCTCGGTCGAAACCTACCAGCAAGAAGCCTGGCGGGTTTTGATCTTGGCGGCCCCGACAACCCTGCCGGGGCAATCTGGACTTGTCCTTAGGTACAGCCTCAGCCTGGCCAGGATCTCCTGCCCAATAAGGGAGGCCTTCCCAAGGTGATTTCCGGCTATCTTGTTCTCCTGGGTCTCTGATGCGCCCGGGAAAGGCAGCTCGCCCGTAAGTTTGCGCACTGGTCAAGGGGGAAACAAATACGTCTATTTGTGTACTCCGATAGTAGCCCCCGGGCCTGAGCCAAATGCGGCGCGGGTGCGTTGGGTTAGGCCCCAAGCAGTGCGCAGACACGCGGCAAAAATCCTCTGTCCACTCGTAATGATTTTACTGGCTTGTCAATCACATGTCCGTTCAGCGCAGTTACCGTGGGTCATGCGATCATGGTTTTGCAGTGGTTATTGGGGGAGCGTGCCTATAAAAAGGTGGTTTTGCAGGGGAATAGCAGAGAGCTAGCCCCCTTCACATGGTCCCAATAAAACGGGGCAGACGCGAAGGAGTGTTGCTCATTCACGCCTTTCACCTTTCTCGCTTCATCTTCTTCCTCTCGACGAAAACTGCCTCCGCTGCCACTCCCTCTCCCTCCACCTCCAGATCTTCCCCTCCTTGCCATCCATGGGGCGCAAGAAGAGCGCCGTGAAGGGAAAGCAAGCGGCCAAGCCGGAAGACCCGAGGGCAGAGGAGAAAAATAAGGAAGCGAAAGCTCTGGTCCAGCGGCAGCAAGAGAACGTGGTTTTCTCGCCGTCGGACCCTGATGGCAATTCCTTGATCCGGAGATATGCCTATATGTGGGGGAGAAAAACCAAAGGGCATGGAGAGCCAGTTGTCATCTCTGATGGATCCAAGGTTCCAAATGACTCATACCCATTCTTCTGCGCTTACTTTTACTGCGGGCTCTCCCCACTTTCTCCGATTTCTTCAGCGCCATGTACTCTTTTGGGTTTCGCTTGCTGGATTTCACGCCCAATGCAATGACGTGCATGGTGGTGTTTGCCCATTTTTGCGAGAATTTTGTTGGAGTCGCCCCAATGTGGATCTGTTCCATCACTTCTACATCCCCCGCATCGAGGATAAATCCCTTTCAGGAAATATATCATGGATTCCGCGGGGGAAGATGGAAGATTGGGATTACCTTGGAGGACAACTGCACGGCAAGTGGGAGGAGTGGAGAGAGGATTGATGTTGGATCAAGGACCCGGAAGCCCCTCCGTTCTGCCAGCCGCAAACCAAGTGCGTGGTGCGCGGCAAGGATTGGAGCAACCCGGGAGAAGCTGATGGGAGGCTCCACAAAACACTGAACAGAGTTTCCCGTCTCAAGGGTTCCAGGCTCACCATTGAGCATGTGGGTGCTGATTTCCTCTGACGTCGCATCGCCCCGCTGCAACAACGGGACCGCTTTGCTTGGGAGTACAAAAACACCGCGGACTCGATGCGACTGTATCCTGGCATTGCCAACAACCTGACAGTCATGAGCCATGCCTGGCTGTGTGAGCAACTTTTCCATAAGGCCGGCACCTTCCACTTGCCGACAAGATATGTTCCCTTGCATATCAACTCTGCGCTGGACCAAATCCTCAAGTGTATGCCAGATTGCAATGCCAATGGAGTCAAAGCAGACTGGCAGTTGCCTAGCTTAGAGGATGAGATGAACTGGGCCTCAAGCTTAGTGGAGAGAGCCCAGGAAGGAGACCGACTTCACCAAGGGCACCACCGAAGAGGAGCAGGAGTACATCCAAAGCAGGCTTGAGGAGGCCCGAAGGCTGCCATGGCAGCTGGTGATGACAATGAAGGGAACTCCTCAGAGGAAGAGCGTTTTGATGAAGAGATCGCTGAGCTTGAAGCGCTAGGAGTCGCGGCTGCCGGGACCGGAGCTACCGGGTCTGAAGCTGCCGGGGAAGGGGCTGCTGGGGCAGAGGGAGCCACAGCGCCTGAAGAGGAGGAATGACTCAAAGCGGGCCCGCAAGCCCCAGAGCAGAAGCGTCGGCTTCGTGATAACCCACAAGTATAGGGGATCGAAAATTTTCGAGGGTAGAGTATTCAACCCAAATTTATTGATTCGACACAAGGGGAGCCACAGAATATTCCCGAGTATTAGCAGCTGAGTTTTCAATTCAACCACACCTGAAAGACTTAATATATGCAGCAAAGTTTTTAGTAGCAAAGTAGTATGGAAGTAACGGTAACGGTGGCAAAAGTAACAGTAGTAGTTTTGTGATGATTGTGACAGTAGCAACGGAAAAGTAACTTAGCAAAGATCAATATGTGAAAATCTCGTAAGCAACGGATCAGTGATGGATAATTATGTGGCATTCATCATGCAACAACTATAACCTAGGGTGACACAGAACTAGCTCCAATTCATCAATATAATGTAGGCATGTATTCTGAATATAGTCATACGTGCTTATGGAAAAGAACTTGCATGGCATCTTTTGTCCTACCCTCCCATGGCAGCGGGGTCCTAATGGAAACTAAGGGATATTAAAGCCTCCTTTTAATAGAGAACCAGACCAAAGCATTAGCACTTAGTGAATACATGAACTCCTCAAACTACGGTAATCACCGGAAAGAGTCCCAATTATTGTCATCTTGGGGTATGCGGATCATAACACGTAATAGGTGTCTACAACTTGCAAGATAGGATCAAGAACACAAATATATTCATGAAAACATAATAAGTTCAGATCTGAAATGATGGCACTTGGGCCCTAGTGACAAGCATTATGCATAGCAAAGTCATAGCAACATCTATCTCATAACATAGTGGATACTAGGGATCAAACCCTAACAAAACTAACTCAATTACATGATAAATCTCATCCAATCCATCACCGTCCAGCAAGCCTACGATGGAATTACTCACACACGGCGGTGAGCAACATGAAATTGGTGATGGAGGAAGGTTGGTGATGATGATGGCGACGAATCCCCCTCTCCGGAGCCCCGAACGGACTCGAGATCAGCCCTCCCGATGAAGAACAGGAGGTGGCGGCGGCTTCATATCGTAAAACATGATGAATCCTTCTCTCTGATTTTTTTTCTCCATGAATAGGTACTTATAGACTTGGAATTAGGGTTGGAGGAGCTCCAGGGGGCCCACAAGCCTGCAGGGCGCGCGCCAAGGGCTTGTAGCCTCTTGGTGGCCCCCCTCTGGTTGATTCTTGCGCTAATATTTTTTTATATATTCCAAAAATATTCTCCGTAAATTTTCAGGTAAATCTGAGAACTTTTATTTCTGCACAAAAATAACACCATGGCAATTCTGCTGAAAACAGCGTCAGTGCGGGTTAGTTCCGTTCAAATCATGCAAATTGGAGTCGAAAACAAGGGCAAAAGAGTTTGGAAAAGTAGATACGATGGAGACGTATCAACTCCCCCAAGCTTAACCCATTGATTGTCCTCAAGCAATTCAGTTGACAAACTGAAAGTGACAAAGAAGAACTTTTACAAACTCTGTATGATCTTGTTGTTGCAAATATGTCTAGCCAACATTCAGGGTTTCAGCAAAGATTATGAACTAACCATATTCACAATAACATTTAGGTCTGGCATTTACTCATGTCAATGGCATAATCAACTAGCGAGCAATAATAATAAATCTCGGATGACAACACTTTTTCAAAACAATCATGATATAATATGACAAAATGGTATCTCGCTAGCCCTTTCTGAGACCGCAAAACATAAATGTAGAGCACCCCTGAAGATCAAGGACTGACTAGACATTATAATTCATGGCGAAAGAGATCCAGTAACACTCATACTCAATATCAATTAATAACAAAGCATACAAATGACAGTGGTGCTCTCTAACTGGTGCTTTTTATAAGAGGATGATGACTCAGCAATAAAAGTAAATAGATAGGCCCTTCGCAGAGGGAAGCAGGGATTTGAAGAGGTGCCAGAGCTCGAGCTTTTAAAACAGAGATGAATATAATTTTGAGCGGTATGCTTTCATTGTCAACATAACAACCAAGAGATCTCGGTATCTTCCTTGCTAGATACATTATAGGCGGTTCCCAAACAAAATGGTAAAGTTTTTACTCCCCCTCCACCAAAAATCACACTCCATGGCTAGCCGAATCCACGGGTACCGTCCATACCAACAATATTCCTGGTGGAGTTTTGTTTGATAATTATATTTTGATTTGATTTCGATCATGGAACTGGGCATCCCGATTACCACCCACTTTCTCATGAATGACAAGTGAATAAAAACTCATCGTGAGAATAACCCACCTAGCATGGAAGATACTGACAGCCCCCAGTCACTACATGAGTGATTCGGGCATACCAAACAGATTATTATTTGAAGGTTTAGAGTTTGGCACATGCAAATTTACTTGGAACGGCAGGTAAATACCGCATATAGGTAGGTATGGTAGACTCATATGGAACAACTTTGGGTTTAAGGAAGTGGATGCACAAGCAATATTCCCGCTTAGTACAAGTGAAGGCTGGCAAAAGATTGAGGAGCGACCAACTAGAGAGCGACAACAGTCATAAACATGCATTGAGATTAACCAACATTGAGTGCAAGCATGAGTAGGATATAAATCACCATGAACATAAATATCGTGGAGGCTATGTTGTTTTTGTTACAACTACATGCATGAACATGTGCCAAGTCAAGCCACTCGAATCATTCAAAGGAGGATACCATCCTATCATACTACATCATAACCATTTTAATTTTCATGTTGGCACACACGACAAACCATTATACACTCCTAGCTAATTAAGCATGGCTTGAGTAACTATAATCTCTAATTGTCATTGCAAACATGTTTCATTCATAATGGGCTGAATCAAGCATGATGAGCTAATTATATTTACAAAAACAAAATTGGTCGAGTTCGTACCAGCTTTTCTCCATCTCAATCATTTCATCATATATCGTCATTATTACCTTTCCCTTGCACGACCGAACGGTGTGAATAATAATAAGAGTGCACATGCATTGGACTAAGCTGGAATCTGCAAACATTTATTCAAAGAAGAAGACAAGGTGATATGGGCTCTTTGTTAGATCAACAATAATGCATATGAGAGCCACTCAACATTTTCATCGTGGTCTTCTCCTTACGACCCAAAGAAAAGAAAAGAATTTCAAAGAAACACACTGAAATATTTTTGGGGTTTTTGTTTTTTTGAAGAAAGTAAAACAAGAGTGATAAAAACTATTTACACGGGAAAGCTCCCAACAAGCAGAAGAAGAACGAGAAATCTTTTTGGGTTTTCTTTTAATACTACTACTATATAAACTAGAAAAGAAAAACTAAAAAGAAGCGAGAACTTTTTTTTTGGATTTTCTCAAAGTTTTTCCAACACACAAGAAGAAAGCGAGAAAAAGAAAAAACTAGCATGGATAATACAATAAAAAAGTATGAACACCGACAACTGAGTGTGTGAACATGAATGTAATGTTGATGAGAAATACGTACTCCCCCAAGCTTAGGCTTTTGGCCTAAGTTGGTCTAGGGCCACGGCTCAAAATAACCCTCTCCTCGATACTCCGGAGGGTCCTGAGGGTTCCACTGGTTGGCGAGCTCCTGTGGCTCCCACTAAAAAATAGGCTCCTGATATGGATCATGAACTGGTGCTGGCTCAGGTGCTGGGGGTTGTGCAAGACCCCAAAATCTGTAGATGTCCTCGGGCATAATAGTGTACCTACCTGAATGAATATCGAACAAAGAAGAAGCAGGCAAAGCAATAGTCTCACAAGTACCCTGACTAAATACTAAGTTGTAGAGGAGTCTCTTGTCCTTATCCTTCTTAATAAAATCGTGCGCTACCATACTATTATAGTTCAAATATCTAGTGGGTAGCAGCATCTCTTCCTCCTCATCATGCCTAATAGGTATCTCCAATCGGGAGGCATAGATACCTCCAAAGATGGGACCCTTCGTGCGGTTTGTGTTTAACCGACGAGCAACAATAGCGCCCAAACTAAAAGTTCTATCACAATATAAAGCATGGCACAGAATAGCAAGGCCCGGGGCACTAAGACCTCCGCTCTCCCCACAACCAATCAAACATCTCCCAGAAAATAATGAATAATAGCGTAAAACAGGAAAATGTAAGCTAGCCACTCTCGCCTCCGACACCCCTCTCTCTTCCCGTAAAGTAGTTTCGACAATAAAGTCCTCCACGTCTCTAGGACGTGGTTCACTAACGCTGCCCTCATAAGGTAATTTACAAACATCGCAAAAATCATAAAGTGTCATTTGCTTAGGCACATCATACAAGTGAAATTCTATAATGGGAGGATCCTTCCTAGCATGAAAGTGAAAATTTTGCACGAAGGTGTTAGTGAGCAGAAGGTATTGTTCACACTTATCTCGGAGGAAGTCGGTGATGCCTGCATTCTTTGCCAAATAATAGAAATCATCATAAATTCCTGCCGCCCTCAAGAATGCATCACTTGGCCATTCACATGGCCGAACCTCCACCGTACGTGGAAGGATGTACTTGGGCTTCTTCTTCTCCTCATTTTCATTTTCATTTGAATCCCGGCTTGGAGAACCCCTTAACCATCTCTTCATTATTTCTTTCCTTTTCTTTGAAAATATTCTGAAATTTTTAGTAACTCAAAATAAAAGTGAACAAAACCCAACAAAATTGCTAGCAACTACTCCCACAAGTGTCTAGAGGCTATATCATGCAACAAAACTACTTTGGACCATATAAATTTGACATGCAAGCTCAAGAATAAGGTCACCACAGCAGAAAATTTTTGCAATATATAAAGCACTAGAACAAAAACTAATTGGACCATTGGAGGAGTCACATACCGAAGAACAATCCCCCAAAATAGTTTTGCGAATGGAGCTTTGAGCAAGGAGATCGAAAATGGCAGCAAAATGAGCTAGAACACGGGTTGAGCAATGGTGGGATTTTTTCTGGAATAAGATGAAGTAGATGGGTGTTGGAATAAGTGAGGGGGACCCACAAGCCACCTAGGCGCGCCCAGGGGGTGGGCGCACCCTGTGGGCTTGTGGCCCACTGGTGCTGCCCCCTGGTGTGTTTTCAGTGCTAGAAATTCTTAAATATTCTATAAAAAATTATACTAAATTTTCAGGGCATTTGGAGAACTTTTATTTTCGGGACATTTTTTTATTGCATGGATAATTCAGAAAATAGACAAATAATAGTATTTTTCTTTATTTATTCTAAATAACAGAAAGTAAAAAGTGGTTACAGAAAATTGTGTTTACTAAATTCATCCATCTCATGCCCATCAAAAGGAATCCATTAACAAGGTTGATCAAGTCTTATTAACAAACTTCTTCTGAATGACATGAAACCGGAGAATCTTCGTATAACACAAGGTTACCTCAACGGGGATATGAATGTCCCCAACAATAAGAATATCGTATTTCTTTCTGACAGTAGGAATAGGGAATTCAAAACCTCCAATAGCAATAGTTGAAAATTTTCCAATAGAATTGATGCTATTTATTTGAGGTTGTTTCTTCGGAAAGTGTACCGTATGCTCATTACCATTAACATGAAAAGTGACATTGCCCTTGTTGCAATCAATAACAGCCCCTGCAGTATTCAAAAAGGGTCTACCAAGGATGATCGACATACTATCGTCCTCGGGTATATCAAGAATAACAAAGTCCGTTAAAATAGTAACATTTGCAACTACGACAGGCACATCCTCACAAATACCGATGGGTATGGCAGTTGATTTATCATCCATTTGCAAAGAGATTTCAGTTGGTGTCAACTTATTCAAATCAAGTCTACGATATAAAGAGAAAGGCATAACACTAACACCGGCTCCCAAATCACATAAAGCAGTTTTAACATAGTTTCTTTTAATGGAGCATGGTATAGTTGGTACTCCTGGATCTCCTAGTTTCTTTGGTATTCCACCCTTAAAAGTGTAATTAGCAAGCATAGTGGAAATTTCAGCTTCTGGTATCTTTCTTTTATTTGTAACAATATCTTTCATATACTTAGCATAAGGAGACATTTTCAGAATATCAGTCAACCGCATACGCAGAAAGACAGGTCTAAGCATTTCTACAAAGCGCTCAAAATCCTCATCATCCTTTTTCTTGGATGGTTTAGGAGGAAAGGGCATGGGTTTCTGAACCCATGGTTCTCTTTCTTTACCATGTTTCCTAGCAATGAAGTCTCTCTTATCATATCTTTTATTCTTAGGTTGTGGGTTATCAAGATCAACAACAGGTTCAAACTCCACATCATTATCATTATTGGGTTGAGCATCAACATGAACATCATCATTAAAATTATCACTAGGTTCATGTTCATCACCATATTGTGTCTCAGCATCAGAAATAGAAATATCATTTGGATTCTCAGGTGTGTCTACAACAGGTTCACTAGAAGCATGGAAAGTCCTATCAGTTTTCTTTTTCTTCTTTGAAGAACTAGGGGCCCACAGGATACAAAGGTTCCTGAGTCATTTTACCTCCTCTAGTCATAACTCTAACAGCATTATCATTGTTCTTATTATTCATCTCATTAAGCAAATCATTTTGTGCCTTGAGAACTTGTTCTACTTGAGTTTTTACCATGGAAGCATGTTTACTAATAATTTTGAGATCACTAACAGTTCTACACAAGTAGTCACCCAAGCAGTTAAGCATATAAGCATTACGTTTCAATTGTCTACTAACATATGAATTGAAATTTTCTTGTTTAACAATAAATTTATCAAATTCATCCAAGCATTGACTAGCAGACTTATTATGAGGAATAACACCTTCATCAAATCTATAGAGAGAATTTACCTCTACTACCTATGTTGGGTTATCAAGACCATTCATTTCTTCAATAGGTGGTAAATTCTTAACATCTTCAGCTTTAATACCTTTTTCTTTCATAGATTTCTTTGCCTCTTACATATCTTCAGGACTGAGAAATAGAATACCACTTTTCTTCGGAGTTGGCTTAGGAGGTGGTTCGGGAAGAGTCCAATCATTATCATTACTCAATATATTATTCAATAGCACTTCAGCTTGTTCAACAATTCATTCCCTGAAAACACAACCAGCACAACTATGTAGGTGGTCCCTAGAAGCATCGGTTAGTCCATTATAAAAGATATCAACTATTTCATTTTTCTTGAGAGGATGATCAGGCAAAGCATTAAGTAATTGGAGAAGCCTCCCCCAAGCTTGTGGAAGACTCTCTTCTTCAATTTGCACAAAGTTAAATATTTCCTGTAAAGCAGCTTGTTTCTTATGAGCAGGAAAATATTTTTCAGAGAAGTAATATATCATATCCTGGGGACTACGCACACAACCAGGAGCAAGAGAATTAAACCATATCTGAGCATCACCCTTTAACGAAAAAGGAAACAACTTAAGACTATAGTAATAGCGAATTTTTTTCCTCATGAGCAAACAGGGTGGCTATATCATTCAATTTAGTAAGATGTGCCACAACAGTTTGAGATTCATAACCATGGAAAGGATCAGATTCAACCAAAGTAATTAACTCAGGATCGACAGAGAATTCATAATCCTTATCAGTAACAAATATACGTGAAGTAGCAAACTTGAGATCATATTGCATTCTAGCATTCAAAGATTTTTATTTCCACTTGCATAATAATTTCTTAAGATCATCTCTATCCTTACAAGCAAGAAAGTCCCTAGCTACCTCTCCATCCATAACATAACCCTCAGGTATATCAGGCAATTCATATCTAGGAGAGCTAGGTCTAGCAGGTGTTTCAAAGTGTTCAGTTTCAATAATTTCATCTCTTTCAGAAATATCATCAGTTTTAGCATGAACTCTAGGAAGTTGTTCATCAAGAAATTCACCCAGTGGCACAGTATTATCAAGCAAAGTATCATCCTAAGCATCATGCATAGCAGAAATAGCATCATCAATTACTTGCGACATATCAGAATTAATAACAGGTGGTGGTGTCGCAAGCTTACTCAAAATAGAAGGTGAATCAAGTGCAGAGCTAGATGGCAGTTCCTTACCTCCCCTCGTAGTAGAGGAAAAAATCTCCATTTTGTTATCTTTCAGATTCCTCATAGTGATCAATAGATATAAATCCCAAGTGAGTTAGAGAATAGAGCTATGCTCCCCGGCAACGGCGCCAGAAAAAAGGTCTTGATAACCCACAAGTATAGGGGATCGCAACAGTTTTCGAGGGTAGAGTATTCAACTCAAATTTATTGATTCGACACAAGGGGAGCCAAAGAATATTCTCGAGTAATAGCGGCTGAGTTGTCAATTCAACCACACCTGAAAGACTTAATATCTACAGCAAAGGTTTTAGTAGCAAAGTAGTATGGAAGTAACGGTAACAGTGGCAAAAGTCACAGTAGCAGTTTTGTGATGATTGTAACAGTAGCAACGGAAAAGTAACTTAGCAAAGATCAATATGTGAAAAGCTCGTAGGCAACAGATCAGTGATGGATAATTATGTCGGATGGCATTCATCATGCAACAGTTATAACCTAGGGTGACACAGAACTAGCTCCAATTCATCAATATAATGTAGGCATGTATTCCGAATATAGTCATACGTGCTTATGGAAAAGAACTTGCATGACATCTTTTGTCCTACCCTCCCGTGGTAGCGGGGTCCTAATGGAAACTAAGGGATATTAAGGCCTCCTTTTAATAGAGAACCGAACCAAAGCATTAGCACTTAGTGAATACATGAACTCCTCAAACTACGATAATCACCGGAAAGAATCCCAATTATTGTCACCTTGGGGTATGCGGATCATAACACGTAATAGGTGTCTACAACTTGCAAGATAGGATCAAGAACACAAATATATTCATGAAAACATAATAGGTTCAGATCTGAAATAATGGCACTCGGGCCCTAGTGACAAGCATTAAGCATAGCAAAGTCATAGCAATATCATTCTCAGAACATAATGGATACTAGGGATCAAACCCTAACAAAACTAACTCGATTACATGATAAATCTCATCCAACCCATCACCGTCCAGCAAGCCTACGATGGAATTACTCACGCACGGCGGTGGGCATCATGAAATTGGTGGTGGAGGAAGGTTGGTGATGATGATGGCGACGAATCCCCCTCTCCGGAGCCTCGAACGGACTCCTGATCAGCGCTCCCGATGAAGAACAGGAGGTGGCGGCGGCTCTGTATCATAAAACGTGATGAATCCTTCTCTCTGATTTTTTTCTCTGTGAATAGGTACTTATAGAGTTGGAATTAGGGTCGGAGGAGCTCTAGGGGGCCCACAAGCCTGCAGGGCGCGCCCCCAGGACTTGTGGCCTCTGGGTGACCCCCCTCTGGTTGATTCTTGCGCCAATATTTTTTATATATTCCAAAAATATTCTCCGTAAATTTTCAGGTCAATCCAAGAACTTTCATTTTCGCACAAAAATAACACCATGGCAATTCTGCTGAAAACAGCGTCAGTCCGGGTTAGTTCCATTTAAATCATGCAAATTAGAGTGCAAAACAAGGGCAAAAGAGTTTGGAAAAGTAGATACGATGGAGACGTATCACTTCGCTAGAGGGGGCCCAAAGTGAAGAAGACCACCACCAAGAGCAGCAAGGAAGACATTGTCCGTCGCCACTCGGCCCGTCTTGTCCCGGCCCCAACTCCGCCTTCTCGGTAGCGGGTGGTGAAGGGTGTTGACCCCACGCCTCCATCAAGCCCGGCACTATCAGTGAGCAGAACCCCCCACCACTTAAGAGGGCTAGGGAATCACCCTCGCCTCTGGTATATGAGATGGATGCCGTGCTTGATGATCCAGAGTGAGGATAATCATTTGCTTTTCTTAGTTCCAATCACTTTTCCTTGATTTTAATTGCATTTCTCTTGATACTTAGCTGATCTTGTGATGTTGGTCTTGACAGGGATGAAGAGACCCTGGCTCAATGGGCCAAGCGGGCCAAGACGACAAGGGAGCTGGGACCGGTGTCAGGCGCTGAACCGGCAAGGGATGCTGGAGGTGACTTCGTACCCAGGCCCCGGGCCAGCCCCCAACGTGAAGGCATGGGTCAGACCACGTCCGCCGGTGGCCATGCTGAAGTTCTTCTATCGCCCACCAAGGAAACTGGCGGGAGTCCCCAGAGGGATGCCCGGCACAAAACAGTGACCACTTCAGCTCCTGTCGCGAGCGACACCCAAGGAAGGGGATCCTCGGCAAGAGCTCCTTCTGCCGGGTCTGCCCGCATCGAAGTCACCCCCATGGAGGAAGATGATGCCAGACGCCCGCCGACAACAGATACTACTGGGGAAGGAGAAATTTCTTCCCGCCAGCCGCCGACAGGTAATCCAGCTTCCTTCGAATCCATGTCGAGAACTCTCTGCTTTCTTAATCCTTGGTTATGGTTTCTGATCTTCATTTCCCTCCTGCCTTCACTCCTTTGCAGCCCCCGTGCTTGAAGAAAAGGAAGTTTTGGAGGAAGTAGCAGACATAGGGAAGGATGCCGCTGCAGAAGCCCTCAAGATCGCCACTGAAGAGGGTCATGCTGAGGCCTGCAAGGATGCCCAAGGAACCTCAATGGGAGAAGACCAAATCCCCGGCAACACGACTGGCCCTACCATGGATGTTGAGGAGAAGGCGCCCCTTCAGAGCGATGCCTCCCACTTGAGGGTGATTATCCCAACAAGCAGCTTGGCGATGGTTGTAGCTCACCCAGTTCCGACAGTCCCCAGCTCGTCAGCCCTTGCTGGAGTGAATTTTGATGAAGAGATCTGCCGCATACTGGCTCCCTTGACCTAGAAGACCAAGGAAGCGAGTGACCTCGGTGACAGTTCCAAGGACTTGGCTTTCCTGGAGGCAGTAGCTACCGGGCTTAAGGAAGTACAAGAGAGGTATGACCAGAAGCGGCAAGCGATCCAGGATGATCACAAAGTCTACGATTCGGCCACCCAGCAACTAAAGAATAAAGCTGAGGAACTATGCTCCTGGTACAATGCTTGGTCATGTGAACTCAGGGGCCAGGAGGAGAGAATGGCGGTTGCTGCAGAGGGAGCACGGACTCGCGATGCCAGGTTGATGGAGCGCGAGACGTAGCTCAATGTCCAAGCCAAGGATCTTGCTGCTTGTGAGCAGGCTTTGGCCGACACCCTCCGTGCCAAAGATGATGAACTCGAAAGCCATGTTCAGTAGCGCACCAAGCATCTGGAGGACAGCCACAAAAGGGCCATCGACTCGCAGGCTCATGATGCAGTGGCTAAACTGAAGGAAGTCTTCGATAACCTCGCTGCAGCCTCCGAAGCGAAAACAGAGCTCGAAGCCTGCATGGGGAAACTGGGGGAAGAGCTTGCCGGGAACAAGAAAGAGATCGAGGCCCTCCGGGAAGAAGCGCGGAAAACAGCCTGCATACTAGAGGGGCTGCAATCGCAGCTTACATCCAAGGACCAGGATCTAAAGACTGCTTCCAGCACCATTGAAGATATGAACACCAAGCTCACCACCCTTGAGAAGGATCTTGAGTAGGCCAAAGACCGTGAGAGGGCCTTGGCGGAAGAAGTCAATACTGCCGGAGCTCTTCGCAAGGATGCAGAGCACAAACTCAAGGAGCAAGTTGAACTATATAGCCTCTGGTCGAAGAGCCTGGTGGACATAGCTGAGCGTATCTCCACCCAGATTGCCAAGATGAACAAGAAAAGCTGGACTTTCTTCGTCAATGAGCATGAGGCCCCGAGCGTCAAGCTGACACATTTCTTGGAAGGTCTTATTGAAGGGCTGAAGACATATGAAGACGACAGATCAGCTTGCTTTGCTAGTGAGTCTCGGAAGTTTGCCCGGGACACCATCTTCACTCTTCATGATAATTATGTGCAGTGCCATCCCGACGTCGACATCTTCGATGCTTTCAAGAGGCTGTTGGCCGGGACGGACTCTTCTGCTGCTGCTCAAGTTGTCGGGCCCTTGACCGACAATGTCCTTCGTGTGCCCCGAGTCTAGGGAGGACGCCAGGACTAGCTTCTTTTGCTCTGTTCACTAGGATGCGGCCAAACAAAAAAAGACACATTTCGGCCTTATGTTAGGCCTTGCTACCTCTCGTGATGTACAAGTACTCTTAAGTAGTTGCGTGGACCAATGCTATCCTTCAAGTTTATATCGCATGTCGTTCTTGTATGGTAACAAATCATGCGCATGCTGGGAGCCTACCAGGGCAAGTACTAGCTATGCTACCATGGGGACAAGCCTTTGGCATTCTTGCAAGCATAGGCGCCACCGGCAAGTTACCCTTCGACGTTATCGATGAGGCTGCCTGGTCTGTTGAGCGGACTCAAAACAAATGAGGACGCAAGCGATAACGGAATAGTCCCTTCGCGTTACGGATATCCCATATAGAATGCTAGGGTCTAAACCAGAGGAGTTACAAAGGACACACGAAAAGAATCCTGGAATCCAGTAAAGGTTTCGCAACTTATCTTTTCTCAATCTTGTAACTGATGTTGCCGCGAAAGTGTAAATCTCTCCTTTCTCTGGAAGCCCCACGCACGGAAAGTTGTGTTCAACCCATGGGCGACGTGGTTGTAACGTACCGCAATGAGTGGTGAGGTTTGCCGAAATAGGGTGGAGACATGCCCCGCTGCGACTTCTTTCTGTAGCAGTGTCACTCCACAGGCTGGGGCGGAGATCCGATGTATCTGCCACGGCCTACCGCTTGGCTGAACATGCATCCCTGCGGGGTGAACGTTCATGTCGTCGGATGTGGCCTATCAACAACCGGGCCATCCACTCCGCGCCATGGCCGCCGCATTCTACGCTCGAAGGAGACCGCGATCGGGGTGGACGTTGCACTGTCTGTGGCCGTCGCTCCGCCCTTGGTGCCTGGATCGGCAGCTGTGACCGCGGCGCCCATGGTGCTCGCAGTCATGGACGAAAGGACCACTGGAATGGGGGAACAGCGCCGCCGCTCCGCTCTCCCGCTTGGGAGCCGTCGTCGGAGCAGCTGACGACGAAGAGCGATGTGCTGGCTACTGCTTCAGGTTCGCACAAGCGACGCCCCCTACCTGACACGCCAAAGATTTCGGCGTGGAGCACGATCACCTATGGGGTAGGGGTGCCCCTTTGTGGTTCAGCATGGGGACGGCCGTGATGCACAAAGATCAGAAGCAGCAGGGGACAACACGGCAATGGACGGCTAGTTTTTACCCAGGTTCGGGCCACTTTGCAGCGTAAAACCCTACTCCTGCTATGGTGGATTGATCTAGAGGAGGATGAAGGCGCAGAGTGCACTAGCCCGGCAAGGATGCCTCGGGAGTGCAATCACACGCGTACAAGTGCAGGGAGTCGAAGTGTTCGAACCCTTTGCTAGGTTGCCTCAGGCCTCCTTTTATAGGTTAAGGGGCGACCACAGTGGCAAAATAGTCATTTAGGTGAGATTAGATAGCTAACAGTGCGATCATACCTAACTCTGACAGTTAGGACAAAGTGCATTAAATGCATTGCTAGGTGTCGTGTCGAGGTTGAATCCCGGCAAGCCTGCCATGCCGCTTATCTGCTTCTCCTTGTTAGTGTGACACGTCTCTTGTACGGGTGCAATAAAGCTAATCACTTCTTGATCATGCTGCCACGTGCCTTACAGGATCCACCTGGTTGCTTGGTTCCTTGACACCGCACTGATAAATGACTTGGGTGCGATGAGGTGGAGCGATGGCGTCTCGGTCAAAATCTACCGGCAAGAAGCCTGGCAGGTTTTGATGGCGGCCCCGGCAACCCTGCCGGGGCAATCTGGACTTGTCCTCAGTTGCGGCCTCGGCCTGGCCAGGCTCTCCTGCCCGGTAAGGGAGGCCTTCCCAAGGTGATTTCTAGCTATCTTGTTCTCTCGGGTCTCTGATGCGCCCGGCAAAGGCAGCTCGCCCATAAGACTGCACACTGGTCAAGGGGGAAACAAATACCTCTGTTTGTGTACTCCGACACTAGGTGATTGTGCAAATAGAACATTGTTCTCAATAGTGGTTTGATGTCTACTACACAACCTTCCTCTTGTAAACTCGTGTTGGGCCTCCAAGCGCAGAGTTTTGTTGGACAGTAGCAAATTTTCCTCAAGTGGATGACCTAAGGTTTATCAATCCGTGGGAGGCATAGGATGAAGATGGTCTCTCTCAAACAACCCTGCAACCAAATAACAAAGAGTCTCTTGTGTCCCCAACACACCCAATACAATGGTAATTGTATAGGTGCACTAGTTCGGCGAAGAGATGGTGATACAAGTGCAATATGGATGGTAGATATAGGTTTTTGTAATCTGAAAATATAAAAACAGCAAGGTAGTAAGTAACAAAAGTGAGCGAAAACGGTATTGCAATGCTTGGAAATAAGGCCTAGGGTTCATACTTTCACTAGTGCAAGTTCTCTCAACAATGATAACATAATTAGATCATATAAAAATCCCTCAACATGCAACAAAGAGTCACTCCAGAGTCACTAATAGCGAAGAACAAACAAAGAGATTATTGTAGGGTACGAAACCACCTCAAAGTTATTCTTTCTGATTGATCTATTGGGCTATTCCTATAAGTGTCACAAACAGCCCTAGAGTTCGTACTAAAATAACACCTTAACACACACATCAACCAAAACCCTAATGTCACCTAGATACTCCAATGTCACCACAAGTATCCGCGGGTTTGATTATACGATATGCATCACACAATCTCAGATTCATCTATTCAAACCAAAACAAAGAACTTCAAAGAGTGCCCCAAAGTTTCTACCAGAGAGTCAAGACGAAAATGTGTGCCAACCCCTATGCATAAGTTCACAAGGTCACATAACCCGCAAGTTGATCACCAAAACATACATCAAGTGGATCACATGAATATCCCATTGTCACCACAGATAAGCACATGCAAGACATACATCAAGTGTTCTCAAATCCTTAAAGACTCAATCTGATAAGATAACTTCAAAGGGAAAACTCAATCCATTACAAGAAGGTAGAGGGGGAGAAACATCTTAAGATCCAACTATAATAGCAAAGCTCGCGGTACATCAAGATCGTGCCAAATCAAGAACACAAGAGAGAGATCAAACACATAGCTACTGGTACATACCCTCAGTCCCGAGGGTGAACTACTCCCTCCTCGTCATGGAGAGCGTCGGGATGATGAAGATGGCCATCGGTGATAGTTTCCCCCTCCGGCAGGGTGCCGGAACGGGCTCCTGATTGATTTTTCGTGGCTACAAAGGCTTACGGTGGTGGAACTCCCGATCGAGGTTTATTTCTGGGGGTTTCTGTATTTATAGGAATTTTTGGCGTCGAGAACAAGTCAGGGGGGTCCACGAGGAGCACACAGGACCGGAGGGCGCGCCCTAGGGTGGTGGGGGCGCCCTCCATCCTTGTGGAGGCCTCGTGGCTCTTCTGGCCCAACTCTTTTGCTTCGGGGGCTACTTCTGGTCCATAAAAAATCTCCGTAAATTTTCAGCTCATTTGGACTCCGTTTGATATTCCTTTTCTGCAAAACTCAAAAACAATGAAAAAACAAAAACTGGCACTGCCCTCTAGGTTAATTTGTTAGTCCCAAAAATAATATAAAATAGCATATAAATGCATATAAAACATCCAAGATGGATAATATAATAGCATGGAACAATAAAAAATTATAGATACGTTGGAGACGTATCAACCATCCCCAAGCTTAACTCCTGCTCGTCCTCGAGTAGGTAAATGAAAAAAACAGAATTTTTGATGTGGAATGCTACCTAACATATTTATCCATGTAATCTTCTTTACTATGGCAAGAATATTCAGATCCATAAGATTCACAACAAAAGTTTAATATTGACATAAAAACAATAATACTTCAAGCATACCAATAAAGCAATCATGTCTTCTCAAAATAACATGGCCAAAGAAAGCTTATCCCTACAAAATCATATAGTCTGGCTATGCTCCATCTTCATCACACAAAATATTAAATCATGCACAACCCCGATGACAAGCCAAGTAATTGTTTCATACTTTTGATGTTCTCAAACTTTTTCAACTTTCACGCAATACATGAGCGTGAGCCATGGACATAGCACTATAGGTGGAATATGGTGGTTGTGGAGAAGACAAAAAGAAGGAGATAGTCTCACATCAACTAGGCGTATCAACAGGCTATGGAGATGCCCATCAATAGATATCAATGTGAGTGAGTAGGGATTGCCATGCAACGGATGCACTAGAGCTATAAGTGTATGAAAGGTCAAAAAGAAACTAAGTGGGTTTGCATCCAACTCGCTTGCTCACGAAGACCTAGGGCAATTTGAGGAAGCCCATCATTGGAATATACAAGCCAAGTTCTATAATGAAAAATTCCCACTAGTATATGAAAGTGACAAAATAGGAGACTCTCTATCATGAAGATCATGGTGCTACTTTGAAGCACAAGTGTGGTAAAAGGATAGTAGCATTGCCCCTTATCACTTTTTCTATCATTCATTTTTTTTGGGCCTTCTCTTTTTTTTGGCCTCTTTTTTTTTTTTTTTGTCCGGAGTCTCATCCTGACTTGTGGGGGAATCATAGTCTCCATCATCCTTTCCTCACATGGGACAATGCTCTAATAATGATGATCATCACACTTTTATTTACTTACAACTCAAGAATTACAAATCGATACTTAGAACAAAATATGACTCTATATGAATGCCTCCGGTGGTGTACCGGGACGTACAATGATCAAGAGTGACATGTGTAGAAAATTATGAATGGTGGCTTTGCCACATATACTATGTCAACTACATGATCATGCAAAGCAATATGACAATGATGAAGCGTGTCATAATAAACGGAACGGTGGAAGTTACATGGCAATATATCTCGGAATGGCTATGGAAATGCCATAATAGGTAGGTATGGTGGCTATTTTGAGGAAGGTATATGGTGGGTGTACGGTACCGGCGAAAGTTGCGCGGTACTAGAGAGGCTAGCAATGGTGGAAGGGTGAGAGTGCATATAATCCATGGACTCAACATTAGTCATAAAGAACTCACATACTTATTGCAAAAATCTATTAGTTATCGAAACGAAGTACTACGTGCATGCTCCTAGGGGGATAGATTGGTAGGAAAAGACCATCGCTCGTCCCCGACCGCCACTCATAAGGAAGACAATCAACAAATAAATCATGCTCTAACTTCATCACATAACGGTTCACCATACGTGCATGCTATGGGAATCACAAACCTTAACACAATTATTTATCAAATCCACAATTACTCACTAGCATGACTCTAATATCACCATCTTTATATCTCAAAACAATCATAATGAATCAAACTTCACATAGTATTCAACGCTCTTATATGAAAGTTTTTATTATATCCCTCTTGGATGCCCATCATAATAGGACTAAATTCATAACCTAAGCAAATTACCATGCTGTTTAGAGACTCTCAAAATAATATAAGTGAAGCATGAGAGTTCATCAATTTCTTCAAAATAAAACCACTGTCGTGCTCTAAAAAGATATAAGTGAAGTACTAGAGCAACTGACAAACTACTCGAAAAGATATAAGTGAAGATCAATGAGTAGTCAAA
Organism: Thinopyrum elongatum; assembly: GCA_011799875.1. Classification (NCBI taxonomy): domain Eukaryota; kingdom Viridiplantae; phylum Streptophyta; class Magnoliopsida; order Poales; family Poaceae; genus Thinopyrum; species Thinopyrum elongatum. Next base: position 304,696,899 of record CM022303.1, on the reverse strand, counting down.
TAATTATGTTGCTATGTGAGGACTCTCTCTCATAAAATAATTTCAGATCTTAAGTACTTTATTCAAACAGCAAGCAAAACAAAATAAAATGACATTCTAAAAATAGCACACATCATGTGAAGAAACAAAAACTTAGGCTCAACCGATACTAACCGATAATTGTTGATGAAGAAAGGTGGGATGCCAACCGGGGCATCCCCAAGCTTAGATGCTTGAGACTTCTTGAAATTTTAACTAGGGATGCCTTGGGCATCCCCAAGCTTGAGCTTTTGTGTCTCCTTAATTCCTTTTATATCACGGTTTCCCTAAATCTTAAAAACTTCATGCACACAAAACTCAACAAGAAATTGTGAGAAAAGTTAGTATAAATCAAATGCAAAACCTTATCATTATCTAATGTAGAAAATCACTAAAATTATTATTTAACATTGCATACTAAATGCCTCTGCATATTTAATACTCCTATCCTCAAATAGAATAATTAAACAAGCAAACATATGCAAACAATGCAAACATAACAGCAATCTGTCAAAACAGGACAGTCTGTAAAGAGTGCAATTGTACTCATACTTACCTAACTCCAAAACTTCTTAAAAATTATCACACCGTATAAAATTTGTTGGTACTCATTGTGTAAAAATTTCAAGATTTTACCACGTTCTGACTTTCTACAAGAATTCAGACAACGATAGAAAACTTTCTGTTTTCAAAACAGCAACATATAGACTTGCAAAATAAGCATGGTAAAGGCCACACTTGACCTTTTATTGAACTAAAAGATGCAAAACATTACTGTAAATAACAGCAAGTAAATACTAATAAAATAAAATGATGCTCCAAGCAAAACCCATATCATGTGATGAATTAAAATATAGCCCCAAGTAAGGTCACCGATAATGTTGGAGACGAAAGAGGGGATGCCTTCCGGGGCATCCCCAAGCTTAGTTGCTTGGATATTCCTTGAATATTACCTTGGGGTGCCTTGGGAATCCCCAAGCTTAGGGTCTTGTCACTCCTTATTCTCCTCATATTGATATCTCACCCAAAACATGAAAACTTCAATCACACAAAACTTAACGGAACTTCGTGTGATGGGTTAGTATGATAAAACAAATCATTCACTTTGGTACTGTCAAGACAAGATTCAAAAAATTTATCACATGATGCCTACTATACCCTATCATTTTTACAATTTATATTGAGCAATATAAGCCATAGAAACTAGAAAACAAGCAAACTATGCATTGAAAACAGAATCTGTCAAAAACAGAACAGTCTGCAAAGATCTGAATTAAGGTCATACTTGTGTAACTCCAAATATTCTGAAAAATTAGGAAAACATAGACAATTTGTATATAAATCCTCTGTAAAATTTCAGAGTTTTTCCACGTTCCAGTGAATTTTAACAATTCTGTCACTGGAAGCAAAAGTTTCTGTTTTTGCACAGAATCAAGTCAACTATCATCCACACTATCCCAAAGGCTTTACTTGGCACTTTATTGAAAAAAAAGCTATAAAACATGATTACTACAGTATCTTAATCATGTGAACACACAAAAACAGTAGGGGTAAATATTGGGTTGTCTCCCAACAAGCGCTTTTCTTTAATGCCTTTTAAGCTAGGCATGATGATTTTAATGATGCTCACATAAAAGATAAGGATTGAAACACAATGGGAGCATCATGAAGCATATGACTAGCACATTTAAGTCTAACCCACTTCCTATGCATAGGGATTTTGTAAGCAAACAATTTATGGGAACAAGAATCTACTAGCATAGGAAGGTAAAACAAGCATAGCTTCAAAACTTTCAACACATAGAGAGGAAACTTGATATTATTGCAATACCTACAAGCATATGTTCCTCCCTCATAATAATTTTCAGTAGCTTCATGAATGAATTCAACAATATAACTATCACATAAAGCATTCTTTTCATGATCCACAAGCATGCAAATTTTACTACTCTCCACATAAGCAAATTTATTCTCATGAATAGTAGTGGGAGCAAACTCAACAAAATAACTATCATGTGAGGCATAATCCAATTGAAAATTAAAATCATGATGACAAGTTCCATGGTTATAATTATTCTTTATAGCATACATGTCATCACAATAATCATCATAGATAGCAACTTTATTCTCATAATCAATTGGAACCTCTTCCGAAATAGTGGATTCATCACTAAATAAAGTCATGACCTCTCCAAATCCACTTTTATCAATATTGTAATAAGATTCAACACCCTCCAAAATAGTGGGATCAATACTACCTAGAGTTGACACTCTTCCAAGCCCACTTTCATCAATATAATCATCATAAATAGGAGGCATGCTATCATCATAATAAATATACTCATCAAAACTTGGGGGACTAAAAATATCATCTTCATCAAACATAGCATCCCCAAGCTTATGGCTTTGCGTATCATTAGCATCATGGATATTCAAGGAATTCATGCTAACAACATTGCAATCATGCTCATCATACAAAGATTTAGTGCCAAACATTTTATAGACTTCTTCTTCACACACTTGAGCACAATTTTCCTTTCCATCATTTTCACGAAAGACATTATAAAGATGAAGTATATGAGGCAACCTCAATTCCATTTTTTTGTAGTTTTCTTTTATATACTAAACTAGTGATAAAACAAGAAACTAAAAGATTCAATTGCAAGATCTAAAGATATACCTTCAAGCACTCACCTCCTCGGCAACGGCGCCAGAAAAGAGGTTGATGTCTACTACGCAACCTTCTTCTTGCAGACTCGTGTTGGGCCTCCAAGCGCAGAGTTTTGTTGGACAGTAGCAAATTTTCCTCAAGTGGATGACCTAAGGTTTATCAATCCGTGGGAGGCATAGGATGAAGATGGTCTCTCTCAAACAACCCTGCAACCAAATAACAAAGAGTCTCTTGTGTCCCCAACACACCCAATACAATGGTAATTGTATAGGTGCACTAGTTCGGCGAAGAGATGGTGATACAAGTGCAATATGGATGGTAGATATAGGTTTTTGTAATCTGAAAATATAAAAACAGCAAGGTAGTAAGTAACAAAAGTGAGCGAAAACGGTATTGCAATGCTTGGAAATAAGGCCTAGGGTTCATACTTTCACTAGTGCAAGTTCTCTCAACAATGATAACATAATTAGATCATATAAAAATCCCTCAACATGCAACAAAGAGTCACTCCAGAGTCACTAATAGCGAAGAACAAACAAAGAGATTATTGTAGGGTACGAAACCACCTCAAAGTTATTCTTTCTGATTGATCTATTGGGCTATTCCTATAAGTGTCACAAACAGCCCTAGAGTTCGTACTAAAATAACACCTTAACACACACATCAACCAAAACCCTAATGTCACCTAGATACTCCAATGTCACCACAAGTATCCGCGGGTTTGATTATACGATATGCATCACACAATCTCAGATTCATCTATTCAAACCAAAACAAAGAACTTCAAAGAGTGCCCCAAAGTTTCTACCAGAGAGTCAAGACGAAAATGTGTGCCAACCCCTATGCATAAGTTCACAAGGTCACATAACCCGCAAGTTGATCACCAAAACATACATCAAGTGGATCACGTGAATATCCCATTGTCACCACAGATAAGCACATGCAAGACATACATCAAGTGTTCTCAAATCCTTAAAGACTCAATCCGATAAGATAACTTCAAAGGGAAACTCAATCCATTACAATAATGTAGATGGGGAGAAATATCATAAGATCCAACTATAATAGCAAAGCTCACGATACATCAAGATCGTGCCAAATCAAGAACACGAGAGAGAGAGATCAAACACATAGCTACTGGTACATACCCTCAGCCCCGAGGGTGAACTACTCCCTCCTCGTCATGGAGAGCGCCGGGATGATGAAGATGGCCACCGGTGATAGTTTCCCCCTCCGGCAGGGTGCCGGAACGGGCTCCCGATTGGTTTTTCGTGGCTACTGAGGCTTGCGGCGGCAGAACTCCCGATCTAGGTTTATTTCTGGGGGTTTCTGTATTTAGAGGATTTTTTGGCATCGAGAACAAGTCAGGGGGTCCACGAGGAGCCCACAAGACCGGGGGGCGCGCCCTAGGGGGGTGGGGGTGCCCTCCACCCTTGTGGAGGCCTCCTAGCTCTTCTAGCCCAACTCTTTTGCTTTGGGGGCTTCTTCTGGTCCATAAAAAATCGCCGTAAATTTTCAGCTCATTTGGACTCCGTTTGATATTCCTTTTCTGTGAAACTCAAAAACAAGGAAAAAACAGAAACTGGCACTGGGCTCTAGGTTAATAGGTTAGTCCCAAAAATAATATAAAATAGCATATAAATGCATATAAAACATCCAAGATGGATAATATAATAGCATGGAACAATCAAAAATTATAGATACGTTGGAGACGTATCATGGTTCTATAGCTCAATCTGAGGAATCAAAGGTCATGCCAATGATTCAATACATACAAAGCCTGTTTCACAAAATTATAAATTTTGTGTGAAAGGATAACAGATGCACTTAAATGCAAATGATACACACGGATCTAAAGTTGTCAAGATCCGATAGGACGAAGTCCATACCACAGGCAAAGCATGGAGTGAAACCGGATTATCATTGGTGTTTAAAAGTGCTAACTAGATTATTGACTCTAGTGCAAGTGGGAGACTATTGAAAATATGCCCTAGAGGCAATAATATCTATATTATTATATTTCCATATTCATAATTAAGAGTTTATATTTCATGCTATAACTGCTATGATCATTGAATATGCGATTCAGTGGAAAACTCATATGCACGAGTGAAATGATAAACGGATAAAATAAAGGTTCCTAGTCTCGCCTCTAAGACTAGCTCAAGTGTTGTTGTGATCATGTTTTTCGGATCTTAGGATATCGTTAAGTGTAATTATGATCCTAAAACAACATTGAGATTACGACGTTGGAAGAACGATCATATTGAATCGACCCAAACTTGTTTGTTATGAATTGACATAATATCGTCTGTATTCAATTGTATTAGCATGGAGTGTTAGCATGTGTTTTAGTTCCTCAGACCATGAGAGTATCTCGGTCACTTCCTACCAGATGGTGGGCTTTGGGGTTGCTCAAACATCATATGTAACAAGGTGATCATAACGACAACTTCCAGGCTCACCAAAAATTTTGACAAGTGACCGGACAGCTCGAGAGTGGGATTTGCTCCTCCGATGATGGAGAGATATTCTCAGGGCCCTCTCGGTGTGACGGCATCCATCATCATCTGGCCAGACACAAGTGACTATGTCACAGGGATGCCGGAACACATTAACGAGAAAGAAGAACAAAACCAGTAAACAGGAGCAACGGTATAGTGAGCATGGTGATGACTCAAGAGGATACCGATGCACACCGGGTTTTGTAAAGTATCGCAAAGCAAAGGGAGCATTGCATGATAACCAAAGGTTCACTCGAATATCATTCGTGTAATCATAGGGACCGATATGGATGTCCACGGTTGCGCTATCGGTCATTGAATGAAGGGGTTTCGTTCATGTCTATGATTTACCGAACCTACGGGGTCACAAGCTTAAGGTAATCATGATATGCTGAGTGTTAGTAGTACGGGAGTGATGAGAATATATTCGTGAAATAGTTTCATTAATATCCGAAATAGTTCCAAGAGGTTCCGGAAGCGTTTCGGGGTCACCGGAAGGGTTTCAGTGAATATCGGGTAATACCGGGTATTACCGATTAATTATATATAGGTGGAAAATGTTTCCTGGGATGTTAATATATATATATATATATAATACTCTAAAAATGTTTAAAGTATTTTATATATAATTTAAATATCAACGGGCCTTAAGAGGCCAAGAGGTGGAAGGCAACTTGGGCCAAAAAGGCCCAAGTGGGAAAGTGCCACCCTTCCCTAAGGAAGGGGGCTTTCCTCCCTTGGTGGCTGCCCTCTCCTCCCCTCCTAACCTATATATACTAGAGGTTTTCCACCCTATTAACACACAAGTTTTGGAGCCTCCTCTAGTTGATCTAGTTCCAGTTCTAGTTGGTCCTAGTTGATTAATTAGAGATAGCCCTAGCCACCTCTAATTCTCATAAATATAAGCCCAGTGTGGTTCTAATCTCCTCCCTCTAATTCTCCAGCGATGATTAGCTTTGGATGGCGAAGCGCTGTCGTATCGTGAACACCATACGCTTGCAACCAAGTAGAGAGGCCATGCTTTCGTTCTTTCGTTCGAGGGATCATTCGAGGACCGTTCGTGGGATCGTCATCAACGTTTGAGGGACTTCAAGTATGATCTACACTGACTCACCTTCTTCCGCTGCACTCAGGAGTCAGTAATGATCGTTGATCCCAACCCTTTATGCATCTTCATATTGATCTTGGTGAACGTAGGCGCGAATTTTTTTGTTTTCTACTACGTTTCCCAACAATGTCATTGCATACTGAACAACAATATATGTACTTATAACTTATAAGGACTTGATTCCATAACCAAATTGAACATCCAATTACATAGGTGGCTAGTACACACATGATTGCACACACCAAAGTATGTTCCAAAATGCCTAGAAAACTCAAATAATGTATAGTTGCATGTTGCCTCTGTAAAATAAATCAAGGTGGGAAGAGACAACGTATGTCGTTTCGCACACATAGGTGACAAGTTCCCTCTCGCAACCATGAGGCTTCTTGAGAGAAGCTCCATTTTGTAAGAAGTTTATACCAAAACTTGTCCCAAATTGGACTAAGTTGTTACCACAGCATGTTGGTGCCATGTCATAACACCATGCCAAGTTTCATGATTTTCAGGCGAGTTTTGGATTTACAGTAATATTAAAACCAGGTTTCTTAATGTTTATTGTCTAGTCGACACCGCCTTGGATAGGCTTTTTCCTCATGGGTCCCAAATGTCAAAATCCAAATATGTCACTACCATGCAGCTTTTCTTATTAAGAATTATAGCCCATTTGGTGTGCTAGCTGAAAATAAGTTTGTGGGTGCTGGCGGGCGCTAAAAACTTGTGGGTTTTGTAATGAACAATGATCTCAAGGATCAGGCGATAGTGATGTACTTTCCCTATGTTGTGATTGCTTATAATATTTATGTCAATGGCAAGCCATTAGCAGTATGAAAGAAAATATGGGTCAAAGCCAAGTTGAAAAGGGCAACAATATCTAACTCCAGCTTACAAATGGTCCAAAAGCACGAGGATAAATTGTTCATCAGATTTAGACAAAACTCAGATTGAATAGGGCAATAACATCTAACTACACCAAAGTTTTGGGCACTCACAATTAAATGGATCGGTCTGATCCTTCAAATCAAGATCCTGGTACAAAAATTGTACTGGTCCATGATGACGACAAGTTGTTGTAAATAGAAGCCGAGCACGTTCAGAAGCCCTTAGGTCCACCTGAAACTTCTTTTTATGCTGTTCAACATGTCCACCCGTGAGTAAGTTTTTGTCAAAAAACTTAATGCTCACGAACAATAGTGCCCTCGCATTCAACATGAAGAATGTGACAAAGCAAGTGTTTGCATGGTTGGATGCATATCCTTCCACCTTTATTGTCGTCAAATGAATGTCATGAGATCTGAGAAAATCCTTGTGCTTCCTCAGCTATCGATTGGTTATACCTTTTTCTCCAAGTGCTAGTACCTAAATAGACATGAAGATTGAAAACAGTTAATGTCTAAAATAGAGTATGTTGAAGGAGCGACAGCTGAATGGTTAATTATAGTACATTATATATGGGCTTTCAATGTACGTGAAATTATCACCTTTATATACAAATTCTCTAGACATGGAAAGCATCGCAGCAAGCCAATAATCGTGTTCAGATCAAGACACCACATACTGATATATAAGGTCTTGAAAGAATCCAGCACCACTGATCGGCCATCCATGGACAAGCTCTTTATTCAGCATACAACATAATATTAACACCAAAAGTGTACTCGAAGATGATATTTAACTTATGCGCACAAATGAAAATTTCAGATTACAAAAGTGTACATGGATAATATACAATACCTAAATAAGTGTGGAGCCAAACATCTTGAACGATTTAAACGGATCACTAATTGCACCCAAGGTCTCCAGTTTAGGCGTGGAGACCACAGTTATTTGCGAAGACGCATAACAAGAATGAAGGAGCAACCTTTGAAGTGAAGGGGCATCTTTGATGATGAGCTCATGTCCTTCAAAACAAATTCCAATGCTTACAAGGTGAGGCAAGTTTATTTTGAGACAAGGGATATGGACTCCTATTCCAAAAACAAGCACCAAGCGCTCCAGGGCAGGGCAGCTGGAGTGGATGATGTTGTGCAGTGAGGCCTCCGACAGATCAACCAACATAACCGCAAGTTTTTTTAGTAGTGGGAATCAAAGCATTCATACCAGATTGTCTGCTAGATGGCATCGGGTCAAGGTGGCGGTGTGGAGAAGGAGGAAAACCATGAGATGGACATCGGTGGTGAGCACTACTGGAATCCACTTCTTTGCCGTCTGCTGGCTGACGGCAAAGAAGGTCTTTGCCGTCCGCTTACGAAAAACGGACGGCAAAGAACTGGCTGATGGCAAAGAAGGTCTTTGCCATCAGCCAGTTCTTTGCTGTTGGCTAGCGGATGGCAAAGAATCTTTGCCGTCAGTTGGCGGATGGCAAAGAGAGAGGTGGGCCCCACTAACGAGCTGCTTAGAAAAAAAACTAACGGCCCCCTCTTTGCCGTCTGCTAGCGGACGGCAAAGAGAAAAAAAGCGGACGGCAAAGAGATAACCTAACTAACGGATCCCCACCCCTCCTTCCCTCTCTCTCTTTATGTCCCTCTCTCCCCGACGAGACCACCGCCGCCCCTCGCCCCGTCGCCCCAACCACCCGCCGCCCCTCACCCCATCGCCCCAACCACCCGCCGGCCACCTTGCTCCGTCGCCCCACCACCCGTCGCCGCCCCCTCGCCCCGTGGCCCCACCACCCACCACCGCCCCTTCCACGCCGGCCAGCCGCGCCGCGGCCTTCCCAGCCCGCGCCGCCCCCCTGTCCCTTCTTTTCCTTCCCCTCCCTTTCTCTACGGGCCGGGGTCCCCCTCCATCATTCGTCCTCCGCACCCACCAGACGCGCGTCCTCTTCTCCCCTTCACCTGGCGCCGCCTGCCCCCACCCACCTCGGCCATCAGCCCCTCCACCGTCCGCCGTCCGCCCCCCCCCCGAGCGCCTTCCTCCCGCCCTCCACCTTTCCTCTTCCCCCCACCCCCACCCTATCCGCTCCTCTCCTCCCCCTCCACCGGGCCGCCGCCTCCCCTCCACGGCGATCCCCTGCCTGCAGGTGAGTGATCTTTCCCCCTTTTTTTAGTTTAGTTTATTTTAGTTTCTTTAGTTAATTTAGTTTATGTTTTAGTTATAGTTTTACTTTAGTTTTAGTTTTATTTTTAGTTTAGTTTATTTTATATAGTTTTAGTTTTTAGTTTAGAAGAAGAAGAGTAGAAGGAGGAGGAGGGCGGAGAAGAGCGGTAGAAAAGAATAAAGACAAGAAGACGACTGAAAAGACGAAGAAGAAGAAGAATCTCATCAAGCAATGACTCCCATGCATACTAATCAGAAGATAAGAAGAAGAAATAAGAATACGCATGATATATAAGACTAAGAATCATCCTCCATAATTATACCTCCTCATATAATCCAATTCTATGCTCCTCACTGGCATCCCTTCGGGGTCCTCCGCCTCCTCTACTCACGTCCTCCTCCGCCTCCGCCTCCTCTCCTCCCTCCCTCCTCTTCCCTTCTTCCTCTTCTTCTTCTCCTCCGCCTCCTCCACCTCCTCCTCCTCTTCCTCCCTTCCCTCTTCCTCCTCCTCCTCGTCCTCCCCTGCCTCACTCATCCTCCTCTCCTCCTCCTCTCATTTAATCTCACCTATTGCTGCACTGGTTGAATGTTGTGAAAGTTTTGTGAAACTTCCAGATAGCATTGTCAGGCTTCAAGGGCACCATAGAACATGTCACCATAGAAAGAACATATCACCATAAAACCTCCCCCCGCCAATTCTTTAGATATAGTTTTAGATAATAAATAGTTTTAGATAGTTTACATATTAGAAAAGAAGAAGGAAAAAAAGGAAAAAGAAAAAAGGAAAAGAAGGAAAAGAAGAAGAGGGAAAGGGAAAGGAAGAAGAGGAAGAGGAGGAGAAAAATAATAAGAAAAAGAAGAAGAAGAAAAAGAAGAAGAAGAAGAAGAAGAAGAAGAAAAGGAAGAAGAGGAAGAAGAAGAAAAGGAAAAAGAGGAAAAAAGAAGAAGAGGGGAAGAAGAAGAAAAAGACACGTTTTTATACTTTCTTATTTAGGGTTCCGCCACGTTTTGCAGTTTCTTTCTTTTCTTTAGTTGAATGTTTTTATACTGCTAGCTAGTTGCCTAGTTTGCTGACCCAAAGAAGTTAAAATAGTTATTATATGAAATTCAACTAAAGTCAACATTTTTGACGACTAGTGCTACTAATAAATTCAACTAGAGCCATCATATGTCCACAAGTGCATTGTTTTTTGAATGAGAAATGATAACTTGGTGTAGTTGATTATCTTCTGCTGCTTATCAGAGATGGGGGGAAGCCGCCATCGCAGACTCCGCTCTGCCACACCGGAGTACGAGTTGGATGCTTTCGAGTTCTTCAGTATCATACTTGGGACTTCAGTATCATCCACGAGGCAGGTATATAAAAGGAGAGATCTCCCCTTCACCCATCTCATTATGATAACTCTGTTGTTTGCTACATCACTCATTGTCCCAAACTGCAGAGGCTGCCTGACACTTTTATGAACATGCTGGGTGAAGATCCGCCAAATAATGTGAAGCTGCGACAGGCCGGCAGCGGGTTTCGCAGGCTGTGGGACGTGGAGTTGGTGATCAAGGAGGGCCACATGTACCTGTGTCGTGGCTGGGAGAAGTTCTACCGTGCCTATGACCTGCGGCAGGGGTACTTCCTTCTCTTCAGGTACGACGACGACGCCACCATGCTCATCGTGAAGGTGTTCAACGCGACTATGTGTCGCATGCGCTACGCTGACGACGATGATGCCAGTACGTTCTGCCTCTTCTTATTCCTCTACATTTGGCTTTGTCTCGCATCGATTGTTAACGGTCATTGTTGCATTTGGACAGGCAATGGGAGCAGCAGCAGCGACACTGGCTACAGCCAAAGCAGCAGTGATTCTGGCTGTAGCAAAAGCAACAGCGATTCTGGCTGTAGCAAAAGCAACAGCAAGGAGGATGATCCGGACTGGAGTGGGGAAGAAGAGGAGCAGAGTGGGCATCAGGCTGAGGATGACCTAGTGATGGTGGTGGCTGAGGATGACCTAGCGATGGTCATGCCTGTCCTGCCAGAAGATGGCCTCGCGATGGTGGTGGTGCCTGACAATGACCTCGCGCCGGTGGTGGCGCCGGCGATCCCACAGCTGGGCGACATGACCACGCCAATTGTGGTAGAAGACTACATCCCACTGCCTCCACCGCCTCGCCACTCTTGGCGCATCAGGCTGAGGAAGGAGAAGGAGAAGAACAATGAGAACTGAACTATGTCAGGTATGTTTGATCTCCAAAATTATCTATATATACTTAGCTATGTTTCCTCCGAAATGACATAAGTTAGCTCTAAGTTAGCTCTAATATGCTTAGTTACCTATGTTAGCTCTAATATGCTTAGTTACCTATGTTAGCTCTAATATGCTAAGTTATCTCCTATATGCTTACTTTCCTATAGGTGAAGTCCCAACAAAATACTAGGTTAGCACAAAATGACCAAGTTCTAAGGAAGAAGCGGAGATAGGAGGAGGAGGGAGGAGGCGGAGGAGGAGAGGGAGGAGGAGGAGAGGAGGAGGAGGAGGAGGAGGAGTGAGGAGGAGGGGAGGAGGAGGGGCGGAGGAGAGGAGAGGATTAGTGATGTAGTGATGAGGAGAGGGGCAGTAGAGGAGTGATGAGGAGTGAGATTCTTAGTGATGATTAGTTAGGAGGAGTCTGAGGAGGATTGGAGTGGATGAGGAGGAGTAGGAGGAGGACTTAGTATGATTAGAGGAGTTTGATGTATTGAGTAGTAGGAGGTCTGTCTAGTATTCTTCTAGTACTCTCTGTCTTGCTGTCTTTTCCCCGTCTTCTTCTTATTCCTTTCTTTTCATTCTTTCTAGGTTAGCTCCATTTTACTTAATTATGCTTACTTCTTATAGTCTTGTTCTTCTTCTTCATTTTATCTTCTTCTTCTAACATCTTGTTTATCATTTTGCAGATTGATTTAATTAACGGAAGCTGCAAGGATGGAGTGCTTCTTTTCCATTTGTGCTTTTATTTTGTATCAATGAACTTGCATGGTTGGAACTTGTTATATGGATGGATGGATAACGGTGTTGGATGAACAATGTGAAACTTTTGTAATATGTAAGGATGGAACTATATATGTGTTGGTTATGTATGTATATATGATGAAACTAGTGTGTTGGATATGCTTGTTGTGTATATATGTATATCTGCGAATTGCTATCAAATTGAATGAATTAAATTAAAAACAGGGCTGTACAGGCTCTTTGCCGTCAGCTAGCTGACGGCAAACATGCCATGTGGCAGCTACCTGTGATTCCTGGGACTGGCATGTTTGAGCACTTTGCCGTCTGCCAGCGGACGGCAAAGACGTTAGCCTCTTTGCCGTCCGCTGGCTGACGGCAAAGCACGCCGTTAACCCCTAACGGCCCTCACCCCACCTCACTGCCGTCCATGATCTTTGCCATCTGCTGGCCACCAGAGGCGGATGGCACAATCCTTTGCCGTTCGTTTCCAGGAAGCGGACGGCAAAGAAGGCCTTTGCTGGCACGTGTTCATCCAGACATTTTGCCGTCTGCTGGCGGACGGCAAAGAGATTTGCCGTCCGTGATCTATGCCTTTGCCGTCCGCCGTGGCGGACGGCAAAGAAGCTGATTCCAGTAGTGGAGGGCACAAATACAGCGATTGGTGGTGACCTATTTTCATATTAATGTTAGAACTCAAGTTGCTGGAGTTTTTTGAATTGACGAGATGTCAGCCAGGTGCCCACCGTGCAGGGTATGTCCAGCAGGTAGCATGCCGGGATGCAGATGCGTTGAACGGAGCCCTGGTGGGAGGAGATGATGGCTCCGAGGAGTTCAAAATCATCATCGACAGATAGCTGACAACAGTCGAGATTAAGAGGCACGGCGCGCCACTGAGTGCGCCACCGAGATGCAAGGACTTATGTGCGGCAGCCATCCTTGGTGGGGAGAAGGGAGATGATCTCCCTAAGGATGGTATCGGGGAGATCGCTGATGCGGTCCGCCGGAGATTCTACGGGTTCCTCAGATCCAGGGGGTGGCCGCTTCTTCCCGCGCTGCCGGGCGTAGGATCTACAACAGGTGGCGCCGCTGGTCAGAGCCTCATCTCTGTAATACCAATCTGAAAAAAATGGCATAAACATACATGTAGGACATTCAAAATAAATTCTCAAGATCTGGAAGAAAAAAATAGCCACAAACATATATGTAGGACATTCAAAATCAATTCTCAAGATCAGGCTACGAATTATTAGCATGAACGCTAACCTTGGTCGGATTATTGGCAAAAATCATGTGTACAGAACAAACAATTAATCACTAACCCTAGACAGATACCATTGAAACAATCAATGCACTACACGCATCTAACGGATCTTACTCTGATTTCATGGACTGAGAGAACATAACCCTAGGATTTGTATTCCAAAAAAATAGAGGGGGGTGGCAGGAGTAACCAGAGAAAACACATGATATGTTTGCCACACAAATGGGTCGTTGCCGGAGTTGCTATGGATCTCTGGCTCCGGTTGGGGAGGCACGACGGCACCGACGAAGTCATGGTCGTGCTGCTGCCCGCGTGAGACCTCGTCAGTGGCGACGGCAACCTCTGTGTCTAGCTTCAGGCGTTGCGCGGGTGCTTCACCAGCCCCGACGTTGCCACTCCCTCCGATTGTGCACTTCGGCAGCATCCTCATACACTCCAGACAGCGGTGACCACTGTGGACGGGGGGTGCGGCCGCCTATTGATATGTCTCCAACGTATCTATAAGTTTTTATTGTTCCATGCTATTATATTATCTGTTTTGGATGTTTTATATGCATTAATATGCTATTTTATATTATTTTTGGGACTAACCTATTAACCTAGAGCCCAGTGCCAGTTTCTGTTTTTTCCTTGTTTTTGAGTTTTACAGAAAAGGAATATCAAACGGAGTCCAAACGGAATAAAACTTTATGATGATTTTTCTTGGACCAGAAGACATCCACGGAGCTTGGAGAGGGGGCCAGAAAAGTCCCGAGGGACCCACAAGCCCTTAGGCCGTGCACTGGGGGTGCCTCCCTGGCTTGTGGGCTCCTCGGGAGTCCCCCAACCCTAATTCTTGCTCTATAAATTCCCAAATATTCCCAAACCAACAGAAGTGTCCATCAAAATACTTTTCCGCCGCCGCAAGCCTCTGTTCCTGTGAGATCCCATCTTGGGGCCTTTTCTGACACCCTGCCGAAGGGGGATTCAATCACGGAGGGCCTCTACATCAACCTTGCTGCCCTTCCGATGAAGCGTGAGTAATTTACCACAAACCTGCGGGTCCATAGCTAGCAGCTAGATGGCTTCTTCTCTCTCTTTGATCTTCAATTTAATGTTCTCCTCAATGTTCTTGGAGATCTATCTAATGTAATATTCTTTTGCAGTGTGTTTGTCGAGATCCGATGAATTGTGGATTTATGATCAGATTATCTAAGAATATTATTTGAGTCTTCTCTGAACTCTTTTATGCATGATTAAATATCTTTGTATTTCTCTTCGAATTATCGGTTTGGTTTGGCCAACTAGATTGGTTTTTCTTGCAATGGGAGAGGTGCTTAGTTTTGGGTTCAATCTTGCAGTGTCCTCACACAGTGACAGTAGGGGTAGCGAGGCACGTATTGTATTGTTGTCATCAAGGGTAAAAAGATGGGGTTTTCATCATATTGCTTGAGTTTATCCCTCTACATCATGTCATCTTACTTAAAGCGTTGCTCTGTTCTTATGAACTTAGTACTCTAGATGTAGGCAGGAGTCGGTTGATGTGTGGAGTAATAGTAGTAGATGCAGAATCATTTCGGTCTAATTGACACGGACGTGATGCCTATATTCATAATCATTGCCTTGGATATCGTCATAACTTTGCGCTTTTCTATCAATTGCTCGACAGTAATTTGTTCACCCACCGTATTGTTTTCTTTCAAGAGAGAAGCCTCTAGTGAAACCTATGGCCCCCGGGTCTATTTTCCATCATATATTTTCAGATCTATAAACCAAAAAACTCAAAAATACCTTGCCGCAATTTATTTATTTTACTTTGTTTTACATTTTAGTAATCTTTTATAACTATCTCTATTAGATCTCACTCTTGTACGAGACCGTGAAGGGATTGACAACCCCTTTTTCGCGTTGAGTGCAAGTGTTTGTTAGTTTGTGCAGGTGCATAGATTGGAGACTTGCTTGTGCCTCCTACTGGATTGATACCTTGGTTCTTAACTGAGGGAAATACTTATCTCTACTTTGTTGCATCACCCTTTCCTCTTCAAGGGAAAAATCAACGCAAGCTCAAGAAGTAGCAGGAAGAATTTCTGGCGCCGTTGCCGGGGAGGTTCTACATCAAGCCTACCAAGTACCAACCATAAACTCTCATCTCTTGTATTACATTATTTTCCATTTGCGTCTCGTTTTCCTCTCCCCCACTTCTAAAATGTTTTCAGAAAAACACAAAATGATTTTCCTTTTTATTCGCCCTTCTTCTGTTCGTCTTTTTCGTTTGCTTCTTGTTTGCTCGTGTGTTAGATCGTTTGCCTTGTCACGATGTCTCAAGAAAATACCAAATTGTGTGACTTTTCCAATACTAATAATAATGATTTTATTAGTACTCCGATTGCTCCCGCCACTAGTGCGGAATCTTAGGAAATTAATGCCGCCTTGCTGAATCTTGTTATGAAAGATCAATTTTCCGGCCTTCCTAGTGAAGACGCCGCATCCCATCTAAATACTTTCGTTGAGTTGGGTGATATGCAAAAGAAAAAAGATGTGGATAATGATATTGTTAAACTGAAGCTATTTTCGTTCTCACTACGAGATCGTGCTAAAACTTGATTTTCATCTTTGCCTAAAAATAGTATTGATTCGTGGAACAAGTGTAAAGATGCTTTTATTTCCAAGTACTTTCCTCCCGCTAAAATCATCTCCCTTAGGAACGACATAATGAATTTTAAGCAACTTGATCATGAACATATTGCACAATCTTGGGAGAGGATGAAATTGATGATAAGAAATTGCCCTACTCATAGTTTAAATTTATGGATGATCATACAAAAAAATTTATGCCGGATTGAATTTTGCATCTAGAAATCTTTTAGATTCCGCCGTGGGTGGTACTTTTATGGAAATTACATTAGGAGAAGCTACTAAACTCCTAGATAATATTATGTCAAATTATTCTCAATGGCATACCGAAAGATCTTCTACTAGTAAAAAAAGTGCATGTGATTGAAGAAATTAATACTTTGTGTGGAAAGATGGATGAACTTATGAAATTTTTTGCTAGTAAGAGTGCTCCTATTGATCCTAATGATATGCATTTGTCCACTTTGATTGAGAATAATAATGAATCTGTGGATGTGAATTTTGTTGGTAGGAACAATCTTGGTAAAAACACTTATAGAGGTAATTTCAACCCTAGGCCGTTTCCTAGTAATTCCTCTAATAATTATGGTAATTCCTACAACAATCATTATGGAAATTATAATAAAATACCATCGAATCTTGAGAATAATATTAAATATTTCATTAATTCTCAAAAGAATTTCAATGCTATGGTTGAAGAAAAATTGCTCAAGATTGATGATTTGGCTAGGAATGTTGATAGAATTTCTCTTGAGATTGATTCTTTGAAAATTAGATCTATGCCACCCAAGCATGGTATTAATGAATCTCTTAAATCTATTAAAATTTCTATTGATGAGTGTAAAGAAAGAACCGCTAGGATGCGTACTAAGCGAGATTGGTTTGTAAAAGCGTGTTCTTCTAGTTTTTGTGAGAATAATGATGAAGATCTTAAAGTGATTGGTGTGACTCCTATTGAATCTTTGTTTTCTAATAAAAATCTTAATAAATATGGGACTGGAGATGAGTTAACTTTAGCTAGAAGGCGTCCCAATGATTCAGAGTTTAAAGATCTTAATGCAAAAATTGATAAAAGTGGGATTGGAGAGGTCAAAACTTTAAGTAGCGATGAACCCACTCTTTTGGATTTCAAGGATTTTAATTATGATATTTTCTCTTTGATAGTTTGTGTTTCCTTGTTGCAATCCATGTTGAATTCTCCTCATGCTTACAATCAAAATAAAGCTTTTACTAAACATATCGTTGATGCAATGATGAAATCTTTTGAAGAAAAACTTGAGTTGGAAGTTTCTATTCCTAGAAAGCTTTATGATGAGTGGGAACCTACTATTAATATTAAAATTAAAGATTATGAGTGTCATGCTTTGTGTGATTTGGGTGCTAGCGTTTCCACGATTCCAAAAACTTTATGTGATGTCCTAGGTTTCCGTGAATTTGATGATTGTTCTTTAAATTTGCATCTAGCAGGTTCCACTATTAAGAAACCTATGGGTAGGATTAATGATGTTCTTATTGTTGCAAATAGAAATTATGTGCCAGTAGATTTTATTGTGCTTGATATAGATTGCAATCCTACATGCCCTTTAATTCTTAGTAGACATTTCCTTAGAACGATTGGTGCAATTATTGATATGAAAGAAGGAAACATTAGATTTCAATTTCCGTTAAGGAAGGGCATGGAACACTTTCCAAGAAAGAAATTTAAGTTGCCATATGAATCTATTATGAGGGCTACTTATGGTTTGCACACCAAAGATGACAATACCTAGATCTATGTTTTATGCCTAGCTAGGGGCGTTAAACAATAGCGCTTGTTGGGAGGCAACCCAATTTTACTTTTATGTTTTATGATTTTGGTTCTGTTTTTCAATAAATACACATTATTACCTCTGTAGTAATTATGTTTTGATGGTTTAATTAGTGTTTGAGCCAAGTAAGACCTTTGGGATGGTCTACGGTGATAGTTGATTTGATCTGGCTGAAAAACAGAAACTTTTACGCTCATTGCCAAAAATTCAGTAAATCACAGAAATGTGATTTTGATTTGAATTTTTTACACAATATTTATATACAAATTTCCCAGGTTTTCCTAATTGTTCAGAATTTTTTTATTTACAGAAGTATACGAAATTTCCAGATTACTACAGACTGTTCTGTTTTTGACAGATTCTATTTTCTATGTGTTGTTTGCTTATTTTGATGAATCTATGGGTAGTATCGGGGGGTATGAACCATGGAGAAGTTGGAATACAGTAGATTTAACACCAATATAAATAAATAATTAGTTCACAACAGTACCTAAAGTGGTGATTTATTTTATTATACTAACGGATCTTATGTGTTTTTCTGTTGAGTTTTGTGTTGTGAAGTTTTCAAGTTTTGGGTAAAGATTTGATGGACAACGGAATAAGGAGTGGCAAGAGCCTAAGCTTGGGGATGCCCAAGGCACCCCAAGGTAATATTCAAGGACAACCAAGCATCTCAGCTTGGGGATGCCCTGGATGGCATCCCCTCTTTTGTCTTCGCCCATCAGTAAATTTACTTGAGGCTATATTTTTATTTACCACATGATATGTGTTTTGCTTGGAGCGTCTTGTATGATATGAGTGTTTGCTTTTTTTAGTTTTCCAAAATCATCCTTCATGTACACATCTTTTGAGAGGGACACGCATGAATCATGAATTTATTAGAATACTCTACATGCTTCACTTATATCTTTTGAGCTAGGCAGTTTGCTCTAGTGCTTCACTTATATCTTTTTAGAGCACGACGGTGGCTTTATTTTATAGTAATTGTTGAACTCTCATGCTTCACTTATATTATTTTGAGAGTCTCTAAACAGCATGGTAATTTGCTTAGGTTATGAGTTTAGTCCTAATATGATGGGCATCCAAGAGGGATATAATAAAAACTTTCATATAAAGAGCGTTGAATACTATGAGAAGTTTGATTCCTTGCATTTGTTTTGAGATATAAAGATGGTAATATTAGAGTCATGCTAGTGAGTAATTGTGGATTGGTAGAAATACTTGTGTTAAAGCTTGTGATTCCCGTAGCATGCACGTATGGTGAACCGTTATGTGATGAAGTCGGAGCATGATTTATTTTTTGATTGTCTTCCTTATGAGTGGCGGTCGGGGACGAGCGATGGTCTTTTCCTACCAATCTATCCCCCTAGGAGCATGTGTGTAGTACTTTTTTTTCGATAGCTAAATTTTTTTGCAATAAGTATGTGAGTTCTTTATGACTAATGTTGAGTCCATGGATTATACGCACTCTCACCCTTCAACCATTGCTAGCCTCTCTAGTACCTCGCAACTCTCGCCGGTGCGTTAAACCCACCATATACCATTCCTCAAAACAGCCATCACACCTACCTATCATGGCATTTCCATAGCCATTTCGAGATATATGGCCATGCAACTCCCACTGTTCCATTTTATTATGACACGCACCATCATTGTCATATTGCTTTGCATGATCATGTAGTTGGCATAGTATTTGTGGCAAGGCCACCGTTCATATTTTTTATTCATGTCACTCTTGATCATTGCACATCCCGGTACACCGCCGGAGGCATTCATATAGAGTCATATCTTGTTCTAGTATCGAGTTGTAAGTAAATAAAAGTGTGATGATCATCATTATTAGAGCATTGTCCCATGTGAGGAAAGGATGATGGTAGCTATGATTCCCTCACAAGTTGGGATGAGTCTCCGGACTTTACAAAAAATAAAAGTGGCCAAAAGAAGCCCAAATAAAAAAAGAAAAAAAATGAGAGAAGGGACAATGTTACTATCCTTTTTCCACACTTGTGCTTCAAAGTAGCACCATGTTCTTCATGATAGAGAGTCTCCTATTTTGTCACTTTCATATACTAGTGGGAATTTTCTTTATAGAACTTGGCTTGTATATTCCAATGATGGGCTTCCTCAAATTGCCCTAGGTCTTCGTGAGCAAGTGAGTTGGATGCACACCCACTTAGTTTCTTTTCGAGCTTTCATACACTTATAGCTCTAGTGCATCCGTTGCATGGCAATCCCTACTCACTCACATTGATATCTATTGATGGGCATCTCCATAGCCCATTAATATGCCTAGTTGATGTGATACTTTCTCCTTCTTTTTGTCTTCTCCAAAACCACCATATTCTATTCCACATATAGTGCTATATCCATGGCTCACGCTCATGTATTGCGTGAAAGTTGAAAAAGTTTGAGAACATCAAAGGTATGAAACAATTGCTTGGCTTGTCATCGGGGTTGTGCATGATAAAATACTTTCTGTGATGAAGATGGAGCATAGACAGACTATATGATTTTGTAGGGATAACTTTCTTTGGCCATGTTATTTTGAGAAGATATGATTGCTTTATTAGTATGCTTGAAGTATTATTGTTTTTATGTTAATATTAAACTTTTGGTTTGAATCTTATGGATCTGAATATTCATGCCACAATAAAGAAGATTACATGGATAAATATGTTAGGTAGGATTCCACATCAAAAATTCTGTTTTTTTCATTTACCTACTCGAGGATGAGTAGGAATTAAGCTTGGGGATGCTTGATACGTCTCCAACGTATCTATAATTTTATATTGTTCCATGCAATTATATTATCTATTTTGGATGTTTTATATGCATTAATATGCTATTTTATATTATTTTTGGGACTAACCTATTAACCTAGAGCCCAGTGCCAGTTTCTATTTTTTTCTTGTTTTTGAGTTTTACAGAAAAGGAATATGAAACGGAGTCCAAATGGAATAAAACTTTACGATGATTTTTCTTGGACCAGAAGACATCCACAGAGCTTGGAGAGGGGGCCATAAGAGTCCCAAGGGACCCACAAGCCCTCAGGTCGCGCCCTAGGGGGCGCCTCCCTGGCTTGTGGGATCCTCGGGAGTCCCCCAACCCTAATTCTTGCTCTATAAATTCCCAAATATTCTCAAACCAATAGAAGCATCCACCAAAATACTTTTCCGCCGCCGCAAGCCTCTGTTCCCGTGAGACCCATCATGAGGCCTTTTCTGGCACCCTGCGGGAGGGGGATTCGATCACAGAGGGCCTCTATATCAACCTTGATGCCCTTCCGATGAAGCGTGAGTAGTTTACCACAGACCTACGGGTCCATAGCTAGTAGCTAGATGGCTTCTTCTCTCTCTTTGATCTTCAATACAATGTTCTCCTCGATGTTCTTGGAGATCTATCCGATGTAATATTCTTTTGCGGTGTGTTTGTCGAGATCTGATGAATTGTGGATTTATGATCAGATTATCTATGAATATTATTTGAGTCTTCTCTGAACTATTTTATGCATGATTAAATATCTTTGTATTTCTCTTCGAATTATCGGTTTGGTTTGGCCAACTAGATTGGTTTTTATTGCAATGGGAGAATTCTTAGTTTTGGGTTCAATCTTGTGGTGTCCTCACCCAGTGACAGTAGGGGTAGTGAGGCACGTATTGTATTGTTGCCATAAAGGGTAAAAAGATGGGGTTTCCATCATATTGCTTGAGTTTATCCATCTACATCATGTCATATTACTTAAAGCGTTGCTCTATTCTTTTGAACTTAACACTCTAGATGCAGGCAGGAGTCGATCAATGTGTGGAGTAATAGTAGTAGATGCAGAATCATTTCGGTCTACTTGACACGGACGTGATGCCTATATTCATAATCATTGCCTTGTATATCGTCATAACTTTGCGCTTTTCTATCAATTGCTCGACAGTAATTTGTTCACCAACCATATTGTTTTCTTTCAAGAGAGAAGCCTCTAGTGAAACCTATGGCCCCCGGGTCTATTTTCCATCATATATTTTCAGATCTATGAACCAAAAAATCCAAAAATACCTTGCTGCAATTTATTTGTTTTAACTTTGTTTCACGTTTTAGTAATCTTTTATACCTAACTCTATTAGATCTCACTCTTGTTCGAGACCGTGAAGGGATTGACAACCCCTTTTTCGCGTTGAGTGCAAGTGTTTGTTAGTTTGTGCAGGTGCATAGATTGGAGACTTGCTTGTGCCTCCTACTGGATTGATACCTTGGTTCTTAACTGAGGAAAATTCTTATCTCTAGTTTGCTGCATCACCCTTTCCTCTTCAAGGAAAAAATCAACGCAAGCTCAAGAAGTAGCACCTATTATGACCAGTGGCTCGGCCGTGCCATTAATATGTAGCAGTGGGAGCGAGGCGGGCGACGGTCAAAGGCTGGCTCGCCTCCCAGTGAGCCTGCACAGCAGACTTCTGGCATGCCTACCATCATTTCACACAGCTACTCGCACGCCTCCCGGTGACACTCGCAGCGAACACGCCTCTAGTCAATTCACACACCTGCACACACACCTCCCGGTCTACCTGCGCGGCGAACTGCTCGCATGTGCCCCGTCAACTCATGCCTGCTCGCTCGGCACACGGTACGCGTGGCGGCACGTATATTGTTTTCTTTTTTGATGACTAATTTTGTCGCTTTATTGCTTAACCGAAGCATGGGACGTATACATTGTTGGTCTAATGCCCACGGTTTGAATAAATAATCCGTTTGCAATATTGGTCGCCAATTATTAACAATCTCCCATTTGTAAGAAGATTATATCAAAACTTGTCTCAAATTTGACAAAAAAAATACAATATCACAGTCTATTAGTGTCCATATGACACCATGATAAGTTTCATGAATTTCAAATAAGTTTTGGATTTACTGAATTTTAAAAATCAAGATCCTCAATATTTTGAAATTTCTTGCACGGAGAAACATGCACCCAAGGACACACATATGATTTTGCAATCCATTTTGGTGCATGTAGCTCAAATTTGATTTTTGCACATTAAATCCCTAGGAAATCAATCGATGTATAAAAATGGTCGAATGATTTTTTTTAAATTTTAACACGACACTCCTTTGGTCACATGTTCACTGCAGAAAAAGTTTAACATGCCTCAAAGTGGCGGTGGTGGTGCGGGATGTGAGTGTGTGTGTGTGGGGGGGGGGGGGGGGGGGGGGGCAGTACACTACGAGTCTTGAGCCTTCGTGTGGGATTGATCATTTTGTGAGTCATATATGCCACATCAAAGTCGTGAATTGGTTATTTAAAACATTACACAACCCTTTCATATGTACATGTTCGGGCCACATGCATGCATTGGTGGTCCTCGGACACTCCCTCGTGCGGTTATCAGCGATGTGCCCATTC
Organism: Thinopyrum elongatum; assembly: GCA_011799875.1. Lineage (NCBI taxonomy): Eukaryota > Viridiplantae > Streptophyta > Magnoliopsida > Poales > Poaceae > Thinopyrum > Thinopyrum elongatum. Next base: position 304,673,513 of record CM022303.1, on the reverse strand, counting down.
GTTAGCCCGCGAAGGTTATCAGTTTCCACCAACAGCGAGAGCCATTTGCCCAGAGGTGGATTCATCTTAGCTTGTGTTATGGTGTGGATCATGGTGAGATTCCATATCAAAGTTGGGGCACGTGCGTACACATGAGTCCCTCCCACCGGCTCGAAGTGAGGGGGGCTACATGGCGTGAACCTCTGTGTAGTGCATTTCTGGTTTGCGAAGCATGCCACATCAATGTTGTGCATTGGTATTCAAACATCACACAACACCTCTTTGGGGCAAATGCAGGCGGCGGTTGTCCTATGACACTCACTTGCATGTGATGTGATAACCCACAAGTATAGGGGATCGCAACAGTTTTTGGGGGTAGAGTATTCAACCCAAATTTATAGATTCCACACAAGGGGAGCCAAAGAATATTTGCAAGTATTAGAAGCTGAGTTGTCAATTTAACCACACCTGGAGATTAATTATCTACAGCAAGATGATCAGTAGCAAAGTAATATGATAGTTTTGATAGTAGTAGTAACAATAGCAACAGTAGTAACAACTTAGCAGAAACAATATGTGGAAAATTCATAGGCATTGGATCGGGCAATTTGTTGGATGATATTCATCATGTGACAGTCATAACCTAGGGCGATACGGCATTAGCTCCAGTTCATAAATATAATGTAGGCATGTATTCCATAAATAGTCATACATGCTTATGGAAAGAACTTGCATGACATCTTTTGTCCTACCCTCCCGTGGCAGTGGGGTCCATAAGGAAACTAAGGGATATTAAGGCCTCCTTTTAATAGAGAACCGGAACAAAGCATTAGCACATAATGAATACATGAACTCCTCAAACTACGGTTATCATCGGGAAGTATCCCGAATACTGTCACTCCGGGGTTTACGGATCATAACACGTAATAGGTGACTATAACTTGCAAGATCGGATCTAGAACATAGATATAATGGTGATAACATAAACTGTTCAGATCTGAAATCATGGCACCCGGGCCCAAAGTGACAAGCATTAAACATGGCAAAGTCATAGCAACATCAATCTCAAAACATAATGGATACTAGGGATCAAGCCCTAACACAACTAACTCGATTACATGATGAATCTCATCAAAATCCCTCACCGACCAGCGAGCCTATGAAGCAATTACTCACTCCCGGTGGGGAGCATCATGGAATTGGCAATGGAGAAGGGTTGGTGATGACGAAGATCTAAGATTCCCCTCTCCGGAGCCCCAAATAGACTCCAGATCTGACCTCCCAATGAAGAACATGAGGTGGCGGCGGCTCTGTCTCGCGAAACGTGATAATTCTTCCTCCCTTATTTTTTCTCCGAAAATATGATTTTATAGCGTCAGAGATAGGGTCAGCGGGGCCACCAGGTTGGCACAACCCACCTGGGCGCGCCAGGAGGGGGCGCGCCCTGGTGGGTTGTGCTCCCCCAGGGACCCCCCCCCCTTCGGTGGTTATTGGCTCCAGTATTTTTCTTTTATTGTATAAATTTTTTCCAAAAAGTTTCGTTCCATTCCGAGAACTTTTATTTCTGCACAAAAAACAACACCATGGTAGTTCTGCTAAAAACAACGTCAGTCCGGGTTAGTTTCATTCAAATCATGCAAATTAGAGTCCAAAACAAGAGTAAAAGCATTAGGAAAAGTAGATACGACGGAGACATATCAACTCAGTTGACAAACTGAAAGTGGAAAAGAAAAACTTTTACGAACTCTTTTGCTCTTGTTTACACAAATAAGCTTAAGTAGCACCCAGGTTTTCAGCAAAGATTATGACTAACCATGTCGACAATAACTCTTAAAAATTATATTAACTCATATCAATGGCGTAAGCAACTAGCGAGCAATAATAATGTATCTCAAATGACAACACTTTGTCAAAATAATCAAGATATCATATGACAACAGTGGTATCTCGCTAGCCCTTTCTGAGACCGCAAAACATAGATGCAGAGCACCTCCAAATTTCAAGCAGCGACTAAACATTGTAATTCATGGTAGAAAAGATCCAGTCATGATGCATCCAACATTAGCTATACACAATGCATGAGGATGACAATAGTGCTCTCAGGTCTGGCGCTTATTTGAGAAGGTGATGAGACAACATAAAATTAAATAGATAGTCCCTTCGCAGAGGGAAGCAGTGATTTGCAGTGGTGCCAAAGCCCAGATTTTTAAAATAGAGATAAATGAAATTTTGAGAAATGCACCTTTCATGTTTACTTCGCGACCATTAGTTATCAATATCTTCCATGCTAAACACATTAGTGGCGGTTCCCAAGCGATAAAAGTAAAGGTTTACTCCCCCTCCACCAACAAACACACTTCACGGCTAGCCGAATCCACGGGTACCGTCCATACCAACATTAGTCCTCGGGGAGTTTTGTTTAATTATTTGCAATTTTTGAATTCGGGACTGGGAATCCCTATTACCGCCCCTCTCGTGCAAGGACGACTGAATAAACACTCATCATGAGAATAACCCACTTAGCATGGAAAATATTGACGACCTCCTGTCACTCCATGAACAATCCAGGCACACAAAAACGGATGTTTATTTGAAGTTTTTTTAGAGGTGGCACATGCAAATTTACTTAGAACGGCAGGGTAATACCGCATACAGGTAGATATATGGTGGAATCATCTGGAATAACTTGGGTTTTAGGATTTTGATGCACAAGCAGTTTCCGCTTAGTACAGGCGAAGGCTAGCAAATAGGTTGAGAAGCGGCCAGCTAGAGAGCGAAAACGGCCATGAACATGCATTATGCATAAGTAACATTGGATACTAGCATGAGTAGGATATGAACACCATGAACATAAATATCATAGAGGCTATGCTGGTTTTGATTCAACTACATGCATGAACATGTGCCAAGTCAAGCCACTCGAACATTCGAAGGAGGATACCCTATCATCATACCACATCACAATCATTTTAATGCATGTTGACATCCAAGATAAATCATTATCCACTCCTAGCTACTTAAGCATGGCATGAGAAACTATAATATCTAATTGTCATTGCAAACATGTTTTATCATAATAGGCTAAATCATGGATACTAGGTTAAACATATTTACAAAAACAGAACAAGTTGAGTTCATACCCATTTCTCTCTGCCACAGCGAGTTCATCAAATATCGTCATTATTGCCTTTCACTTGCACGACCAAATGATATGAAAATAATAATAGTGCAAGAGTGCCGTGGACTAAGCTGAAATCTGCAAACTTTTTATTCAAGAGGAGAAGACAAGGCAATTTGAGCTCTTTGTTAGATCAACAATAGTGCATATGAGAGCCACTCAACATTTTCATCGTGGTCTTCTCCTCGGTATGACTCAATAAAAAGGAAAAGAATTTCAGAGAAACACACTGAAATATTTTTGGAGTTTTTAGTTTTTCTTGAACAAAGCAAATTAAAGAGAAAAACAAAAATGAGAAAAACTATTTACACGGGAGAGCTCCCAACAAGCAAAAGAAGAACAAGGAAATCTTTTTGGGTTTTCTTTTAAATACTACAACTAACTAAATTAGAAAGAAAAACCGAAAAGAAGCAAGCAACATTTTTTGTGATTTTCTCAAAGTTTTTCAAACACACAAGAAGAAGGCGAGAAAATAAATCAAGCATGGATAATACAACAAAAAAGTGTGAACACCGACAACTGGAATGAAATGTGTGAACATGAGGAAATGTCGGTGGGCATACGTACTCCCCCAAGCTTAGGCTTTTGGCCTAGCTTGGTAATCACCACTCGTAGTAACCCTCTGGTCCCATGTTGAAGTGCTGTGGAGCGGGCACGTGAGCGTCCCACTCCTGAGGCTCCTCCTCAGCCGCTGCCTGATTGTTCCGGTAGGCGATGATGTCATCTAGCATGATCATGTATCCGCCCCTGGCAATAGAATCAAACAAAGCAGGTGCAGGCAACCGAATAATATCCCGAGTATTCTCGCTGAAAACCAGGTTGTAAGGAACATGAATAGTAGTGTTCTCGCCATCAATAAATTGATGAGCTGCCATAGCCTGGCGATCTAAATAAACCGTGGTTAAACGATAATCATGCTGGCGAATCTGAATGTTAAAATGACTCGCTAAACGAGTCGCATAAATACCGCCATGAATTTTACCCTTGGATCTGTTAAGGTGCATGCGACGTGCAATGATAGCCCCAAGGCTATAGCTATTATCGCTGTAAAGTGCACGGCGTAAGACAGTGAAATCGGGGGCACTAAGTGCACCAACCTTCTCTCTAGCAAGTAAACACTTTGCAATGAATAGAGCAAAATAATGCACAGAAGGAAACTACAAGCTAGTGGCGGTGACACTCGATACCCCTCTCTCATCTCCCACTGACAGAGTATGATAAAAGTCCTCAAACTCTACAGGACTAGGTTCTCTTATTTCCCTGTCAGAAGGGATCAAGCATATATCACAAAACTCAGTAAGTGGTATCTGACGGGTTTCAGCATATAAATTAAACTGCACCTCAGGAGGGTTATTCCTACTCAGAAAATGAAAGCTTTGCACAAAGGAATTTGTAAGGAGATGGTATTGTTCACACTCAGCTGCGATGAAGTCGGTGAGACCAGCATTAGCAACAAATTGTGCAAACTCTTGACGGATCCCGACTCCATCCATGAAGGGGTTGTGCGGCCATTCGCACGGCCGCACCTCCGCCATTCTTCGGGTGCGGAGACCATTGTCCGATGATTCCCCAATGACTCCCTTAGAGTTCTTATTGGAATCAAACTTCCTAATGAAACTCATCTTATTCCCATAAATAAAATTCTAAAAAATTTAGTCCACAAATTTTTTGTCAACAAAACTTCACAAGATTGATAGCAACTACTCGTAGGGATGTATAGAGGCCATATTGAGCATTCAAACTACTTAGAACTCTAAGAATTCAACATGCAAGCTCATCTACAGCAGCACCAAGAGTAGCTAATTATTCAAAATATAATCCACTAAAGCAAAAACTGATTGGACCAATGGAGGAGTCACATACCAAGTAGCAAACCCGCAAAACAGTTTCGAAAATGGAGCTTCGAGCAAAGAGATCAAAATCCGCGGGTTTGAGAGCAAGAACACGAGAGAGAGAGAGAGAGAGAGAGAGAGAGCAATGGTGATTTTTTTCTGGAGGTAGGTGATTACATGGGCTAAAGAGATAAGTGAGGGGGCCCACATGGGGACCACAACCCACTAGGGCGCGCCTAGGGCTGCTGGCGCGCCCAGGTGGTTTGTGCCCACCTGGTGCACCCCCCTCTGATGTTATTTGCATCAACATTTTTTAAATATTCAGAAAAAATCGTATTAAATTTTCAGGGCATTCTGAGAACTTTTATTTTTGGGTCATTTTTTATTGCACGGGAAATTCAGAAAACAGACAAAACATGGCATTTTATTTTATTTAACTAAGAAAAACAAAAACAAACGTTGGGAACAGAAAGTTGTGCTTACTAAATTCATCAACTTCATACCTCTAAAAAATGATCCATTAATAAGGTTGATCAGGTCTTATTAACAACCACTTTGGATTAGCATGAAACCGAAGAACTTCCGTAAAACACTAAGTTACCTCAACGGGGATATGCATGTCCCCAACAATAAGCATTTCATATTTCTTTTTGGCTGTAGGTAGAGGTAGTTGAAAACTTCCAATAGTGAGTGTCGGAGATTTTTCAATAACATTAATACCATTCACTTCGAATTATTTCTTCGGAAAGTGCATCGTATGCTCATTACCATTGATATGAAAAGTGACCTTGCTTTTATTGCAATCAATTACAGCCCCTGCTATATTCTAGAAGGGTCTACCAAGGATAATCGACATGTTGTCGTCCTCGGGCATCTCAAGTATAACAAAGTCAGTTAAGATAGTAACATTTGCAACAACAACGGGCACATCCTCACAAATACCGATAGGTATGGTAGTTGATTTGTCGGCCATTTGCAAAGATATTTCAGTAGGTGTGAGTTTATTCAAACCAAGTCTTTTATATAAAGAGAAAGGCATAACACTAACACCAGCTCCTAAATCACACAAAGCAGTTTTAACATAATTTCTTTTGATGGAGCAAGGTGTAGTTGGTATTCCCGGATCTCCATGTTTTTTAGGTACTCCATCCTTAAAAGAATAATTAGCAAGCATGGCGGATATTTCAGCTTCCGGTATTTTTCTTTTATTAGAGATGATGTCTTTCATATATTTTGCATAAGGGGCCATCTTTAATATATCAGTCAAACGAGTGCGCAAAAAGACTGGCCTAAGCATTTTAGCAAAGCGTTCAAATTCTTCATCATCCTTTTCCTTAGTTGATTTAGGTGGAAAGGGCATGGGTTTTTGAACCCATGGTTCTCTTTCTCTTCCTTGTTTTCTAGCAACAAAGTCTCTTTTATCATATCTTTTATTTTTAGGTTGTGGGTTATCAAGATCAACAGCTGGTTCTATCTCAACATCATTATCTGGTTGTTTATCATTGTCTGGTTGAGTGTCTTCATGAATGTCCTCATTATCTTTTTCATTATCACTAGGTGAATTTTCATTACCAGATTGAGTTTCAGCATCAGAGATAGAAACATCATTATCATTAGCTGGAGGTTTTTCTATTTCAGGTTCACTAGAGGCATGTAAAGTCCTATAATTTTTCTTTTTCTTCTACTTTTTAGAAGGACTAGGTGCATCAATGTTAATTCTTTGAGAGTCTTGTTCAATTCTTTCAGGATGTCCCTCAGGATAAAGTGGTTCCTGAGTCATTTTACCTCCTCTAGTTGCTACTCTAACAGCAAAGTCATTTATATTATTATTCAGTTCATCAAGCAATTCTCTTTGAGATTTAGCAACTTATTCTAGTTGAGTTTGAACCATAGAGGCATGTTTTCCTACACCTCTAACATCATTGGAGATTCTAAATAACAAGTAACTCAAGCGAGCAATCATATCAGAATTATATTTCAATTGTTTCATAACATTTTTGTTGAAGTGATCTTGCTTTCTAATGTAATTATCAAACTCATAAAGGCATTGACTAGGATGCATATTATAAGGATTGTCCCTTTCATTAAATTTCATTAAAGAATTTACCTCTACCACCTTAGGTGGTGGTGTGTCAAGTCCACGTATCTCTTCAATAGGAGGTAAATTTTTAACATCCTCTTCTTTAATACCTTTTTCCTTCATAGATTTCTTTGCCTCTTGCATATCTTCCGGACTGAGATATAAGATACCCCTCTTCTTTGGAGTGGGTTTATGCAGTGGTTCAGGAAGAGTCCAATCATCATAATTTTTCAATATATTATTCAATAATTCCTCAGCTTGTTCAACAGTTCGTTCCCTGAAAACACAACCAGCACAACTATCTAGGAAGTCCCTAGAAGCATCGGTTAGTCCATTATAGAAGATATCAAGTATTTCATTTTTCTTAAGAGGATGATCAGGCAAAGCATTAAGCAATTGGAGAAGCCTCCCCCAAGCTTGTGGGAGACTCTCTTCTTCAATTTGCACCAAGTTAAATATTTTCTGTAAGGCAGCCTGTTTCTTATAAGCAGGAAAATATTTTTTAGAGAAGTAATAAATCATATCCTGGGGGCTACGCACACAACCAGGACCAAGAGTATTGTACCATATCTTAGCATCACCCTTTAATGAGAACGGAAATAATTTGAGAATATAGTAATAGCGAATCTTCTCATCATGAGCAAATAGGGTGGCTATATCATTCAATTTAGTGAGGTGTGCCACAACAGTTTCAGTTTCATAGCCATGGAAAGGTTCAGATTCAACCAAAGTAATTAACTCTGGGTCGACAGAGAATTCATAATCCTTATCATCAACAAAGATAGGTGAAGCAACAAACTTAGGATCACATTTCATTCTAGCATTCAAATATTTTTGTTTTAGTTTGCATAACAATTTCTTAAGATCATCCCTATCATTGCAAGCAAGAAAGTCTCTAGTTGTCTCCTCATCCATAACAAAGCCCTCAGGTACCTTAGGCAATTCATATCTAGGAGAGCTAGGCCTAATAGGTGTTTCAATATTTTCAGTTTTAGGCATTTCATCAATTTCAACAATTTCATTCTCTTTAGCTCTAGCAATTTGTTCATCAAGAAAAACACCTAGTGGCACACCATCATCAAGCAAGGTACTAGCATCATCATAAGCATCATTCATGAAGTAGCATCATCAATAACTTGCGACATATCAGGATTAATAGCATGTGGTGGTGTTGCAAGTTTGCTCAAAATAGAAGGCGAATCAAGTGCAGAGCTAGATGGCAGTTCCTTACCTCCCCTCATCCTAGAGGGAAATATTTTAGTCTTGGTATCCTTCAGACTCTTCATAGTGATAAATTGATAATAATCCCAAGTGACTCAACAAATATAGCTATGCTCCCCGGCAACGGCGCCAAAAAAAGGTCTTGATAACCCACAAGTATAGGGGATCGAACCAGTTTTCGAGGGTAGAGTATTCAACCCAAATTTATAGATTCGACACAAGGGGAGCCAAAGAATATTTGCAAGTATTAGCAGCTGAGTTGTCAATTCAACCACACCTGGAGATTAATTATCTGCAGCAAGATGATCAGTAGCAAAGTAATATGATAGTTTTGATAGTAGTAGTAACAGTAGCAACAGCAGTAACAACTTAGCAGAAACAATATGTGGAAAATTCGTAGGCATTGGATCGGTGAATTCGTTGGATGATATTCATCATATAACAGTCATAACCTAGGGTGATACGGCACTAGCTCCAGTTCATAAATATAATGTAGGCATGTATTCCGTAAATAGTCATACATGCTTATGGAAAGAACTTGCATGACATCTTTTGTCCTACCCTCCCGTGGCAGCGGGGTCCATAAGGAAACTAAGGGATATTAAGGCCTCCTTTTAAGAGAGAACCAGAACAAAGCATTAGGACATAGTGAATACATGAACTCCTCAAACTACGGTCATCATCGAAAAGTATCCTGAATACTGTCACTCCGGGGTTTACGAATCATAACACGTAATAGGTGACTAGAACTTGCAAGATCGGATCTAGAACATAGATATAATGGTGATAACATAAACGGTTCAGATCTGAAATCATGGCACCCGGGCTCAAAGTGACAAGCATTAAGCATGGCAAAGTCATAGCAACATCATCTCAGAACATAATGGATACTAGGGATCAAGCCCTAACAAAACTAACTCGATTACATGATGAATCTCATCCAATTCCCTCACCGACCAGCGAGCCTACGAAGGAATTACTCACTCCCGGTGGGGAGCATCATGGAATTGGCGATGGAGAAGGGTTGGTGATGACGAAGATCGAAGATTCCCCTCTCCGGAGCCCCAAACGGACTCCAGATCTGGCCTCCCGATGAAGAACAGGAGGTGGCGGCGGCTCCGTCTCACGAAATGCGATAATTCTTTCTCCCTTATTTTTTTTCTCCAAAAATAGGATTTTATAGCGTCGGAGATAGGGTCAGCGGGGCCACCAGGTGGGCACAACCCACCTGGGCACGCTAGGAGGGGGGCGCCCTGGTGGGTTGTGCTCCCCCAGGGACCCCCCCTCCGGTGGTTCTTGGCTCCAGTATTTTTCTTTTATTGTATAAAAATTCTCCAAAAAGTTTCGTTCCATTCTGGGAACTTTTATTTTTGCACAAAAAACAACACCATGGTAGTTCTGTTGAAAACAGCGTCAATCCGGGTTAGTTTCATTCAAATCATGCAAATTAGAGTCCAGAACAAGAGTAAAAGCATTAGGAAAAGTAGATACGACAGAGACGTATCATGATGATCTCTGTGGGCTCGTGAGGTCATCGTCTATTAGTTGAACCTATAGCAAGAGAGATATTAATTTAACCAACAAGGATGGTTCTTTTTTGTGTGTTAGGTATGCACGGTAGGACTATGTAGTACACGTCAAAGAGGGGGGCAACATATACTATGCGTCATGCACCTTGCTCCATGTGGGGACTTTCTGGTTCCCGAGGCAGGTGCCACATCAAAGTTGTGAAGTGGTATTCAAACATCACACAACACCATGTAGGTGGTGGTTGCCCTATAGGAACTCACTCGCGTGCGGCGCTTCCATCTCTGGGCCCGTGAGGTTGTCCACCATCACTTTGACCCAACGAGAGTGGTTAATTTGACCATCATCAAGGATGATTCTTTTTGGTTTGTGCTACAGTAGGAGTAAATACCACGCATCGAAGGGGGGAGCACATACCACGCGTCATGAACCTCGCTCTGTGGGGACTTTTCGGTTTCTGAGGTAGGTGCCACATGAAAGTTGTGCATTGCGAATTCAAACATCACACAAACACCTCTTTGGGCCACATGCAGATGGTGGTTGTCCTATATAGGACGCTCACTCGCGTGCGACGTACGATTCGCTCTCATGGGCCCGCGAGGTCGTTGTCTGAAAGTGCGTTATATCGACTAGAGGGGGGTGAATAGGCGATTTTTACAAATTCATCACTGAGGAATTTCAAGGTGAGGAAATTCCTAAGCAACGAACTACTTAGCAGCGGAATAAGTACTCAGATGCAAATATAACATGGCATAAGCACAGTCATCATGATGAAATGAAATAGGCACAGAGTACAGGTAGCATGAAACACAGGATAAGCAGGCTGAAGACTAAGTGACTGAAGAAATAGGATTGAGGAAATTGAGAAAGTCTTCAGTCAAAGTCTTCACACAGTAATGATCAAGTACACAGCAAGTATGCGAGGAAATTAAAGGGTTGAGGAAATAGAACCAGTAGCTCGGTGAAGACAATGATTTGGTAGACCAGTTCCAACTGTTGTGACAGTTGTACGTCTGGTTGGAGCGGCTAGGTATTTAAATCTGAGGACACACAGTCCTCACCGTATTCTCCTTGAGCTAAGGTCACACAGACCTCGCCCAATCACTCATGGTATGTCTTCACAGGTGACTTCCAAACCTTCACAGACTCGGTCACTCGGCGATCAACAATTCCTCTTGGATGCTCTAGACCATGACACCTAACCGTCTGGAGGATGCACAGTCCTCAAAGGTAACAAGCATCGGTTCCACACAGGAACAATCTCTTCAGTGATGCTCAATCACTTTGGGTTTGTAGGTGTTTGGGTCTTTGGGTTTTTCCTCACTTGATGATTTTCGCTCAAAGTCCTCGGAGGATGGGATGCTCTCAATGACAAGTGTCAGTTTCTCTCGGAGCAGCCAACCAGCTAGTGGTTGTAGGGGGTGGCTATTTATAGCCTAGGGAGCAGCCCGACATGATAAGACATAAATGCCCTTCAATGATATGACCGTTAGGTGGGTAGGATATTTGGACAGCTGGCGCGTAGCACAGCAACGGTCGGAAATTTGAGCTCTCAAATTCCTCAGGGCTATCATGTTCCTCACTTGTAGGCAATCCGCAGTGGCGAATTCCTAACTCCTCAGTCAGAACAAATTCCTCAGAGAACAGAAGAACTTCGTCTCTGTCACTGAACAAATTGACTGAACTGTATGAGATTTCCAATGGCTTCATTCGAAAGGATTGGGTAGGTGTAGGATTTTGAGATGAGCATCACTTGGAAACTTTTCCTTAGTTTTACCTCGACCCCCTTTAACAGTACGATGTTTCCTATGACTCAAGAAGAAGAAAATGAAACTATGAAAATAAAAGTCTTCACGCTTCATAATCCTCGCATGAATATCAAGTCTTCAAGGTCACACCAATTTCCTCACTTTCAAAGTCTTCAAGAAAACCAAAGTCTTCAACTAAAGACATTCATTTTTAGGGGTCGACTTTCATCGTAAATAACAAACTCCTCATAGACTTATAGACCTGTGTACACTCATAAACACATTAGTCCCTTAACCTATAAGTCTTCAATACACCAAAATCACTAAGGGGCACTAGATGCACTTACAATCTCCCCCTTTTTGGTGATTGATGACAAATAGGTTAAGTTTTCAACGGGGATAAAACATATGAAGTGTAAATACTGATATTGAGGAATTTTATTGCAAGATATAGAAGAACTCCCCCTGAAGATGTGCATATTTGAGGAATTTGCTTTGAATAGCAAATGCACATTGTAGAGTAATATCATGGAGATCTCCTCCTATATCTTGTAATTCATACACGCATTTAATATATGATATGAAGAATTTGAAATGCATGATGAAATATGGTGTCTGACGAAATTCAGCATGCGTGCATTAAGGTACTTGAGGAAATAAGCATGCAGAAAGCAGTTCAAAAGTATCAGACCACCATAGGACTTAAGTTTACAACTCATCAGAGCAAACACCTCAGAAAAGCAAGAGTTGTAACTTAACAGAAATATAGCCCATATATAAGACCCGCTTGAAGACTAACTCAAATTTCTGCCCCTTTGTCATCGAATGACCAAAAGGGACGAAAAATGAGGACTAATGCCCCTGAAGAATATCATCATGATGTGGATGGAGGAGCGCTAGCGTTGTTGGGGTCGTCCGTTGAGGTTGGGCCTGCCACGGTGTCATTCAAGTATTCAGCTTCATCCGTCTCGCGCGATGAAGAATATGAACTGGCAACAAGCTGAGGAACTTTAACCTTCTTGAATTTCTTCGAAGGTGGCTGAGACCAGTCAAAGTCCTGTTGGAAGCCCATCTCCTTGAGATCTTCAGCACTATAAAGATTGGACAGAATAGCCCAAGTGCGGTCAAAGACTTCATGCAAGTAGTAGTGATTCTTCTTCACTATATTTTGAGTGACTGTCATGTTCTGAAGAATTGCACCAAACTGACACTTGACCCACTTGTGATTTCGATCAACTTTCTGAGGAAGACTAAGGAGAAGTTCACGATCAGTCATCACACGCGGAGGTGTGGCTTGAGGATTTTGTTCTGAAGCTTTGGCGGCAGAATCTTGTGTTGCAGAGTCATCATTGGTGGAATAGGATGCAGCTTTACGAAACTGTCCATCCAGTGGATGAGTGCCTTCATCAATAATTGCAGCCTTGCCCTTCTCATTAGCTGAGGAAATAGTCCGTTTGAGGACTTCAAATAGGGGGCAAATAGCTGAGATGATTTTGAAAGTCAGCCTTATAATGAATTGAAGACCCTGATCTGATGAACTTCATGATCCAGGGAGCATAAGGCTTCAACTCAAAAGGTGACAGAGCAGCATTGGCCAAAGTCCTCATGAAGAAATCGTGGTAGTTTATAGGAATACCATGAATGATATTGAACAGCAGATTCTTCATAATGCCAACAACCTCTTCGTCATCAGAGTTGTGGCCCTTGATTGGACTGAGGGTTTTGGTCAATATGCGATAAACTGTCCTTGGCACATAAACCAATTCCTTGACAAGGAATGTGGTCCTTGGAATTTGGCCAGCCTTCAAAGGCTTCATCAGTACTTGCATCAAATGATTTGAGAGTTCAGGTTCCTCATAGATGAGCCTAGCACCTTCAGTGGGAGGACTGACTGGGACGTCGTGAAGCAATTCAGAGGCCGGTGCTTTGAAATGAGTATTTTTGGTCATCCAGTCTAGCACCCATGAATTTACATCTTCAACATTTCCAGTGATATGCAGTGTGGCGTAGAATTGAAGAATGAGTTCTTCGTTCCAGTCGCAGATGTTGGTGCAGAAGTTGAGCAGCCCAGCGTCATGAAGAACACTGAGGACTGGGGTGAAGCACGGAAGAGACTCCATATCCACATGAGGAATTTGCTCATGTGCAAAAATCTTGTCTTTATCAAACAACAGTGAGGAATAGAAATTCATTTAACTGACCGTCCAGAAACGCTTGCGACGAAGTCGAGCAGAGTCATAAGGATTGTAGTCAGAGAAGAATTGATGCCCAGTAAAGAAGTCATCAGCCTTGAACTTCTGCTTCTTGGTATGAGGATTCTGTGGCTTGGGCTGAAGATTGATAGTTGAAGTCTTCACAGCCTCTTGATGCACAACCTCTGGAGCCACAGGCTGAGGAATTTCAGTAGCTGTATTAGCAGCAGCCTTGGTCTCCATTTCTTCAGCACTAGTGGCTGGAACTACTTCAGGAATAGAATGAAGTGAAGATTGAGGTCCATCAGAGCCCATATGAATTTCTTCAGTTGGCACAGGGGACTGAGGAACTTGATGTAGTGGGGTTGTCAGAGGTGAATTGGGGTGATGACTTTCCCAAAAGTCATCATTCAGAATAGGAGTGTAGACCCAATGTCCACATCCTCATCTTCTTCATCAATTTCTTCGACGCCTGCCTATTCAGCTGTGAACTGAGGCATGGGCGATGATACCAGCGGAGTTGAAGGGATATCATCCACTTCAATGTCTTCATCCAACTTCTCTGACGAAGCAGCAGAAGGATTTTCTTTATCACTGTCATCAGGTATGACATATTCCTCACCAAAGGGAACAATCTCCTTTGATGGCATGCTTGATATTGGAACATCATCAATTGGGTTTTCAGTTGAGCTCATCAAAGTCTTCACTTTCTTGGGAGCTGAAGACTCTAAAGATGCTGATGCTTTCCTTTTCTTCACAGCTGCCTTTTCTGCAGCTTTGGTCTTCTTCGCTTCTGATGCAGAAGGAAGGTGGATATCTTTCATCTGTGATGACTTTGCAGGAGGAGCAGATGAAAGTGGTGCAGTTTCTTCATGCACAACTGATGCAGTTGCCCTGGCTTGTTCAGATTCTTCAGGCGCAGCTTCATACGCTTCGGCTGACCTGAGTTGTTCTTCAGGAGCTGGAATTTCTTCAGCAGCCCTGGAACTTTCAGTTTCTTCAACAGACTGATTTTCATCAGCTGTGCTAGCATTCTCTTCAGTAGGCAGAGCAGGTGCATCAGCCTGAGGAATTTGTTGTTGCGATGGAGCTGTAACATTTGGGTTGAACCCCTTGGCCATTCTAACAAATCTAATTTTGGCACCTAGCCAATCTGCACGATATGCGTCAAATTCATCGCTGAGAGCTTTGATCTCCTTTTGCAGATTCACAAGTTCTTCAGAAGACATATTCACAACATGCTTCTTCAGAAAGTGCTCCTTCTTGTATTGAGCTTTCTTGACTTGCCTGGCCTTCTCAAATTTCCATTTTTCTTCGGCTATGAAGGCCGTCAACATGTGGCTCTGGCCAGGAGTGAGGTTCAATTCAGGCAAAGGAGTATTTGGATCCTTGTGCCATAGATCGATGAAATCAAGGATCCTTTTAGGATCCAGCATGAGTGGCACAGCACTGCCTTTGGCACTAGTGGCCCTTTGTTGTCGATCTCTGATGATCTCAGCTAATTCTTCATCATCAGCTTCGTCTTCGCTTGACGGAACCTGAAAGGCGACCTGCTTCTTGTGAGGACTTGGCCTTGTGCCTCGTCCAGCAGTGGCCTTTTTCTTCAGCAAGGTCGGAGCCGTTGAAGACTGAGGTGGAGCTGAGGAACTTGCAGAGACTCCTGAAGCAATTGAGATTCTAGTAGTCCTTTGGCACGTGGCAAGCTGCACAGGTGCTGAGGACTTTGCAGGAGCATCTGAGGATTTTGCAACTGAGGGAGTTGGAGCTGCTTTTGAAGAAGTTGCTTGAGGATCAGACCATGAGGGCTTTGAAGAGCTTGGCCGTGAGGGAATTGCAGCTGAGGAACTTGTCTTGATAGCTGGTTTCTTTGTCATAGCCTTCTTAGGCTTGTTAGCAGCGGCAGCAGCAGATTCTTCGTTGAATTTCTTCACTGCCTCTTTGGCCATTTTGGCCAGCTTGGCTTGACGCTTAGCCCACTCCTTGGGAAATTCCTCACCTCTTTTGATGCTTGTGGGATTAGCTTCTTGGCCTGGAGCCAAAGGAGGTCTTGGACATGGAGGGTTAACAGCGAATTTCTTCATGTACTTTGGAGTAACATAACGATATTCCCTCCATTCTTTTGCCCATCTCCTCTCAATCTTCTGAATGCGCACTTTGCGCTGACTTTTGTTCTCCTTGCCATGAGTTGCTTCATCAGGAGTACAATATTCATCATAGATGTCTTCAGGGATCTCAAAAGCAGTATTTTTCTCTGGCCTCTTTCCTCCCTTCTGAGGTCTTTTACCATCAGCCATCTTCTTTACTTGAGGATTTTGAACAATTGAATTTTCTGACGAGGTAAGCAATTTTTCTTCAAGGAACGCTGCAAATGAGTTAAGTTGATGAGAACCTAGTGATTCAGCAGCGGACATGTGTACCTGTGAACAGAATATAGGTGCGAAGAATTTGGAGAGGTCATATGCGTTCTCAAAAGTTTTTCAAAAGTATCAAGTTTGAGGAATTTGACCAGGGGTGTCTTGAGGAATTTCACTAAGCGTTCTTTGACTTAGGTTCCAGAGTTGTATAGATTGAAAATCCACACAATTGAGGAATCTTGAAGAAAAACGTTGCTTAGAGAAACAGATCAAGAATAGAAGCAAGTTGGTGTTTAAGAACATGAAAGTTGAAGAATAAACACCTTTTGAAGATTTTGTGGAAATCATCAGAATCAACAAGGGCAGTAAAAAAAGATTTTATTTACCCTTGACGATGAACACGACAAACTGAGAGTAGCAGTGGAGAAGCTCGTCCATTCAGATCTTCCACGCCCTAACTTGGCGATGGAAAACAGCTACGGCGGCGGCGGAGTGAAGATTTCCACGGCCGACGTGAGTACGACGGCGACGAGGTTGAGGCAGTGAAGCGCTTCCTCACCGGCGACGATGGAGTGTAGCGGCGGTGCTAGGTCTGAGAGCTCGAGCGAGGGGAGTGAGATCGAGCGGAGTAAATGAGATCTTGAGGAGGGCGAGGGGTATTTATAGCCGAGGTGAAAAACCATTCGTCCGAAGAAAATGGACGAACCTGCCCCTGACCCTTCTCATCCTAGCGACATGTGTCACCCACGTACTGTGAAGTGGAGATCGTGTTAGATCGTGGGTGAATAGATAAATCTTATCGAGGGATATGGAACGGTTTGAGCGGCAAAAGCCAAAAATTCAGATAAGAATATTTTAATGTTTCGTTCGCAAATTCTTCAGCTGTCAAGGACACAATGAAGACTTTGAACGGGTTTCAAATAGAACACACATGAAGAATTTGTGAACAGACTGGGTTGAGTTTAGCATAGAGGGGGAACGGGTCCGATCATATTCACTTAGAAGAAAATCAACTTGAAGAATTAGCAATAAGTGAATGCTGTTGAGGACATGAAAAACTCAATTATATATATACAGTCAATGAAGAACACAGTCGGAAAGAGTGAAGACTTTGCAAAGTTAAAGAATTTGAACAACTGAAGAATTTCAATCAGAAGAAAAACTCAAATTGAAGATTTTCAACTTTTGTTGGTGGCGTGACCCACCGTGTAAGAATGGTGATTTCAGACGCTGCGTACAATTGTCGTAGGGCTCTAAGAATCAAATTATTCGCTAATTTCTTCACACTTAGAGGGTTAGTCTTCATTGATTGAAGAAAAAATGTTACTTCGTGTGTTGCACATCTAAGTCATCAATTTTGCATAAGTGTTAGGATGTGTGTCCTTTTCAAAGAACATTCGAAGATTCTAAGATATTTAGCTCACACCGCAACTTGCTAAATCTCTTCTCATCCAAGGGCTTTGTGAAGATATCGGCTAGCTGTTCTTCAGTCTTCACGTGCTCGATTGAGATGTCGCCCTTCAACACATGATCACGAAGAAAGTGATGACGAATCTGGATGTGCTTTGTCTTTGAGTGCTGAACTGGGTTATGAGCAATTTTGATGGCACTCTCATTGTCGCAGTAGAGTGGCACATTCTTCATGTTGATGCCATAGTCCTTGAGGGTTTGCTTCATCCACAGCAATTAAGCACAGCAAGAACCAGCAGCAATATACTCAGCTTCAGCAGTAGAGAGTGATACGCAGTTCTGCTTCTTTGAGGACCAACATACTAAGGATCGTCCGAGGAAATGGCATGTGCCTGATGTTGACTTGCGGTCCACATGATCACCAGCATAGTCAGAGTCAGAATATCCAATGAGATCAAAAGCCGAGCCCTTGGGATACCATAATCCAAGTGTTGGAGTGTGAGCTAGATATCAAAGAATATGTTTCACAGCCTTATGGTGTGATTCCTTCGTTGTAGCTTGAAAATGGGCACACATGCAAACACTAAGCATAATATCTGGCCTAGATGCACATAGATACAGTAAAGAGCCAATCATGGAGCGGTATACCTTTTGATCGAAGTCTATACCATTTTCATCAGTGCATAGATGGCCATTTGTGGGCATAGGGATTTTGATGCCTTTGCATTCTTGCATACCGAATTTCCTCAGAACGTCCTTGAGGTATTTCTCTTGAGAAATGAAGATGCCATTGCGTTGTTGACGAATTTGAAGACCTAAGAAGAATTTCAATTCTCCCATGGACATTTGATATTCCTCACTCATCATATAAGCAAATTCGTCACTGTAACCTTGGTTAGTACAGCCAAAGATAATATCATCAACATATATTTGGCACACGAATAATTCATCATCATATGTTTTGGTGAAAAGAGTTCAATCGAGTGAACCGGGTTTGAAGCCTTTCTTCATGAGGAATTCCTTCAGAGTATCATACCACGCCCGAGGGGCTTGCTTGAGGCCATAGATGGCCTTATTGAGTCTGAAGACTTGATCAGGATGCTTAGGATCTTCAAAACCTGGGGGTTGAGCAACATATACTTCTTCCTCAAGCTTACCATTGAGGAATGCACTTTTCACATCCATTTGATATAAGATGATATTATGATGGTTGAGGCAATATGCGAATAGCCTCAAGTCTAGCAACAGGTGCAAAACTTTCATCGAAATCAATTCCTTCAACCTGTGTGTAGCCTTGAGCTACAAGACGAGCCTTGTTCCTCACCACTAGGCCATTTTCATCTTGTTTGTTGAGGTAGATCCATTTGGTGCCGATGATATTGTGCTTGCGTGGGTCTGGTCGCTTGACAAGCTCCCACACCTTGTTCAGCTCGAATTGATGTAATTCCTCTTGCATCGCTTGAATCCATTCAGGCTCCACAAATGCCTCATCAACTTTGGTGGGCTATTGGGTTTCTTATCAGTGAGGAGTTCATATGAGGTCTTCTTGAAGAATTTGTGAAGATATACCCTGTTGATAATGTGGCATGCAATATCAATTGCCTCAGGCCAGAAGCGATGAGGAGTCTTGTATTCGTCAAGCATGGTGCAAGCCATCTCAACAAGAGTCCTGTTCTTGCGCTCCACAACGCCATTCTGCTGAGGAGTGTATGGGGCAGATAGCTCATGAGTAATACCAAGTTCATCGAGATAGTCATCAAGACCAGTATTCTTGAACTCGGTCCCATTGTCACTATGTATATGCATGATCTTCACACCGAATTTCGTTGAAGCCCTTGAGGAAAATCGTCTGAAGACTTCCTGCACTTCAGTTTTGTAAGTAATGACATGCACCCATGTGTAACAAGAATAATCATCAACAATGACAAAGCCATATAGAGATGCTGCATTTGTTAGTGTGGCATAATGAGTAGGGCCAAAGAGATCCATATGAAGCAATTCAAAAGGACGAGAGGTGGTCATGATAGTCTTCGAGGGGTGCTTGGCTCTGGTCATCTTTCCAGCCTCACAAGACCCACAAAGATGATCTTTGAGGAATTTGACACCCTCAATGCCAATGACGTGCTTCTTCTTCACAAGCGTGTGTAAGTTTCTCATGCCAGCATGACCCAGTCGTCGATGCCATAGACAGCCTTCTGAAGCTTTTGCAAGTAGACATGTGGCAGGCTGTGGTCCTGCAGAGAAATCAACAATATACAAGTCTCCTCTCCTAAAGCCTTCGAAGACTTTGGAATTGTCAGATTCCATGAGCACTAAGCAACGATATTTGCCAAAGACAACAACCATATCAAGATCACAAAGCATTGAGACAGACATGAGATTGAATCCGAGGGACTCAACAAGCATGACTTTGTCCATGTGTCGATCCTTTGAGATTGCAACCCTACCTAGACCCAATACCTTGCTTTTGCCTTTGTCTGCGTAGGTGATATGCTTCAAATGTGATGGAGATAACGGAGTGTTCATCAGTAAGCTCTTGTCATCGGTCATGTGATTAGTACATCCACTGTCGAGGACCCACTCAGTAGCTTTGGGTAAATCATCCTACGGATGAATTAGTGCATCTTACGAACACATATCTTCAGAGTGAAGAATATGACATTAATTTCATCAGACAGAATTTCATCAATTAAAGCAACATATGTATATATAGCAGTATGAGGACGTGAGAAATGAATGAATCATTTCTTCATGATTAGCTTGTGTCCTTTCAAGCATTTCAGGTCTCCAGAAAATTCTTCAGACGATTTAGTTCGTCTGGAGACCTGACCCTGCATAAGAGGTTAGTTCTTTTTCTTCACCACCCACATCTGGAGGGGTGGCAAAGAGTTCATCATTCTGCGACCTCCATAAGAGAAAGGTGGCATTGAAGCCAAAGCACTTCGTTTCACAGGAGAGGGATTAGTATAGGCATATGAGTAAGCAGAGAAATTCTTCAAGGACTTATGAACATAATGATTTGAAGAATAATGCACATAATCAGAACTCTTAGATTTTCCCTGCGAAACAAAAGCATTAGCATGATGATGATCATATGAGGACTTGGATCCACGTGAGGAATTTGATCCATAAGAGGACTTGGATCCATATGAAGACTTCGGTCCATATGATGAATTTGATCTGGGGTTCCTATTCTTCACAGGTGGTGTCATGAGGACATTCACCTGAAGATTTTCAAGGCACCTTTTGGGAACCCAAATATTCTTCATAGGGGGACCATTCCTGCAGTTAGTTCCAACATATCTAGCAAATACTTCACCATTCTGATTTTTGAACAGTTTATAGTTGGAGTCAAATGACTCATCAGATGAATATGAGGATTCACAAGTAAAGCCAGATAAAGTGGATGGATCTACGGGAGGTCCCTTCACAGCAACCCATGAGGTTTTGGGATACTGCTCAGGTTTCCAGTAGGTTCCATCAGCATTGAGTTTTCTCTCAAAGGCAATACCCTCTTTCCTAGGGTTCCTGTTCAAGATCTGCTTTTTGAGCACATCAAAAAGAGTCTGATGCCCTTTGAGGCTTTTATACATGCCTGTCACATTCAATTCCTTCCACCCTGCATTTTCGTCAGTGATACTAGTGGTATCCTCAGATGAGGAATTTGTGACCACAGAGATAGTTAAAGAATTTGCAGCAATAGAAGCATTTGAACTTAAAAGTGAAGAATTGGCAATTTCACGATCAATGCATTTCAAGCATGGTGGAATAAATTCTTCCTAAGCAGAACTGATCTGTTGAGCAAGTAATGAATCATTTTCCTTCTGAAGATCTTCATGACTCACCCTTAGCTTCTCAAGATCTTGCTTTCTTCGAAGAAATTCATAAGAAAGCTTCTCATGATCGGCTAAGAGAGTTTCATGACGACTTTGAAGGTTGTCAAACTTAGACTGTAGTTGCTAAAGATTACCAGTCAGTGTTTGAGTTCGATCCATTTCCTCACCTAACAGATCATCGCTTTTGTCTAGCATATTTTGAACTTTTTCCAAAGCCTTTTGTTGTTTAACAGCAATATTAGCAAGTTTGGAATAGCTGGGTTTGAGGTTATCATCAGATTCATCCTCACTTGATTCATAGGAGGGATATTTGAATACCTTGGCACCTTTTGCCATGAAGCAATAGGTGGGAGCATAGTCATCGTTGCCGTCATCAGCAGTGTTGGGGAAGCCATTTTCCTCAGTGTTGAAGATGGACTTGCTGACGTAAGCAGTAGCGAGGGCTAGGCTCGCCACACCAGAGTCTGACTCCTCAGATGCCTCCTCTTCCTCATGTTCCTTAGATTCAGCTTCAGAGTCCATTTCCTTGCCAATGAATGCCCGAGCCTTCTTGGAGCTGCTCTTCTTGTGAGATGAAGAATTTGAAGATTTTGATGATGAGGACTTTGAAGATTTCTTATTCTTCTTTGAGTCATCTGAACTATCATCCTTGTATTTCTTCTTCTTTGATTCCTTTGCCCACTGAGGACAATTAGTTATGTAGGGACCAGGTTTCTTGCATTTGTGGCAAGTCCTCTTCTTGTAATCACGGGATGCAGAATCTGATCTTGTGTCATCACCTTTTGAAGATTTTACAAAGCGACCACGCCTTGAGAACTTCTGGAATTTCTTCACGAGCATTGCTAGCTCCTCGCTTAGTTCTTCAGGGTCACCAAGGCTGCTATCAGAATCTTCTCCTTCAGATGAGGAAACTGCCTTGGCCTTCAGTGCGCGTGATCTTCCATAGCTTGGCCCGTAGAGATCTCTCTTCTCAGCTTGTTGGAATTCATGAGTGTTCAGCCTCTCAAGGATATCAGCAGGATCTAGTGACTTGTAGTCTCCATGTTCTTGAATCATCAGTGCCAGTGTATCGAATGAAGAATCGAGTGACCTCAGCAATTTGTTCACCACCTCATGGTTGGTGATGTCAGTGGCACCCAGTGCTTGAAGCTCGTTTGAAATGTCAGTGAGGCGATCAAAGGTTTGCTGGACATTCTCATTGTCGAGTCTTTTGAAGCGGTTGAAGAGATTGCGAAGAACGTCAACTCGAGAATCACGTTGAGTTGAGATTCCTTCGTTGACCTTGGACAGCCTGTCCCAGATAAGCTTTGCAGACTCCAAAGCACTCACTCTACCGTACTGTCCTTTGCTCAGATGGCCACATATGATATTCTTCGCTTGAGAGTCCAGTTGCTTGAATCTCTTCACATCAGCAGCGTTCACGGAAGGAGTGACAGAGGGAACGCCATTTTCCACAACGTACCAGAGATCGTTGTCAATTGCCTCAAGATGCATGCGCATCTTATTCTTCCAGTAGGGGTAGTCCGTCCCATCAAAGGTAGGACACCCAGCCAAGACCTTGATCATGCCTGCAGTTGACATAACTAAAACTCCAGGTGGTTAAACTAAAATCACACAGAACAAGGGAGTACCTCGCTCGGATACCAATTGAAAGTGCGTTATATCGACTAGAGGGGGGGTGAATAGGCGATTTTTTTAAATTCATCACTGAGGAATTTCAAGGTGAGGAAATTCCTAAGCAACGAACTACTTAGCAGCGGAATAAGTACTCAGATGCAAGCATAACATGGCATAAGCACAGTCATCATGATGAAATGAAATAGGCACAAAGTACAGGTAGCGTGAAACACAGGATAAGCAGGCTAAAGACTAAGTGGCTGAAGAAATAGGATTGAGGAAATTGAGAAAGTCTTCAGTCAAAGTCTTCACACAGTAACGATCAAGTACACAACAAGTATGCGAGGAAATGAAAGGGTTGAGGAAATAGAACCAGTAGCTCAGTGAAGACAATGATTTGGTAGACCAGTTCCAACTGCTCTGACAGTTGTACGTCTGGTTGGAGTGGCTAGGTATTTAAACCTGAGAACACACAGTCCCGGACACACAGTCCTCACCGTATTCTCCTTGAGCTAAGGTCACACAGACCTCGCCCAATCACTCGTGGTAAGTCTTCACAGGTGACTTCCAAACCTTCACAGACTCGGTCACTCGACGATCCACAATTCCTCTTGGATGCTCTAGACCATGACGCCTAACCGTCTGGAGGATGCACAGTCCTCAAAGGTAACAAGCATCGGTTCCACACAGGAACAATCTCTTCAGTGATGCTCAATCACTTTGGGTTTGTAGGTGTTTGGGTCTTTGGGTTTTTCCTCACTTGATGATTTTCGCTCAAAGTCCTCGAAGGATGGGATGCTCTCAATGACAAGTGTCAGTTTCTCTCGGAGCAGCCAACCAGCTAGTGGTTGTAGGGGGCGGCTATTTATAGCCTAGGGAGCAGCCCGACATGATAAGACATAAATGCCCTTCAATGATATGACCGTTAGGTGGGTAGGATATTTGGACAGCTGGCGCGTAGCACAGCAACGATAGGAAATTTGAGCTCTCAAATTCCTCAGGGCTATCATGTTCCTCACTTGTAGGCAATCCGCACTGGAGAATTCCTAACTCCTCAGTCAGAACAAATTCCTCAGAGAACAGAAGAATTTCGTCTCTGTCACTGAAGAAATTGACTGAACTGTATGAGATTTCCAATGGCTTCACTTGAAAGGATTGGGTAGGTGTAGGATTTTGAGATGAGCATCACTTGGAAACTTTTCCTTAGTTTTACCTCGACCCCCTTTAATAGTACGGTGTTTCCTATGACTCAAGAATAAGAAAATGAAACTACGAAAACAAAAGTCTTCACGCTTCATAATCCTCGCATGAATATCAAGTCTTCAAGGTCACACCAATTTCCTCACTTTCAAAGTCTTCAAGAAAACCAAAGTCTTCAACTGAAGACATTCATTTTTAGGGGTCGACTTTCATCATAAATAACAAACTCCTCATAGACTTATAGACCTGTGTACACTCATAAACACATTAGTCCCTTAACCTATAAGTCTTCAATACACCAAAATCACTAAGGGGCACTTGATGCACTTACATCGTCCATCACATTAACCCAATGAGAGAGGTTAGTTTGACGAACAAGGATGATTAATTCTTTCCAGGCTGTGTTACAGTAGGAGTATATCATACGCGTCGAAGGGGGGATGGGACCAGCATATATATACTAGGCGTCATGAACCTCCCTCTGTGTGGGGGAATTTATGGATTTTGAGGCAGATGCCACATCAAAGTTGTGCATTAAGTATTCAAAACATCACAACCACACACCTCCATACATATGTTTGGCACACATGCAAGCGATGGTGGTTGTCCTCTGGCACTCACTCACGCGGTTATCAGCGATGCTTCCATCTGTGGGCCCGCTTGGTCTATCACTTTGACCGACAGCGAGAAAGGCTAATTTGACTTAGGAGGGGATTAATTTTTTTTGTCTCACGGTATAGGTCATGATGTGAGATTACATAATAGTGCATGTGTACACATGAATCCATCCCGCAGGTTCGTAGTGCGGGGGCGAGCACAAGACACGTCATGAACTTGCTTTGTGTGGGGACTGTGTGATTTTCAAATCATGCACCTCATCAATGTTGTGCATTGGGTATTCAAACATATGCATGCATCACGCACCACCATAAATATGTTTGGGACACATGCATGCAATGGTTGTCTTTGGACACTCTCACTCTTGCTTGGTTATCGGCGGCAAGCCTATATATTCATGGGCCCGCGTGGACGTCCATCATTTCGACTGATAACGAGAAAGGTTACTAGGGTGGATTCTTCTTATTTGGTTCGTGTTACCATATAGTAGGTCGATCATGGTGAGATTCCAGACCTAATTAATTAATTTTTGAGTGCATGCTATACGCGTCGTGAACCCTCACTCAGTGTGGGGATTTTACGGTTCCAAAGCACGGTGACACATCAAAGTTGCGCATTGGGTATTCAAACACCACACACCACTTCCATATATATACATATGTTTGGGCCACATGCACAAAGTGGTTTTGTCTTCAGGCACTCCCTCCCGTGGTTATCGGCGACAAGCTAGCCCATTTTGTGGGGCCGTGTGGACGTCCATCACTTTGACCAACAACGAGAGAGGTTATATGACCAAGTTGGATTCTATTTGGTCCATGTTACAGTACGTCTGGTGAGATGCCCTCTGATACGTCTCCAACGTATCTATAATTTTTTATTGTTCCATGCTATTATATTATCTGTTTTGGATGTTTTATAGGCATTAATATGCTATTTTATATTATTTTTGGGACTAACCTATTAACCTAGAGCCTACTGCCAGTTTTATGTTTTTTCCTTGTTTTTGAGTTTTACAGAAAAGGAATACCAAACAGAGTCCAATCGAGCTAAAACTTTACGATGATTTTTTATGGACCAGAAGAAGCCCACGGAGTATCGGAGATGAACCAGAGGAGCCACGAGGCATCCACAAGGGTGGAGGGTACCCCCCCACCTTGCCGCTGCCTCGTGGACCCCCTGACTTGAAACCGACGCCAAAAATTCCTATAAATACAGAAACCCCCAGAAAGAAACCTAGATCAGAAGTTCCGCTGCCGCAAGCCTCTGTAGCCACCAAAAACCAATCGGAACCTTGTTCCGGCACCGTGCCGGAGGGGGAAACCATCACCGGTGGCCATCTTCATCATCCCGGCGGTCTCCATGACAAGGAGGGTGTAGTTCACCCTCGGGGCTGAGGGTATGTACCAGTAGCTATTTGTTTGATCTCTCTCTCTCTCTCTCGTGTTCTTGATTTGGCATGATCTTGATGTGCCGCAAGCTTTGCTATTATAGTTGAATCATATGGTGTTTCTTCTCTCTCTATCTCTTGTTGTGATGAATTGAGTCTTGCTCTTTGAGATTTCGTTATGTTGGATTGAGTATTGGATTTGAGAACACTTGATGTATGTCTTGCGATAGGATATCTGTGGTGACAATGGGATGTTCTATTGATTCACTTGATGTATGTTTTGGCACTCAACTCGCGGATTCCCGAGGTGACATTGGGGTAATCTATGCATAGGGGTTGATGCATGTTTTCGTCCTACGTTCTCTGATAGAAACTTTGGAGTGATTCTTTGTTGCATGTTGAGGGATTGCCATATGATCTAATTATGTTATCATTGTTGAGAGAACTTGCGCTAGTGAAATTATGAACCCTAGGCCTTGTTTTCAAGCATTGCAATACCGTTTTTGCCCACTTTTGTTACTAGTAACCTTGCTGTTTTTATATTTTCAGATTACAAAAACCTATATCTACCATCCATATTACACTTGTATCACCATCTCTTCGCCGAACTAGTGCACCTATACAATTTACCATTGTATTGGGTGTGTTGGGGACACAAGAGACTCTTTGTTATTTGGTTGCAGAGTTGTTTGAGAGAGACCATCTTCATCCTACGCCTCCCACGGATAGATAAACCTTAGGTCATCCACTTAAGGGAAATTTCCTACTGTCCTACAAAACTCTGCACTTGGAGGCCCAACAATGTCTACAAGGAGAAAGGTTGCGTAGTAGACATCAAGCTCTTTTCTGGCGCCGTTGCCGGTGAGGCTAGGTAAGCGGCACTCACATCCCGTCAACGAAGCTCTTTTCTGGCACCGTTGCCAGGGAGGTGAGTGCTTGAAGGTATATCTTTAGATCTTGCAATCGAATCTTTTAGTTTCTTGTTTTATCACTAGTTTAGTCTATAAAAGAAAACTACAAAAAATGGAATTGAGGTTGCCTCATATGCTTCATATTTTTAATGTCTTTCGTGAAAATGATGGAAAGGAAAATTGTGCTCAAGTGTTAGAAGAAGAAGTCTATAAAATGTTTGGCACTAAATTTTTTAATGATGAGCATGATTGCAATGTTGTTAGTATGAATTCTTTGAATATCCATGATGCTAATGATACGCAAAGCCATAAGCTTGGGGATGCTATGTTTGATGAAGATGATATTTTTAGTCCCCCAAGTTTTGATGAGTATATTTATTATGATGATAGCATGCCTCCTATTTATGATGATTATATTGATGAAAGTGGGTTTGGAAGAGTGTCAACTCTAGGTAGTATTGATCCCACTATTTTGGAGGGTGTTGAATCTTATTACAATATTGATAAAAGTGGATTTGGAGAGGTCATGACTTTATTTAGTGATGAATCCACTATTTCGGAAGAGGTTCCAATTGATTATGAGAACAAAGTTGCTATCTATGATGATTATTGTGATGACATGTATGCTATAAAGAATAATGATAACCATGGAACTTGTCATCATGATTTTAATTTTCAATTGGATTATGCCTCACATGATAGTTATTTTGTTGAGTTTGCTCCCACTACTTTTCATGAGAATAAATTTGCTTATGTGGAGAGTAATAAAATTTCTATGCTTGTGGATCATGAAAAGAATGCTTTGTGTGATGGCTATATTGTTGAATTCATTCATGATGCTACTGAAAATTATTATGAGGAAGGAACATATGCTTTTACATATTGCAATAATATCAAGTTTCCTCTCTATGTGTTGAAAATCTTGAAGTTATGCTTGTTTTGCCTTCCTATGCTATTTGATTCTTGTTCCCATAAAAAAAAATTCTGACAAAATCCCTATGCATAGGAAGTGGGTTAGACTTAAATGTGCTAGTCATATGCTTCATGATGCTCTCTTTGTGTTTCAATTCTTTACTTTTATGTGAGCATAATTGAAATCATCATGCCTAGCTAAAAAGGCATTAAAGAAAAGCGCTTGTTGGGAGACAACCCAACATTTATACCTACTGTTTTTGTGTGTTCACATGATTAAGCTACTGTACTGATCATGTTTTATAGCTTTTGTTTGAATAAAGTGCCAAGTAAAGCCTTTGGGATAGTGTGGATGATAGTTGACTTGATTCTGTGCAAAAACAGAAACTTTTGCATCCAGTACAGAAATTCCTATCTTTTACCCGAACGTAGAAAAATTCTGAATTTTTTACCGATGATGTGTATACAAATTTTCTACGTTTTCCTAATTTTTAAAAATATTTGGAGTTACATAGATATGATCTTAATTCAGATATTTACAGACTATTCCGTTTTTGAAAGATTCTATTTTCTATGCATAGTTTGCTTGTTTTCTAGTTTCTATGGCTTATATCGCTCAATATAAATTGTAGAAATGATAGGGTACAGTAGGTATCATGTGAGAAAAAATTTGAATCTTGTCTTGACAGTACCAAAGTGAATGATTTGTTTTATCATACTAACCCATGTCACGAAGTTCCGTTAAGTTTTGTGTGATTGAAGTTTTCAAGTTTTGGGTAAGATATCGATATGAGGAGAATAAGGAGTGACAAGACCCTAAGTTTGGGGATGCCAAAGGCACCCCCAAGGTAATATTCAAGGAAGATACAAGCACCTAAGCTTGGGGATGCCCCGGAAGGCATCCCCTCTTTCGTCTCCAACATTATCGGTAACCTCACTTGGAGCTATATTTTTATTCGTCACATGATATGTGTTTTTCTTGGAGCATCATTTTATTTTGTTTGTATTTGCTTGATGTTATTTATAGTAATGTTTTTCATCTTTTATTTCAATAAAAATGTCAAGTTTAGCCTTTACCATGCTTATTTTTCAAGTCTATATGTTGCTGTTTTGAAAACAGAAAGTTTTCTATTGTTGTCTAAATTCTTATGGAAAGTCATAACATGATAAAATCTTGAAATTTTTACACAATGAGTACCAACAAATTTTCTACAGTGTGGTAATTTTCAGAAATTTTGGAGTTAGGGAAGTATGAGTACAATTGCACTCTTTACAGACTATCCTGTTTTGACAGATTGCTGTTATGTTTGCATTGTTTGCATATGTTTGCTTGTTTAATGATTCTATTTGAAGATATGAGTATTAAATATGCAGAGGCATTTAGTATGCAATGTTAAATAATAATTTTAGTGATTTGGTACAGTAGCTAATGATAAGGTTTTGCATTTGATTTATACTAACTTATCTCACGAGTTCTTGTTGAGTTTTGTGTGGATGAAGTTTTTAATATTTAGGGAAACCGTGATATAAAAGGAATTAAGGAGGCACAAAATATCAAGCTTGGGGATGCCCAAGGCATCTCTAGTTAACATTCCAAGAAGTCTCAAGCATCTAAGCTTGGGGATGCCCCGGTTGGCATCCCACCTTTCTTCTTCAACAATGATCGGTCAGTTTTGGTTGCGCCTAAGTTTTTGCTTCTTCACATGATGTGTGCTATTTTTAGAATGTAATTTCATTTTGTTTTGCTTGCTGTTTGAATAAAATATTAATATCTTAAATTCTTAGATGAGAGAGAGTCTTCACATAGTTACTTAATTTTTTTTGACTACTCATTGATCTTCACTTAAATCTTTTTGGAGTAGTTTGTCAGTTGCTCTAGCGCTTCACTTCTATCTTTTTAGAGCACGGCGGTGGTTTTATTTTGAAGAAATTGTTGAAATCTCATGCTTCACTTATATTATTTTGAGAGTCTTATAAATAGTATGGCAATTTGCTTAGGTTATGAATTTAGTCCTAATATGATGGGCATCCAAGAGGGATATAATAAAGACTTTCATATAAAGAGCGATGAATACTATGAGAAGTTTGATTCCTTGCATTTGTTTTGAGATATAAAGATGGTGATATTAGAGTCATGCTAGTGAGTAATTGTGGATTGGTAGAAATACTTGTGTTAAAGTTTGTGATTCCCGTAGCATGCACGTATGGTGGACCGTTATGTGATGAAGTCACAGCATGATTTATTTATTGATTGTCTTCCTTATGAGTGGCGGTCGGGGATGAGCGATGGTCTTTTCCTACCAATCTATCCTCCTAGGAGCATGCATGTAGTACTTTGTTTCGATAGCTAATAGATTTTTGCAATAAGTATGTGAGTTCTTTATGACGAATGTTGAGTCCATGGATTATATGCACTCTCACCCTTCCACCATTGCTAGCCTCTCTAGTATCGCGCAACTTTCGCCGGTGCATTAAACCCACCATATACCCTTCCTCAAAACAGCCACCATACCTACCTATTATGGCATTTCCATAGCCATTCCGAGATATATTGCCATGCAATTTCCACCGTTCCGTTTATTATGACACGCTTCATCATTGTCATATTGCTTTGCGTGATCATGTAGTTGACATCGTATTTGTGGCAAGGCCACCATTCATATTTTTTATACATGTCACTCTTGAGTCATTGCACATCCCGGTACACCGCCGGAGGCATTCATATAGAGTCATATATTTGTTCAAGTATCGAGTTGTAATTCTTGAGTTGTAAAGTAAATAAAAGTGTGATGATCATCATTATTAGAGCATTGTCCCATGTGAGGAAAGGATGATGGAGACTATGATTCCCCCACAAGTCGGGATGATACTCCGGACAAAAAATATAAAAAATAGAAAAGAAAAAAGAAAGAAAGAAAAAGAGGCCAAAGAGCCCAAAATAAAAAAAATAAGAGAAAAGATAGAAGGGGTAATGCTACTATCCTTTTTCTACACGTGTGCTTCAAAGTAGCACCATGATCTTCATGATAGAGAGTCTCCTATATTGCCACTTTCATATACTAGTGGGAATTTTTCATTATAGAACTTGGCTTGTATATTCCAATGATGGGCTTCCTCAAACTGCCCAAGGTCTTCATGAGCAAGCAAGTTCAATGCACACCCACTTAGTTTCATTTTGAGCTTTCATACACTTATAGCTCTAGTGCATCCGTTGCATGGCAATCCCTACTCACTCACATTGATATCTATTGATGGGCATCTTCATAGCCCATTGATATGCCTAGTTGATGTGACACTATCTCCTTCTTTTTGTCTTCTCCCCAACCACCATATTCTATTCCACTTATAGTGCTATATCCATGGCTCACGCTCATGTATTGCGTGAAAGTTGAAAAAGTTTGAGAACACCAAAAGTATGAAACAATTGCTTGGCTTGTCATCGGGGTTGTGCATGATGAAATACTTTGTGTGATGAAGATGGAGCATAGCTAGACCATATGATTTTGTAGGGATAACTTTCTTTGGCCATGTTATTTTGAGAAGACATGATTGCTTTATTAGTATGCTTGAAGTATTATTGTTTTTATGTCAATATTAAACTTTTGTTTTGAATCTTATGGATCTGAATATTCTTGCCACAATAAAGAAGATTACATGGATAAATATGTTAGGTAGCATTCCACATCAAAAATTCTGTTTTTATCATTTACCTACTCGAGGACGAGCAGGAATTAAGCTTGGGGATGCTTGATACGTCTCCAACGTATCTATAATTTTTTATTGTTCCATGCTATTATATTATCTGTTTTGGATGTTTTATATGCATTAATATGCTATTTTATATTATTTTTGGGACTAACCTATTAACCTAGAGCCCAGTGTTAGTTTCTGTTTTTTCCTTGTTTTTGAGTTTTACAGAAAAGGAATACCAAATGGAGTCCAATCGAGCTGAAACTTTACGATGAATTTTTATGGACTAGAAGAAGCCCACGGAGTATCGGAGATGAACCAGAGGAGCCACAACGCATCCACAAGGGTGGAGGGCGCCCCCCTAGGGTGTGCCCCCCTACCTTGCCGCTGCCTCGTGGAACCCCCTGACTTGAAATCGACGCCAAAAAATCCTATAAATACAGAAACCCCCAGAAAGAAACCTAGATCGGAAGTTCCGCCGCCGCAAGCCTCTGTAGCCACCAAAAACCAATCGGGACCCTGTTCCGGCACCCTGCCGAAGGGGGAAACCATCACCGGTGGCCATCTTCATCATCCCGGCGGTCTCCATGACGAGGAGGGAGTAGTTCACCCTCGGGGCTGAGGGTATGTACCAGTAGCTATGTGTTTGATCTCTCTCTCGTGTTCTTGATTTGGCACGATCTTGATGTACGGCGAGCTGTGTTATTATAGTTGGATCATATGGTGTTTCTTCCCTCTCTATCTCTTGTTGTGATGAATTGAGTCTTGCCCTTTGAGGTTTCGTTATGTTGGATTGAGTACTGGATTTGAGAACACTTGATGTATGTCTTGCGATGGGATATCTGTGGTGACAATGGGATGTTCTATTGATTCACTTGATGTATGTTTTGGCACTCAACTCATGGATTCCCGAGGTGACATAGGGGTTGATGCACGTTTTCGTCCTATGTTCTCCGATAGAAACTTTGGAGTGATTCTTTGTTGCACGTTGAGGGATTGCCATATGATGTAATTATGTTATCATTGTTGAGAGAACTTACGCTAGTGAAAGTATGAACCCTAGGCCTTGTTTTCAAGCATTGCAATACCATTTTTGCCCACTTTTGTTACTAGTTACCTTGCTGTTTTTATATTTTCAGATTACAAAAACCTATATCTACCATCCATATTACACTTGTATCACCATCTCTTCGCCAAACTAGTGCACCTATACAATTTACCATTGTATTGGGTGTGTTGGTGACACAAGAGACTCTTTGTTATTTGGTTGCAGGGTTGTTTCAGAGAGACCATCTTCATCCTACGCCTCCCACGGATTGATAAACCTTAGGTCGTCCACTTGAGGGAAATTTGCTACTGTCCTACAAAACTCTGCACTTGGAGGCCCAACAATGTCTACAAGAAGAAAGGTTGCGTAGTAGACATCACCATCTCCCACCGACTCAATGTGTGTGTATGTGGGGGGGGGGGCTACTTCGCACTTCCTACAACCTCCGTGTCACATCAAATTTCTGAACTAGGTATTTAAATAGCACACCACACCCTTTTCATACATATAACTAGTATGGCGACCCACAGGTGGTTCATATGTGGTCTCACCCATCTCACGCCACAAGCACACATTTGTGGGCCCACACACGGTCCACCTTTATCTGGAAGCGAAAGGGGGGTTGATGGCTCGTGTCCGCGTCAGTTTTTCCCCGAGGAGGAAGGGATGATGCAGCACAGCTACGGTAGGTATTTCCCTCAGTTATGAAACCAAGGTTATCGAACCATTAGGAGAACCAAGCAACACTATGTAAACGGTACCTGCACACAAAGAACAAATACTTGCAACCCGACGCGTAAGAGGGGTTGTCAATCCCTCTCGGGTAAAAGATAGATTGGTTTGTATGATTTTGGATAAATAGATCTCGCAATAAAATAAATAAAAAAAGTGCAGCAAGGTATTTTTGGGTTTTTAGAATAATAGATCTGAAAACAAAAGCAAATAAAAATAGATCTCAAAGCAAATATGATAAAGAATAGACCCGGGGGCCGTAGATTTCACTAGTTGCTTCTCTCGAGAAAAATAGCATACGACGGGTAAACAAATTACTGTTGGGTAATTGATAGAACTTCAAATAATTATGATGATATCCAGGCAATGATCATTATATAGGCATCACGTCCAAGATTAGTAGACCGACTCCTGCCTGCATCTACTACTATTACTCCGCACATCGACCGCTATCCAGCATGCATCTAGTGTATTAAGTACATGGAGAAAGAGAGTAATGCAATAAGAATGATGACATGATGTAGACAAGATCTATTCATGTAGGAATAGACCCCATCTTGTTATCCTTAATAGCAACGATCAATACGTGTCTTGCTGCCCCTTCTGTCACTGGGAAAGAACAACACACGACCGAATCCATCACAAAGCACCTCTACCCATGGCAAGAAAAATCGATCTAGTCGGCCTAACTAAACCAAAGATTCGAAGAAGAATTACGAGGCTATAAGTAATCATGCATATAAGAGATCAAAGAAACTCAAATAGCTTTCATGGATAAATAGATCTGATCATAAACTCAAAGTTCATCGGATCCCAACAAACACACCGCAAAAAGAGTTACATCAAATAGATCTCCAAGAGACCATTGTATTGAGAATCAAAAGAGAGAGAGGAAGCCATCTAGCTACTAACTACGGACCCGTAGGTCTACAATGAACTACTCACGCATCATCAGAGAGGCACCAATGAGGATGATCAACCCCTCCGTGATGGTGTCTAGATTGGATCTGGTGGTTCTGAAACTTGCGGCGGCTGGAATTGTGTTTCATCGACTCCCCTAGGGTTTTTGAATTTTTTGGGTATTTATAGATTAAAGAGGCGGTGCGGGAGGCGGCCGAGGTGGGCACAACCCACCAGGGCGCGCCTGGGCCCCCAGGCGCGCCCAGGTGGGTTGTGCTCCCCTCGGAGCTCCCCTCTAGTACTTCTTTGGCCCAACAGGTGTCTTCTTGTCCAGAAAAATTCTCCAAAAAGTTTCGCTACATTTGGACTCCGTTTGGTATTGATATACTGCGAAGTAAAAAAAATCAAAAAACAACAACTGGCATTGGGCACTATGTCAATAGGTTAGTCCCAAAAAATCATATAAAGTTGCTATAAAATGATTGTAAAACATCCAAGAATGATAATATAACAGCATGGAACAAGAAAAAATTATAGATGCGTTGGAGATGTATCAGCATCCCCAAGCTTAATTCCTACTCATCCTCGAGTAGGTAAATGATAAAAACAGAATTTTTGATGTGGAATTCTAACTAACATGTTCGTCACATATTCTTTTCTTTTGTAGCATGGACATTTGGACTTCTATATGGTTCAAAGCAATAGTCTAGTTTTGACATGAAGATTTCAATTCTCAAGCATATCAACAAGCAACCATGTATTTCAAAATATCAACACTAAAGCAAGTTATCCCTAACCCATCATGCTCAATCATTGATCCATTCATGAAACACACATGCATATTAGCTACATCCAATGCTCAAGTACGATCATAGTGTAACTTAGTTGGTGCTTTATAAGAGAAGATGGAGACTCAAATAAAAATAAAAATTGCATAAAGTAAATAGAAAGGCCCTTCGCAGAGGGAAGTAGGGGTTTGTAGAGGTGCCAGAGCTCAAAGCGAAAAAATAGAGACAAAACATTTTGGGTGGCATGCTTTTCCTGTCAATGAAAACGATCGAGTAGTTGCCAATACTTTCCATGCTAGATATATCATAGGCGGTTCCCAAACAGAAAATCAAGTTTATTCCTTTTTCCACCATACTTTCACATTCCACGGCTAGCCGTATCCACGGGTGCCGTCCATACCAACACTTTCCAAGGAATTTATTATTTGACAACATAAAGTAAATTCATTTTTCATTTCAGGATTAGGCATCCCTAATACCTTTGCCGTACTCTCGTGTAATGACAAGTGAATAAACACTCATCTTGAGAATAACACATCTAGCATAAAAAAATATCAGCCACCCCCTACCGTTTCATGAGTGGTATGAGCACACAAAAAGGAAATTATTTTGAAAATTAGAGATGGCACATACAAATTTGCTTAGAACGGCACGGGAATACCGCATATAGGTAGGTATAGTGGACTCATATGGCAAAACTGGGTTTAAGGATTTTGGATGCACAAGTAGTATTCCTACTTAGTACAAGTGAAGGCTAGCAAAAAGATTGATAAGCATCCAACCAAGAAACGAAAAATCACATAAACGAGCATTGAGCATAACTAACACCGAATAATGCACCACAAGTAGGATGTAATTTCATTGCATAACTATTGACTTTCATGCTTGCATAGGGAATCACAAACCTTAACACCAATATTCTTACTAAAGCACAATTACTCACCAACATGACTCACGTATCACTATCATCACATCTCAAAACTATTACACAGAATCAAGTTTATTTTGTCCAATGATCTTCATCAAAGTTTTTGTTATACCCCTCTTGAATATCTATCACTTTGGGACTAATTTCATATATTGCTATTTCTTTTGGCAAGCTCAAACAAATTTAAGTGAAGAACATAAGCATAAAAGTTTTCATCTCTCAAAATAATATAAGTGAAGCATGAGAGAATTTCTTCAAAATTACTAACTCTCAAATAAATCTAAGTGAAGCATGAGAGCATTTCTTCAAAAATATTAAAGCACACCGTGCTCAAAAAGATATAAGTGAAGCAATAGAGCAATTCGATAGCTAAAAAAATAATTAAGTGAAGCATAAAGAGCAATTCTAACAAATCATAGTATAATTTTGGCTATCTCAAATAGGTGTGTCCAGCAAGGATACTTGTGACAAACTAAAAATCAAAACAAGCAAAGACTCATATAATACAAGACGCTCCCAGCAAAACTCATGATATGTGATGAATAAAAATATAACTCCCAGTAAAATACTAATAGTCGTTAGAAGAAAGAGGGGATGCCACTCGGGGCATACCCAAGCTTAGTTGCTTGTTTCTCCTTGAATATTGCCTTGGGGTGCCATGGGGCATCCCCAATCTTAGGCTCTTCTTACTCCTTATTCCTTCATCCATCGTGATCTCACCCAAAACTTGAAAACTTCAATCACACAAAACTTAACAAAACCTTCGTGAGATCCGTTAGTATAAGAAAACCAATCTTTACTTTAAGTACTGTAGAAAACCCATTAAATTTTTTTTATTGCATTATATCTACTGTATTCTAACTTTTTCATGGCTTATACCCCCGATACAATCCATAGAATCATCAAAATAAGCACACAATGCAAAGAAAACAGAATCTGTCAAAAACAGAATAGTCTGTAAAGATGCGAATTTTTATCATACTTATGTAACTCAAAAAATTCTTAAAAATTAGGAAAACATAGAAAATTTATATATCAATCTTGTGTAAAATATTCAGAATTTTTTGTATCTTATGTTAATTTAGGAAATTATTTTACTGGATGCAAAAGTTTCTGTTTTTCAACAGGATGAAATCAACTATTACCAAAGCTATCCCAAAGGTTTTACTTGGCACAAACACTAATTAAAACATAAAAAAACACAATCATAACAGAGGCATAATTGTGCAAACACTCAAGAACAAAAAAAGGCAAAAATAAATTTTATTCATTGGGTTGCCTCCCAATAAGCGTTATCGTTTTATGCCTTTTAGCTAGGCCTTGATAATTTTAATGATGCTCATATGGAAGACAAGAATTGAAGCACAAAGAGAGCATCCTCTAGCATATGACAAACACATTTAAGTCTAACATACTTCCTATGCATAGGAATTTTATAAGCAAACAAATTATCAAGACAAGAAACATCTAACATATGCAAAGAGGAGGAATAAAACATTGACGATCTCAACATAATGAGAGGTAATTTAGTAGCATGAAAATTTCTACAACCATATTTTCCTCTCTCATAATAATTACATGTAGGATCATAATCAAATTCAACAATATAAATATCACATAAAGTATTCTCTTCATGATCCACACGCATGCAAAGTTGACACTCTTCCAAAACAGTGGGATTATCATCAAATAAAGTCATGACCTCTCCAAGCCCACTTTTATCAAAAATTTCATAAGATTGAACACTCTCCAAATAAGTGGGATTATTTTTAGCTAAATTTGACACTCTTCTAAACCCACTTTTAATATTATCGCAAGCATATTCATCATGAGGTTTAAATAAATTTTCAAGATCATAAGAATCATTATCACCCCAATCATGATCATTGCAATCAGTAGTGGACATAACAAAACAAGCCTCCCCAAGCTTGGGGTTTTGCATATCACTAACACAATTGACATTAATAGAATTTATAATAATATCATTACAATCATGCTTTTCATTCAAGGAGCTATTATGAATCACTTCATAAATTTCTTCGTTTAACACTTAATCACAATTTTCAGATTCATAAATCTCAAGCAAAACTTCATAAAGATAATCTAGTGAATTCAATTCACTATCAATTGGTTCACCATAATTGGATCTTTTGAAAAGATTAGCAACTAGATGAGGATCCATATCAATAGATTTTTAGCAAGCAAATAGAAGGCACATGGTAACACAAGTAGAGATAGCAAACAAGAGATTTGACGAGAAGAAGGCGAACGAAAAAGAGGGCGAATAAAAAGGCAAATTTTTGTGAAGTGGGGGAGATGAAAATGAGAGGCAAATGACAAATAATGTAAATTGCAAGGAGATGAGATTTTTTATTTTAAACCTGATAGATGTTGATGATGTCTCCCCGGCAACGGCGCCAGAAATCCTTTCTTGATGGCTCGTGTCCGCGTCAGTTTTTCCCCGAAGAGGAATGGATAATGCAGCACAGCTACGGTAGGTATTTCCCTCAGTTATGAAACCAAGGTTATCGAACCAGTAGGAGAACCAAGCAACACTATGTAAACGGTACCTGCACACAAAGAACAAATACTTGCAACCCGACACGTAAGAGGGGTTGTCAATCCCTCTCGGGTAAAAGATAGATTGGTTTGTATGATTTTAGATAAATAGATCTCACAATAAAACAAAATAAAATAAAGAAAGAAAAAGTGCAGCAAGGTATTTTTGGGTTTTTAGAATAATAGATATGAAAACAAAAGCAAATAAAAATAGATCTCAAAGCAAATATGATAAAGAATAGACCCGGGGACCGTAGATTTCACTAGTGGCTTCTCTCGAGAAAAATAGCATACGGCGGGTAAACAAATTACTATTGGGCAATTGATAGAACTTCAAATAATTATGGCGATATCCAGGCAATGATCATTATATAGGCATCACGTCCAAGATTAGTAGACCGACTCCTGCCTGCATCTACTACTATTACTCCACACATCGACCGCTATCCAACATGCATCTAGTGTATTAAGTTCATGGAGAAACAGAGTAATGCAATAAGAATGATGACATGATGTAGACAAGATCTATTCATGTAGGAATAGATCCCATCTTGTTATCCTTAATAGCAACGATCAATACGTGTCTTACTGCCCCTTCTGTCACTGGGAAAGAACACCGCACGGCCGAACCCATCACAAAGCACCTCTTCCCATGGCAAGAAAAATCGATCTAGTCGGCCTAACTAAACCAAAGATTCGAAGAAGAAATACGAGGCTATAAGTAATCATGCATATAAGAGATCAAAAAAACTCAAATAACTTTCATGGATAAATAGATCTGATCATAAACTCAAAGTTCATCGGATCCCAACAAACACACCGTAAAAAGAGTTACATCAAATAGATCTCTAAGAGACCATTGTATTGAGAATCAAAAGAGAGAGAGGAAGGCATCTAGCTACTAACTATGGACCCGTAGGTCTACAATGAACTACTCACGCATCATCGGAGAGGCACCAATGAGGATGATGAACCCCTCCGTGATGGTGTCTAGATTGGATCTGGTGGATCTGGAACTTGCGGCGGTTGGAATTGTGTTTCATCGACTCCCCTAGGGTTTTTGGATTTTCGGGGTATTTATAGAGCAAAGAGGCGGTGAGGGAGGCGGCCAAGGTGGGCACAACCCACCAGGGCGTGCCTGGGCCCCCATGCGCGCCCAGGTGGGTTGTGCTCCCCACGGAGCCTCCCTTTGGTACTTCTTTGGCCCAACAGGTGTCTTCTGGTGTGGAAAAATTATCCAAAAAGTTTCGCTGCGTTTGGACTCCGTTTGGTACTGATATTCTGCGAAGTAAAAAAAGAAGCAAAAAACAGCAACTGGCACTGGGCACTATGTTAGTAGGTTAGTCCCAAAAAATGATATAAAGTTGCTATAAAATGATTGTAAAACATCCAAGAATGATAATATAACAGCATGGAACAAGCAAAAATTATAGATACGTTGGAGACGTATCAGGGGTTTGACCATGATGGACTCCTATAGGTTTTGTGTTACGGTAGGGTGAGATTTCAGACTTAGCTTTTTGGGGGCATGCGTTCATAGGCAGGATTCGCTTACCGCCGACACGAAGTGGGGTTTGTAGGGGGTGGCGGACTAGCAATACTGTGCGCTTTGTGTGACAGGTGCCACATCAAAGTTGTGCATTGGGTATTTGAACATCAAACCACCCTTTTCGTACATATATTTGGTCCACATGCTAATGTGTTCGTGTTCTGACCCTTTCCCGTGTTATTTTTTTTGCCAAATTTATAAATA
The DNA here is from genome assembly GCA_011799875.1 of Thinopyrum elongatum. NCBI lineage: Eukaryota > Viridiplantae > Streptophyta > Magnoliopsida > Poales > Poaceae > Thinopyrum > Thinopyrum elongatum. Next base: position 304,633,113 of record CM022303.1, on the reverse strand, counting down.
GCAGACGAGTTGGATGCAGCAACCGTCTACGATTGGGGACGCAACACACACGGTTTCCTCATACTACCCGTGTGCCACGCCCATGCCCCTGTCACTCACATCAGCACAATAGATTGGGCTCCACGAGGCTTCCCTCCCACTCTCAAAAATATCTACTACCTCGCAATCTCGAAAATATCTACCGCCTGGAAGGTTTTTCTGTTTGATAGCACACGATTAGTATGTGTTGACCGTGTGCGATGTCTGTTACTCCCGCTCTGCTTCAATCCCTTGATCCAAATTTTCAGTAGCCCCACCATTTTACTCCCGCCTGCATCCCTCACAATCTCAAAAATATCTGCTCGCATGGAGGGTTTTTCTATTTGATAGCACACGATTAGTATGTGTGGACCGTGTGTGATGGCTGTTACTCCCGCTCTGCTTCAATCCCTTGATCCAAATTTTTGATAGCCCCGCCATTTTACTCCTGCCTAGTAAAATTTTCAGTAGTCGCGGTATTTCCTCAAACACCACCTTGGCCCCCCTCCACACACACACACACACACACACACACACCCCAAAACCTCCGCTCACACAGACACACACCACCCCTCCCTCACTCGAAACCATTGGTAGGTCGCCGCCACCGTCGTCGCCGCCGCCGCGCCGCCTCCATCGTCAACCTTCGCCTGTCTGCCGGGGAGCTCGAGGAGCGAATGGCCCAAAAGAGGTTTATCGCGGCCTCTTCACCCGACATCAGAGAGGTGGCCACCTAGGTGTCCCCTCGTCCTCCACGGGCTCTTTATCGAGCTGCCGTCGCCGGTCAGTTGATCCGCCCACTGCCGCGCCCCTACGCCGGTTCGAGGACTTCCCCGTCCTCCCTCGGGCCCGGCTGCCAACAACAACAACAACAACAACAACAAAAAAGTTAATCGGCTGATATTTATAACAATGTAATAAACTCCATCCGCCTCATTATATAAGATGTTAATTCATCCAATATGTGAGTATATTGGATGTAATAAGATCTTATATAATGGGATGGAGGGAGTGTTGTACTACATCATTGTGCAATTGTTGTTTAGCCTCTAATATTAACTTGGTGCTTTTAGGTACATGTCATTGGTAAAGATCCGCGCTTCGGCCCTTTGTACTTATGGGGCAATGAGATATTCATGAACTAGCATCAAGTGAGGAAACTGATAAAGATTGTTAGTAAAATGGGTCAAAAGATGTCAATTAAACTATTTGTTTACACTTTATCCATGACAACAGTGAACTGCAGCTTGGTAAGTAAGAACTCTATAGCCTTCTTTTTACTGCCGATAATGAGTTGTGTTAGATGACAATGTCTGAATCTTTTTCCTTTGCAGTGATTCCTGAAGCAGTTTACTCAAGATTACCTCTCAAACTACATGATTGGCAACCGACCATCACAAGGGGTTGGACTAGAGTCATGCGTGCCTTCTGCATGGAGGAGAGCACAATCGGAGCATTCCACTTCACCGTGTTCAGCAACCAGAATGTCTTTCCCCTCTTTCTTTACCTTCTTTAATAGTACAAGTATACAACCCTGGTTCATCATTCTTTATTTGGTGCTTATGTAATTCTTTTTTTGATGTAATTCTTGAACATATGTACCTGTGAATAGAATAATGCATTGGTTGTTGAACCTGATGGATAAGAATGAAGTTATAGCCTACTTTCAAATTGAAATTCTGTACAATTTTAAATAGCAGCAATTAAATTAGGGTGAAAATACGCTCTGCAGGTCATTACGGCACGCACGGTCTGTAAAGCACAACGTGTGTGATATACATCATAATCCGACACGGTTCATGGAGACGAAACGTGTGTAACCATGCACACAGTTGCCGTTTGCAAAGCATGTGTGATGTCAGACAATATCACAAACGGTGCGAGAAAACTAAATGTTTGTGATAGTCGCCTTATCATACACGCTTTACAATCATGAACTATTTTTGATGTGGCGCGCATCGTAAACGTTGCACCACAGAATATCGACTGTGATGGTAATGCGAGCACAAACGAGCAGCAAGGATGGAGTGTTTGGGATATGCGAGATATCACAAATAGTTGTCTGAAGACTCATGTTTGGGATACATGGCGGCAAGGCATACGCTTAGTTATAAAAAACGTATGCATTGCTACTCCCTATCCCCGACGGTTTCTGGGTCGTGTGGGAAGGACCCCCCTATCGCACACACTGGCTAGGCGACGGTTTAAAATTCCGTCGCAAAAAGGTGTTAAAAACCGTTTGTATAGTAGCTCGATGTACCAGTGTCTATGTCTGGACCAGGGGTCTTTGTCCAATCATGCTCACCAAGAACAGGATAGATCATTGGTTCATAAGCTGCCACATAAAATTGTTTCTTAAAGAATTTGCTGACATAATGCTCTGGAAATCTTTTAGCCTTGTTTATTGGAGAGATGGCATGGTTGCATGGGATGCCACTAAGGTCCCACTTTCTGCATCCACAAGTCTCAAGTTCCAAGTTCACAGCATGTGTTTGCTGCCCACTTGTAACTTGCCATAAGTTCAACCCAACTTGTATTGGCTTGCAATATTTGGCCCTCTCCTTCTTAATCTCTAGCTTCTCACTTTAATGAGGTGTTATCTCCCATCTAGCTGTCTTTCCACTCCCTCTGTTCCTGTGCCACCTCACCATCTGCTTATCTTTTATTCCATCACACATTGTCCTTAAAGGTTTTCTCCTAACATCTAGAATGTACTTATTAAACACCTCAGACAAGTTGTTAACTACCAAGTCAGTCTTGCACTTTGTGTCAAATGCATGCATTGCCCATGTTTTTTTGGTATTTGATGTCTACTACACAACTTGTTCTTGTAGACTCGTGTTGGGCCTCCAAGCGCAGAGTTTTGTAGGACAGTAGCAATTTTCCCTCAAGTGGATGACCTAAGGTTTATCAATCCGTGGGAAGCATAGGATGAATATGGTCCCTCTCAAACAACCCTGCAACCAAATAACAAAAAGTCTCTTGTGTCCCCAACACACCAAATACAATGGCAATTTGTATAGGTGCACTAGTTCGGCGAAGAGATGGTGATACAAGCGTAGTAATGATAGTAGATATTGATTTTTGTAATAGTAACAATAAAAAACAGCAAGGTAACGAGTAACAAAAGTGAGCACAAACGGTATTGCAATTCTTGAAAATGAGGCCTAGGGTCCATACTTTTGCTAGTGCAATCTCTCAACAATGCTAATATAATTGGATCATATAACCATCCCTCAACGTGCGATGAAGAATCACTCCAAAGTTCTTATCTAGCGGAGAACATAAGAAGAAATTGTTTGTAGGGTACGAACACACCTCAAAGTTATCCTTTCCGACCGATCTATCTAAGAGTTCGTACTAAAATAACATCAAGTTATCCTTTTCGATCGATCTATCCAAGAGTTCGTACTAAAATAACACCATATGATACACATCAACCAACTCTAATGTCACCTAGATACTATAATGTCATTGCGAGTATCCGTGAGTTGATTATGCGATATGCATCAAACAATTTTAGATTCATAATACTCAATCCAACACAAAGAACCTCAAAGAGTGCCCCAAGATTTCTACCAGAGAAACAAGGATAAAAACATGCATCAACCCCTATGCATAGATTACCCCAATGTCACCTCGGGAATCCGTGAGTTGAGTGCCAAGACATAGATCAAGTGCTCTCACATCCATAAAAGTATTCAATCCGATAAAACGAAATCTCAAAGGGAAAACTCAATTCATCACAACAATATACAGAGGGAGAAACACCATATGATCCAACTATATTAACAAAGCTCGCGATACATCAAGATCGTGCCAAGTCAAGAACACAAGAGAGAGAGAGAGAGATTAAACACATAGCTACTGGTACAAACCCTCAGCCCCGAGGGTGGACTACTCCCTCCTCATCATGGTGGCTGCCAGGATGATGAAGATGGCCACCGGTGATGATTTTCCCCTCCGGCAGTGTCGTGGGAACGGATCTGATAGTAGAGGTAGGGGGTACATAGGAGAGGGCAGAGCCTAGCTACGGCGAGATTGTACACTCGGATTTACAAGTTCAGGCCCCGCTTGGAAGAGTTAAAGACCCTACGTCTCGGTGCTGCGGGAGCTTTGTTTGTTTGGAGTGTTGAGTTACAGGGGGTGCGAACCCTTGTGCAGGAGGAGAGGGGCGGCTTATATAGAGTCTGCTAGCCCCTCATCGTCCTCAGTTACGCAAGGGTTCAATGAGACATTAAAAGGTGAGAACATTACTGGTAACGCCCGTATTTAATGATCTTTATGGCGATGAACTGATCGCCTAGCCATTGCCATCCCGGAGTGGCCTTAAGTCTTCTGTCTTCGAGTGAAACCAGATACTCTTAGTGAATAACGACGGTCGAGTGGAGATGGGATAACTGAGTGGATCTTCTGTCGAGTGACTCGTCGCGCTGCGGTCAATCCAGTCGAAACCTCCCTTCTAACTTTGTAGGTCTTGGATCCTTTTATGTAGTGTCCTTGGGTAAGGCATGTAGGTCAGGCCTAGGACCCTACCTTAGGTACATGTCATCGTCATTAGCCCCCGAATGGATTGGGGTTCGAGTGAGAAAGGTTTGGAGTTGATTTCGACCCAACTTAATGCCTCGGAGACATTTTTCGTAGGTCTGAAGGTTCATGAACTGCCAAGTCCTTTGTCAATCACCCCGATCGATTCTGGCTTGTTAAGTGTCCGAGTGAGATGAGCTGCGAGTCGTCGAGTGCCGGGTCTGACCCAAATGAGTAGGGATATTATTGATGCGATCGATTGCCCTGCCGGATCCCGAAATTTGTGGGATTTGAAATTTTGGAGAAGCGCGTGGGCTGGCTGCCGCACAGTAAGTGGGCAAGTGGGGAGGGACTCCTCGATTTTCACTCCCCTTTTTTTGCCACGTATCGAGCAGGCGTCGGTTGCGGGATGCGCTGAGATCCTGCTGGCCCACGAGTCAGTGACTCGGACGCGCAGATATAAAGGTCGACGCGGCCGAGGGTTGAAACAGTGCTTCTTCTTTTCCCCTCTCCACCCTGCCTCTCCGCCCCTTCTGCCCCAGTGCCGCGCCACCCTGCTCGGCTCCGATGACCTGTACGGAGATGGTGAAGGACAAGAGGAAGGCGCTGGAGCGCGCCAAGAAGGTGGCCAAGGGGAAGAAAGCGGGGAGCTCTCGGGCCGCGCTGCCGCCGGGCTGGATCCAGGGGGATTGGCTGCCCTCGATGGTCACGACGGAGGACCTCGAGGGGCTCACCGCCGACGGCCTGCTGGCCCCCGGATCTTGGAGGTTGTCGGAGGGAGAGATCGAGCCTGCACCGCGCGACGAAGAGTGGGTTCTTCTTCTCACCCACGTGGAGAGAGGTTTTTCCATGCCTCCTCATCCATTCTTCCGTGGTTTCTTGAACTTCTTTGGTGCGCCAATCCACCACTTTCCTTCGAATACCATATCGTATCTTGCTACCTTTGTCTCAATGTGTGAGAACTTCTTGGGATGCCATCCTCATTGGGGGCTATTCAAACATATTTTCACTTGTCGATCCCAGTCGGTTAAGAAAGCCAACCCGAGTGACGAGAAAACCCACGTGATCCAGATGTGTGGGGGTTTAGGTGTCCAGATGAGAGGTAGAAGTGCCTTCCCTTCCATGACTTTTCCCGAGTCAGTTAGGGGTTGGCAGTCAACCTGGTTTTACTGCACTGACATTCCGACTCCTGGTGCATTGACTGGCCTTCCCCCTTTCTCGCTAGAGAGACTCAGCGCCCCCCGCTTGCTGACTGTGGATGAGGAGGAGAAGGATGAGGTGGGGATCTTGGTGGAAGTGGTAGTTGAACTGATCTGGGGCGGAGTGACAGGCTTGGATCTATTGGAGGTGTTCCTCAGTCGATGCATCCAGCCTCTGCAAGCACGCGACCACCCCATGTGGCTATATTTAGGTGCTGACAACACCACTCAGATCCATCCGGAGGAAGTCAGTGAGGAGACCGTGGTGCAGTGGCTTAGTAGCATCACCGAAGGCCGTGACAACCCACGCGGATCCAAACAAATTCTTCCTTTCGACGCCAAGCACCCTCCAGGAGAGGTGAGACACAACTTGTCGAGTGTATTATCTTTGTTTTCAACATGCCACTGTATTGGGAACCGACTGATTTTGAAATCTGTGTCTTGCAGGCATTCACGAAGATGTACTCGCCCGTGCCGAATGGGGAACAACTCACTGAAGGGGTGGAAAGCGAGGGCGGGAGTGCCAATATTGATTATGCTGATGATAGTGAGGACAACAGTGACGACTTTGATGATAGTGAAGAGGTCGAGTCACCACCATGCACCGAGCGTCATACCAAACAAACTCAAGATCCGGCGGCCAGCCAGGGCAAGGCTGCGGTGTCGAGTGTCAGGAACCCAAAGCGCACTCGGACGCCAACTCCAGACCCGACCGAGAAAACTGCAATGCAAGCCAAGACTGCTCCACCGAAGCCTCGGAAGGCCTTGCCCAGGATAAAGGTTACTGTGCCGATTGCTTCAACGTGAGTGCTCTTCTTTTTCACTTTCTATCTTACTACTGCAGACCTTCATGCTTTTGTTGACCGAGTGAGAATTGTGCCAGAGCAGCTACTTCGGTAATGTCGCCTATGCAAATTGATGAGGAGCACGCGGAGGTGGACACTGCGGATGTAGCCACTTCTCGGCGAGGTACGCCAAGCTTTCACTCCATTTTGCTTCAGTGGTTGATTCGACAATTGGATGGGTTGCCATTGTTAAGTGGTTGCAGTGCCAACAGACATCATCCATCTGGCTAATGACGATGAAGACAAGCCTCAGAAGGACGCAGGTATGACCTCGGCGGCTCCCCGAGGCCTTGCTCGAAGAGTGCCGTCGAGCCGAACACCTGGTGCGCCGCCTGCAACGGCACCTCAGGAGCCAGGTGGTTCGTTTGGCGTTGGTACCATCACTACTGCTCCACCGTCAACCACTTCGCCTTTGGTGTTGAACCTTCCAGCTTCAGGACCTACAGGCCAAACTCAAGTGCCAACCCTTCCGACTGCGTCGCCGACTCCCGCATCGACTGTGTTCACTCTGCACCACGTTCCTGAAGACCAGACTGGGGCCAGCAAGGAAGCCATGATTCAAGCCAATCTTATGATGCAGCGTTTGAAGGAAATGTATGAAGGTAGCAAGCTGGCTTATGACGCCAGTGCAGCTCTCCAGGCGAATGTCCGAGTAAGTGCGATCGTAAGTTGATTTCCGATTGGGTTTATTCCGCCTTGATTCTGTACACCCACTGGGTGTTTTCTTTTGACGTAAAATATCGGCATTCACTCTGTAGTTTTTCGGTCTGAAGCTTTTCTACTCGGACCGGTCAGGTCGTGCCGAGTGGGGAAATTGATCCAGTGGGGGCACGCTGAGTGCACACACTGGGTGTAGTCCCCGAGACTGCCGTCGAATGTCTGATTCGGCGGGGGACTTAGAACGCTTTTTTCTCTAGCTCTTCGCTCGGGCCGGCCAGGCCGTACTTTTTTTTTGTGGTTCTCCACTCGGGCCAGTCAGGCTGTATCGAGTGGGAATGAATCCAGTGGGGGCAAGCTGAGTGCACCCACTGGGTGTAGTCCCTGAGACCGCCATCGAGTGTGTGACTCGGTGGGGGTCTGAGAAATCTCCTTGCCCTTTTTTTCTGTAGCTTTCCACTCGGGCGAGTCGGGCTGTGCCGAGTGGGAATGAATCCAGTGGGGGCACGCTGAGTGCACCCACTGGGTGTAGTCCCCGAGACCGCCACCGAGTGTTTGATTCGGTGGGGGTCTTATAACCGTTTGCTTGTAGCGACTGAATTTGCTTCTTTCCACTCGGAAGTGGAGGAATACTTGGAAATCTTAGTCGTTGTCGACTGAATTGTTTCTTTGTTGATCTCAGAAAACTTGTGAGCTCGGGGCTCAATATGCTGCTCTGGAGAAGGAGAAGACCCAACTCTCTCTGGACTAGGAGCTGGCGAAGAGGAACTTGGAACGAGCTCAGACAGAGGCAAAGACTCTAGGAGGTAAATCTTGTCGAATGAGAACACTGTTATTCTTCCTCTCCGTCCTTTGAGCCGAGTAGTTTCACTCAAACAGATGTGCGTAATGAAAACCGTCAACTTCAAGCGCGACTCAGGAATGTTATTTCTTTAGACACCATGAATCAGGCCTTGGAAAAGAAGAGCGAAGAACTCGCGGGAGCCCAGAAGGTGGCTAAGGAGAAGACCGATGCCGCTGAAGCAAAGTTGGCTTTAGTCGGAAAACTAGAAGAAGAAATTGCATCACTGAAGACTGCTGTCGAAGACCTTAAGAAAAAATGGGCCGAGTTGGCCAAGAAAATGGAAGCTCAAGCGAATTCCTTTGAGTCTGAGATGACGGCTCTGAACGACAAAGTGGACCAGCTCACTCAGAAGAGGGATGCGCTGGAAAAATATCTGGGAGGTTTCGCGAAGAAGATGTACGGCATGCTTGAAGGTACCTTTCTTTGGTCGAGTGAATCTCTGTGAACTTTTAGAGGTGACGGCATAGCTGATTTTTCCTTTCTCTCTTGTGCAGAATTCTTTCAGAACTTTGAAGAGGAGACTAATCGGATCGAGACGAATCTAGATCCCACCAAGTCGCTTGTAAAGGACGCAGTGGCTCTGAACATGCTACGACTTGAAGCTCGTCTTGAAGATGTCCGGGGGTATATCACTCGTCTGAAGGCCACGCTAGCGAAGATAGATAAAGAACTGTGGCCTGAGCATACGCTCCAGATTGATCTTGAGTCTATAATGACTCAACTTAACGAGGTCCCTGGTCGAGTGCAGGCGTGGAAGAAATCTGCTGCTCGCTGCGGAGCTAACGTGGCACTCTCACTTGTTCGTGTCCATTGCAAGGATGCCAAGGAAGACAAGCTGAAGGCTCTTCAGGTGGCAAATATGAAGAAGCTCCAGTTTGAAGACTTCATGGACACTTTCATCGAAGCAGCCACTCGGATAGCCGATGGCATTGATCTGGACACCTTCGTCGAGCCAGCGAGTCCCCCCTGCGCGTGAAGAAAAAAACTATATCATTCGTACTTATTTGCCTCGGGATGCCGAGTGATTTTGTAACCGTTAAACTCGTTCGGGCTTTCTGCCCGAGTACTTTCATCCGCATTTTTGAACTTGAGGTTACGAATTTATATGAACGTTGCTTTCTAGTTTATTGCCTCTCTTGAGTGAACGGGTTTCTTAAACTTAGGCGAGGGCTGGCTCGTGGCTAAGCCCCCGAGTGAGAGGGATGGTTTCACTCAGAGAAGTTTTTAACTTAGGCGAGGACTGGCTTGCGGCTAAATCCCCGAGTGAGAGGGATGGTCTCACTCGAAGTAATTTTTAACTTAGGCAAGATAGACTCCCGGCTAAGTCCCTGAGTGAGAGGGATGCTCTCACTCGGAGTAGTTTTTAACTTAGGCGAGGACTAGCTCGCGGCTAAGCCCCTGAGTGAGAGGGATGCTCTCACTCGGAGTAGTTTTTAACTTAGGCGAGGACTGGTTCGCGGCTAAGCCCTCGAGTGAGAGGGATGCTCTCACCCGGAGTAGTTTTTAACTTAGGCGAGGACTGGCTCATGGCTAAGACCCCGAGTGAGAGGGATGCTCTCACTCGGAGTAGGTTTTAACTTAGGCGAGGACTGGCTCACGGCTAAGCCCCCGAGTAAGAGGGATGCTCTCACTCGGAGTAGTTTTTAACTTAGGCGAATACTGGCTCGCGGCTAAGCCCCCGAGTGAGAGGGATGCTCTCACTTGGAGTAGTTTTTAACTTAGGTGAGGACTGGCTCGCGGCTAAGCCCCATGTCAGATTCAGGGCTCCGCAGACCCAAGAAAGGTTCGAACTCTGCGGCGTGTGCGAAGGGCTCAACCTATCCGACTAACCAGCTCGTCACCCTACAGCCTAGCTCGATGCACACGAACAAGGAAGAAGATGAACACAACAGTTTACACAGGTTCGGGCCACCTTGCGATGTAAGACCCTACTCCTGCTTTGTGGTGGATTTGCCTCACGAGGGGCTGAGGATAAACTAGTACAAGGGATGAACAACCTCACAAGGTCTATGGGTGAGGGAATCAGTCGACGAGGTTCGGATCTAATCACGGCCCCTTCTACGGTGGTGGCTAACCTATACTTACCGTGGCCTCGGTCCTCTTCCCCCAAAACGTAGGCGGGAAGGGATCCCACAGTGGCCAATTTGAAAGGGGACAAGTAGTACATCTTATCCTGACGAAAGGTGGTCTTCGCCTGCAAAGCTTCTGGTCGTGACGCAGTAGTGGGCTCGACGATGATATCCGTCCGGCCGCGCCGGTGGCCTTGGTCTCGTTGCACCGGAATGGAAACCTTTGCCAGATTCCTTGGGAACCCGCGTCTATCCTTGCCTCCTTAGCACCAAAGAGGAAACTGCATTCTCTGCGTCCGCTGGCGCCCGCCTGGCCTTGGTCATCATGGCTTGCGTCATCGCAATCTCATGAGGTTGGGTACCTGCATAGAAATATCCGCTCCTCAGGAGGCAGCCTAGGGAGGCCGCTTCCTTAGGAGGTCTTGGTGTCGTCCGCCTCGCGAGGCTTGGCCCCTCAAGAGGGTCTTGTCTTGATAGCCTTGGAGGTGGGCCATACCAGGCCGTCGAAGGTGCCACGCCGTGGGCCGCAGGCAGGCAAGTCTGGGTACCCTGGTTCTCAGAACACCGATAGTAGCCCCCGGGCCCACTGGGCACTCGGACTTGGCTTCGAGGCGAAGCCAAAGGGCAAGGGCAAAGTGCCGCGGGCCCCAATTGCCTGTGGGCCAGGCTGACGCGTGGCGCTTGATGGGACGTGGGTGTCTCTGCTTCCCCGCGCCGTCTCGGCAACTGCTCGGACTTGACAATTGCCTGATGCATGCAGGGGGGCCATCATGACTTCGAACGTGAGAGGCCACCGGTTAGGCTTCCCCTCCTATAAATGTGGAAAGGGGGGGGCGGATCCCCCAGCCCATCTTCATCTTCTTGCTGCTCACTCCTTCTTCTTCTTCGCCGCGCCGCCATCTCGCCAGAGCATCCATGGCGCCAGTGAGGAGGTTCTCAGCCGCCGAGAAGGGGATAAACCCCTCTGGTAGAACCAGAGTTGCTCCTGCCAAAGGAAAGGCGCGGTTGCCCCCGCGAGACCACCGTAGCGCCTATGGCTAAGCAACCATGGCACGTACGCACCCCGCCGGGTTTCCCCATTAGTGCAGACATCCGTGCGCAAGGTCCTGCTTGCGATAGCGGCCGCGGGAGTCACGGAGGACGAAGCTGGGAAGGAGGACAAGCAGAGACCGCGCGACCACCTTGCCCGCAGGCCTATGCCGGTGGCACGGTCCGCGAGTTCGTGGTGTGGGCATCGACACCGCCGCGCACATGGATCCGGATCCCGCGGTCCCTGGCGGGGGAGATACCGTTGAAGGGACCCGTCGAGTTGTGGCTGCAGCACGATGGCTGCTGCAGCCAAGCTTCAGAGGCGGAGGTCAAGGCCGTCGACTCCGGCGATGTCTTCATGACCCGGGGATGGGGCGCGATTGCCCGCACCTGCAACTCGGAGGGGAGGCACGCCATCCACTTCGAGTACGACGGGGCGTTGACGCTCTTCTTCAAGGTCTTCGGAGGGGACGGCCGACGTCTGGAGTGCTGCCCCAGGGGAGGTGATCGAGACGGTGACCCCCTCATAGGCCGGCAAATCGGCGAGGCCCCTCGCGGTGAACTTGCCCTTGGCCTTGTCCGTGATTCCTCCAGCAGCGGCGACGCCTCCTCTGAACCAAGCTTAAGCAACGACGACAGCTACGAGCCGCCGCGCCGTCGCGCTCGGGCTTGAGGGAGGAATGGCGTCGGCCAGGCGTCATGGGCGACACCGCCTGGGTCGCGATCCTCAGGAGGTCATTTCCTTTCGTTTCATTCCTGCGCAAAAATCATGAAGGGCCCCGCGGGGGTGTGTAAAGATTGTGGCACTTTTTGCCTAAATGTCAGCGCCCCCAATTTATACTGTGTTTGCGTCTCTCGCTTGGGCACGGTTCCCCCTTTTTATTCTCATGGTAGCTTAGTGCTCTACGCCGACAGGACCCAGTCCCCAGGCAAGCTTCGGTCGTCGCTGGTATGCCAGGTCGTGATGCCATGGTTAAGGCTAGGAGGTGAGCGGCCCGAGGTCCGATAAGAGCCCCCGAGGTGCGATGCTCAGGAGGTCCCCTTTGGCGCGCAAGCGGCTCCCGAAGGATTGAAAGGGGAGTTCCCTGGCCCGAGCGAAATCACGAGAGATGAAACGTCGATTATGGGCTTCGCGCCCGGGTGTGCGAAGTGACTTATCTTGGCGAGCCTGCGGTGGTTTCCTTGTCGTGAGGGCGAGCTTCTTGTGCGACGTTAGGTTGCGCCCTTCTCCTGATGCCCCCCCCCCCCCGCAGGGCTCCTACCGACTCCATCTCTCCTGCTCGTCAGGGTGCTCTACTTCCTCAGGACCCGGCTCTCAAGCGAGGCTCGGCCGCCGCTGGTATGCCAGGTCGTGATGCCATGGTCAAGGCTAGGGGGTGAGGGCTCAAGGGCCGGTAGGAGCCCCTGATGCGCGATGCTCAAGGGCCCCCCCCCTTTAACGTGCAAGCGACTTGCGTGAGAAAAGAGTGGCTGGCTCCAAGGGGGTACCTAGGAGGGGTTGTGCCCCATGGCACGCAGCGCGGTATCCTTCCGCGGTGGCGAGGTGTTGGCGAAGCTGCTCATGATCCTGCCTCCAGAGGTTCCTACAAGTTAGCCACAAGAAACAAAGGGCAGTCGCGCTTGCTATCCTGCCCGTGATCTTTTCACGAGAAGACGAAGGCACTAAGGACCTGGTGAGGTGACGTGCGCGGGCCGGCCGCGGGCCAGAGCTCGGTCTCTTAGGTTTGTCAGCGCTGCAGGGATGGACTCGAGCACAGGCGCCATGCCAACAGCCCCCCTCACGGGACGAGCAAGAGGCGGGTCAGCAACGCGCGGGGGTCGCGCAAGGCAATTCCATAGATGATGAATCGACAGGCGTAACGTTAATCATCATAACAATTTAAGCATGCATAACTGGTCTGGAGTACACGAATCAAAATGACGAGGCTATGGGGGCGGGCCCTAGCAGCCTGAGGATGATGCAGCCCGAGGGGTGCCCTCAGTTGAACAAACCAAAAAGTCACCTGGCACCATTGTTGTGGAAGTGTTGGAGTAGCTGAAGATGCGTAATGTAGAGATCGCTCCTCATGAGCCGACCGGCTCCTGAGTCCCGGGAGGCTCCGGAGGTCCGGGGGACTCGCGAGGGCCCGTCACCTCCTCGGTCAGGACTGCCTGGCGCCTGGCCTCGTGAGCCGCCAAGGCTTCCTGCATGAGGCGCTGGTACGAGGCGGCCACGTTCAGCAGGCCAAACGGCATGCAGACATAGCTGCAGGGGTAGCCCCCGCTCCGGCCGACGCAGGACGGCCAGAAGAGGTCCCGCAAAGCAGCCCTATTGAGGCCTGGGATGTTGACGCAGATGTGGCACCCCGATAGAGGGCCGACACACGCCAGCCCCAGGATAAGACCTGGCGCACGTCAAAGACATGATACAGCAATTCCAGGCACAAAATGGCTTTATTATATGGAATGAAGTATTACAATATTGTTGCTTACAACAATATTAAATAGGTCCAGGGCTAACTAAAATGGTAGCGGAGGTCTTGGTTCAGTGGCAACGACATCTCTGGCTGGGCTCCACAACTCACAGGACTGGCTGGGTTACGATCTAGCACGACAGATCTTCTCCTGCAACTGGCCATGTGCAAGGCCAGGTGAGTACTTTGAATGTACTCGCAAGACAACCAAATACATAGCATCCAAACAAGGAGATAACAAAGCAAGCCCTATGCTATGCAAAAAATTATTCTAAACATGGCATGGAATTAACATGAATCAAGCATGGCATAGCATACCTATCTAGCATTTCTAACTATCATGTCGTAGCAAGGTTACCTGGCATGATTAAACATCTAGCAGCATTGATCATCATGACCTAACAAGGATATCTAGCAAGATAACTATTGAAGTAGAGTATAGTGAAGTAAAGCATATTAAGTATACAATCCATATTCCAAACATTCTCATGATCCAATCTGAAACTGATCCCAGTCCAATCCAAGTTTTTCGGTCATCTGACTATCTCTTCCATATCCATCCCATGGCTATCATACCATACTCCTGACAACATCTGATGTCTATGCAGGGTAGGTTCTTCCACCATTATTATCATTATCACGGTTGATCACCTAGCGAGGTCTGGACGGGCTGTCCAATACCATGGACACGGCTATTCGAATAGATTTTACACTCTGCAGAGGTTGCGCACTTTACCCACACCATGGAGCACCTGACCTCGTGATCCCATTCGGGTGGACCAGCGTTGCTCCAACGAAACCTGCCTGACCCGTGACTCTTCCATCGTACCACCGGCATTCATCCTCCCCCGGAGTCCTGCCCTGGGTGGCCCCTGTGTCACTCCTGATACCTGCCACCGTCGTGGCCAAACAAAACTGTCCCAAACGGGGACGGGTACCCAAACAACTCAACTGGGCTCACGGGGTTATCGCCGCCTACCGGGCCAGGGCAGCGCGCGCGCATAACCCTCCCTGTCGGGCGGTACAAGTGGAAGAGCACGCGATCAGACCAAGTCAAGGCCGTCCCATACCGGCAAATGTGGTTGCACGGATAAGCCCGGACAGGTGACTCTTGATCAACCAACTAAATTTATCAATGTATTTAATTCAACATCTCCACCATCCCACCATTACATCAACAATTATAAGTGTGAACAGCAACTTATCATTAGTATAACAGAACCATTACAATGTTGACAAACATGGCAAGAAATCAAATCATGGCACTCACATGACAACGGTATTCAAAATATTGTTACTAGCATGGCAGGATATGGAATGAAAACAAGTCATGATATTAGATGAAAAGTAATGCTAACATCTAATACAGATGACATGACACAGGTGCATGCAATTGCAGACTAGCAGGGGATTCAGATGTACTACGATGAACACATAGGGTGCAAGCAAAGTCATCACGCAAATCCGGAGCTCATGGTAAGAGGTTGGCTTGCCTGGGGTGAAGGAATACACCGGGTGGAAGTGCGATAAAACTCCAGGAAGATTTTCCGAAAAGGTTTTCCTCTCGGAGGGGCTAATCGAAGGGCAAGGGCAAAATGGTCATTTTCACAGCATGACAACATTATGAAAATGATGCTGTCGGAACAGGCTCGACGAACTGAAGATGTGGGCGTTGGTTTTAACTCAATCGGATTTACGGTCGCGGAGAAACGGGCGTTCGTTCGTTAAGCGCAGGAACAGACAGAAAATTGTCCACTTTAGCTCTTAACTGACGAACGTTCACAAAGTAGCAGTTTTGGTCGGCAGCTGGAAAAAGGAAAGCGCCTTTTCAGGAATACGCTTCCGCGCGGAGAAAGCGTATCGCGCAAAATGCGCCTCCACTTATTCCAGAGTCAACGGTGGGCCTGGTCAGCACTGAGTATGACGGCCGGGCCCCACCATGCCTTCTCTCTCCTCCTCCCTGGCCTTCCTATCTACCGTGACAGAGAGGCCGGGAAGGGACTCGGCTGCCGGCGTAACGGGCGCCAGGCGCCGCAGGAGAGCCGGCCGGCAAGCGGAGTGGCTCCACCAGCCCACACCGCGCCCATTGGTGGCCTCGGGACCGGCCGGGACCGCCCACAGCGCTGGCTTCATGGGAAGGCCACAGCGGCCGAACACTGTGAAGAGGAGGGCCACGCCAGCGAGGTTCCTCTGCCAGATAGGAGGGTGGCGGCGGCGACTCGCTGACTCCAGGGAAGGCTGGGGAAGCAAAGGAGCGGGAGGGGAACGGCCACGGCCAAAAAGGCCAAGGGGATCGGCGGCGGCACTTCGGCCATGCGCGAGGGGAAAAGCTCGGGGAGCTCGAGGGGGAGAGCTGGGGAGTTGCTGGTGACTGAAGAGGGACTTGGGGCTCGCTTAAATAGCTGAGGAGAGGACTACGCGACGACTGCCGGAGCTTCGAGAGCTCGGCGAGGTGGCGGCGTTCCGACGGAGAATCCATGTCGGCACAGCCGGCCAAGAGCTAGGGGACAAGGGGAGAGGCTTCCAGGCGATCCACGCGTGCCGTGGGCAGCTCGTTGGCATGCCCGGAGGAGCTAGAACCTGCTGGAGACGCGCTCCCGTCGCGTCCAATGCACAGGGCATGTGGTTGGCACGTTCTGCCCGTGGTCACCGCATGGCCACGGCGATGCCACGCTGCACTCCATGCCAAACCATGTCTAGGGTCTTCTTTGTCCTTCCCTGGGTTGTCTTGACCCCTCGAGCAAGAAATTGGGGCTCTGATGAGACTAGAACTAAGTCAGGCACTAGCTGGCAGCCAAGTGTTTGATATGTGCAGTGGCCACCACAGTGCTCATCTTGGATGTATCTCTGGCATGGTTTAGTCATCTGCTAAGGTGACTGACTTAGCAAAGTTTCAGCACCATTGGGCAAGATTATCTGGTACTTCCTTCACAAAGCACCAATCTGACCAGGAATACAAACGAGGAAGTAGGGGTCAAATGGATAAATGGATTTGGATGATTTTTGGTGTAGAGTGATGATTTGGTCATTAGAGATAGCTGGAAAAGTTTCAGCTCAAATTGCTCATCTATGAGGGTACTTCCTTCACAATGATGCAATCTGAACAGAAACTTAGATAATTTACTGGGGAAGATTGGCTAGATGGAATGAGCTGATTTTTGGTATCCAGGGGTAATATATCATAATGAGCTGATATTTGGAATGAGCTGATTTTTGGAAATCTGGACAGAATTTGCAAAGTGGTGTTGTGCTCAAAATTTAATGGGTGAAACTTGAGATGTTGATGGAAATGGTGAAGATAGGGATAGGACAAGATTCACAATTTATTTGGGATTTTTCCTAACTACCAAAATGGTAGTTCCTTTGGAAAGGCCCCAAATTGAAATATTGGCTTAAAATAGGAAAATACAATTTCCCCTATTTAATTATGGCCAATATTTTTATGAGAGCTCAATATGATTACAAAGAATATCTCCACAAGTTTTCATGAACTTTGGAGATGGACAGATATTTTTTTGGATTTAATTCCTCGGAAAGGCAGAATAAGGAATTAATTCTAGATGTGAAATATTGCATATGACTTGGCAATATTTTTGCACATCTAGGGTTTATGAGCGAAGGATGATCTCTGGAAATTTTGGGAGGATCAACTGAGCAAGAAAAATGCTAGCTCCTTTGTAAACGCAAAGGCAGGATTTCTAGTTCCGATATTTTGGAACTAGGGTTTAAATGACGTTCGGGGTTTACAGACGGGAACTTGACTGGCACAAGAGCATGGAAAATTCATGGAGAGGCTGAGGATTGTCTGAATTCACCTGGTCATTCACCAGATTCCAGAGGAAAAATTCGGGAAAGAAAAGCTAGGAAGGAATAACAGCACAAAAATTGATAACCTGATTTTTGGGGTGTTACAGCAGACGCGCAGTTCGCCACCCATGTCATGGGCGGCAGCTGCACTGGATTGTGTGGGGCGACACTCGCCACGCATGGCTCACGCCTCCTGAAGCTCCTCGATTGCCTTGGTGATGAACTCCTGAGCGCCCGGCGCCTCGCGCCTTGCGGCTTGCTCATGGAGGCGCGCGTCAAAGCACGCCTCCAAGTGGTGGTCGAATGCCTCCCTCGTGACGCCGGTCAGGTCAGAGGCCCTCCAGAGGAGAGCCCCCAAGCCTATCCCGAGGGGGGCGCCGGGCGCGCCTCCCTATGCAAGAGGGAAAGACGCCCCAACAGAGGGTGCGAGGCCTGAGGCACAACCGTCGGGCGCCCCAGCCTCCTGACGGCCCTTTGGGAGGAGCTGCTTCTTCTTCTTGGGGATGGCCTCAGGAGGCAGGATGGCACCCTCGCTATCTGAGTTCTCGACCGCCGTGGCCTGGTAGGCACGCTCGAGGGAGCACACCGCATCCTTTTCGTCGCAGGCGACCGTGATGATGCGGCCACTCCCTGGCATCTTGAGGACATTGTAGCCGTGGTGAGTTGCTGCCATGAACTTGGCGAGGGTCGGATACCCGAGGATGGCATTGTACAGGAGGTGGATGTGGGCGACGTCGAAGTCGATGAGCTCGGTGTGGTAGTTGTCGCGCTTGCCAAAGGTGACAGGGAGGCGAATCTGCCCTATGGGAATGGTGGAGCCATCGGTCACCCCTGAGAAAGGCTTGGTGGGCAGAAGCTGGTCATATGGTACTTGGAGCGTTTCAAACGTCTCGACAAAGAGAACGTTGAGCCTAGCACCACCATCGATGAGGGTCTTGGTGACAAGGACATTGCTGATGGTTGGCGTGCAGAGCATTGGGAGCGCGTCGGCGGCAGCTGAGCACTTGAGCTGGTCCATGGAGTCAAAGGTGATGGTGTGCTTAGACCACCTGAGGGGGCGCGACGCCTCGAGCTTGGGAAGGGCCGCGTTCACCTCACGAGCGAACTGCTTGAAGATGCGATGAGAGGTGGGAGCCTGAGCGCCACCCAGGATGCAGGCGATCGCGCAAGGCTCTTGGAAGCCCCTAGCCCCATCATCTTGGCGGTTGTCGTCGTTTCTCCTTGGCGGTGGTGGTAGTGGAGGGAGGCCGGCATTGCCCTGGGGGCGATCCTCACGAGGCTGGTCCCGCCAAGGGCCCTCATGAGGCTGGCCCTGCCAGCGGTCCTCATGGGGTTGGTCGCCCCAGTCCTGGCGGGGGTCGCTGTTATCCCAGTGGCCTCCACCACGCCCTCCTCCGCGACCGTAGCCGCGGTCACTGCGCTCGGGGCGACAGCCAAAGCGCCTGTCGCGGATTGCCCTGAGCTCCTGGCAGTCGTTAGTGTTGTGGCTATGGACGTTGTGGAAGACGCAGAACGGGCGGTTGCCCCTGGGAGGGTCATCATGGTCACGGCCACTCTTCATCTCGGGCTGCGCGGCCAGCACGGTGGGGCCCTTATGCTTCACTTCCTTAGCCTTGGCCTTCTTGTCTTCCGGATCGACCTCCGGAAGCTCCAGGAGGGAGAGGCGACCTTCCTCGGCCCTCGCGCATTTAGTTGCCATGTTGAACATCTCCAGAGCCGAATACAAGTCCTCGTGGATGGAGAGCTCCTCCTTCATCTTGACGTCCCGGACGCCATCAGAGAACGCCGTGATGATGGCCTCGTCCGACACCTTCGGGATCTTGAGGCGAACGTTCATGAAGCGTTGTATGTACTTGTGCAAGGTCTCACCCGGCTGCTGCTTTATGCGCCGCAGGTCGCCTGCTGCAGGAGCGCGGTCATGAGTGCCCTGGAAGTTGGCGATGAAGCGCTCGCGTAGCTCATCCCAGGAGGAGATTGACCCCACCGGGAGGTTCAGGGGCCAAGAACGCGCACCATCCTTGAGGGCCATGGGAAACCAGTTCGCCATGACCTTGTCGTTGCCGTTCGCCGCCTCGGTACTCAGCTCGTAGAGCTGGAGGAACTAAGCGGGGTCAGGAGTGCCGTCGTAGCATGGAGGCAGATCCGGCTTGAACTTGCCGGGCCAGACGACGCGGCGCAACTCCTGGGTGGAAGCACGGCAGCCTGCCACACTCATAGGTACTGGTCGCATGGGCGGAGCTTGATCTTGGTGCCCGCGCGCTACCGCCTCCAGCGGCACGCGGTCTTGACGCGGTGGCGCTAGAAGCACGCGCACATCGGCCTGCGGCCGCTGCACCACCTGGCAGCTTTCTTCATCGCACGCTGGCGCCCTGCGCGGCGGGTCGCGTTGGGGTGCCTCACGCCTGGGCTCGGGGTCCGCGCCATGCAGAGGAGGAGGAGGAGGCGCGTCGTGAGCCACATCACCCGCCAGGGACGGCGGGGGATGGGGCGAACGGGACGGTGCAGGAGCCTCATCGGCGGCGTTGACGAGCTCGGTGATGCGGCTGAGCCAGTCATCGTAGAGGTCGTTGGCCGGACGGTAGCGCAGAAGCTCACGCGCCATGAGCAGCGCAGCTTGCGCGTTCGCCGGCCCGCGACGAACATGAGAAGATGACGCCGTGGCTGGAGTGGGTGATGGAGTTGCGGTGCGACCATCGCGCCGCACGGACGGTGGCAGCGACGAATCCTGCTGTTCGCGAGCAGTAGTGTCAGTGGCGGCGTTAGCCACCGGGGAGGCGGAGCGGCGAGGAGCGCCGTTGCCCACTGGTGCTGTCTGAGCGACACGAGCGGCCCGGCGCTAGGCACGGACATGGCGAGCGTCGGCCATAGGAACGACGTAACGGCGGCGGAGCAAACTGTGGAAGAGAGGCTTCGACACGCCCCTACCTGGAATGCCAAATGTCGGATTCAGGGCTCCGCAGACCCAAGAAATGTCCGAACTCTGGGGCGTGTGCGTAGGACTCAACCTATCCGGCCAACCAGCTCGTCGCCCTACGGCCTAGCTCGATGCACATGAACAAGGAAGAAGATGAACACGGCAGTTTACCTAGGTTCGGGCCACCATGCGGTGTAAGACCCTACTCCTGCTTTGTGGTGGATTGGCCTCACGAGGGGCTGAGAATGAACTAGTACAAGGGATGAACAACCTCGTGAGGTCTATGGGTTAGCTCGATGCACATGAACAAGGAAGAAGATGAACACGGCAGTTTACCTATGTTCGGGCCACCATGCGGTGTAAGACCCTACTCCTGCTTTGTGGTGGATTGGCCTCACGAGGGGCTGAGAATGAACTAGTACAAGGGATGAACAACCTCGTGAGGTCTATGGGTGAGGGAATCAGTCGACGAGTTTCGAATCCGATCCCAGCCCCTTCTACGGTGGTGGCTAACCTATACTTATAGTGGCCTTGGTCCTCTTCCCCCAAAACGTAGGCGGGAAGGGATCCCACAGTGGCCAATTTGAAAGGGTACAAGTAGTACATCTTATCCTAATGAAAGGTGGTCTTTGCCTGCAAAGCTTCTAGTCTTAATGCAGCAGTGGGCTCGATGATGACATCCGTCCTGCCGCGTCGGTGGCCTTGGTCTCATTGCACCAGAATGGAAATCTTTGTCAGATTCCTTGGGAACCCGCGTCGGTCCTTGCCTCCTTAGCACCAAAGAGGAAACTGCCTTCTCTGCATCCGCTGGCGCCCGCCTGGCCTTGGTCATCATGGCTTGCGTCATCGCAACCTCATGAGGTTGGGTACCTGCATAGAAATCTCCGCTCCTTAGGAGGCAGCCTGGGAAGGCCGCTTCCTCAGGAGGTCTTGGTGTCGTCCGCCTCGTGAGGCTTGGCCCCTCGCGAGGGTCTTGTCTTGATAGCCTTGGAGGTGGGCCGTACCAGGCCGTCGAAGGTGCCACGCCGTGGGCCACAGGCAGGCAAGTCTGGGTACCCTGGTTCCCAGAACGCCGACACCCCCGAGTGAGAGGGATGCTCTCACTCGGAGTAGTTTTTAACTTAGGCGAGGACTGGCTCGCAGCTAGGCCCCTGAGTGAGAGGGATGCTCTCACTCGGAGTAGTTTTTAACTTAGGCAAGGACTGGCTCGTGGCTAAGCCCCCGAGTGAGAGGGATGCTCCCACTCGGAGTAGTTTCTAATTTGGGCGAGGACTGGCGCGCGGCTAAGCCCCCGAGTGAGAGGGATGCTCTCACTCGGAGTAGTTTTTAACTTAGGCGAGGACTGGCTCGCAGCTAAGCCCCCGAGTGAGAGGGATGCTCTCACTCGGAGTAGTTTTTTACGTAGGCGAGGACTGGCTTGCGGCTAAGCTCCCGAGTGAGAGGGATGCTCCCACTCGGAGTAGTTTCGAACTTAGGCGAGGACTGGCTCGCGGCTAAGTCCCCAAGTGAGAGGGATGCTCTCACTCGGAGTAGTTTTTCACTTAGGCGAGGACTGGCTCGCGGCTAAGCCCCCGACTGAGAGGGATGCTCCCACTCGGAGTAGTTTTTAACTTAGGCGAGGACTGGATCGCGGCTAAGCCCCCGGGTGAGAGGGATGCTCTCACTCGGAGTAGTTTTTAACTTAGGCGAGGACTGGCTCGTGGCTAAGCCCCCGAGTGAGAGGGATGCTCTCACTCGGAGTAGTTTTTAACTTATGCGAGGACTGGCTCATGGCTAAGCCCCCGAGTGAGAGGGTAGGTCTCACTCGCAGTAGTTTTTAACTTAGGCGAGGACTAGCTCGTGGCTAAGCCCCCGAGTGAGAGGGATGCTCTCACTCGGAGTAGTTTTTAACTTAGGTGAGGACTGGCTCGCGGCTAAGCCCCCGAGTGAGAGGGATGCTCTCACTCGGAGTAGTTTTTAACTTTGGCGAGGACTGGCTCGCGGCTAAGCCCCCGAATGAGAGGGTTGCTCTCACTCGGAGTAGTTTTTAACTTAGGCGAGGACTGGCTCGTGGCTAAACCCCCGAGTGAGAGGTATGCTCTCACTCGGAGTAGTTTTTAACTTAGGTGAGGACTGGCTCGCGGCTAAGCCCCTGAGTGAGAGGGATGCTCTCACTTGGGGTAGTTTCTAACTTAGGCGAAAAATTGGTTCGCAGCTAAGCTACCCGCTGGCGGTTAGGAACATGCACTTGTGCGATTGAAAACATCGTAGGACAAACTGGAGTCATGTCTTTGATACATAAACATCTCTTAAATTACTTCTTATTACATCTTGACAATTCGATCGTCAAGTATAGAATCGACGAAGAAGATCTGCATTCCAGGCGCGTGGCTCGTCGATCCTCTTTGAGAGGTTGTAGAGGTGGTAGGCCCCATTGTGTAGCACCTTGGTGATGATGAAGGGGCCTTCCCACGCGGGGGCAACCTTGTGTGGTCACTGCTGATCCACTCGGAGCACAAGGTCTCCCTCTTGGAATGCCCGACTCTTAACATGTCTTGCATGGAAACGACGAACATCTTGCTGATAAATGGTCGACCGTATCAGGGCCATCCCACTCTCTTCCTCCAACAGATCCATGGCATCTTGCCACGCTTGCTCTGTTTCAGCTTCTGAGTAAAGCTCCAGTCGGGAGGAATTGTGGAAGAGATAGCTCGGCAGCACGGCTTCTGCTCTGTACACCATGAAGAAAGGGGTGTAGTCAGTGGATCAGTTAGCAGTCGTCCTTAAACCCCATAGGACAGAAGGCAACTCGGTTACCCAGGCTCCAGCTGCATGTTCGAGATCGCGCATGAGACAAGGCTTCAACCCTTGAAGGATAAGGCCATTCGCCCTCTCAGCTTGGCCATTTGACTGCGGGTGCGCAACGGATGTGTAATCCACCCGAGTGCCCTGGGAAGCGTAGAACTCTCTGAATTCTTCCGAATCGAAGTTTGAGCCATTGTCTGTGATGATGCTATGTGGGACTCCATATCAGAATATCAACTCTCTCATGAACTTGATGGCTTTATGTGAATCTAGCTTCTTGATAGGCTTGGCCTTGATCCACATGGTAAATTTGTCGACTGCCATGAGCAGATGAGTGAAGCCACTCCTGCCAGTCCTGAGAGGTCCAACCATGTCCAATCCCCACACGGCAA
This sequence comes from Thinopyrum elongatum, assembly GCA_011799875.1. Taxonomy (NCBI): domain Eukaryota; kingdom Viridiplantae; phylum Streptophyta; class Magnoliopsida; order Poales; family Poaceae; genus Thinopyrum; species Thinopyrum elongatum. The sequence continues at coordinate 304,609,575 of CM022303.1, read as the reverse complement.
ACGACCAGACGAGTGGAATGGTCTTCAAAGCAGATGCAGGTTTATGGGACAAGTTCGAATAGAACTGGCATCCTTCGCAACGCTGAACGATCTCCTTAGCAGCTTCATTGGCACGCGGCCAATAAAATCCGGCTCGGTATGCTTTGGCCATGATTGTCCGAGAGGACGCATGATGACCACAGGTCCCCGAGTGGATCTCTTCCAAAATCAGTCGACCCTCTTCTGGAGAAATACGTCGTTGGGCTACGCCAGTGACACTTTCTCTGTAAAGCTGTCCATTTATCACTGTGAAAGCCTTGGATCTGCGGACAATCTGACGTGCCTCGACTTCATCCTCTGGGAGTTCTTGCCTGAGCAAATATGCAATGTACGGCACTGTCCAGTCGGGGGTAATTACCAGAATCTCCATAACTAAGTCAATGACGGCAGGGATCTCGATTTCAGTCGGATCAGTAGGACTTATCGCTTGGGGAGGCTCTTCAGTGAAAGGATCCTCCTGCACTGATGGGGAATGGAGGTGCTCAAGAAACACATTGCTGGGGATAGGCTTCTGAGTGGAACCGATTTTTGCCAGGCCGTCGGCTGCTTGATTCTTGATTCGGGGAATGTGGTGAAGCTCCAAACCCTCGAACTTTTTCTCTAGCTTCCTCACTGCATTGCAGTATCCTATCATAGCAGGGTTTCTGACGTCCCACTCCTTCATCACTTGATTGACCACCAAATTTGAGTCGCCATAGACCATCAGGCAACGGACGCCGAGTGAAATGGCCATACGCAACCCGTAGAGGAGTGCTTTGTATTCGGCCTCGTTATTGGAAGAATCGAAGTGAATCTGGAGGACATAACTGAGTCGATTGCCTTTCAGGGATACCAGGACCACTCCGGCACCGGAACCATTCAGCATCTTGGAGCCATCGAAGAACATAGTCCAATGCTCTGAGTGAATCTGAGTCTGTCGGTGTTCTGGGAACCAGGGTACCCAGACTTGCCTGCCTGCGGCCCACAATGTGGCACCATCGATGCCTAGTACGGCCCACCTCCAAGGCTACCAAGACAAGACCCTCGCGAGGGGCCAAGCCTCGCGAGGCAGATGACATCGAGACCTCCCGAGGGAGCGGCCTCCCTAGGCTGCCTCCTGAGGAGCAGAGATTTCTATGCAGGTACCCAACCTCAGGAGGTTGCGATGACGCAAGCCATGACGACCAAGGCCAGGCGAGCGCCAGCAGGCGCAGACCAGGCAGTTTCCTCTTTAGTGCTAAGGAGGCAAGCGCGGGCGTGGGTTCCCAAGGAGCCCGGCAAAGGTTTCTATTCCAGTGCTACAAGACCAAGACCGCCAGGACGGCAGGACGGATGTCATCATCGAGCCCACTGCTGCGTCACAACCAGAGGCTTTGCAGGCGAAGATCACCTTTCGTCAGGATAAGATGCACTACTTGTCCCCTTTCAAATTGGGCACTGTGGGATCCATTCCCGCCTACGATTTGGGGGAAGAGGACCGAGGCCACTATAAGTATAGGCTAGCCACCACCGTAGACGGGGTGGATCGATTCCACCCTCACCCATAGACCTCGCGAGGTTGTTCATCCTTTGTACTAGCTCATCCTTAGCCCCTCGTGAGGCCAATCCACCACAAAGCAGGAGTACGGTCTTACACCGCAAGGTCGCCCGAACCTGGGTAAACTACCGTGTTAATCTTCTTCCTTGTTCGTGTGCATCGAGCTAGGCCGTAGGGTGATGAGCTGGTTGGCTGGATGGGTTGAGTTCTTCACACACGCCCTAGAGTTTGAACCTTTCTTGGGTCTACGGAGCCCAGAATCCGACATTTGGCCCGCCAGGTAGGGGCATGTCGAGGTCCTCACCCTTTCATCAACCACGCTCTGCCCTCGCGCCGTCGCACCCATGGCAGAGGCTCCCCGAGCTTGCACTGAGCATTGGGCCGCTCGCGCCACCCGGGCGGCACCCCTTGGCCACGGGGCTCATCATCACCCCATGCTCCCCGTGGCTGACGATGCCGCTGGCGTCGCTGGCCGTTGGCGGCGAGGCCCGCCACCGCCATCTTCCGCGTGACGCCGCAATCGTGCCACTGCATGGTCCTTCGACCATGCTGCGGCGTCGTCCTTGCGTGTTCACCGGGGGCTGGTGAACATGCAGGCCGCGCTCCTCGTGGCGCGAGAGTTGCTGAGATGCCAGCTAGTGGAAGGTTGCCATGTCGCCTTGCTTGGTGATCTCGCGGTGGTGATCTCGCACGCGACGCCGCCTGCCCGGCTCAAGATGCGCTCCCCCAGAATATGACCGGGGCAGGCGGCCCCTCCAAGAGCCGCAACGAAGGATCACCCCTTGGTCGGCACGACCAGGCACCGGGGATGGTAGGCTGCAGAGCGGAGGAACTGGAGGCTGGCTTCGGGATGATGGCCTCTGGTGCCTCTGTGTCGCCATCATTAGTCTCATTGTGCGAACAAAGGGGAGGCCCACGCACGTTCCCCTCTCCGACCTGGACGTCGAGACCACCGAGGCCACACGGGACCGGAGCCCCTTACGAGCCAACCTATTGCCCCACCGGCGCCTTCGATAGCAATGGCCACCGGCTACAACCAATATCTTTGGAACATGTCGCGCTAACCTTGGATCGCAGGTAAATCGCGCCACGACGGCGCACCTCCGGGCGCCGGCCCTGACCCGGGTAGGCAGGGCGCGCGAGGATGCCCCCCCCCCCCCCCCCCGCATGCAAGCGAGGGAGCCCGGTGCCAGCCCCCCCCCCCCAATCTGCATCACCGAGCTCATGGCCCACAACCACTCTTTTTCTTTTTCGAAAAAAAGTACCTAATATGGACAGCGGAAGCCATCAAGAAGTGGGTCCTTCTCCGGGGAAGGCGCTGGCGAGCCCTCCCCCGAAGGCGCTGGCGAGCCCTCCGCGGTGGCACGTCGAAGTCGATGAGCTCGGTGTGGTAGTTGTCGCGCTTGCCAAAGGTGACAGGGAGGCGAATCTGCCCTATGGGAATGGTGGAGCCATCGGTCACCCCTGAGAAAGGCTTGGTGGGCAGAAGCTGGTCATATGGTACTTGGAGCGTTTCAAACGTCTCGACAAAGAGAACGTTGAGCCTAGCACCACCATCGATGAGGGTCTTGGTGACAAGGACATTGCTGATGGTTGGCGTGCAGAGCATTGGGAGCGCGTCGGCGGCAGCTGAGCACTTGAGCTGGTCCATGGAGTCAAAGGTGATGGTGTGCTTAGACCACCTAAGGGGGCGCGACGCCTCGAGCTTGGGAAGGGCCGCGTTCACCTCACGAGCGAATTGCTTGAAGATGCGATGAGAGGTGGGAGCCTGAGCGCCACCCAGAATGCAGGCGATCGCGCAAGGCTCTTGGAAGCCCCCAGCCCCATCATCTTGGCGGTTGTCGTCGTTTCTCCTTTGCGGTGGCGTTAGCGGAGGGAGGCCGGCATTGCCCTGGGGGCGATCCTCACGAGGCTGGTCCCGCCAAGGGCCCTCATGAGGCTGGCCCTGCCAGCGGTCCTCATGGGGTTGGTCGCCCCAGTCCTGGCGGGGGTCGCGGTTATCCCAGTGGCCTCCACCGCGCCCTCCTCCGCGACCGTAGCCGCGGTCACTGCGCTCGGGGCGATGGCCAAAGCGCCCGTCGCGGATTGCTCTGAGCTCCTGGCAGTCGTTAGTGTTGTGGCTATGGACGTTGTGGAAGACGCAGAACGGGCGGTTGCCCCTGGGAGGGTCATCATGGTCAGGGCCACTCTTCATCTCGGGCTGCGCGGCCAGCACGGTGGGGCCCTTATGCTTCACTTCCTTAGCCTTGGCCTTCTTGTCTTCAGGATCGACCTCCGGAAGCTCCAGGAGGGAGAGGCGACCTTCCTCGGCCCTCGCGCATTTAGTTGCCATGTTGAACATCTCCAGAGCCGAATACAAGTCCTCGTGGATGGTGAGCTCCTCCTTCATCTTGACGTCTCGGACGCCATCAGAGAACGCCGTGATGATGGCCTCGTCCGACACCTTCGGGATCTTGAGGCGAACGTTCGTGAAGCGTTGTATGTACTTGTGCAAGGTCTCACCCGGCTGCTGCTTTATGCGCCGCAGGTCGCCTGCTGCAGGAGCGCGGTCATGAGTGCCCTGGAAGTTGGCGATGAAGCGCTCGCGTAGCTCGTCCCAGGAGGAGATTGACCCCACCGGGAGGTTCAGGGGCCAAGAACGCGCACCATCCTTGAGGGCCATGGGAAACTAGTTCGCCATGACCTTGTCGTTGCCGTTCGCCACCTCGGTACTCAGCTCGTAGAGCTGGAGGAACTAAGCGGGGTCAGGAGTGCCGTCGTAGCATGGAGGCAGATCCGGCTTGAACTTGTCGGGCCAGACGACGTGGCGCAACTCCAGGGTGGAAGCACGGCAGCCTGCCACACTCATAGGTACTGGTCGCATGGGCGGAGCTTGATCTTGGCGCCCGCGCGCTACCGCCTCCAGCGGCACGCGGTCTTGACGCGGTGGCGCTAGAAGCACGCGCACATCGGCCTGCGGCCGCTGCACCACCTGGCAGCTTTCTTCATCGCACGCTGGCGCCCTGCGTGGCGGGTCGCGTTGGGGTGCCTCACGCCTGGGCTCGGGGTCCGCGCCATGCAGAGGAGGAGGAGGAGGCGCGTCGTGAGCCACATCACCCGCCAGGGACGGCGGGGGATGGGGCGAACGGGACGGTGCAGGAGCCTCATCGGCGGCGTTGACGAGCTCGGTGATGCGGCTGAGCCAGTCATCGTAGAGGTCGTTGGCCGGACGGTAGCGCAGAAGCTCACGCGCCATGAGCAGCGCAGCTTGCGCGTTCGCCGGCCCGCGACGAACATGAGAAGATGACGCCGTGGCTGGAGTGGGTGATGGAGTTGCGGTGCGACCATCGCGCCGCACGGACGGTGGCAGCGACGAATCCTGCTGTTCGCGAGCAGTAGTGTCAGTGGCGGCGTTAGCCACCGGGGAGGCGGAGCGGCGAGGAGCGCCGTTGCCCACGGGTGCTGTCTGAGCGACACGAGCGGCCCGGCGCTAGGCACGGACATGGCGAGCGTCGGCCATAGGAACGACGTAACGGCGGCGGAGCAAACTGTGGAAGAGAGGCTTCTACACGCCCCTACCTGGAATGCCAAATGTCGGATTCAGGGCTCCGCAGACCCAAGAAATGTCCGAACTCTGGGGCGTGTGCATAGGACTCAACCTATCCGGCCAACCAGCTCGTCGCCCTACGGCCTAGCTCGATGCACATGAACAAGGAAGAAGATGAACACGGCAGTTTACCTAGGTTCGGGCCACCATGCGGTGTAAGACCCTACTCCTGCTTTGTGGTGGATTGGCCTCACGAGGGGCTGAGAATGAACTAGTACAAGGGATGAACAACCTCGTGAGTTCTATGGGTTAGCTCGATGCACATGAACAAGGAAGAAGATGAACACGGTAGTTTACCTAGGTTCGGGCCACCATGCGGTGTAAGACCCTACTCCTGCTTTGTGATGGATTGGCCTCACGAGGGGCTGAGAATGAACTAGTACAAGGGATGAACAACCTCATGAGGTCTATGGGTGAGGGAATCAGTCGACGAGTTTCGAATCCGATCCCAGCCCCTTCTACGGTGGTGGCTAACCTATACTTATAGTGGCCTTGGTCCTCTTCCCCCAAAACGTAGGCGGGAAGGGATCCCACAGTGGCCAATTTGAAAGGGTACAAGTAGTACATCTTATCCTAATGAAAGGTGGTCTTTGCCTACAAAGCTTCTAGTCTTAATGCAGCAGTGGGCTCGATGATGACATCCGTCCTGCCGCGCCGGTGGCCTTGGTCTCATTGCACCAGAATGGAAATCTTTGTCAGATTCCTTGGGAACCCGCGTCGGTCCTTGCCTCCTTAGCACCAAAGAGGAAACTACCTTCTCTGCATCCGCTAGCGGCCGCCTGGCCTTGGTCATCATGGCTTGCGTCATCGCAACCTCATGAGGTTGGGTACCTGCATAGAAATCTCCGCTCCTTAGGAGGCAGCCTGGGAAGGCCGCTTCCTCAGGAGGTCTTGCTGTCGTCCGCCTCGTGAGGCTTGGCCCCTCGCGAGGGTCTTTTCTTGATAGCCTTGGAGGTGGGCCGTACCAGGCCGTCGAAGGTGCCACGCCGTGGGCCACAGGCAGGCAAGTCTGGGTACCCTGGTTCCCAGAACGCCGACACCCCCGAGTGAGAGGGATGCTCTCACTCGGAGTAGTTTTTAACTTAGGCGAGGACTGGCTCGCAGCTAGGCCCCTGAGTGAGAGGGATTCTCTCACTCGGAGTAGTTTTTAACTTAGGCAAGGACTGGCTCGTGGCTAAGCCCCCGAGTGAGAGGGATGCTCCCACTCGGAGTAGTTTCTAACTTAGGCGAGGACTGGCGCGCGGCTAAGCCCCCGAGTGAGAGGGATGCTCTCACTCGGAGTAGTTTTTAACTTAGGCGAGGACTGGCTCGCGGCTAAGCTCCCGAGTGAGAGGGATGCTCCCACTCGGAGTAGTTTCGAACTTAGGCAAGGACTGGCTCGCGGCTAAGTCCCCAGGTGAGAGGGATGCTCTCACTCAGAGTAGTTTTTCACTTAGGCGAGGACTGGCTCGCGGCTAAGCCCCCGACTGAGAGGGATGCTCCCACTCGGAGTAGTTTTTAACTTAGGCGAGGACTGGCCCGCGGCTAAGCCCCCGGGTGAGAGGGATGCTCTCACTCGGAGTAGTTTTTAACTTAGGGAGGACTAGCTCGTGGCTAAGCCCCGAGTGAGAAGGATGCTCTCACTCGGAGTAGTTTTAACTTATGCGAGGATGACGTGGCGAAGCCCGAGTGAGAGGGTAGGTCTCACTCGCAGTAGTTTTTAACTTAGGCGAGGACTAGCTCGTGGCTAAGCCCCCGAGTGAGAGGGATGCTCTCACTCGGAGTAGTTTTTAACTTAGGTGAGGACTGGCTCGCGGCTAAGCCCCCGAGTGAGAGGGATGCTCTCACTCGGAGTAGTTTTTAACTTTGGCGAGGACTGGCTCGCGGCTAAGCCCCCGAATGAGAGGGTTGCTCTCACTCGGAGTAGTTTTTAACTTAGGCGAGGACTGGCTCATGGCTAAACCCCCGAATGAGAGGTATGCTCTCACTCGGAGTAGTTTTTAACTTAGGTGAGGACTGGCTCGCGGCTAAGCCCCTGAGTGAGAGGGATGCTCTCACTTGGGGTAGTTTCTAACTTAGGCGAAAAATTGGTTCGCAGCTAAGCTACCCGCTGGCGGTTAGGAACATGCACTTGTGCGATTGAAAACATCGTAGGACAAACTGGAGTCATGTCTTTGATACATAAACATCTCTTAAATTACTTCTTATTACATCTTGACAATTCGATCGTCAAGTATAGAATCGACGAAGAAGATCTGCATTCCAGGCGCGTGGCTCGTCGATCCTCTTCGAGAGGTTGTAGAGGTGGTAGGCCCCATTGTGTAGCACCTTGGTGATGATGAAGGGGCCTTCCCACGCGGGGGCAACCTTGTGTGGTCACTGCTGATCCACTCGGAGCACAAGGTCTCCCTCTTGGAATGCCCGACTCTTAACATGTCTTGCATGGAAACGACGAACATCTTGCTGATAAATGGTCGACCGTATCAAGGCCATCCCACTCTCTTCCTCCAACAGATCCATGGCATCTTGCCACGCTTGCTCTGTTTCAGCTTCTGAGTAAAGCTCCAGTCGGGGGGAATTGTGGAAGAGATAGCTCGGCAGCACGGCTTCAGCTCCGTACACCATGAAGAAAGGGGTGTAGTCAGTGGATCGGTTAGCAGTCGTCCTTAAACCCCATAGGACAGAAGGCAACTCGGTTACCCAGGCTCCAGCTGCATGTTCGAGATCGCGCATGAGACAAGGCTTCAACCCTTGAAGGATAAGGCCATTCGCCCTCTCAGCTTGGCCATTCGACTGCGGGTGCGCAACGGATGTGTAATCCACCCGAGTGCCCTGGGAAGCGTAGAACTCTCTGAATTCTTCCGAATTGAAGTTTGAGCCATTGTCTGTGATGATGCTATGTGGGACTCCATATCAGAATATCAACTCTCTCATGAACTTGATGGCTTTATGTGAATCTAGCTTCTTGATAGGCTTGGCCTTGATCCACATGGTAAATTTGTCGACTGCCATGAGCAGATGAGTGAAGCCACTCCTGCCAGTCCTGAGAGGTCCAACCATGTCCAATCCCCACACGGCAAACGACCAGACGAGTGGAATGGTCTTCAAAGCAGATGCAGGTTTATGGGACAAGTTCGAATAGAACTGGCATCCTTCGCAACGCTGAACGATCTCCTTAGCAGCTTCATTGGCACGCGGCCAATAAAATCCGGCTCGGTATGCTTTGGCCATGATTGTCCGAGAGGACGCATGATGACCACAGGTCCCCGAGTGGATCTCTTCCAAAATCAGTCGACCCTCTTCTGGAGAAATACGTCGTTGGGCTACGCCAGTGACACTTTCTCTGTAAAGCTGTCCATTTATCACTGTGAAAGCCTTGGATCTGCGGACAATCTGACGTGCCTCGACTTCATCCTCTGGGAGTTCTTGCCTGAGCAAATATGCAATGTACGGCACTGTCCAGTCGGGGGTAATTACCAGAATCTCCATAACTAAGTCAATGACGGCAGGGATCTCGATTTCAGTCGGATCAGTAGGACTTATCGCTTGGGGAGGCTCTTCAGTGAAAGGATCCTCCTGCACTGATGGGGAATGGAGGTGCTCAAGAAACACATTGCTGGGGATAGGCTTCCGAGTGGAACCGATTTTTGCCAGGCCGTCGGCTGCTTGATTCTTGAATCGGGGAATGTGGTGAAGCTCCAAACCCTCGAACTTTTTCTCTAGCTTCCTCACTGCATTGCAGTATCCTATCATAGCAGGGTTTCTGACGTCCCACTCCTTCATCACTTGATTGACCACCAAATTTGAGTCGCCATAGACCATCAGGCAACGGACGCCGAGTGAAATGGCCATACGCAACCCGTAGAGGAGTGCTTTGTATTTGGCCTCGTTATTGGAAGAATCGAAGTGAATCTGGAGGACATAACTGAGTCGATTGCCTTTCAGGGATACCAGGACCACTCCGGCACCGGAACCATTCAGCATCTTGGAGCCATCGAAGAACATAGTCCAATGCTCTGAGTGAATCTGAGTCTGTCGGTGTTCTGGGAACCAGGGTACCCAGACTTGCCTGCCTGCGGCCCACAATGTGGCACCATCGATGGCCTAGTACGGCCCACCTCCAAGGCTACCAAGACAAGACCCTCGCGAGGGGCCAGCCTCGCGAGGCAGATGACACCAAGACCTCCCGAGGGAGCGGCCTCCCTAGGCTGCCTCCTGAGGAGCAGAGATTTCTATGCAGGTACCCAACCTCAGGAGGTTGCGATGACGCAAGCCATGACGACCAAGGCCAGGCGAGCGCCAGCAGACGCAGACCAGACAGTTTCCTCTTTAGTGCTAAGGAGGCAAGCGCGGGCGTGGGTTCCCAAGGAGCCCGGCAAAGGTTTCTATTCCAGTGCTACAAGACCAAGACCGCCAGGACGGCAGGACGGATGTCATCATCGAGCCCACTGCTGCGTCACAACCAGAGGCTTTGCAGGCGAAGATCACCTTTCGTCAGGATAAGATGCACTACTTGTCCCCTTTCAAATTGGGCACTGTGGGATCCATTCCCGCCTACGATTTGGGGGAAGAGGACCGAGGCCACTATAAGTATAGGCTAGCCACCACCGTAGACGGGGTGGATCGATTCCACCCTCACCCATAGACCTCGCGAGGTTGTTCATCCTTTGTACTAGCTCATCCTTAGCCCCTCATGAGGCCAATCCACCACAAAGCAGGAGTACGGTCTTACACCGCAAGGTCGCCCGAACCTGGGTAAACTACCGTGTTAATCTTCTTCCTTGTTCGTGTGCATCGAGCTAGGCCGTAGGGTGATGAGCTGGTTGGCTGGATGGGTTGAGTTCTTCACACACGCCCTAGAGTTTGAACCTTTCTTGGGTCTACGGAGCCCAGAATCCGACATTTGGCCCGCCAGGTAGGGGCGTGTCGAGGTCCTCACCCTTTCATCAACCACGCTCTGCCCTCGCGCCGTCGCACCCATGGCAGAGGCTCCCCGAGCTTGCACTGAGCATTGGGCCGCTCGCGCCACCCGGGCGGCGCCCCTTGGCCACGGGGCTCATCATCACCCCATGCTCCGCGTGGCTGACGATGCCGCTGGCGTCGCCGGCCGTTGGCGGCGAGGCCCGCCACTGCCGTCTTCCGCGTGACGCCGCAATCGTGCCACTGCATGGTCCTTCGACCATGCTGCGGCGTCGTCCTTGCGTGTTCACCGGGGGCTGGTGAACATGCAGGCCGCGCTCCTCGTGGCGCGAGAGTTGCTGAGATGCCAGCTAGTGGAAGGTTGCCATGTCGCCTTGCTTGGCCGGGTCGCTGAGCTGCTCGATGCCTCCTGCGAGAGTGAGGAGCCCTTTCGTATCCTGCCTACGTCACGGATGCCGCCAGGGGTTCGCACCTACTCCCGCTACGTCTGCTCGCCCTCTCGGAGGGAGTCCGAAGGGTCTCGCGGTGGTGATCTCGCACGCGACGCCGCCTGCCCGGCTCAAGATGCACTCCCCCAGAATATGACCGGGGCAGGCGGCCCCTCCAGGAGCCGCAACGAAGGATCACCCCTTGGTCGGCACGACCAGGCACCGGGGATGGTAGGCAGCAGAGCGGAGGAACTGGAGGCTGGCTTCGGGATGATGGCCTCTGGTGCCTCTGTGTCGCCATCATTAGTCTCGTTGTGCGAACAAAGGGGAGGCCCGCGCACGTTCCCCTCTCCGACCTGGACGTCAAGACCACCGAGGCCACACGGGACCGGAGCCCCTTACGAGCCAACCTATTGCCCCACCGGCGCCTTCGACAGCAATGGCCACCGGTTACAACCAATATCTTTGGAACATGTCGCGCTAACCTTGGATCGCAGGTAAATCGCGCCATGACGGCGCACCTCCGGGCGCCGGCCCTGACCCGGGCAGGCAGGGCGCGCGAGGATGCCCCCCCGCACGCAGCGAGGGAGCCCGGTGCCAGCCCCCCCCCCCCCACGCATCACGAGGCGCATGGCGCCACCACCGCGGTGGCGGGTGCCATTCAGAAGTGGGTCCTTCTCCGGGGAAGGCGCTGGCGAGCCATCCCCCGATCGAGGGCCCGCGGCCACCATACCACCGCCCGCGTAGCCCCTTGCCCCTTGGTCATGTCCTGGTTTCCGGACAACCCCAACGGTGGTCGGGGTATGCGCGGGGCAGGGTACCCACCCAGGGGGCAAGAAGTGCCCCTCAATTCTCCGCTCGTGACACTCTCACGTAATAATGAGTGGGACTGTACACGCCCCGAAGTCTCCTGAGCGCTACCCCTGAGCCTCACGGGGGCTCCCACCCACGTCTCAATGGAAGCCCCATGCTCCGCGTGGGCGGACGACACTGTCCCCCAATGACTATGCCCACGCCCAGTGGAGGCCCCATGCTTCGCGCTGGCGGGAAGACTAGAAGACTAGTATAGGTGCCGGACGCGGCTGTTTTTTGCCTTCTCTTGTAGTCGAATCTGCTATTTCTTGGAATGAACTTGCGGCTCTTGCGCTTTTGTCGGAAAAAGGGGGGTTCCTGGTTCTTCCATCACCTGGCTGTTTTTCCTTCGCTTGGTTTCCGTTTTTGCGAAAGATGGCGGGCACGCGTGGTTTGCTCCATCGCACCCCGCGAGCGGGGGCTGGGCACGGTGCGCATGCTTAGGCCGCACAGCGGCGCTAAAACGCCCTGAGGGCCCAGGCCACAGTAGCTGTGGCCTTGACCACGTGCACACCTCTCTGGATCCTCGCGCGGCGCTCTAGAGCGAACTGGCCGGCGTGCATCGCCCAGGACCCTCGACAGGCGCCCCCTTCCGGACCTGGAACCGGGCACCATGACCAGGCACGACAATGACGGCCACCCCTATTCAGGGGTCGTGAGTGTGCGAAAAGTAAAAGAGGTACGACAACAGGGAGTGCAAATACCACTCAATACATTACAGAAAAAGTTCTTCCAAAAATACTTTCGCATCCCGGCGGGGTCACATTCAAAATTCTGACACGAAAACAGGGAAATACAAGCCTAGCGAGACGCGCTACCATCGTCTTCGCTGCCATCGTCGTCGTCATCAGCTCCGACCTCTTCAACCGCAGGCGCGACCACGTCATCAGCAGGGGCAAGTTCCATGATCAGGTCGTCCATGTGATCTTCCACCCAGTTCGCCAGGACGTCTTGGATCGCAATATGCAAGAGTCAAGGAGGGCAAGGTACTTACTCGTCCATGGCTATCCACTTCCTCCTTTTCAGGGTCCTTGGGACAGGGTTGCAGCGGCTCCCGAGCCCCTTCCTTTTGCGGGACGCCACAAGATCCAGAGGGGGCTCGCTGGGGGCTGGCGCGTAACCCTTCATGGTGGAGACAGCGGCTGCATCCGCGGGCGGTGCTCCTCCCTCGCCGCCCGTGGGGCCAGGGCGGCCACCTCAGGAGCGAGTGGTGGCGCCCGCCCCTCAGCCGCCACCTCAGGAGCGCTAGGCGGTGCCCGCTCCCCTGCAGCCACCTCGGGAGCGCGCACCTCAGGGCCTCCGTGCGTGGGAGTCACCAAGAGAGGGTTGTCGCGAGAGCCCTCATGGCCCTCGGGGAGCAGCCCCCACTCATTCAAACGCGGCATCTTCTTGGCGAAGGTTCCCCCCTGCGGGTAATTGTAAAGAGGGAATCCGTCTGGAGGGAGCTCGACAGGCTCTTCGCCGGTCAGGAGGTGGAGCACTTCATGCAAGGTCCTGGAAGGAAGAGAAGGCCGCTGGAGCCTCATGTCGTCCGCGGGACCGGTAAAGGCCCACATCGGGTGAGAATGGCGCTGAAGCGGGGCGATACGTCGCCGGGTGAACTCCTTCACCACCATCACCATCGTCACCCCCGCCTTCTTCAAATCGGCCAGCCTAGCTATGACTCGGGCGAGCTGCGGGTCAACTAGCTTCGCGTTCCCCCACCCGGAGCTCGGTCTCGCGGGGGCGGAGGGGATCAGGAGCAGGGGGCTGCGCATGGTAGCATCTACATACACCCACTGCTTCCGGAATCCCCTCGCATCCGAGCGAAGCGTGGGGCCGATGCCGAGGCCTACGAATGCCGCCACAGCCTGTAGCAACACACACCCCGAGCGCTGCTCACCGTCGACCAATTGGAGCGAGAAGAAGTGGCGGAGCAAGGCCACGGATGAGGCAATGCCCATGAAGGCCTCGCACAGGAATGCGAAAGCAGAGAGGAGGACGATAGATCCGGGATCCAGATGCAGCGCGTGGATTTGGTAGTGCGAGAGCACGGCGTTGAAGAAATCGGAGAACGGAGGCAGCAGGCCGGCGAGAAGAGCGTGGAGATGAAGAGGGATCTCGGTGGCCTCCATGTCAGCCAAAGTCCGGGAGGCAGGCCAGATCTTCGTTGCCTTCCACTCGTTGGAATCGGCAGCAATGGCATGTCGGACCTTACCCAGCCCCTCCTGGTTGATCACCGTGGACCGGCCCAGCGCTGGTTCCGGCCCCGGCGAGGGCTCCGCAGCCGCAGGGGTCATACACTTCTTCTTCCTGGGGCCCATGGCGGCAAGGGGGATAGGAGCTATCGCGGAATCTGGCAAGGAGGGCACAAGTTCGCAAGGAGGAGGAGAAGCAGAAGGCAAGCGCGCAGCAAGGTAATGATGGCTTGGGTGCGTTCACCGGGCAGTTGTCAAGTCTGAGAAGTTGCCGAGGCAGCGTGGGAAGTGGAGGCGCCCACGTCCCATCAAGCGCCACGCGTCAGCCTAGCCCGCAGGCAATTGGGGCCCGTGGTGCTTAGCCCTTGCCCTTTGGCTTTGCCTCAAAGCCAAGTCCGAGCGTGCCTTGGGCCCAGGGGCTACTGTCGGTGTTCTGGGAACCAGGGTACCCAGACTTGCCTGCCTGCGGCCCATGGCATGGCACCGTCGACGGCCTGGTACGGCCCACCTCCAAGGCCACCAAGACAAGACCCTCGCGAGGGGCCAAGCCTCGCGAGGCGGATGACACCAAGACCTCTCGAGGGAGCGGCCTCTCCAGGCTGCCTCCTAAGGAGCGGAGATTTCTATGCAGGTACCCAACCTCAGGAGGTTGCCATGACGCAAGCCATGACGACCAAGGCCAGGCGGGCGCCAGCAGGCGTGAAGGAGGCAGTTTCCTCTTTGGTGCTAAGGAGGCAAGCGCAAGCGTGGGTTCCCAAGGAGCCCGGCAAAGGTTTCTATTCCAGTGCTACAAGACCAAGACCGCCAGGACGGCAGGGCGGATGCCATCGTCGAGCCCACTGCTGCGTCACAACTAAAGGCTTTGCAGGCGAAGATCACCTTTCGTTAGGATAAGATGTACTACTTGCCCCCTTTCAAATTGGCCACTGTGGGATCCCTTCCCGCCTACGATTTGGGGGAAGAGGACCGAGGCCACTATAAGTATAGGCTAGCCACCACCGTAGACGGGGCGGATCGATTCCACCCTCACCCATAAACCTTGCGAGGTTGTTCATCCTTTGTACTAGCTCATCCTCAGCCCCTCGTGAGGCCAATCCACCACAAAGCAGGAGTAGGGTCTTACACCGCAAGGTGGCCCGAACCTGGGTAAACTGTCGTGTTCATCTTCTTCCTTGTTTGTGTGCATCGAGATAGGCCGTAGGGCGACGAGCTGGTTGGCTTGATAGGTTGAGTTCTTCGCACATGCCCCAGAGTTCGAACCTTTCTTGGGTCTGCGGAGCCCTGAATTCGACAGAGCCGGTTGCTGCTGCTCTATGCACTCGGCCATGAAATCCGTGAGAGCTTGGGACTTGATTGCTTTCTTCACTTCGAATTTAATGTCAAAAGGGAGGAGCTCGATGGCCCATTTAGCCACTTGACCAGTTGCATCCCGATTGTTCATGATTTCGGACAGCGGGGCATCACTGACGACTGATACTGAGTGCTCTTGGAAGTAATGTGCCACTTTCTTCCTTGTCAGATAAATGCCATAAACAAGATTCTGATAGTGAGGATATCTCTGCTTAGACGGAGTCAAAACTTCAGAGATATAATACACTGGTCGTTGAACTTTGTAGGCCTTGCCTTCTTCTTCTCGCTCCAATGTGAGAACTGGGCTGACAACTTGACCAGTGGCCGCAATGTACAAAAGTAGAGGTTCTTTGCTGTTCGGAGCAGCAAGCATCGGCTGGGTGGAGAGCAGGGCTTTGAGCTCAACAAACACTGCTTCTGCTTCTGGAGTCCCCTCGAACATGTCCGATTTCTTCATTAGTCGGTACAAAGGCAATGCTTTTTCTCCGAGACGAGAAATGAACCGACTGAGAGCTGCAAGACAGCCTGTGAGCTTCTGAACATCGTGCACGCGCACAGGACACTTCACTCGGACAATCGCACTAATTTTCTCAGGATTGGCATCTATTCCTCATTCGGAAATGAGAAAACCGAGTAACTTGCCTCCCGGCACTCCAAAGGTACACTTGGAAGGATTCAACAAGGATTCAACTTGATGTCGTACCTTCGTAAGTTAGAAAAGGTTTAAGCGCGGTCAGTCAGCAGGTCGGAACCTTTGCGTGACTTAACCGCGATGTCGTCCATGTAGGCCTCGACTGATTTGAGTGAGTAGGCACTTCTGAATCATGCGCATAAAGGTTGCGCCAGTGTTCTTGAGACCGAATGGCATGGTGACATAGCAGAAACACCCGAAAGGGATGATGAAGGCAGTTTTTATTTCATCTATCCCATACTGTCGGATTTGATGGTACCCGGAGTACGCTTCAAGAAAAGACAAACGCTCGCATCCCGCAGTCGAGTCCACTATTTGGTTGATGCAGGGGAGTGGAAAATGATCCTTTGGGCAGGCCCGATTGAGATGTTTGAAATCAATACACATACGGAGTGACTTGTCCTTCTTGGGGACCATGACGACGTTGGCGAGCCACTCGGAGTGGTAAATCTCGCGTATGAACTCAGCCGCCAGGAGCCGAGCCACCTCCTCGCCAATCGCCTTTCTCTTCTCTGTTGCGGACTGACGCAAATGCTCCTTCACAGGCTTGACCTTCGAATCAACTCTCAGTCGGTGCTCGGCCAGTCCCCTGGGAACACCCGGCATGTCGGAAGGTTTCCATGCGAAGATGTCCCAGTTCTCACAGAGGAACTGGACGAGCGGCTTCCTATTTGCTGTCGAGTGTTGTTGAAATGTTAGTCGGAGCAGCAGTAGGATCTTCCAGGTGAACGTGAACTTGCTTCGTCTCTCTTGCCGACTGAAAAGCGGACTCGGAAGCTGGTTTCTTAGAGCGGAGCAAATCACTCGGATCGGTGTTATTCTTGTATTCTTCCAATTCCACTACTGTCATCTGCTCATCAACAATTTTGGATCCCTGCTGAAGAAATTTCTCTACTCTCTGCCTATTCCCTATGATGGTGATCACGCCCTTGGGTCCAGGCATCTTCAGCTTAAGGTACACGTAACATGGACGAGCCATGAAGCGAGCGTAAGCTGGTTGGCCCAGGATAGCATGATAGGCACTGTGAAAATCCACCACTTCAAACGTCAACTTTTCCTTCCAAAAATTCTTCGATTCACCAAAAACCACATCCAAGGCAATCTGACCGAGTGACCTTGCCTTTTTCCCTGGGATGACTTCATGAAACTGCATGTTGCTTTCACTGAGTCGGGACATCGGAATGCCCATCCCCTGGAGGGTTTCAGCATAGAGAATGTTCAAACCACTGCCACCATCCATAAGGACTTTGCGCAACTGAGTGCCTCCTACGACTGGATCCACTACCAGTGCTTTCCACCCGTGGGTAGCAACATGAGCTAGGTGGTCCGGCTAGTCGAAGGTTATGGGAGTCTCTGACTATTTGAAGTACATTGTGGTCGCCGGAGCAACCATGTTCACCTCACGGTTGATGACTTTCAGTCGACTTTTGCTCTCAACGTCAGCAAAAATCACCAAGGTGGCATTGACCTTCGGGTAATCTTCTGCCTTTTCTTCATCATCGTCCTTGTCAGAGCCTTTTTCACTCGGCTGACCTTCACGGAACTGCTGAATTAAGAATTTGCACTGTCGAGTGGTATGTTTGGGTAAAATCAAGTTACCCTCCTCGTCCTTCTTTGTGTGGATGGCACACGGTAGATCCAGGACGTCCTGGCCCGCCTGATCTTTCATCTTTTTAGGTATCCACTGCCCCTTGGGCTTTCCCTTGTTTTTGCCTTGTGCAGTCACAATGGCTGCTTCTGACTGGCTTGGACCTTCTGCCTTACATTTCTGTTTCCGACTGGAATTCGCACCTCCGGTGTCAGGGTCTATGGCCTTTCCTTTGCCATTACGGAGTCGGTCCTCTTCTTCGCCATTCGCATACTGAGTGGCTATCTCCATCATTCTGCTCATGGACAAAGTTCCAGCTTGACCAAACTTCAGGGTTAGCTCTCTATACCTGACGCCGGCTTTGAAAGCACAAACAGCCTGGTGCTCTGTGACGTTCTCAACCACATGGTGAAGCATGGTCCACCACTATATGTAATCTCTCAGAGTTTCATTCGGCTTCTGGACACAGTGTTGCAATTTAGTTAGCCCAGCTGGCAGCTTGCACGTACCCTCGAATGTCTTGATAAATACTTGGGCGAGATCCTCCCAGCAGTATATACTCGCACGGGCCAACTGGTTCAACCAGACTCGAGCTGACCCTTCCAACATCAAGGGCAAATGCTTCATGGCGACATAATCATTGCCTCCGCCAATTTGCACCGCCTCTCGGTAATCTTCCAACCATGTTTCTGGCTTCGACTCGCCAGTGAATTTGTTGACTCCTGTGGCCAATTTGAAATTGGGAGGTATCTCAGCCGACCGTATAGCTCTGCTGAAACACTCGGGCCTAGAGACGTGTACACCACTCCCACTCGGATGATCCATGTCCAAGCCCTCTAGGTGGGCTCTACCCTGTCGACTAAGTTCTGCACAAGGACTGACCTTGCATTCAATCCAGGGTCTCGAGGGTCGAGTGGTTCCCTCTGCTCGTCTCCGAACGGGCGCCTGTCATCATGCCGCCGGGGCGCGTACGAACCACCCCTCGGAGGGGGTGTAGGCACTCAACGGTGATCGTAACGGTGATGCTGAAGAACAAACCGTCCGTGGCCTTGATCCAGGTACTGGTCCTGGTCATAACCACAGTCCTCACACCGCGGAGGCGATCTTGGGCTCTGAGCAGACTGGACCGTGTCTGCCCTGACGGACCTGCTGTGAATCCTATTGTGCGACTGAGATACAACCGAATTTTGCTCACCTGCTGCTCTGAGCAGTGTTCGAATCTGTTCAAGGCCTCTTCCAGCCTCGGAACGGGATGGTTGGATTGAATCTGTAATCCTTGCGGCTGCTGCTACATTCTTGATTGAAGTGCGGTATACCTGGTACTCGTCTTGAGATCCAGTCGGGAACAACTGCCGCTGCCGTCGACTGGGATTTGGAGGCTGTCTTCCAGCGCGATCTTCGAGTGTTTTCTAGAGATCCTCCAGACATGCGCGCTTAGCCAGAGTGGCGATGTGCATGGCTTCCAAAGGCTGGGCCTTAGTAGTCTCCCCGTAATGGGGGTCTGAAGGACCTGCTCGTTCCGTCGTCGCAGTTCTTCTCTTTGTTCCGTAGTAAGGGCCTGCGGATAGTACTCGTCATTGGTGTGGGACGGGCCACCACTTTCACCCCCGCCGCGGGGAAATCCTGGTGGGCTACACTGGCAGCCGATCACGAGAACCTCTGCCGCCGGGTCATTGCTTTCGCACTCAGAAAGTGTATCCGAGTGATCGGATAACCGATCGAACAAGCCATAAAGGGACTCGTCGGGCTCGATCGCCGCGATCTGAAGGGTGGACGACTGACGAGCCGCCCCGTGCTTCACCCATTGCTGGAGCCGCGAGCGACCGGATCGCTTGCGACGGCGAACAGCGGGGAGGGAAAACGCCTCCGGAACTGACTGATACGGAGTCGACGGCAGCCGGAGGAGGACGCCGCAGGAACTCGCACGGAAGTGCGCCGCCCCGTGAATGGGGAGTGCCTCGACGTCAAGGGGGCTTCCTAGAGCCAGGCCGAATAATCGGTGACGAAACTGAGTGCGTCGAGACGGATCTCGCGACCTAGATACAGTCTGCCGCCGGAAACCATGTCGAAGGAGTTCGAAAAACGCAACCTCGCCGGAAGTTGCTTAGACGCCTGCCCCATGGTGGGCGCCAACTATCGTGGGAACGGATCTGACAGTAGAGGTAGGGGGTACGTAGGAGAGGGCAGAGCCTAGATACGGCGAGATTGTACACTCGGATTTACGAGTTCAGGCCCCTCTCGGAAGAGGTAAAGACCCTACGTCTCGGTGCTGCGGGAGCTTTGTTTGTTTGGAGTGTTGAGTTACAGGGGGTGCGAACCCTTGTGCAGGAGGAGAGGGGCGGCTTATATAGAGTCCGCTAGCCCCTCGTCGTCCTCAGTTACGCAAGGGTTCAATGAGACAGTAAAAGGTGAGAACGTTACTGGTAACGCCCATATTTAATGATCTTTATAGCGATGAACTGATCGCCTATCCGTTGCCATCCCGGAGAGGCCTTAAGTCTTCTGTCTTCGAGTGAAACCAGATACTCCAAGTGAATAACGACGTTCGAGTGGAGATGGGATAACCGAGAGGATCTTCTGTCGAGTGACTCATCACGCTGCGGTCAATCCAGTCGGAACCTCCCTTCTAACTTTGTAGGTCTTGGATCCTTTTATGTAGTGTCCTTGGGTAAGGCATGTAGGTCAGGCCTAGGACCCTACCTTAGGTACATGTCATCGTCAGGCAGGGTGCCGAAACGGGGTCTAGATTGGTTTTTCATGGCTACAGAGGCTTGCGGCGGCGGAACTTCTGACCTAGGGTTATTTCTAGGGGTTTCTGTATTTATAGGATTTTTTGGCGTCGGTTTCACGCGAAGATGGGCCTCGAGGTGAGCACGATGCACCAGGGCGCGCCTAGGGGGCCTGGCGCGCCCTAGTGGGTTGTGCCCACATTGTGGCTCTTCTGGCCCTCCCACGAAGCTTCTAGTGCCTCTTTTGTTCCAAAAAAAAATCGTCAAAAATTTTCGTTGCATTTGGAGAACTTTCATTTCTGCACAAAAAACAACACCACGGTAGTTCTGTTGAAAACAGCGTTAGTCCGGGTTTAGTTCCATTCAAATCATACCAAAACCATATAAAATTGTTGTAAACATGGCATGAATACTTCATAAATTATAGATACATTGGAGACGTATCAGCATCCCTAAGCTTAATTCCTACTCGTCCTCGTGTAGGTAAATGATAAAAAAAATTATGAAGTGTGAATGCTAGCAAAGTGCATAAGTTTGATCAAAGATAATTTCAGTCACTTTTCCTAGCATCATAACAGCAACTCTTTCTCATAAAACTCATCATGATAAAGTAGCAATCAATTCACATGTTATGGTTCAACCAATGCCTTCTCTTGAAACTTAACAACCTATGTTCTCAGTCACCAAGCAATTGCAATTCAACTTATTCAACAAAGTCTAAGTAAGAGCTCCACATACTCAATCATCATATAGTCTTCTATGATTGCTAGTACTCAAAGCATATTTTTAGAACAAATGGCATCCATTGAACATAGAGAAAGATAGGGGCTTAATGTTTCACCTCCCAACTCATTTATCATAGAGATAATTGTCAACAATAATAATTCATGATCAAATACATTTGACTGATCATATGTGCCTAGATCTTTCCCCACCACATGATGCTTGCCAACTAGAGAATAGTTGAGGTTGAAATGAGAATTCATACTATTGACTCTTTGCATAAAAGTAAATACTGAAAAGTAAAAGATAGGCCCTTCGCGGAGGGAAGCAGAGGTTGTCATGCGCTTTTTAGTTTTGTATGCACAATCCCTTAATGCAAAAAAACGTCACGTTATATTGCCACTTATGATAGCAACCTTTATTATGCAGTCCGTCGCTTTTATTACTTTGCCATCACAAGTTTATACAACGCTCAATTTTCTCTTACACTAAATGATCAAACACATATAGAAGCAATTTTTATTGCCTTTTTGCACCGATGACAACTTACTTGAAGGATCTTATTCAATCCATAGGTAGGTATGGTGGACAATCATGGAAAGAAACTAGGTTTAAGGGTTTTTGGATGCACAAGTAGTATCTCTACTTAGTACGAATTTTTGGCTAGCAAAAGGTCCTAAGCAAACACCACATGTTGGAGTATCCATAACAATATAACTTCTATGCAAATATACACAACCATAACTCATTACGTTGTCTTCCTTGTCCAACTTCAACTAATTTGCTCAAGTTTGAAAATAATTAATGGGTATTCACAATCATAGAAGATGTCCAAGATAATATATTTGTATGTGAAAGTTCTCTTCCTTATACTAATCATTCATGAATTGCTTGTATGACCAATATTGTGATTGTCAAGCTTCAAAAGATTTCACTTTCTAAACCCAATGTGAAGCTACTACTAGGCATGATATGAACATATAATTTCAACTTCATGATATTCAATTCATTCAACAATTTACTCATAGGATATAAGTGAAGCATGAGAGTAAATGACAAACTACTCCAAAAGGATACTCCCTCCGTCCCAAAATAAGTGTCTTAACTTTGCACTAGCTCTAGTACAAATTTGTACTAAGCTCAAGACACTTATTTTGGGACGGAGGGAGTATAAGTGAAGATCAAGCGAGTAGTCAAGTAAATGGGTAGCTAATTGAGGACTCTATTTTATTTAAATACTTTCAGATCTAAGTATTTTATTAAAACAGCAAGCAAAACAAAAAAAAAGGCATTCCAAGAATTGCACAACTCATGTGAAGAAGCAAAAACTTAGGCTCAACCGATACTAACCGATAATTGTTGATGAAGAAAGGTCGGATGCCTACCGGGGCATCCCCAAGCTTAGATGCTTGAGACTTCTTGAAATATTATCTTGGGATGCCTTGGGATTCCCCATGCTTGAGCTTTTGTGTCTCCTTAATACCTTTTATATCACGTTTTCCCTAAATCTTAAAAACTTCATCCACACAAAACTCAACAAGAACTCGTGAGATAAGTAAGTATAAATCAATGCAATAACCTTATCATTCTCTACTGTAGCAAATCACTAAAATTATTATTTAACATTGCATACTAAATGCCTCTGCATATTTAATACTCCTATCCTCAAATAGAATCATTAAACAAGCAAACATAAGCAAACAATGCAAACATAACAGCAATCTGTCTAAACAGAACAGTCTGTAAAGAGTGCAATTATCATCATACTTCCTAACTCCAAAAATTGTGAAAATTTTCCACACTGTAGAAAATTTATCATATCTTATTTTTCAAAAAATTTCAACATTTTATCGCCTTCTGAATTTTCTCAAGAATTCACGCACTAGCGTGCAACTTTCTGTTTTTCAAACAGCCATATATAGACTTGCAAAATAAGCATGGCAAAGGCTATACTTGACCTTTTATTGAAGTAAGAGATGCAAAACATTATTCTAAATAACAGCAAGCAAATACTAATAAAATAAAATGACGCTCCAAGCAAAACACATATCATGTGACGAATGAAAATATAGCCCCAAGTAAGGTTACCGATAATGTTGAAGACGAAAGAGGGGATGCCTTCCGGGGCATCCCCAAGCTTAGTTGCTTGGTTATTCCTTGAATATTACCTTTGGGTGCCTTGGGCATCCCCAAGCTTAGGGTCTTGTCACTCCTTATTGTCCTCATATCGAGATCTCACCCAAAACTTAAAAATTTCAATCACACAAAACTTAACGGAACTTCGTGAGATGGGTTAGTATGATAAAACAAATCATTCACTTGGGTACTGTCAAAGAGAAGATTCATAATTTTTCTCACACAATTCCTACTGTACTATACAATTTCCACAATTTATATTAAGCAATATAAGCCATAGAAACCATAAAACAAGCAAACTATGCATTGCAAACAGAATCTGTCAAAAACAGAACAGTACGTAAAGTTCTGAACTTTGGTCATACTTCCGTAACTCGAAAAATTCTGAAAATTTACTAAAACATAGGAAATTTGTAGATAAATCATATGTAAAAAATTCAGAGTTTCATGACGCCCCAGTAAATTTAAACAATTCTGTTACTGGAAGAAAAAGTTTCTGTTTTTGCACAGAATCAAGTCAACTATCATCCACACTATCCCAAAGGCTTTACTTGGCACTTTATTGAAACAAAATGTCGGTGTACTAAGTATTGGGCCACTAGTACCCCGTACTTGTGCACGGGCAGTTGTAGCCAACCTCGCGGCAAGGCTTGCCGGGAACAGTTCGAGGTCGATTCAAGCCACCAAAGAAATCATCAAGTCAGAGATCTGAGGATCAGCAGATAAGAAGAGCTGGAATTCGAAGGCCAGCTTCCCCGGAAAGATCTTGCTGGGGTGGCCTGCGGAGCCCGGCAAGGATTGGCGCCCAGCAAGGCTTGGCGTCCGGCAAGGCTTGGCGCCCGGCA
The DNA here is from genome assembly GCA_011799875.1 of Thinopyrum elongatum. NCBI lineage: Eukaryota > Viridiplantae > Streptophyta > Magnoliopsida > Poales > Poaceae > Thinopyrum > Thinopyrum elongatum. The sequence continues at coordinate 304,586,016 of CM022303.1, read as the reverse complement.
AGCTTCGGCGCCCGGCAAGGTTTTGTTGCTGTGCCACTACTCTAGCATAGCGACAAACCCGACATTCTGGGTCCTTCTTTGGATGCGTGGAAATGCGCCAATGGGGGAGAGCTTAAGCGGTGCTGATGGGATGGCCCCGTTTTCCATCCCCAAGAAAGTGAGGACACCTAAACGGACACCTCACGGTGCATTAAATGTGCTTGTCCTAATCCGTCAGGGGTTAGGTAGGATACCCTGTAGCTACTTTACACCTCAATATATGTACATTGTGCCACTGTGGTGACCCCTTTGAGCATATAAAAGGAGGCCCAAGGCAACTGCTACGGAGGAGGAGAACTTCTGGCCCATTCTGCATGCGTAGCTGCTCTTTGAACGTACTGTTCACAGCGAGCGCTCCTGAAGGCTGGGCTCAAGAACATTAATAAGAACACGAAGCAGGAGTAGGGTTTTACGCTTATCAGCGGCCCGAACCTGGGTAAAAACTTCCCGCGTCGATCGTTGGTTCTGCTCTTTGCGTATACCTCTCCCCCCGCCAAATCGTAAAGGGGTCTCTCGGGATCCCATAGGTGTCGTACCCTGACATCTTTGGCGCGCCAGGTAGGGGGATTGAAGGTTGCGTGAACCTGATCTAGTGATCGGCGCTTCAGTTTCCTCATCATCATGCCGCCCAAGAAGAAGAGCGCCGCGACGGCGCAACTGTCCACGTTCGTTTTGCCTACGCCTTCGCGTACGGGCGACGGCGTGGGTGCAGAAGGAAGAGGACTAGAACCCCCACGGCGTTCTGGTGATCCGAGCCAGGCGAGCGGTATCGTTCGCAGTGGCAGTGGTAACCTGCACACCGCTGGATCTAGAGATGGCGCTGTGTTGCCTACGGGTGGCACAACGAACTCCAGAGATCGGAGGGCGCCTGCTGAAACTCCCGCGCCGGCGCAAGCCTCACGACCTACCCAAGTCGTGCACGATGAGCGACGTCATGGCGCCGGTGGTTCAGGGCGTCCCCAGGAAAAGATTTTTGCGCATCGATCCCAAGATGCGCGGGACCAGCATGCACACCGACTTGCTGGCAGAGGTGGCGCGCGGTCGCGTGACCGTGGTGGAGCTCCTTCTAATATGATTAGAAGTCAGAGCACCTCACGTACCTCGCACCTGTCGCCGCCGCCTACGCCAGCGGAAGCCTTGGCACGTGCGCAGCTGCTTCTCAATTTTCCTCCTGCCCTGGAGAAGATGGAGGAGTGGCGAGCTACTATCCAGAGCCTTATCGGCTTCGCGAACAAAGATGGACCGCAAGAGGCAGGGCCCTCGCAGCGGAGGCCCATCGATCCGGCGCGAGCCGATGTGGAGAAAACCGGAGGTGGTGCAACCACAGTGCACTCCCCTCCGCGGCACCAGCGGTGGCCGACAACCTAGCAGGTCGACCGCCGTGAAGAAGTTTCCACGGCGTCATCCGATCCACGGATGCGCCGCGATCAGCATCAAGTTCTCCAGGAACGAGGCAAGGAGGACGCTCGAACTACCATCGAGCGGCGACGGGAAGCACGCTATCAGTCTGATAAGCGCGCAGGGCCGGCTGTCGACGAGCCTGCGCCAGGGAACGTAGGAGACTTCCCTTATGAGGTAGGGACTCCAGCGTTTACCCGTGAGCTGCGGCAAGTCCGGTGGCCCAATTCCCGAACCTTCAAGCCGGAGGTCCCGGAGAAATATGACGGTAAGACCCATCCCTCGGAGTTCCTGAGCATCTACACCATTGCGGTGCAGGCTGCCGGGGGCCGAGATGACAAGATACTTGCCAACTACTTCCCGTTGGTGCTCAAGCCCAACGTCAGGTCGTGGTTGATGCATCTGCCGGAGAATTCTATTTCTTCCTGGTCAGATCTATGCCATCAGTTTGTTGGCGCCTTTGTCGGAGGCCACCAAGCTCCTGGCCAAGAGAGTGATTTGCATATCATCCCTCAGAAGGAGGGCGAGTCCCTGCGCAAGTTTATGCAGAGGTTCAGCCGGGTGCAGTACAATATTCCTTATGTTCACCCAGCCGCTATCATTAGCGCGTTTCACCAGAACGTGCGTAACCGCAGAATGCGGGAAGAGCTGGCAATGAACAAAGTCAGGAGTATTGCCGAGCTTTACGCTCTAGCCGATAAATGCGCTCGAGCTGAAGAGGGGAGGAAACTCCCTGGCGAGGCTGTTGGCGCGGCGGGCGAATCCGAAGAAGAAGATGCCGCGGGCCCGTCAAGGAAAGGCCGGCGGCGGAACAGGAAACGCGGAGGCAAGGCCGTGCTTGCTGTCGAGGAATCTGACAACCCGGGCGCCACCAAGAAGGCCAAGGTTGGTGACCCCGGCAAGGATCTTGCCGGGTGCCCTTCCTGTCAGGCCTTGGCGGCTGCAGACAAGTCGGAAAACTCCGGCAAGCTGTATTGCAAGATCCATCGCACCAAGGGCCACGATCTCCAGAACTGCCGGCAAGTTGAGCAGCTTGCCGAGAAGCAGAGGGACGAATACGAGAGGCGAGTTAAGGAGAAGGCCCAAGATGGTGCTGACGGATCCGGCAAGAAGCATGGTGGCTGAGGGGGGCGCCGCGGCAAGGCCAAGCAGCAGAAGGATAGGCCCGCGCGGGGCCGAGATAAAGAAGAAGATGATGAGTCCAATGAGCAAGAATTCCAAAAGGCTACAGAGGCCATGTGTATCGATGGAGGTGCTTCGCTGCATTCTTCCCACCGTCAACTCAAACAGTGGGTGCGGGAAGTCAATGCGGCGGAGCCATCCCCAGATGCATGTAGGCCCCTGAAGTGGTCCAACACGCCTATCATTTTCGACGCCGAGGATCACCCTGATCGCACAACTGCGGTCGGGTGCTTGCCATTGTTGGTCTCGCCAATGATTTGCAACCTCAAGGTGACGAAAATGCTAGTTGACGATGGGGCCGGCCTAAACTTAATCTCACCGGATGTGCTCAAGAGGCTGCAAATTCCCGACGAGGACCTCAAAGAAACGGGCATGTTTCAAGGGGTCAATCCGGGAAGAACCCGGCCCCAAGGACAAGATTACGCTGCCGGTGACATTTGGTAGCGAGCTCAACTTCAGGACCGAGAAGGTGGTGTTTGATGTCGCCAAGATCCCCATGTCATATAATGGGATCCTTGGTCGGCCGACGCTGGCTAAGTTCATGGCGGCATCACACTACGCGTACAACGTTCTGAAGATGCCTGGGCCATTGGGCGTCATCACTATCCATTCCGATAAGAAGGATACGCTCATCTGTGCCGACCAACTTTACCGGGAAGCAGTTGTAGCACCTGCCATCAAGGCACCTGCTCCTGCCGCTGGAACTCCCGGGGGGAAGAAGAAGACCGGCAAGAACCTTGGCGCGAACTCCGGCAAGCGCACCTCCTCGGAGTGCTGCGCTTCCGTCGAGGACGCACCAGAGAGTTCCATCGGCAAGAACAAGAAATCCAAGGCTGCTCCGCCGGAGACCAAGAAGGTGCCCGTCAGGGAGGACGGAACGGGGGGAACTTTCACCATAAGTTCCACCCTAGATGACAAATAGGAAAGCGCGCTCGTTGCTTTCCTGCAGGCGAATGTCGACGTGTTTGCATGGCAACCGTCTGACATCCCCGGTGTTCCCAGGAAGGTAATTGAGCACCACCTTGCTGTCTGTCCTCATGCGCGGCCCGTCAAGCAAAGGGTCAAGAAGCAAGCCTTGGAGCGGCAAGAATTCATTGCCAAAGAAATCAGAAAGCTGGAGGCGGCAGGATTGGTCAAAGGAGTGCTTCATCCAACCTGGTTGGCCAATCCGGTTGTAGTGCGGAAAGCGAATGGGAAATGGAGGCTTTGTATCGATTATACAGATATCAATAAAGCCTGTCCAAAAGATCCCTTTCCCTTGCCGCGCATCGACTAGATTGTGGATTCCACCACTGGTTGTGATCTCCTGTCCTTCCTTGATGCCTATTCAGGGTATCATCAGATTTTTATGGCAAAAGAAGACGAAGTGAAGACCGCATTTATCACCCCATGTGGTACGTATTGTTTTATACGAATGCCTTTCGGGTTGAAAAGTGCTGGTTCGACATTTGCGAGAGCAATCCAAATTGGTTTTGAGCCTCAACTCCATAGAAATATGGAGGCGTATATGGATGATATAGTGGTCAAAACCAAAGACAAAGCGACACTCATTCAAGATTTAGAAGAAACATTTGTAAATTTGCGCAAGATCAACTTGAAGCTCAATCCTGAGAAGTGCGTGTTCGGTGTTCCTTCCGGCAAGCTCCTCGGATTCTTTGTATCTTGCCGGGGAATCAAAGCGAACCCCGACAAGATCAAAGCTATTGAGCAGATTGAAGCGCCGAGACACGTCAAAGATGTGCGTCGTCTTGCCGGCTGTGTTGTTGCTCTAAGCAGGTTTATTTCCAAATCTGCTGAGCGCGCCCTGCCCTTCTTCAAAATTTTGAAGAAGGCAGGTCCAATGAAATGGACTCCGGAGGCGGAGGCTGCGCTGCAAGATTTGAAGAAATACCTTTCCTCTCCGCCGACGCTAGTCGCGCCTAAACCACAAGAGCCGTTGCTGCTGTATCTGGCAGTAACGAATCAAGTGGTTAGTGCTGCGCTAGTGGCGCAGAGAGAGGCTGATGAGGAAGCAACACCAGTGGCAGGACCGCCAGATGATGCGGCAAGATCTTCCCCGGCAAGGGTTGATCCCGGCAAGACAGGATCTGCGCAAACAGAAGAACCAGTGCAGAAGAAGAAGGTGGTGCAGCACCCAGTTTATTTTGTTAGCTCTCTTTTACAAGGAGCTAGGTCAAGATATTCTGGTGTGCAGAAGTTGCTTTTCAGCCTTCTTATGGCCTCGAGGAAGCTGCGCCATTATTTTCAAGCACATGAAATCACCGTCGTCACTCGCTTTCCGTTGCAACAGATCTTGCAAAATCCAGAAGCAACCGGCAGGATCGTGGAGTGGGCGTTGGAGTTGTCGAGCTTTGGCCTCAAGTTTGAAAGCACTTCGACGATTCAGAGCAGGGCCTTGGCAGAGTTCATTGTAGAGTGGACCCCAACACCAGATGAAGAGGCTCAGGAAACAACTCTTCCCGGCAAGGAAATCGATCAGTAATGGGTTATGTACTTTGACGGGGCTTTCTCGCTGCAAGGCGCCAGTGCTGGTGTGCTGCTTGTCGCACCCACTGGAGAGCACCTCAAGTACATAGTCCAAATGCATTTTCCCCTGGAGAGTTCAACCAACAACACTGCAGAATACGAGGGTTTGCTTGCCGGTCTCAGGATCGCGGCAGACCTTGGTATCAAAAGGCTCGTCATCAAAGGCGATTCACAACTTGTCGTCAGGCAAGTTAACAAGAGTTATCAAAGTCCATTGATGCAAGCCTACGTGGATGAAGTGAGGAAAATGGAAGAGCGCTTTGACGGTCTGCAAATGGAGCACGTTCCTCGTGCCGAGAACAGTGTTGCTGACGACCTGTCAAAGTGTGCTGCCCTCAAGTTGTCTGTGGAACCAGGAACTTTTGTGCTCCAATTGACTCAACCATCCGTGGCGCCATCAATGCGGCAAGAAAAGAGAAGAAAGTTGAACTCTGGCCAGTACTTCCCGGCAGAGCTCCCCGGAGCCGCCGGCAAGGAAGTTGCCGGGATCGACATGCCTGCCGGGGAACAACAGGCTTCGGCAGGGCCTCAGGCCCTTGCTGTCGAGACAAACGTTCCCCCGGCGGAGGAGATGCCTTTAGTCCTAGTCGTCGAGCCTCAGGCTCCAGCATGGGCGCAGCACATTGTCCATTTCCTTCAGACAGGAGAACTCCCGGAGGAACAGGAAGAAGCAGAAAGAGTAGCCCGTCGGTCTGTTATGTACAAGTTCGTCGACGACGTCCTGTACAGAAAGAGACCAAACGGTGTGAAATTGAAGTGCATTCCTCGGGAGGATGGACTTCAGCTGTTGGCAGAGATACATGGAGGCATATGTGGCTCTCACATAGGGTCAAGAGCACTTGTCGGGAAAGCATTCCGGCAAGGTTTCTTTTGGCCCACCGCTCTCCAGGATGCAACTGCACTAGTAACCAAGTGTGAAGCATGCCAGTTTCATTCGAAGAAATCGCATCAGCCAGCTCAAGCTCTTCAGACAATCCCTCTCTCCTGGCCATTTTCGGTCTGGCGGCTCGACATACTGGGCCCTTTCCCCCGTGCTACCGGGGGCTTTGAGTACTTGTACGTTGCGATCGACAAGTTCACAAAGTGGCTGGAAGTGGAAGTAGTGAGGAAGGTGACAGCACAATCAGCCGTCAAGTTCTTTAAAGGGATAGTTTGCCGTTTCGGTGTACCCAACAGGATCATCACCGACAACGGCACGCAGTTCACAAGTCGCACCTTCATGCAGTACGTCCAAGACCTTGGCGGCAAAATTTGTTTTGCCTCTGTTGCTCACCCGAGAAGCAACGGCCAAGCAGAAAGGGCTAATGCTGAAGTGCTGCGCGGTCTCAGGACCAGGACTTTTGACAGGCTGAAAAAGTGCAGAAGACGCTGGATTGATGAGTTGCCGGCGGTTCTTTGGTCAATCAGAACGACACCAAATCGAGCCACCGGCCAGACGCCCTTCGCTCTGGTCTACGAAGCGGAAGCAGTTCTCTCCACGGAACTCACGTACGGATCACCTCGAGTGCTCGCTTATGATGAGCTTGAGCAAGAGCAACTGCGGCAAGATGACGCTGTGCTCCTTGAGGAGAATTGTCTTCAGGCTGCAGTGCGAGCTGCACGCTACCAGCAAGCTTTGCGCCGCTACCATAGCCGCAAAGTTCATGCCCGAACCCTTGAGGAAGGCGACCTTGTTCTTCGGCGGATTCAGTCCGCCAAGAATTCAAACAAGTTGACGCCAAAGTGGGAAGGCCCTTATCGGGTAGTACGAGTCACCAGGCCTGGCGCTGTCCGCTTGGAGACCGAAGATGGCATTCCAGTGAGCAATTCCTGGAATATCGAACATCTTCGCAAGTTCTACCCATAAGGCGCGGTTGCCGGGGGCTCCCGGCAACCACCCTTTTGTACAAGTCTTGCCGGCAAGGCATGTGATCCTTTGTACAAAGCCAGGCACAGACCCTGAGCGCAGATGAATAAATTTAAGTGTTGTACATTCCCTTATTGATTCCCATGTTCATATTTATATATGCATGTTTGTCTAAGATGTTGTATAACACCTACTCCCGGTAAGTTCTAACGAACCGCCAAGGTTTCATGTCCTTATTTTCTCTTCTTTCTTTTTAAAAGACAGAAGGATTCCTCGCGTGCACATTTGCCGGGGGGAAGGGAGATATGGGTACCAGTTGGCGACGTTCGGAATCGATGCTTGCCGGAGGAAGGACAGTGACAGAAAGCTAAGTTCTAAAAACTCAGAGCAAGTTTCTTTTATTACAAAGTTATTTCCTTGGACGATTCCGACTCTTGTATGGAAAATCTGCACGCGAAGGAACCCTTGTTGTAATCAGTTGCGCCCTTATTTTGTTTCGAGCCCGCTCAATGATTTAAGTGGCTGCACTGAGAATGCCAAGGAGTCTTGCCGGCTGCTGCGCCTCCAGCAGGCTGCTGAAGTCCCGCACCCAGCGCTCGCGGCAGGTTGCGCGCCGGCAAGTTTTTCAGTAAGCGTAGGGTGAACTCCATACATAAAGGAATCAGACAAGGAAAATAGCAAGCATGAACCTAAACATAGGCGAGTTATATTACATTCATGAGTTGCCGCAATTCTAACTTGAGACTTAATTGTCTTTTACATGGAATGACGACGGCAAGAAAAAGCGGAGCACTTAATCCCTGCGTTGGCCTTCGATCCTTTTGATGGAGTCCACCTTCTCAAGGATAGGCGCGATGCATTCTTCAAGCGCCTCAACATTTGCGTCCCTTGGCAGATGGCCGAGCGCGTTGGAGAGGTCGATGCCGAGATTGCTGTGCACCACTTTGATAAGCACCTTGCGGAGGACGGCCCGACAAAGCCGGCGAGTCTCGTTGGCCAATTGGGTCGCCCGGCTAGACTGGAGCACCCTCAAGGCGTTGATGATGCTTTCAAAGAACATCGTCAACCTGGCACTTGGAGATATTCTTTCCTCGGAAGAATACCTGAAGTTCGACAGGCCCATGGTTGACAGTTCTGCAGTAAGCTTCTCCGCGGTGGCGATGAGACGTCCAGTCCAGATCTCCACCCCCTTCTCGTAATCGAGTTGGGCGGCGGCAGCGCTCTTGAGCAGGTTCCTCTCTCCTTGGAGATCCTTGAGTAGAGCTTTCTCACGGGCCCTGCCGGCCTCGAGAGACTTCTGCAACGTGGTCAGCTTCAGTTCCAGAACTGCAATGTCATCAGCCGCAGAGGAGAGCTGCTTGGTTTTGTTGGACAGGGCAACTTGCATCTCCGCCAAGGAGTGGAGGGTTTTTTCCCTATCACCTTTGAGCGTCGAGAGCTCCTTGTCGTGCTCTTCGAGATCTGTTTCCAGTTTCTTCACCTTGTCGCTCAGCTCGTTCTTGGCGGCCTTTGCAGCTTCGGCAGCATCGACGGCCTCCTTGAGCTTGCCGGCGTGACTTGCAGTCAGAGCTTCGAGCGCCTCTTTATGTTTTTGCTCCAGCTCCTGGGTCCGCCGCGCGACAAGCTTCTCGATATCTTCATCTTTGCTGCGAAGCTTGGCGGCGAGCGCCTGCTCACGTGCGGTGAGATCTTCCTCATGAGCATCAAGAGCAACACGGCGCCCCGTCAGAAGAGCATCTTCAGCAGTAATCCTTTGGGTAGCTTCATCATGCGCCTTCTCCATATCAGATTGCTTCAGGAGGATCTCTGTCCACTGCTGGCTCACTTGTTCCCGGCCGGCGACCAACTCTTGGAGGGCCTCGGCGTGCCAGACTTGTATTTATTCGACGCGCCTTTGAAAATCTGCTTCGGCCGCCTCGACAACTGCCATTCTGGAGTCCGCCTTATCTTTTCGGGCGCGGTGGAGAGCCTGGAGCTTGCGGAAATTCTCGCCCATGGCCTGAAGGAGCTGATCCTCTTCAGATTTTCCGCTGCTAGTGCTGGGATCGTCGACAACCTCGAGCCCGGCAGCAGCGATGATTTCTTCATCAAAAACTTCTCCTTCAGCTGGTGCCCCAATGCTTACCGTCCCCGACAAGTTGACAAACAGGTTCTCGCCAACCTTGAGGTATTTGCTGGATGAGGGGCCTTCAGATGTTGACGGTTGGTCTTCAGCGACCGCCTTGCCAGTAGCAGGGGGCTCCATGGCCGGTGCAGCGCCTGGCGCTCCTGCGGCAGGAATGCCGTCAGTACGGTCATCAGCCTCCCTGTCGCCCCCTTCAGTAGGTTCCTTGGCGGGTTCCTCTTGTGCAGTCTTGGCGGCCTCCCCGTCAAGAGCACCACCAGCCTCGACAGTGTCATCCTTGGTGGCCTCGCTGGCAGCGATCTTGTCGGCTTCGGCGGCAACATCCCTGGCGGTCTCCTCGATGACAGCGTCGATGTCCATGTCTTCCATCTCAGGGAACTCTGAAGGACGAAAGAGGAGAACGGAATAAGATCGAGATTGAAGTTTGAAGCGACTAAAGACAGAGAGATAAGGGAAAGAGCAACAAGCGTTCTGAGGCAATCAGTTACCTACGTCGAGCTGTTGGGAGGTGGCCTCGCCCCTCCCGGCAACTTCGGTTGCTGTGGGTGGGTTGCCGGAGTCCGTGCTTGCCTGCTCCTCCTCAATTGAGATGGGCTCGTCGGTAGGAACTCTTGCCGGGGACGTGCTTGTGGGCGGCATGGTCGATGAAGGTGGCACGACGGGGATGTCTTCCGACAACTCTCCTTGTTGCCGTTCTTCTCCTGCGAGGCCAAGGATATCAGCGGCAAGAATGGAAGCCTCAGCACCCGCCAGCGAAAAAAAGAACAGTGAACTTACGCCGGGGGCTGTGTTGGGGGCTGTGTTGGGGATGCGTTGAGGACTGGGCTCCGGGCTGACGACGATGGTTTCTGGCACGCTCGTGGAGACTGCCGGGGGCTCGTCGCTCGTAGAAGTCTTTGACCTCTTCGCCATCCTCTCCAGCAAGGTTTCTGCATCACTGCAGAGACAATACGAGCAAGTCAGTAAGATCAATCTAAGATTGGAATATAAAGACTGTGGCAAAGTACTCACTCTTCTTCCTCTCGCTCCGGACTAAAGCCGGAGATGTCGAAATCGACCTCCGCTGCAATGTCTGAGTGGGGGGCGGAGGAGGGGTCCTAGGCCACTTGGCTGTGGCAGGCGCCGGGGCAGCTTCCGGTGCGGTAGTGCGAGACACCCCTGCCGCCCCAGCAGTGGCCGCTGGCGTGGGTCTCGCGCGCCACGCAGGTTGTTGACGAACCCCTTGCCGCGGTCCAGTCTTGCCGGCCACTTTCTTGCCGGGAGCCTCGCCGCTCGAAGAAGGCTGGCTTGCCGGGATGCCAGATGCAGCCTTCCGAAGAACACGCTTCGTCTTCTTCGGAGCTGGGAGCTCTTCTTGCGGTTCTTCTTCGGCCGTGTCCTCGTCGGACGAGCTCTCACCAGCTGCGCTGCTCTGTTCACCGGCAGCTCTGTCCTTCCCGGCAGGTTTTACCTCCACTACTACCTCTGTGTCACTGGCTTCCCATTCTGTGAAGCCAACGCTGCCGGCCTCCGCGGCAAGATTTGCCTCCTCCACCCTAGTAGCAATGTAAGCTACTTCTTGGTCGGTGGTGGCTCGGATGAAATCTGCCTCTTGCCGGACGGGTCTCTCCGTCAAGTTGTCAAAAAACTTCTGTGCTTCCTCCTCGGTTGGCTTGGCCCAGGTCAGGTCAAGACCGTGGGCGTTGAACATCGGCATGAAGGCGATGATTGACCCCAAGGCGGGGTTGTTGCACAAAGGGACGATCCTTGCCGGCAGCCGATGCTTGTCTTCGCGCTGGAATAATTTTTGACGGAGAGCGCCAAGCTGCATAGTGGTCAGATTATTGTTCAGCCCGGGGCGCAGTCTCATGATATCTGCCGCGTTTTTGTATTCCCAAGCTGGCCTTCCCCTGTTCTGCAAGGGGGCGATGCGGCGGCAGAGAAAGTCGAAGCCAATCATCTCCATTGTCAGCCCGGCAGCTTTCAAGCGAAGGATCCTGGTGGTGGCGATTGTGAGCCTCTCGTCCTCCACGGCGAGATCTCTCCAATCCTTGCCGCGGACCACCTTCTGTTGCCGGGGAAGACAAAACGGATGGGGATCTGCTTCCTTGGTCCAGCACCATTTAGCCCGCCACTCGTCCCACTTTTCGCGGTAAACTGCTTCTGGGTATATTTCCTTATTCCAAGCTCTTGGAATCCAGGCGATAGAACCAGAGAGGGCCTCTCCTTTTTGGATGCGGGGGAAGAAGTAATGGCGAAAAAGTGTAGAATTGGGAATCACGCCGGCAAAGTTTTCACAGAGATGAGCAAAGATGGACATACACAGTACAACATTCGGCGTGAAATCAAGAAGATGGAAGCCGTATGTGTACATGATATCATTGAAGAAGTCGGAAAATGGGGGACAGAGCCCGCAATAGAAATACGCAGCGAAGAAAGGGTATCTGTCCGATCCACTTTTGGAACAAGCACCTGGAATTACGCGTGTGGCGGGGTGAGCTTGCATCTCCTTCGCCCGCATGCACTGGTATCGCCCCTTCAGAGCTTCAGCATCGAGCGACGGGGGGAAGACGACATATTTCTTCCGCATCTTCACCAGTTCGCTCTCCGGGACGTCGGCTTTCGCTTCCTTGCCCTTGCCTTTGCTGGCCCTGGGCGGCATGGCAGATGTGAGGGCGGAAGCCGGGGGTGGAGCGAGCGTGGAAGCGGCGGGCGAAAGAGGAAAAAGCTTCGCTCTGAGCTCGAGAGGAGGAAGGCGATGGCGGAGGCCAGATTGAGAAGAGGGGGGTAAATAGGCTTGTGCCTCTGCGGCTTCTCCTTTTTATGGGGAAGGAGCGGGGCCGCCTCTTTTATTCCGCAATGTGAATGCCCTCTATGGGCGCGTTGCAGTTGCAGCCTTTGAGGCACGCTTCCCACGTCGCACGCTCGGTGCGTGTAGTGGGGGGCACAGTAAAACGAGATATTTACGAGCAGTTAATCCCCTGCCACGCGTGCCCGTGCACTGTTTGGGCCTAGCCCAACAACGCCTCGCACTCGTGTATGGCCTAGGCCCGGGGGCTCCTGTCGGTGTACTAAGTATTGGGCCACTAGTACCCCGTACTTGTGCACGGGCAGTTGTAGCCAACCTCGCGGCAAGGCTTGCCGGGAACAGTTCGAGGTCGATTCAAGCCACCAAAGAAATCATCAAGTCAGAGATCTGAGGATCAGCAGATAAGAAGAGCTGGAATCCGAAGGCCAGCTTCCCTGGCAAGATCTTGCCGGGGTGGCCTGCGGAGCCCGGCAAGAATTGGCGCCCGGCAAGGCTTGGCGCCCGGCAAGGCTTGGCGCCCGGCAAGCTTCGGCGCCCGGCAAGGTTTTGTTGTTGTGCCACTACTCTAGCATAGCGACAAACCCTACATTCTGGGTCCTTCTTTGGATGTGTGGCAACGCGCCAATGGGGGAGAGCTTAAGCGGTGCTGATGGGATGGCCCCTTTTTCCATCCCCAAGAAAGTGAGGACACCTAAACGGACACCTCATGGTGCATTAAATGTGCTTGTCCTAATCCGTCAGGGGTTAGGTATGATACCCTGTAGCTACTTTACACCTCAATGTATGTACATTGTGCCACTGTGGTGACCCCTTTGAGCATATAAAAGGAGGCCCAAGGCAACTGCTACGGAGGAGGAGAACTTCTGGCCCATTCTGCATGCGTAGCTGCTCTTTGAACGTACTATTCACAGCGAGCGCTCCTGAAGGCTGGGCTCAAGAATATTAATAAGAACACGAAGCAGGAGTAGGGTTTTACGCTGATCAGCGGCCCAAACCTGGGTAAAAACTTCCCGCGTCGATCGTTGGTTCTGCTCTTTGCGTATACCTCTCCCCCCGCCGAATCGTAAAGGGGTCTCTCGGGATCCCATAGGTGTCGTACCCCGACACAAAAGCTATAAAACATGATTACTACAGTATCCTAATCATGTGAACACACAAAAACAGTAGGGATAAATTTTGGGTTGTCTCCCAACAAGCGCTTTTCTTTAATGCCTTTTTAGCTAGGCATGATGATTTCAATGATGCTCACATAAAAGATAAGAATTGAAACACGAAGAGAGCATCATGAAGCATATGACTAGCACATTTAAGCCTAACCCACTTCCTATGCATAGGGATTTTGTGATCAAACAAGATATGGGAACAAGAATCAACTAGCATAGGAAGGCAAAACAAGCCATACTTCAAAACTTTCAACACATAGAGGGGAAACTTGAGATTATTGCAATATGTAAAAGCATATGTTCCCCTCTCATAATAATTTTTAGTAGCATCATGAATGAATTCAACAATATAAATATCACATAAATCATTCTTTTCATGATCCACAAGCATAGAAATTTTCTTACTCTCCACATAAGCAAATTTATTCTCATGAATAGTAGTGGGAGCAAACTCAACAAAATAACTATCATGTGAGGCATAATCAAATTGAAAATCAAAATCATGATAACAAGTTTCATGGTTATCATTATTCCTTATAGCATACATGTCATCACCAAAATCATCATAGATAGCAACTTTGTTATCATAGTCAATTGAAACCTCTTCCAAAATAGTGGATTCATAACTAAATAAAGTCATGACCTCTTCAAATCCACTTTTATCATTATAGCAATAAGATTCAACACCCTCCAAAATAGTGGGATCATTACTTCCTAGAGTTGACACTCTTCCAAACCCACTTTCATCAATATAATCATCATAAATAGGAGGCATGCTATCATCATAATAAATTTTCTCATGAAAACTTGGGGGACTAAAAATATCATCTTCATCAAACATAGCATCCCCAAGCTTTTGGCATTGCATATCATTAGCATCATAAATATTCAAAGAATTCATACCAACAACATTGCAATCATGCTCATCATTTATGCCAAACATTTTATTGAATGCTTCTTCCATCAATTGAGCATAATTTTTTGATCCATCATTTTCAAGAAAGACATGATAAAGATGAATAATATGAGGCCACCTCAATTCAATTTTTTTGTAATTTTCTTTTATAAACCAAACTAGTGATAAAACAAGAAACTAAATGATTCAATTGCAAGATCTAAAGATATACCTTCAAGTACTCACCTCCCTGGCAACGGCGCTAGAAAAGAGCTTGATGTCTACTACACAACTTGTTCTTGTAGACTCGTGTTGGGCCTCCAAGCGCAGATTTTTGTAGGACAGTAGCAATTTTCCCTCAAGTGGATGACCTAAGGTTTATCAATCCGTGGGAGGCGTAGGATGAAGATGGTCTCTCTCAAACAACCCTGCAACCAAATAACAAAAAGTCTCTTGTGTCCCCAACACACCAAATACAATGGCAATTTATATAGGTGCACTAGTTCGGCGAAGAGATGGTGATACAAGCGTAGTAATGATAGTAGATATTGATTTTTGTAATAGTAACAATAAAAAACAGCAAGGTAACGAGTAACAAAAGTGAGCACAAACGGTATTGCAATGCTTGAAAATGAGGCCTAGGGTCCGTACTTTTGCTAGTGCAATCTCTCAACAATGCTAATATAATTGGATCATATAAACATCCCTCAACGTGCGATGAAGAATCACTCCAAAGTTCTTATCTAGCAGAGAACATAAGAAGAAATTGTTTGTAGGGTACGAAACCACCTCAAAGTTGTCCTTTCCGATCGATCTATCTAAGAGTTCGTACTAAAATAACATCAAGTTATCCTTTTTGATCGATCTATCCAAGAGTTCTTACTAAAATAACACCATATGATACACATCAACCAACTCTAATGTCACCGCGAGTATTCGTGAGTTGATTATGCAATATGCATCAAACAATTTCAGATTCATAATACTCAATCCAACACAAAGAACCTCAAAGAGTGCCCCAAGATTTCTACCAGAGAAACAAGGACGAAAACGTGCATCAACTCGTATGCATAGATTACCCCAATGTCACCTCGGGAATCCGCGAGTTGAGTGCCAAGACATAGATCAAGTGCTCTCAAATCAATAAAAGTATTCAATCCGATAAAACGAAATCTCAAAGGGAAAACTCAATTCATCACAAAAATATAGAGAGGGAGAAACACCATATGATCCAACTATATTAACAAAGCTCGTGATACATCAAGATCGTGCCAAGTCAAGAACACGAGAGAGAGAGAGAGAGATTAAACACATAGCTATTGGTACAAACCCTCAGCCCCGAGGGTGGACTGGTCCCTCCTCATCATGGTGGCCTCCGGGATGATGATGATGGCCACCGGTGATGATTTCCCCCTCCAGCAGGGTGCCGGGACGGGCTCTAGATTGGTTTTTCGTGGCTACAGAGGCTTGCGGCGGCGGAACTTTTGATATAGGGTTATTTCTGGGGGGTTTCTGTATTTATAGGATTTTTTGGTGTCGGTTTCATGCGAAGATGGGCCTAGGGGGCCTGGCGCTCCCTGGTGGGTTGTGCCCACCTCGTGGCTCTTCTGGCCCTCCCACGAAGCTTCTAGTGCCTCTTTTGTTCCAAAAAAATCACCAAAAAGTTTTGCTGCATTTGGAGAACTTTCATTTCTGCACAAAAAATAACAGCACGGTAGTTCTGCTGAAAACAGCGTCAGTCCGGATTAGTTCCATTCAAATCATACCAAAACCATATAAAATTATTGTAAATATGGCATGAATACTTCATAAATTATAGATACGTTGGAGACGTATCAGTATTGCACTAAGCCACTTCCAACCTTCCTCACTTTCAGCTCTCGGACCATTCATTGCAATATTAAATTTGTGTTCATTGTAGGCATAGCTGGCATTATCCATGCACTTCTTAAGATCTTCCCCCCTAAACGCAGCATTCTAAAAATATGTCTAAGGCAGAATCTTTGGTTGTAGTTTGGAAACACATCATTCACTGCATTTAGTAACCCCTGGTACACAATTTAACAGTCTAAGCTACTAGGTAGCATAAAGATAACAAAATGAAATATTGCAAGCCAATCTAAACAGTTGTGCAAAACAAAATGGAATATGCATACACATACCTTTTGTCTATCTGACATTATAGTATATAGTCCAAACTGTCCCACTTCTCCCCCTAGGCAAATTTTAAGTTGGTGTAGAAACCAACACCAACAAGGTGTGTCCTCTTGTCCAACAATGCCAAATGCTAGTGGATATATATTGTTGTTGCCATCTCTACCAGTGGCAGCAAGGAGTTGGGCACCAGTAGTGAGCTTAATAAAGCATCTATCAACACCTACATAATTAACATTTCAACGAATTAAATACATTTAAATAAGAAACAATATGTAAGTAGTCACAAGGTTTAGAAACTAACCAATGAATGGTCTGCACCCCTTGAGAAACCCCTCCCTTGCTCCATTGGTGCAATAGAACATGGCATGGAATCTTGGGCCTGGGTGGGGAATTTTTTCAGTAGGTGTTGGAGTAACAGTAGTGACTATTACTCTACTCCCAGGTTTTGTATCCATGACAGTCTGAGCATAGTCTCTAAACCTAGGATATTGTTTCTTATGATCTCCTAACACAACTTCAATAGCTATGTTCTTTACCCTATATGCCATAGACTTGGGAACATCTACACCATATTTTTTCATGCGGGCATCAATTATGGTCTGAATGCTAGTAGTTGGATCTAATCTGAAGAGGGGCCCATATTTCTATGCCAGCCACTTAGCACTCACCCTGGTGGTCTCTGTAGTACTAGGGCAAGTGTGCTCTAGTCTCATTTCTTAAGTACAAAGGTTTTCTCACCTTTTATAACTGCTGCCACCATAAAGAACTTGCAATGTTTATCTCTACACTCAATAATTATCCTTTGATCTGAATTCCTGTGATACTTGAAATTTCTTCTCTGAGTGATGTGTAAATTCAACAAAGCTTCTCTGAATTGATGTTGATCCCTAAAACACAAGTGTAGGCAGAGTTGCTGATATGGTTGCTCCATTTTCTCATTGTACCATTTCCTAGCAGGCCTCCTCTTAGCCCTACTCTTCCTTTTCTTTGGTAAGACAAATCACAGTTGCTCAAAACCATCATCATCACTCTCCTTCAACAAACCCTTCTCTTCTTCATCTGATGAAGGTTTGGAATCTGGTTCCACCTCTTGTAACACACTTGAATGTGACCTTGTTGTTGGTCCTCTCCTAACTTGCAGCTTATGCTTCTTCTTTGTAGGTACAACTATAGTTTCTTCTTCTTCTGAAACCAATGTGTGATCTTCCTCCAGCTCAAATAGTTCCTCAACTTCAGTGTCACCCTCATAATGCAGCACTTCTTCCTCCTCTGATTGTTCATCATTTGTTTCTCCTCTTCTACTTCTTCCTCTCTCTGTCTCTTTCCACCTTCCATCTCTACATCTTCAGCATCACACATCATATATACTTAAGAAGTTCACCCCCACTACTTGATTTATCTCAACATGCAACATAGTCACCTCAGCATCCAATCACACCAAGCCACGTCACACCTCATGCAGTCCCACCTTCTAAGGTCATTTTCCCTAAAAGAAAAAACAAAATTTATCCCAATCATTCCTCATGCCCCACGCCCCTGGTCAGACCCAGAGAAGCCAAACACATGCCTTCTGTTTCCATTCGTAAAATAAAATCACTTGGCCCACTACATGCATGCTCCATGTCTTTAAGATTATTGTTTCAATCAGCGCACAACTTACATTTTCCATACCAATCCTTCATCTCCTTCTTCATTAATGTTCCGCTGTTGTTTCATTTCCCATGGTCAGCGGCGCCATTACACCCTTCCCCTTCAATCCCTCATGCCGCTCAGCTTCCTTCAACTTGCAGTATATAACCCTTCCTTCAAAAGCCCCCATTTGGACGTTGCATTGTGGTGACCGCAGCCTCAGCCCCACATAGATCGCCTTCCTATGCTTGCCGCTCTTGCGTGAATGGGCGGCTCATCGGCAAGTGCCAGCGATGACAGAGGAGGTGGAGGGTTCCAGTTGTGTACATACACCAGCCCTTCTCTTCCTCAAAAGGAAAAACGATCAACGACCAAATCCTCTCTCCCTCTATCCCTCATAAAAATATCTATCTTCTGCTCATTGTAGTGTGCAGCGGTTGGACAGCGATCTTCACGTGATGGCCCTCCTATAGTTCTGCCCGCTGGTTGCTCGCCACTGCCGACTCTCTGGGTCCGACACGAGTCACACGACCGTCGGGCGGCTTTCCCTATGACGGCTCATCCGATTCTGCCATGAACGCCTCGCCTCCGACTGCTCTCCGACTCCTCCACGAACGCCTCGGCCAATATTTTCTCCCGTTGCCATCTCCATTTTTGTCGTTCAGTGCTCCATTCTGTTTTTCATGCGAGTTGCCCAACTTCAGACTCCAGTAACAAGCGGGTCATGTACTCTGTTCTTCAGTTTTTTTCATGTGAGTGTTACTTATAAAGACAAGATCACAACAATCGTACACGTCCCTAATAATAAAGCACATGTACTAGCAGGAAATGAAGTTTGGTTTTGAGTGTCGATCCCGTTTCCCCAGACACTTGGTGATAGCTTTTTATTTCTCAGTCTGATATGCATGACATTAATCTGTTAATTTTTTTATTTCAGGCAGCGGTTATAAAGCATTGGAGAGTGAGAATAAACTTGATATGCAGTTTTAGCCGTTTGACGGTTTCATGTATGTCATTCAGGTTTGGAAGCTGCTGACAGCACATGGGGAGTAACATTTTGTGACGGACAGAATCTACTAATACATGTTTATGAACAATTGTAACACACTCATTTCATTATTATGTGATGCAAGAAATTGTAAATATATTCTATCTAAATGTGTACTACAGTGTACAAACTTTTGCGTACACTTAAAGTATTGAGATGATTTTATGAAATTTAAACTTTTTAGCCTAACCTAAAGTATGGGCATGAAAGGTTCGCTATTATTAGCCATAGTTCTTTTAGCGCAGTTGGAAATTTATTCTTGAACACCGTCTGATGCATTGATAATTGATAGATGATGCTTCCTCTTTAATACATTTTTATTTGCTATCACATGTATATAATATAGTTGGTATTTTTTCCTTGCAATTTTTCTGCTCATATTTCCTGCCGCAACGCGCGGGGTATCTTTTAGTATAATAAGGGTCACTTCCAATTTGACCTTCATTATCAGAGGCAGAAGCATCACTGTCCTCATATACCTCATATCCTTGATATCCCTCTTCTTCTTCTTCTTCCAAAACAGCTTTCAACTTGGCATTTACATTCCTGCTTTCTTGTGTGCAAACAACAGGAGCATGAGCTATAGTAGAGCTGCTATACCGACTTTCAAACACTACTCCTTGCTGATCAACAACTAAGATAGGAGGCTTACTCAGATCAAGCACAACAGGCTCTTGATACACAAAGGGGACAATTCTTGCTTATGAAATTGTTGCCTCTCAAATTCACTAACCGGGGGTGGACAAGCCCTAACTAGCAAACTAAGCACCAAAGTATCCTTATTCTGCCTCTTTATCATTTGTAATTCAGCATTACTACCTACCATTTCTAGCCCTTGCTCTCCTAAACCTGGATTCTCAATGTGATACAGATAATCATATACACTAACTCCTTGTGTTTCCATCAGTCCAACTATATTCAGATAAGTAACATCTAAACTACAGAGCTTCCTCTCCAAAGGTTCTTGACCATCAAAATGGATCCTAACTTCCCAAATGTCTTCATTGGAACTACAAAACAAAGGAAATTTCAAGTATTCAGTACCCTAACTCAATTTTTTTTCTCTTAACAGAAAACTAAAGACTTTAAAATAAATTTGAAGTAAGTTTATAATTTTAGTTAACATAACAGAACACAAATCAATATAGTTTACAATTTTAGTTAACGTAAATACTACAAAAGAAAACAAATTTCAAGTAAGTTTACTATTACAGTTAACAGAACATGAATCAATATAGTTTCCAATTTTAGTTAACAGTAAGATAAATCAATTAAAGTAACACTAGCAAATTTTGGACCTACCAAACTAAAGTAACACTAGGAAATTTCAGTAAACAATAAGAGAAAACAATTAAAAGGAAGTGCAGTACCCTAGCAAATTTGAGAGTAACACAAGGATTAACCTACCTAATTAAATAAACATCTAAACTAATTGGAGAGGAAGCAGTGCAGTATCCTAGCAAATTTGAGAGTACACTAGCAACTTAAAGTAACACAAGGATTAAATCTGCCTATTTAAAGAAACATCTTAACTAATTGGCTAGGATACTTTAATTCTACTAAAATGGGATAGGATACTTTAATTGGACTAAAATTTGCTAGAAAGCAGAGGAGGAACAAACCCTAATCCCCAATTGCAGAAAGCAGAGGAGGAGGAGCAAAGATTACAAGAACTTACAGCACGCCGCCGATTCCATGCGTCCAGTGATGGCTAGTGCTAGGTTTCGCCACCCAAATCTACGCCATCCGCAGCCGCTGCTTCATGGACAACGCCGGCTCCGAAAGATCGTCGTCATCGGTGGAGTACGCAGAGCTGGAGTCATTGTCGCTATCGCTGCTGCCACCATCGCCGTAGATTCCGCTAGCCGCGCCGCTATGTAAGGACGGGAGGTCTCCGCCGCGGTCGACGCCCTCGCCGCCGCCTACCGGAGTCGCTGACACCATAGCCACTCGGGAGACCTAGGGTTCGAGGGAAGAGGTGCGAGTGACGGCTGGATGAACCGGTTCGATGGAAACGGGCTAAGAGCGACCAAGCCGGACTCGTCCTTGTCAGCGTGCGGGCACGCGCCGGTTGGCCACCGTGGCACCTGATAGTTGGGCCCGGCCGGTCAGTTTTGGCGTCAATACGTATAAACACAAGGTTTAGCTATTTGCAACGGCTCACCCCAGAGTTGATATTGACATGTGAAAATTACCAAATTTAATATCAATCTGCATGTTTTGCCCCAATTATGATACTTCCATACAATTAACTCCAGCAGCTTCCCGTGCTTCGGCCTGCAAGCCCCTCGCGCCTCCCGGCGCCCCGCACGTGCCTCGACTGGGCCGCTCCTACACTTGAATTCCATTTTGGCCTCCAGCCTAGCCACGCCCTTTTAACGCACACGTACGCATCTCGCCGACTCCAAGACAAGGACTCCTGCTGCCACACGCTGTCGCAGAGATCAATCTTATCTGATCGATCCTTACGCGCGCGCTCTGCCGCCAACTTCCATCGCTTCTCGCTGCCTGCCATCGATCCTTTGCTTCGCTGAGATCCCTTCGATACCAAGCCGGCTGCCTATACTCGGCGATTTCTTGCCCGTCTCGTAATTCCAGCCTAACACAAAAAAAAATCGAAGTAACAGCCGTAACTTCCGATTTTCAACGACGCACCAATGCATCGCCACCGGCAGCTCCTCTAGATCAACTTCCACGGCATCTTCGTACTTTGCTCATGATACCACTTGATAGAATTAATCTGAGGCCGCCGTTGATCTACCAAGGACCAAGCAATCACACGATTACGACACCGAGATTTGTTAACGAGGTTCACCGATATGGCTACATCTCCGAGGCCTGACTACAGGGCGCTCCTCCCCATGACACCGTTACAATACCGCACCTCGGCCGCCCGGGTGCCGGCACATGCCGCCGGCTCGCTCCGCGTACCTGTGCTACTATGTTGGCATAGGTTACATCGTGTGTCCACCCTCTCAATATATCAGGACACGACTCCAATCCTATTTACACATCATACGACTCACAGTCTAATTATAACCTACCTTGTACAATAATATTCGAACAACCCTAACACTAGAGTCACTACACTTAACTCTCTCCTCTTAATTAATTTGCCACTTTAGATTTTTTATCTATATGGCAGGCAGCAGGCATAGCACCTATACAAAGTGAAGCATTGGGATGGGCGTTAGGGCCCCGCACTCTCGCAATGCCGCGCAAATCCTATGCTTCCACGATCGGTCACAGAGATTCACGGCGCAAGGGTTTCTCTACGTCTAGTCCTTTCTTTTCTTCTTTCTTTCTTTCTTTCTTTCTTTATTTATTACTAGCCGATCAAGTTAGTTTCCTTTCTGTTGGAGGAAGTATAGTACTTAACATCACGCTCGAAGAAAGAAAAGTACGGTACTCCCATGTGCTGCAGTGGTATCTGCGGGGCTAGCTATGGTCGTTGTTGTATGCCGACAGGCCAGAGGTGTACGGTCAAGTTGAAAAGACCTCCATGAGATTAATCAAGGAGGCCGGGTGGTGAAAGCCTCAGCCTAGCTAGCGTCTAGGCTCCAGAGACTCGCACCGATGGATAGAGCGCGTTTGCGGGGTCGAAGACGTCGGTTTCACAAGGCCTATTTGTCGAAAGGGGTGGGGCGGTACGTAGACAACGTAGCAATTTCTCGGCACATGCATGGCCGCGCGGTGCATGCAATGCAGCACATGCATGTATGAAATCTTTGGATTTACCCGGCTTGATTTGATCGTACCTCGGTCCTTTTCGTCGCTAACATTATCGCCGGCGCTTATTTTCTTCTTTTCTGTATAGCTTCCACAGGCTGTTTGATCTTACCTTCGCCACATCCTTCAGACTGGCTTCCGCAAGGAATTCAGACGCATGAACCACCGGTAACCGTTAGGTTTCCATCGGACGGCTTGAGCTTCACTTCACATGAACTCCAGCAGCTGACCCTGATCATGAAGCCACCACGTACAAATACAATTCGGGACGGAACGGGGTGGGAATATCGGTAGACACGCCGCTGCCGAGGCATTAACGGCAGCCGGACACGGGCACATGCGGAATGAGAAAAGCTTGCGGCAGAGACGGCCGCGTTCCGGAATCGGCTTAGAGTCTGGAAAGCAAGACCGCGCCCGCACCACTCCGGGACGGCGGCTGTGCGCGCACAGGGGCCGCTCCAGTGCGCCAACGTAGGACGTGACGACGGCGGGGCAAGCGGGCGCGCCGTTGCGCCCGCCGAGGCGTTGCCAAGCTTCTCTATTCGAGCCACCCTCGCTCGTGGCTGAGGGGCACGGGCGTGCGTGCAAACAATGCCACTGCCACCCGATCGATGGAATAGTCTCGTTTTTTAAGGATCAGCAGGGGCTCAATTTATTCAATCATCGGTCGTATAGTGGCTTTTGCTCCTTGCTGCATAAACATGTCCTGTGCACTGAAAGCCGGCTCGTTTTTGTGCCCACTGTTCTCTGCTCCAGTCTCTAGCTAGCTAGCCATTATGCATGCGTAGGCTTCAGAGCCAAGCAAGTTATTTTTTTCGAAAATCATCAGATCTATTATAAAAATTCATCAGAACTACAAAGCGTCTCGAACATAATAAGAGTTACATCAAATTTTTGGGACCATCGAACAACCACTATTATTGCCAAAACGCACCGCTGTCGCCGCTTGCCTATCGGAGCCACCTTGACCTTGTTATTGACAGCTAGGAAGTCTTCGTGCACGTGCCCCTAAGAACCAGCGCCCTGAAGCAGCAGTTGTCGCCATTGAACCCTTTCATAAATCTGAAGCACCTGATGCCAAATTTCGCTACATGACGCTAAACTCTAACCTCACCACCCCAAAGAGACGGCAAGAATCTACATCAGAACTCCATCAACTCCATCCAAAGTGCCGAGCAAGTAGTGATTTATAACTGTGTTGTAACGTGTTTACTTTTTTATTTCAATGTGAAAAAGTGGTCACAAATAACAAGGGGAAAAAAAGGTCAAACGATGATACCGTTTGTCCAACCCATTTTTTGGTCGATTTTACCGTTTGGTTAATTAACTTTAATTTCTTTTGTTCTCATGTCTATTTTTCTGCTGCAAAACCATAAACAAGTGCAGCACAACACATTTCAAGAGGAGCAGCAGCTGACAACTGAGAACGTGGTTGACATCACAATAGATTATGGTAATCAAGCTTTTGCCTATTCTATCATTTGGCTAATCAACTTTTTCATGCTTTCCCAGCTGTTCTTCTACAGCTTTTTAGAGAAGTAAAAAAAAAATCGATCAGGGAAGTAACTTCAACACAACGCAATAGCAAACTAGCCTAACCTTCAATATGCATGTTTCCGCTTTGTGTTCTCTTTAATCTGGACCTAGAGCGTAGTTCAAGAACAAATGGCATGTAAGATGACGTCCATAACAAATTTTAAAAATAAAAGGGCATGTAAGATGTAGTTCTTCGTAGTTCTAAGTTGCAAGGACAAACTATTTAATGTGCAGCGATTGAAAATGCTACAATACTTACTCATAAGATAGGCGCATGCATGCATGCAATAGTAAGAGTACAAGGCTGAGCAACATTTTAAGCTTGTGCATGAGCTGTGACCGGCTTGCGAGTTCAGTAACAAGCATGCCCAGTACTAGTACTCGTGCTCATACTACCTAGTAAGTCTCCTGGTACATCTCAATTTACAAAACAGGACCGTGCATATGCTATCAACGCGCGCATTCGTCGCCGTACGAGCGATGCTCCAGGCTCAACGTCGATTAAGGTCATCACATGCACATGCATATATGTCATGTCGCGCGGACCGTAAGCACATGCGGGTGGCCGACGTGATCTCATCTTACCACGGCCCGTTCAGGCCCTGGTAGGCCTCGGCGGCGCCTGCGCCGTTGGGCCGCGCGCGGTGGCCGTTGGCCACTGCCGCGCGCTCCAGGGACTGCACCTGCGTCTTGAGGAACTTGACGTAGTGGATGGCCTCGTCCAGCATGGACGCGGTGTCCATCTTGGTCCCGCCCGGGACGAGGCGCTGCAGGATGCGGATGCGCTCGCTGATGCGCTCCCGCCGCATCCTCGCCGCCACGCTCTGCGGGTCCGTCGAGATGCGCACGTTGCGGCGCTTCGGCGGGCGCACCGTGTCCGGGTCGATGTTCACCGGCTGCAGCGCCGCGATGCGGAAGATCATCTCCCGCATGGCCGCCGGCCCCGCGGCGCCAGCGCCGTCGGGTGGAGGCTGCGACGTCGCCGTGTACTCGGAGCGACGGTGGCTGCCGTTGTAGGGGGCGGAGTTCGGCAGCTGGGAATACGGGTCGTGGTAGGCCCCGCCAGCGTTGGCGCTCGCCATGTGAGGCGCCGAGGAGAACTGGTGACGAGGGGCTTGCGTGCATGGAGAAGGGGGCACCGGCATGGCGTGGTCAGGGAGCGCGGTGAGCTGCTCTAGCTGCAGCATTGCGTTCATCAGCTCCAGCTGCGCTTCCGGGTGAGAGTTCAGCGTATCGAAGTCCATCAGAGGTTGTGCCACTCGATTTGTATGACAACTTGGTTTGTTTTGGAAGATGTGGATGATGAGAGAGGGCAAGAGGGGCGAGGAAGCTAGCAGCTAGCCAGAGCACAGTTGAAAAAGGCCGTGTTGCTTAGCTAGTTGTACGCAGAAAGGCGCTATTTATAGGGAATGGGCAGGGTATAGGGTGCAGGTTCCTTCAGATTTGATTTGACTGGCCATCATCCGTTCCGGGAATGCATACCGGTGTCCCGTTGGCCACTGAGGAGCTGCCACCAGGGTAGAGGTAATTTGATTTGAAGGAGATTTTTCATGGTATAATTTTTGTGACATATTGTTTATATTTCAGGAAAAGTTTGCTGAAAACAATCCACGCGCCCGCCGCCTCTTTTAAGGCCAACTCCAACGCTAGACCCAAACAGACGTCGGTTTTGTCCGTCTTTTGGTGCGTCCAACGGGCCGCCGCATCCGAAACTTTATGTCTGGTTTGGACTTGAAAAAAACCCGAAAAGGCAGGCATTGCAAAATAATTTAAAACGGGCATATATGTTACGATTACTTAATAAAAAGTCCACTAAATCACAGCCGCACATAGAACTTAAGTTGATTTTTTTAAAACATAGAAGGTAGATCTGCCAACCGCCGCCGTGGTTGTCTTCAGGCGCCACCGTCCTTGTTTTCGTCAATCGTGGTGAGGTCGATGTAGGGAGGCAACGTCCAGAGGTGGGGTGGCGGCCCACAAACTGGGGTGGGTGCGGCATGTGCAGGTTGTGGTGGTGGCGAGGGTGGTGGTGACCACGGCGCCCACGCGGCCGGCGGTGCTCGTTGTGGTGGCGAGGGCGGGCTGCATGGCACCATGGTTGTCCACGACCACGACTGCCCATACAGCGCCGGATTCCACACCGGGATAGACGGACGCTCCTCCATCACCTCCTGCTTCACTTCCAACTCCGGGACGTAGACATCGCCGGCGGCCGAGAGCGCCATCATCTCCTCCAGCCCCTCCCATTGCTCCTCCTGGCTGCGCTTGAACTCCCTCTCGGAGTCCTCCATCACGGCCTGCACCAGCCGCTCCTCCTCCTCCTCGGCGGTCATGGTGGGAGGTGGCGGTGGTGGTGACCACATGGAGGATGTTGTAAATATACCCTAGAGGCAATAATATTATATTATTATATTTCTGTATTCATAATTAAGAGTATATATTTTATGCTATAATTGTTATGATTCTGAAATATGCGATTCAGTGAAAAACTCATATGCACGTGCGGAATGTGATACGTCTCCAACATATCTATAATTTTTGGTTGGTTCATGCTATTACATTACCAATCTTAGATACTTTATATGCAACTTTATATCATTTTTAAGGACTAACCTATTAACTCAGTGCCCAGTGCCAGTTGATGTCTTTTGCTTGTTTTCGGCTTTTCGGAAAATCAGTACCAAACGAAGTCCAAACGCGATGAAACTTTACGGTGATTTTTTCTGGACCAAGAGGGGCCCTAGAACGTTCGGGAGGAGGCCAGAAGATCTACGGTAGAGTGATGAGGTCACACGACGCGCCCCTAGGGGAGGCGCGCCACCTAAGCTCGTGGGTCCCACACAACTCCGTTTGACCTAATTCCTACTCCATAAATTTTCAAATATTCCCAATCCAACAAAGTGCCACCCAAACTACTTTTCTCGCCGCCGCAAGCTTCTGTTCTTTCATGATCCCATCCCGAGGCCTTTTCCGGTACTCTGCCCGAGGGGAATCAATCACGGAGGGCTTCTACATCATCCTTGATGCACCTCCAATGATGTGTGAGTAGTTTACCATAGACCCAAGGGTCCATAGCTAGTAGCTAGATGGCTTCCTCTTTCTCTCCGATCTTCAATACAAAGTTCTCCATGATCTCCATGGAGTTCTATCCGATGTAATCTTCTTTTGCGGTGTGTTTGTTGGGATCCGATGAATTGTGGGTTTATGATCAGATTATTCATTGAAAGTAATCGAGTCTTTTCAGCACTTTTATTATGCATGATTGTTATAGCTTTGTATTTCTCTCTAATCTATCTGTTTGGTTTGGCGAACTAGATTGATTTATCTTCAGTGGGAGAGGTGCTTTGTAATGGGTTCAATCTTGCGGTGTCCTCACCTCGTGACAGAAGGGGTAGCGAGGCACGTATTTGTATTGTTGCCATTAAGGGTAAAGCGGCGTGGTTCAATTATATTGCTTGGTTTTATTCTGCCTACATTATGTCATCATACTTCATGCATTACTCTGTTGTTATGAACTTAATACGTAGAGAGGCAACCATAGAAGCGCTCTCAAAGTGGAGTAATAGTAGTAGATGTAGGCATGAGTCGGTCTACTTGTCACAGACGTAATGCCTATATACATGATCATTGCCATGAATAACATCACAATTATGCGCTTTTCTATCAATTGCCCAACAGTAATTTGTCTACCAACCGTATGCTATTTATTCGAGAGAGAAGCCTCTAGTGAAAACTATGGCCCTGGGTCTACTTTTATCATATTACAAAAACAAAAAATACCTTGCTGCAATTTATTATATTTTATTTTATTGCAATTTATATATCTGCCACTACCAGATTTGATCCTTGCAAGTAACGAGTTCAAGGGGATCGACAACCCTCTTGCCCGCGTTGGATGCAAGTATTTGCTCTTGTGTGTGCAGCTACTGTTCACTAGGATTTGCTTGATTCTCCTATTGGTTTGATAACATTGGTTCTCACTGAGAGATATTTATCAGCTACTATATTGCTTCACCATTTTCTTTGGGGAAATTGCCAACGCAACTTACAAGTAGCAGAAAGAATTTTCTGGCGCCGTTGCCGGGGAGACACCATCAAATACCTACAAGTACCTTCATTTACATTATAATTTACTTGGTCTACTTTGTATTTGCTTTTGTTAGTCTCGTTACAAAAAATATCAAAAATGCAAAAATATTTTATTTCGTTGGCTCGCTTGCAATCATCTTGTTATCACACAAAAACAGAAAATAAAGACATATGGATCCACTTAAAGTTTTCTACTTGGGTCATCTTCGATCCATTTGTGCTCGTGCTGAAACCCCAACTAACTTAGTTTAGGGAAAACCATTAGATGAGCATGCTTATTTTCTGCTTCGCCGCTTGTCTAAAAAAGGGAGACACCTATGGGATCAAATGCCTAGATTGGAATGATATGCTTTGAATTTATGTGAAATACATGATTTTACTTGTTGCTCTGAGAACCCTAGAAAACACTTCCCTTCCAATGTGAGTATAATGATAATAAAATAATATCTTATTATGCCAAGGGTGTTTATAGTTATTATGATATTGAACAAATTGAAGAATTAGTTGCTTTTAAGGGTGCCTATGAAATTGCTGCTTTGATTAAAAAGTATGACGCTACTCTTTACAAATCTATTTTTTTCCATACTTAAATATTGCTATGAAAATAATGATTCTGATGCCTATATTAAAGATTATATTAAGAAAATCTCCGCAATCCAAGAAGAGATTGATACTTTGTAGGAATCTGTAGATGATTGCTATGATCCCATTGATTTGATTGAAATATCCCCTCTTGATGAATGTGATGCTTGCTATTCTTATGGCCGTGATGCCAATATAAATGGTGCTTATGGAGATGAACTTGCTATAGTTCCTTATGTTAAAAATGAAATTATAGCTATTGCACCCACACTTGATAGTCCTATTGTATTTTCAAATTCTCCCAACAATACTATATCGGAGAAGTTTGCGCTTATTAAGGATTATATTGATGGGTTGAGTTTTACAATTATACATGATGATTTTAATGGATATGATATGAACGTGCTTGCTCCCCCTGTTGGAAATATGCCTAGAGAAAATAATAAATTGGTTATTATCATATTTCATTTTTCATGATAAAGGTTTATTATTCATGCTAGAATTGTATTGCCCGGAAACTTAAATACATGTGTGGATACATAAACAAGTGTCGTGTCCCTAGTGAGCCTCTACTAGACTAGCTCGTTGATCAAAGATGGTTAAGGTTTCCTAACTATAGACATGAGTTGTCATTTGATAACAGGATCACATCATTAGGAGAATGATGTGATGGACAAGACCCAACCGTAAGCTTAGCATTTGATCGTATCACTTGAGTTTATTGCTATTGTTTTCTTCATGTCAAGTATCTATTCCTAAGACCATGAGATCATGCCACTCCCGGATACCAGAGGAATACCTTGTGTGCTATCAAATGTCAAGTTGTAACTGGGTGATCATAAATATACTCTACAGGTATCTCCGAAGGTGTCTATTGGGTTGGCATGGATCGAGACTGGGATTTGTCACTCCGTGTGGCAGAGAGATATCTCTGGGCCCTCTCGGTAATACAACATCGTAAAGAGCTTGCAAGCAATGTGCCTAATGAGTTAGTCATGATATCTTGTATTACGGGACGAGTAAAGAGACTTGCCGGTAACGAGATTGAACTAGGTATGGAGATACCGACGATCGAATCTCGGGAAAGTAACATATCGCCGGACAAAGGAAATTGCATACGGGATTAACTGAATCCTTGACATCGTGGTTCAACCGATAAAAGATCTTCGTGGAATATGTAGGAACCAATATGGGCATCCAGGTCCGGCTATTGGTTATTGACCGGAGAGGTGTCTCGGTCATGACTACATGATTCCCGAACCCATAGGGTAGCACGCTTAACGCTCGATGACGCTAGAGTAGTATTGGGATATTTGATGATTGGTAACCGAATGTTGTTCGGAGTCTTGGATGAGATCCCGAACGTCACGAGGAGTCTCAGAATGGTCGAGGGGTAAAGATTTATATATGGGAAGTCATATTTTGGGTTCCAAAAAAAGGTGCACCTTTTTCGGTATTGTACCGGGAAGCTTCCAGAAGGTTACGGTGGATTCCGGAGGGGTCCGAAAGTCCCCAAGTGGGTCCACCACATCCCAAGGGCTGGCATGGGCTGAGGGGAGGCGCCCTAGCCTTATTGGGCCAGGCGCACCAAGTCCTCAAAAGCCATGTGGCTAGGGAAGGGAAAAAAGGGGAGTCCTAGTAGGAATAGGATTGGACTAGGAGTCCAAGTCCTCTCCCCCTTGGCGCCAACTCCTATTAGGGGTAGGGCTGGACTCCCAGCCCTCCCACACATATAAATATAGGGGAGGGGCGCAGCAAGGCACCCCAACACATTGGCCTTGGCTGCTGCCCCGTCTCTCCCTCCCGGCATAGTTCTCTTCCACGGTTTTTCGCTTAGCGGAGCCCTGCCGGTATTCCGACTCCACCACCACCATCACCACCACGCCATAGTGCTGGTTGTGATCCCATCTACTTCTCCGCCTTCTCTTGCTGGATCAAGGAGGATTATACGTCATCGAGCCGCATGTGTGCTAAACTCAGAGGTGCCGTCCGCTCGGCACTAGATCGGTTGGATCGTGATCGAATCGCGAAGAGTACGACTACATCAACCGCGTTGTATACACTTCCGCTTTCAGTCTACGAGGGTATGTAGACACACTCTCCCCTCTCGTTGTTATGCTTCTCCTAGATAGATCTTGGGTGTTTTTGTAGGATTTTTTTATTTTCATGCTTCGTTCCCCAACAGTGGCATCATGAGTTAGGTCTATGCGTAGATGTATATGCATGAGTAGAACACAAAAGAGTTTTGTGCATTGATGCTCAAATTGCTTACCTCTCTTGTCTTATTTGGATTCGGCGGTATTGTGGGATGAAGCGGCCCGGACCAACCTTACTTGTCCACGCACAAGAGACCGGTTCCACCGACAGACATGCAACTTGTTTTGCATAAGGTGGCTAGCGGGTGTCTGTCTCTCCTACTTTAGTTGAATCTAATTTGACGAAGGCGGTCCTTGTAGAAGGTTAAAAGGCAACTTGATTATCACTGTTGTGGCTTTACGTAGGTAAGAACGGTTCTTGCTAAGTTGCCCATAGCAGCCACGTAAAATTTGCAACAATAAAGTAGAGGACATCTAACTTGTTTTTGCGGGGCATGTTGTGATGTGGTATAGCCAAAACGTGATGTGATATATGTTGATGTATGAGATGATCATGTTTTGTAATAGGTTTGCAACTTGCATGTCGATGAGTACGGCAACCGGCATGAGCCATAGGGTTGTCTTTAATTTATTATTCATCATGTAATTGCCTTACTTTATCACTATGCGTTAGCAATAGTTGTAGAAGCAATAGTTGGCAAGACGACCACGTGACGACACGATGATGGAGATCATGGGGTTATGCTGGTGATGATGGAGATCATGTCGGTGCTTTGGAGATGGAGATCAAATGCACGAGATGGTAATGGCCATATCATGTCACATATTTGCATGTGATGTTTAGCTTTTTATGCATCTTATTTTGCTTAGAACGACGGTAGCATTATAAGATGATCCCTTCACTTAATTTCAAGAAATTGTGTTCTCCCTAAGTATGCACCATTGCAAAAGTTTGTCGTTTCGAAGCACCTCGTGATGATCGAGTGTGATAGACTCTATGTTCGCATACAACGAGTGTAAGCCGGTTTTACACATGCAGAATACTTGGGTTAAACTTGACGAGCCTAGCATGTACAGACATGGCCTCGGAACATAGGAGACCGAAAGGTCGAACATGATTCATATAGTAGATATGATCAACATGGAGATGTTCACCATTGATGACTACCTCATCTCACGTGATGATCGGACATGGGTTAGTTGATTTGGATCATGTATCACTTAGACATCATGAGGGATGTTGATTTAAGTGGGATTTCATTAGTTATTTGATTAACTAAACTAATTATCATGAACTTAGTCTTAATAGTATTTGCAAAATTTATGTTGTAGATCAATGGCCCGCGTTGTAGTTCCCCTGGATTTTAATGCGTTCCTAGAGAAAGCTAAGTTGGAAGATGATGGAAGCAACTATGTGGATTGGGTCCGTAACTTGAGGATTATCCTCATTATTGCACAGAAGGCTTATGTCCTTAATGCACCGCTTGGTGATGCACCCCCTCAAGGCCCACCTACAGATGTTATGAACGTCTGGTAGGCATGTTCTATGACTACTCGATAGTTCAGTGCGCCATGCTTTACGGCTTAGAACCGGGGCTCCAAAGACGTTTTGAGCACCACGAAGCATATGAGATGTTTGAGGAGCTAAAATTGGTATTTCAAGCTCATGCCCGGGTTGAGAGGTATGGCACCTCCAACAAGTTCTTTAGCTGCGAGATGGAGGAGAACAGTTCTGTTAGTGAGCATATACTCATAATGTCTGGGTTTCACAACCGCTTGACTAAGTTGGGAATTAATCTTCCAGATGACACGGTCATTGACAGAGTTCTCCAGTCACTGCCACCAAGATATAAGGGCTTTGTGATGAACTATAATATGGAAGGGATGGAGAAAATGATTCCCGAGCTCTTCGCGATGCTTAAGGCCGCGGAGGTAGAAATCAAGAAGAAGCATCAAGTGTTGATGGTTAAAAAGACCACTAGTTTTAAGAAAGGCAAGGGAAAGAAAGGGAACTTCAAGAAGAATGGCAAGCAAGTTGTTGCTCCCGTGAAGAAACCCAAGGCTGGACCCAAACCTGAGACTGAGTGCTTCTACTGTAAGGGGAATGGTCACTAGAAGCGGAATTGCCCCAAGTACTTGGCAGATAAGAAGGCTGGCAACGTCAACAAAGGTATATGTGATATACATGTTATTGATGTGTACCTTACTAGTGCTCATAGTAGTGCCTGGGTATTTGATACTAGTTCGGTTGCTAACATTTGTAACTTCAAACA
Source organism: Thinopyrum elongatum (assembly GCA_011799875.1). Lineage (NCBI taxonomy): Eukaryota > Viridiplantae > Streptophyta > Magnoliopsida > Poales > Poaceae > Thinopyrum > Thinopyrum elongatum. The sequence continues at coordinate 304,552,915 of CM022303.1, read as the reverse complement.
GGAGCTACAGAATAAACGAAGACTGGCTAAGGACGAGGTGACGATGCGCGTCGGAAATAGTTCCAAGGTTGATGTGATGACCGTGGGCACGCTACCTCTACATCTACCTTCGGGAATAGTTTTAAACCTAAATAATTGTTATTTGGTGCCTGCGTTGAGCATGAACATTATATCTAGATCTTGTTTATTGGGAGACAATTATTCATTTAAGTCAGAGAATAATGGTTGGTCTATTTATATGAGTAATATCTTTTATTGTCATGCATCCCTTGTGAATGGTTTATTCTTATCGAATCTCGGTCGTAGTGATACACATATTCATAATATTGATGCCAAAAGATACAAAGTTAATAATGATAGTACCACATATTTGTGGCACTGCCGCTTAGGTCATATTGGTGTAAAGCGCATGAAGAAACTCCATGCTGATGGACTTTTGGAATCTCTTGATTATGAATCATTTGAGACATGTGAACCATGCCTCATGGGCAAGATGACTAAAACTCCGTTCCCTGGAACAATGGAGCGAGCTAGTGACTTATTGGAAATAATACATACCGATGTATGCGGTCCGATGAGTGTTGAAGCACGTGGTGGATATCATTATTTTCTTACCTTCAAAAATGATTTGAGTAGATATGGGTATATTTACTTAATGAAACACAAGTCTGAAACATTTGAAAAGTTCAAGGAATTTCAGAGTGAAGTGGAGAATCATCGTACAAGAAAATAAAGTTTCTACGATCTGATCGTGGAGGTGAATATTTGAGTTACGAGTTTGGTATGCATTTAAGACAATGTGGAATTGTTTCACAGCTCATGCCACTTGGAACACCACATTGTAATTGTATATCCAAACATCGTAATCGTACTCTATTGGATATGATGCGTTCTATGATGTCTCTTACCAATTTGCCACTATCGTTTTGGGGTTATGCATTAGAGAGAGCCGCATTCACTTTAAATAGGGAACCGTCTAAATCCGTTGAGACGACACCATATGAGTTATGGTTCGGCAAGAAACCTAAGTTTTTGTTTCTTAAAGTTTGGGGATGCGACGCTTATCTCAAGAGGCTTCAACCTGATAAGCTCGAACCCAAAGCGGAGAAGTGTGTCTTCATGGGATACCCTAATGAGACCATTGGGTATACCTTCTACCATAGATCCGAAGGCAAGATCTTTGTTGCCAAGAATGGGTCCTTTCTAGAGAAGGAGTTTCTCTCGAAAGAAGTGAGTGGGAGGAAAGTGGAACTTGATGAGATATTCGTACCTTCTCTCGAATTGGAAGGTAGCACATCACAGAAAGCAGTTCCCGTGATGCCTACACCAAACGAAGAGGAAGCTAATGATGATGATCATGAAACTTCATATCAAGTTACTACTGAACTTCGTAGGTTGACCAGGGTACATTCCGCACCAGAGTGGTATGGTAATCCAGTCCTGGAAATTATGTTGATAGACAATGGCGAACCTACAAACTATGAAGAAGCTATGATGAGCCTGAATTCCGACAAATGGCTTCAGGCCATGAAATCCGAGATAGGATCCATGTATGAGAACAAAGTATGGACTTTGGTGGACTTGCCCGATGATCGAAAAGCCATTGAGAATAAATGGATCTTTAAGAAGAAGATAGATGCTGATGGTAAAGTCACAGTCTATAAAGCTCGACTTGCCGCAAAGGGTTTCTGACAAGTTCAAGGGGTTGACTACGATGAGACTTTCTCACCCGTAGTGATACTTAAGACTGTTAGAATTATGTTAGCAATTACCGCATTTCATGATTATGAGATCTAGCAAATGGACATCAAAACGGCATTCCTTAACGGGTTTCTTAAGGAAGAGTTGTATATGATGCAACCAGAAGGTTTTGTCGATCCTAAGGATGCTAACAAAGTATGCAAGCTCCAGCGATCCATCTATGGACTGGTGCAAGCATCTCGGAGTTGTAATATACACTTTGATGAGGTGATCAAAGCTTTTGGTTTTATACAAACTTACGGAGAAGCTTGTATTTACAAGAAAGTGGGTGGGAGCTCTGTAGCATTTCTAATATTATATGTGGATGACATATTGTTGATTAGAAATGATATAGAGTTTTTGGAAAGCATAAAAGAATATTTAAACAAGAGTTTTTCAATGAAATACCTCGGTGAAGCTGCTTACATATTGTGCATCAAAATCTATAGAGATAGATCAAGACGCCTAATAGGACTTTCACAAAGAACATACCTTGACAAAGTTCTGAAGAAGTTCAAGATGGACCGGTCAAAGAAAGGGTTCTTGCCTGTGTTGCAAGGTGTGAAGTTGAGTAAGACTCAAAGTCCGACCATGACAGAAGAAAGAGAAAGGATGAAATTCATCCCCTATGTCTCAGCCATAGGCTCTATAATGTATGCCATGCTGTGTACCGGACCTGATATGTGCCTTGCCATAAGTCTGGCTGGGAGGTACCAAAGTGATCCAGGAGTAGATCACTGGACATCGGTCAAGAATATCCGGAAGTACCTGAAAAGGACTAAGGACATGTTTCTCGTTTATGGAGGTGACAAAGAGCTCGTCGTAAAAGGTTACGTCGATGCTAGCTGTGAAACAGATCCGGATGACTCTAAGTCTCAAACCGGATACGTATTTATATTGAATGGTGGAGCGGTCAGTTGGTGCAGTTCCAAAGAGAGCGTCGTGGCGGGATCTAGAAGTGAAGTGGAGTATATAGCTGCTTCGAAAGCAACGCAAGGAGTCTGGGAGAAGGAGTTCATATCTGATCTGGGAGTAATACCTAGTACATCAGATCCATTAACTATCTTTTGTGACAACACTTGAGCTATTGCCATTGCCAAGAAGCCCAGGTTTCACAAGAGAACCAAGAACATCAAGCGACATTTCAACTCCATTCGTAATTATGTTAAGGATGGAGACATAGAACTTTGCAAAGTACATACGGATCTGAATGTGGCAGACCCGTCAACTAAACATGTTCCATGGGCAAAACATGATCAAACCCCAGAACTCATTGGGGGTTAATCACATAGCGATGTGAACTAGATTATTCACTCTAGTGCAAGTGGGAGACTGTTGGAAATATGCCCTAGAGACAATAATAAATTGGTTATTATCATATTTCCTTGTTCATGATAAAGGTTTATTATTCATGCTAGAATTGTATTGACCGGAAACTTAAATACATGTGTGGATACATAAACAAGTGTCGTGTCCCTAGTGAGCCTCTACTAGACTAGCTCATTGATCAAAGATGGTTAAGGTTTCCTAACCATATACATGAGTTGTCATTTGATAATGGCATCAAATCATTAGGAGAATGATGTGATGGACAAGACCCAACCATAAGCTTAGCATTTGATCGTATCACTTGAGTTTATTGCTATAGTTTTCTTCATGTCAAGTATCTATTCCTAAGACCATGAGATCATGCCACTCCCGGATACCATAGGAATACCTTGTGTGCTATCAAATGTCACTTTGTAACTGGGTGATCATAAAGATGCTCTACATGTATCTCCAAAGGTGTCTGTTGGGATGGCATGCATCGAGACTGGGATTTGTCACTCTGTGTGAGGGAGAGATATCTCTGGGCCCTCTCGGTAATACAACATCATAAAGAGCTTGCAAGCAATGTGCCTAATGAGTTAGTCATGAGATCTTGTATTACGGAACTAGTAAAGAGACTTTCCGGTAACGAGATTGAACTAGGTATGGAGATACCGACGATCGAATCTCGGGCAAGTAACGTATCGACAGACAAAGGGAATTGCATACGGGATTAACCAAATCCTTGACATCGTGGTTCAACCGATAAAAGATCTTCGTGGAATATGTAGGAAGCAATATGGGCATCCATGTTTTGGTTATTGACCAGAGAGGTGTCTCGGTCATGATTACATGATTCCGGAACCCGTAGGGTCTCATGCTTAACGTTCGATGACGCTAGACTAGTATTGGGATATTTGATGATTGGTAACTGAATGTTGTTCGGAGTCTCGGATGAGATCCAGGGCATCACGAGGAGTCTCGGAATGGTTGAGAGGTAAAGATTTATATATGTGAAGTCATATTTTGGGTTCTGGAAAAAAGGTGCAGTTTTTCAGTATTGTACCGGGAAGCTTCCATAAGGTTCTAGAGGTGTCCGGAAGTCCACAAGTGGGTCCACCATGTCCCAAGGGCTAGCATGGGCTGAGGGGAGGCGCCCTGGTCTTATTGGGCCAGGCGCACCAAGTCTTCAAAAGCCCATGTGGCTAGGTAAGGGAAAAAAGGGGAGTCCTAGTAGGAATAGGATTAGACTAGGAGTCCAAGTCCTCTCCCCCTTAGCGCCAACTCCTATTAGGAGTAGGGTTGGACTCCCAACCCTCCCACACATATAAATATAGGGGAGGGGGTGCAACAAGGCACCCCAACACATTGGCCTTGGCTGCTGCCCCGTCTCTCCCTCCCGGCATAGTTCTCGTCCATGGTTTTTCGCTTAGCAAAGCCCTGCCGGTATTCCGACTCCTCCACCACCATCACCACCATGTCGTCATGCTGGTTGTGATCCCATCTACTTCTCTGCCTTCTCTTGCTAGATTGTGACGCCCCCGATCCAATCGTACACTAATCATACACGCAAATGTGTACGATCAAGGTCAGGGACTCACGGGAAGATATCACAACACAACTCTGGACACAAATTAAAATAATACAAGCCTCATATTACAAGCCAGGGGCCTCGTGGGATCGAATACATAAGCTCGAATACAAACGAGTCAGCGGAAGCAACAATATCTGAGTACAGACATAAGTTAAACAAGCTTGCCTTAAGAAGGCAAGCACAAACATCAACAATGATCGAACAGTCTAAGGCCTCCTGCCTGGGAGCCTCCTAAATACTCCTGGTCGTCGGAGGTCTCCACGTAGTAGTATGCACCTTCGGGGTAGTAGTAGCCGTCGGTGGTGACATCTGGCTCCTAGGTTCCACCATCTGATCACAGCAATCGGGTATATGGGAAAAGAGGTAGCAAAGCAACCATGAGTACTCATCCAAAGTACTCGCAAGACTTACATCAGATCTAAACTAAATATGCATCAGTATCAAAGGAATGGGCTGTATCTGTGGACTGAACTGTGGACTGCCAGAAGAGAAGGGAAAGCCTAGCCTATCGAAGACTAGCATCTTCAAGCATCTTGCAGCATTTAGAAGAGTACAGAATAGCATATTATAATTAACAAGTATATTGTAACATTAGCGCCCAAAGATCCTTTCTCGACTCCCCGCGAGAAACCAATCTCGGAGCCATCATATCCATTACATGCCTTAGCATCCAGTTCTAGTTGTATCGATCGAGATACAACTCCGAGCGTTTACACGGCTATTCGAATAGATATACTTCCCTGTAGGGGTGCACCAACTTACCCAACATGCTCAATTAACTCTAGCCGAACACACCATCAGGTCATGACCGGCCTCGGCTGATCGACACACCGTAGTCCTCCCTAGACTCCGCAGAGAAGTCCCCGCTGGTCTACATCCTAAGCGCTCAGGGGTCTTGGGCCCATCGCCCTTTGCACTCCGGGTCATTATGCGACGAGCCAGGAGGAGCACCACCTCATCCTGGATGGCACTGGCCCGACAGGCCCACAATGCTGAACTGGACGTCTGACAGAGCTTTCAGAAGAATCGTACGACGCCGAGTGCCCATACTTATTCCCGCGTGGTGGTCAGTGCGAAAAAGGCCAGAGGCCTACTCGGATCACATATACAAACCATAGTGTGTTGGGAGCACGCGTTAACAAGCAAAGACTCACAATCGATGTGACCCCGTTGCCCTGTCTCGTGGACTTACGGCAAGGGCCTGGAATGCCCGGCCGTGCCACGTAGAAAACTTGCGGGACCATCCAGGTCAACCCGACTCCACAACAACTCGTGGGTACCCTCCAGGTCAACCCGACTCGCAAGAGACTGTCGGGAACTCAGGTCCACTTCTACCGGGGTGGTACCACATGTCCCTCCAGTCCTGCAGTAACAGTAACTCTCGCAGGTACCCCTCGGGGCCGACCCATCTTTAACATAGTTCTGGGGGTATAGTCAAAGTAACCGTGTGTCCAAAACACCAAGGGAATCCGAGCAATCACCCTCGATGGATTCTACTAGATGTAATCATCAAGGTGAACTTAGAGGAATCACCCTCGAGGGTTCACTCTTGATGTGTTGCACGACAGAGTCATTATCGGGAGTGGTGAAGGAGGAATCACCCTCCATAGACCACGACCGATTAGCTTCACTACAGAGATCTCATCAGAAGTGCTATACGAGGTATCACCCTCGGCACTCGATAGTAACCCTACAGTGTCATACAACTAAGGGGGGGTGATGTGTCGGGCTCTGAACATCGATCACGTTGATCGAGTTGTCGGTCATCAAGTGGGGGCAACTGGGAAAAGGTGAGGGGCCACTGGTGGATCACTAACCAACCTGTACTAAGCAGATAGGATAAACAGGTAAGGTACGAAAGCAGGTAACAAAAGCAGGCTATGCGTCAAAATAGGAGCAATCAATGACAGTTGCAAAATCTAATGCAAGCATGAGAGAGAATGGAATGGGCAATATCGTAATGATCAAGGAGGGTTTGCTTGCCTGGAAGCTCTGCTGAAAAGGAAGAAGGGTCGTCGGTGACGTAGTCGATCACAGGGGCAGCATCGGTCTCGGGGTCTACCAGAGAGAAGACGGGGAAGAAACAGCAAATACAATGCAAACAGATGCATCACTAAGCATGACATGACGGTATGCAGTGCTAGGTGTGTGTTAACGCGGTACTACAGGTTACAGACGAAGAGGCAAAACATATGGAGGGGTTTCCCGGTGTTTCGCATTTTCCGGACAGATGAAAAGAGGGGGACGGTTCCATGTTCAGCATGCTAGGTGCATGTGACAGATGAACGGATTGCATATTCGGAATCGCTGGATTTTTCTGAGCAACTTTCATATATAAATTATTTTCATCCGAGTTACGGATTATTTTCTATTAATTTTCAAAGTTTTAAACATTTTCTGAAATTGTGGAATTTATTTAATTTCAAAAAGTAAAAGGAAAAGGCTAGGTGCACCCGGTCCAGTGCACCCAGCAGTGTACAGGAGGCTGGCAGTGGGGCCAGTCAACTGCCCAGTCAGCAGTTGACTGGTCCAGGTTTGACTGGTCAAAGGGCCCAGTGGGACCCGGCTGTCAGTGACAGAGTCCATTTAACAACATTTGAATTAAACTAATTACTAAGTGGGACCGAGTTGTCAGTGACACATTCTCTACCAGAGTTTATTTAAACTAATCTTAATTAGCGGTAGGGGCCCACGCGTCAATGGGTCAGCGGGGTGGGTTCGTGTAACAGGCCGCTCTGGACGGCGGTTAACGCCGGTGGCCAGAGAGACCACAGCGGAGGGCTCCAGGTAGCAGGGCGCGGCGGCAATGGGTGGCTGCGGGGAGGCGGCAGGGCGAGCGGCAAGCGGGAGGGGCCGGCGCGGCGCGGCGGAGGCGAGCGCGGCGGGACAGTCAGGCCGTGGCGGCGAAGGCGGGGCGGTCGGACGGGGCGAGGTCAGGGGGAGGTAGCACGGGACAGGGCCGGCGTGGCCGGCGCGTGGCTGGGCGGCAGCGGGGCCGCAGTGGCAAGTGGCAGCAAGGGGCGGCGCTGGCGCGGCCTGGCGAGCAGCGGGCAGGCGTGGCGTGCTACGATAGCAATAGGCGGCCACGGAAGCGGCGCAGCAAGCAGCGGCAACAGCAGCGCATAGGGCAGGCACGCGGGCGCGCGCGCATGCGCAGGTCGCGGCTAGGGCGAAGGCGGGCGTGGGAAGGAGCGGACAGGGGCGCACGAGACGCGGCCGTGGTGACCATGCGATGACCGCCGCCACTGGCGGGACTAGTGCGGCACGGGGCGGTGAGATGCGGCTACGAGGAGAGCACGGGAAGAGGGAGAGCGCGGTGCCTCACCACCGGTGCAGGGGAACGGTTCGTCGAGGCTCGGTGGAGCTGACGATGGAGCGAACGGCGACAGCGGCGTGGGGCGGAGGTGCGTCGGGGGCATGGCAGCCTTGGGCGTCCGGGACGGAGAGGGACGAGGTGGAGAGGGGGGAAGAGGGGCGAGGGGAATGGGGTAGTAGGGGGAGGACTCGACGAGCCGGGGGGTCCTTATCCCCTCGCCGGGGCGTCGCCGACGAGGTGGCTCGATGGGAGCCCCGCCCCTGTAGCGGCGCGCCTGAGGAACAGGACGGGTGACCGGGTGTGGGTGGGCCACTGGGCTGGCGCAGCTGGGCCGAGGCCCAGGGGGCAGGGGGTGCTCTCTCTCTCCTCTCCTTTTCCCTTTTTTAAACCTTTTCTGCTTTCTTTTATTTTCAAAAGGCAAAATAGTTTTATAAAATACTAAGCTTGCACCTAAAATATCATTATAACTTAGGCCACTGCTATAATTAATTTGGCACCAAAATAAAGTAGTTTATTATTTTTATAAATTAAAAAGCATTTAACTAATTGTTTTAACCACTTTTTAATTAGTTTAGGGCATTAAACCACTTTATAAAAATGTTGGTTCACCGCCATAATTAGTTATGGAGTATTTGCATCACTTTGAACATTTTAGTTTTCATGTTTGAGAATTTTTGTATTTCACTTATCATCTGAGTTTGAATTTGACTGGAATTTGAAATGAGATAGAAGTAAAGATGATAATGCATTGTTTAGCAAAATAGTTTTCTTAACCTCAGGGTTATTGTAGCTCATCAGTACAGGGGTGTTACAACTCTCCTCCTCTAAAAGAAATTCTCATCCCGAGAATTAAGAGGTAGAAGGGAAAAGATCAGGATATTCAGCACGGATGTTATCCTCGCATTCCCAAGTGGCTTCATCTTCAGTATGATTTGACCACTGCACTTTGAGGAACTTGGTAACCTTCTGGCGGGTTTGATGTTCAGCTTCTTCAAGAATGCGGATCCGATGCTCTTTGTAGGTGAGATCATCTTGCACTTCAATCAGTTCCGGATCCACTTCACGCTCCGGGTCCTTGAAGCAACGACGAAGTTGCGACACGTGGAAGACATCATGGACGTGAGAGAATTGAAGTGGCAACTCCAATTGATAAGACACCAGTCCACGACGGGCGAGAATGCACAAGGGTCCAATGTAGCGAGGAGCTAGGTTGCCCTTGACTCTGAACCGATGAGTGCCTCTCAAAGGAGTGACACGCAGATAAGCTTGTTCGCCAGGTTGATAAGTTGAACCCCAGTGTTTTCGATCATAGTTGCTCTTCTGGCGGGACTGGGCCGCCTTGAGATTATCCTAGACAATGCAGACTTGCTCTTCATCTTGTTGAATAATGTCTGGACCAATGAGCTACCGTTCCCTAGTTTCTTACCAATTCAGAGGGGTTTGGCACTTACGTCCATAAAGAACCTCGAAGGGTGCCATCTTCAAGGTGGCTTGATAACTGTTGTTATAAGAGAACTCCGCATAAGGGAGAGATTCTTCCCATTTCTTGCCGAAAGAGATAACACTGGCCCGAAGCATGTCTTCAAGAATTTGATTGACTCGCTCGACTTGGCCTTGGGATTGGGGATGATAAGCTGTGCTCCAGGTTATATGAGTTCCAATTGCCTCTTGGAAACTATCCCAGAACTTAGAAGTGAATATACTACCACGGTCTGAACCGATCTCCTTCGGAATGTCGTGGAGTGACACAATTCTGTAGATATACAAGTTTGCTAATTGGCTAGCAGTGATTGTCTCCTTGACTGGCAGAAAGTGAGCAACTTTCGAAAATTGGTCGATGACGACAAAGATAGCATCGTTGCCCTTTTGTGACTTGGGAAGACTAGCTACGAAGTCCATCTGAATCTTATCCCATTTCCATTCAGGGATAGGGAGTGGTTGCAGAAGTCCAGCCGTTTTCTGATGTTCTACTTTGACGTGACGGCAAACGTCACACTCTTTGATATACCAAGCAATGTCTTGCTTCATTTTAGACCACCAGTACTTCGGACGGATGTCTAGATACATCTTGGTGCTTCCCGGATGAAAAGAGAGAAGGGTGTCATGTGCTTCTTTCATCACCTTCTCTGTCATAAGTTTGAATCGGGGAACCACAATGCGATTCCTGAAGTACAAAGTTCCATCTTCAGCAAGCGAGAAATCCCTGGATTTCTCTAAGGCAAGATCCTTTTTCATGAGATCAACGTGAGCATCTTTGGCATGCACAGACTTAATAGCTTTTAGAAGAGTTGGTTCCAAGACAAGGTTATTCAGAGAACCCTGTAGAACTAGTTGAAGGTTCAGGTTGCATAGCTCTTCATGAAGGTGGGGCTGAGCTTTGTAAACCATGTGATTGTTGCAATAAGACTTGTGTCTCAGGGCATCGGCCATGACATTAGCCTTGCCAGGGGTATAGGATATACCGCAGTCGTAGTCAGCAATAGCTTCCATCCATCGCTGCTGATGGAGGTTCAGATCTGGCTGAGTAAACAGATACTTCAGACTCTGACGGTCAGTGAAGATCTCACAACGATTACCAAGAAGGTAATGTCGCCACAGCTTCAGTGCATAGTGTCGTGGGAAACCACGGCCACCTATGGGGCCATGAGCCCCTTTTGGTTTGGCGGGGGGATGGGCACATTGCACAAATAGCGAAGAAGCATCGCGCAGCACGGCAGAGATCACACGGGCAGTCTTTACCCAGGTTCGGGCCGCCGTGAGGCGTAAAACCCTACTCTTGCTTTGGTGGATTGATGGTGGATAATGGTGGTGGACGTAGCACACTCGCCCGGCAAGGTTGCTCTAGGGCGAGAGCGGCTACGCGTGTATGAATATGCGAGGGTCCAACCCTTTCTACAGTCGCCATGGGCCTCCTTTTATAGATTAAGGGGTCACCACAGTGGCAAATCAGTCTTTGCGTACTGATTAGATAGCTAATAGTGCTATCATATCTGACTCTGCAGGCTGACAGAGCGCATTAAATGCGCCACTCAGTGTCACATTACAGCCCGCCCGGCAGGCCCTGCCGGGCTATTTTGCCAGCTTCGCGCCTGCTCGTTTGACACGTCTCAGGACGGGTGTCATATGGAGGTGTTTGCTATAGGAAGTGGCTGCCATGTGGCAAAAAGCAGCCACTTAGTCACCTTGGAGCTCGACACCGCTTTGATTAATGACTTGCGTCACTTGTGAGGTGGAGCGGTGGAGTCGCTTGCCTCCGCCAGCCCCGGCAGGCCTGGCGGGACGATCTGGGAGCTTGCTTCCGGGGCAAAACCCAACCCTGCCGGGCTCGCTTGCCCGGCAAGGTAGGTCCTTCCCTTAGCAATGCCTTGTTCCTCTCGCTCACCTTGGCCTTCTCGACTTGCACTTGGATCCTTCAAAGGAATTGATCCTCCTTGTTTGGTCCGATCTTGGTCTTGTAATCTTGTCTCTGGCCTGTGCACAGTCTGTGCAATGGACCCAGGGTCTGTTGCACCGACAGGAGCCCCCGGGCCTGGCACGAACGCGCCGCTGGGCGTCATCGGGGTAGGCCCTAACCAGTGCACAAGCAGAAATGTAAGGGCGGCTCCGCCCTTTGAGATCTTCTTTGCTCCTTCATTAATCTGAGCTCGGGTCAGTTTCCGGTTTTCCCGCGCGTCGTGCAATGCCAATTGTGGTGGGGCCATTTTTGTAATGGCCCGTGAATGATTTTAACGCACGGGCGGATAACTGCCAATTCACTCTTCCCACCGCGCCCTTATCCTTAGCCACGTATGCCGCATGCATTGAGTGGGGTAGGTAATGGAGGCGCGTGGTGCTGGAGAGCATCAAGGCAGGGGCCCGATCTTCTTGGATTGGTGGAGGAGGATGGCGGGTACTCACCGGGGAATCAGCCCCCAGCCCCAGCTCGCGTATAAAAGGAGGAGCGGGGGAGGAGCGGAGGCATTCATCCACATTCCTCTCCTCCTCCGACTTCTGCTTCTTCTGGGTATGCTGAAAGGAAGAGCCCGGGGTTAGGCCTCGGGTCCTAGCTTGGAGTTGCTGGCGATGTCAAATGCTCGTGCTAATGCTTGGGGAGTGAGTCAGGTCTGGTGCCGCGCGTCGCCGGGGGTTGCCACCCTGTTGGCGAGGTGTACGGGGCTCTTGATGCTTGCCTGGGATGCAGTATATGGGGTCCTTGGTAATCCCAACACTGCTCCTTCCGGTGGATCTCGCATTCTTGCTAAGGACGGCGGCGTCTTCCTGCCCGCCAAGGTGGGGAGCGGCGCGTATCGAGCCTCCTGGCCGCTGCGGCTGCTCACCACCTCCTCGTGGGAGGTGCCCGACCAAGAGGTCGGCATCCCCTGGGAGCAGTGTTGATGAAGATGAAGTTAGGGAAGACGGAGAAGGCGGGAGGCAGACCGTCAGGTCGGAGTACGATGGCACCGACTCGTTCGTCTCGTACTGACGTCCTGCCGCCTCGTCTTCCCGTTCTTCCCCTCCCCTCTCTGGCACCATCATCACCAGGCTCCCAATCGCCGGGGAGGGGGTCGCTCTCTTTCTCTTCCCCGGGCGGGACACTTGCTGAGGTGGCTGCTTCTTCTACTTCCCGCTGCGCTAATAGGGCCGCACTAACCAGTTGATTAGTTGCTGCCAGATATAGCAGCAACGGCTCTTGTGGTTTGGGTGCGACCAAAGTAGGCACAGAAGACAAGTAGGCCTTCAAATCCTGCAGCGTTGCATCTGCTTCTGGGGTCCACTTCATGGGTCCTGCCCTCTTCAAAATCTTGAAGAACGGCAAGGCGCGCTCGGCAGACTTGGAGATGAACCCGCTAAATGCCTCACATCCTTAACTCTCTTGGGTGCCTGTATCTGCTCAATGGACTTAATCTTATCGGGGTTGGCCTCTATCCCACGGTGGGACACAAAGAAACCAAGTAGCTTGCTGGAGGGAAAGCCAAACACGCACTTCTCTGGATTCAGTTTCAAGTTGATCTTGCGCAGATTAGCAAACGTCTCTTCTAAATCCTGGATGAGGGTTGATCTGTCCTTGGTCTTAACCACAATATCATCCATATAGGCTTCAATGTTCCTGTGCAACTATGGTTCAAAGCCAATCTGGACTACTCTTGCAAAAGTGGACCCAGCACTCTTCAACCCGAAAGGCATGCGCACAAAGCAGTATGTGCCGCATGGGGTGATGAATGAGGTATTTTCTTCGTCTTCCTTGGACATAAAAATCTGATGGTATCCAGAGTATGCATCCAGAAAAGAGAGCAGCTCACATCCTGAAGTAGGATCCACGATCTGGTCGATGCGCGACAAGGGAAATGGGTCCTTTGGGCATGCCTTGTTCAGATCCATGAAATCTATGCAAAGCCTCCATTTTCCATTAGCCCTGCGCACAACCACTGGGTTTGCTAACCATGTTGCACTACAGGAATCAGGCACTTTGCCATCTGCCATGGCAGATGACAAAGCCATGGCTGGCTGACGGCAAAGGGCTTTGCCATCTGCCAGCAGATGGCAAAGGGCCGGCTGAATAAACTACGATAAAGGCTTCTTTGCCGTCCGCTGGCAGATGGCAAAGAGCCTGCAGCCTTTGCCATCAGCTGGCAGATGGCAAAGCCTCTGGATGGCAGAGGAACGGGGTTAGCCATGTTAGGAGGCTAACGGCGTGCTTTGCCGTCTGCCAGCAGAGTGCAAAGGCTGCAGGCTCTTTGCCATCTGCCAGCTGATGGCAAAGGTTGCATCTTTGCCGTCTGCTGGCAGACGGCAAAGAGCCTGCAACCTTTGCCATCAGCTGGCAGACGGCAAAGAGACCAAATAGGCCAGACGAGCGCTTACCAGGTTGAACAGGTAGCTGCCACATGGCCTCTTTGCCATCTGCCAGCAAATGGCAAAGTGCCTATATTGCCCCATTTAATTTTGTTTTTTCTTATATCAATTCATTTTCACAGAAAATCAAACATAGATATATATGACCAATATAGCATATTCAACACATATTACCAATAGTCATGAACACATATATATCCAACACATATCCATGAACACATATCCAACACATGTTACCAATAGTAGCAAGTTTCATCCATACATATACATAGTTTCATCAATATTACACAGTTTCATCATAGGTAGCAAGTTTCACAAAGTCAAAACAAAAACTAAAGACAAGCACTCCATCAACCCAAGCTTCCGTGATCTGAAGCAAATCTACAAAATGGGAAAGAAGAAAGTTAGAAGAAGAAGACTAGAAGAAGAAGATTATTATGATGCAACTAAAATGTGAATATTATTATGATGCAACTTATATCTGTAAAATAGGTCATTTTGGAGCTAAGTATGGTTATTATGTCATTTTTGAGCTAGCTAAGCATACTAAGTCATTTTGGTGTAAAAAATGCTAAGTAAGGTCATTTTGGAGCTAAGTAAGTTTATTATGTCATTTTGGAGCTAGCTAAGCATATGAAGTCATTTAGGAGACTAAAATATGTCATTTCTTAAGCATATTATGTCATTTTAGAGCTAGCTAAGCATATTAAGTCATTTTGGAGGAAAAGATGCTAAGTAACGTCATTTTAGAGCTATCCTAGGTTAATAGGTCATTTTTGAGCTAGCTAAGCATATTAAGTCATTTTGGAGGAAAAAAATACTAAGTATAGGTCATTTTAGAGCTATCCTAGGTTAAATAGGTCATTTTGGAGCTAATTAAGCTTATTATGTCATTTTTTAGCTAGCTAAGCATATAAATCATTTTGGAGGAAAAATGCTAGTATAGGTCAGTTTAGAGCTATCCTAGGTTAAATAGGTCATTTTGGAGCTAATTAAGGTTATTATGTCATTTTTGAGCTAGCTAAGCATATGAAGTCATTTCGAAGGAAAAATTGCTGAGTATAGGTCATTTTAGAGCTATCCTAGGTTAAATAGGTCATTTTGGAGCTAAGTATGGTTATTATGTCATTTTTGAGCTAGCTAAGCATATTATAGCATTTTGGAGCTAAATAGGTCATTTCTTAAGCATATTATGTCATTTTGGAGCTAGCTAATCATATTAAGTCATTTTGGAGGAATAAATGCTAAGTATAGGTCATTTTAGAGCTATCCTAGGTTAAATAGGTCATTTTGGAGCTAATTAAAGTTATTATGTCATTTTTGAGCTAGCATGAAGAATGACAAGGCTAATGCATTACATATCCCCGTACTGATATAAGTTGGCGCTGCCTTGATGGTGTGGCGCACCGCTCATTTTGCCACGCCGATCCTTTGCATTGTTGTGGGTGGATAGCCATTGGGGAGAGCACCACTCATCCACCAACGCCTCCCAACAATCCTGCCTATCCGCACACCATCTCGGGGGCACCTAAGTTAAGTAAGAGAAATTTGAGCGCTACGCCTACGAATCAAATCAAGGAAACTAAGTACAAGGCCTTAAGAATAGGTAATTACCTTCATGTACTTCTCCTTACTCAGATACTTTGTGCGGCACTTTGACTTGGACCTCCTAATACCAGTCGAGGCGAAGTAGTCTCGAATAGCCTGCGTTCGAGCCTCGTTCCGCTAGTTTTGAAGTAGGCGCCTGCACTCGGCGTCGATAACCCGAGCCGCGGCCTCCTCCTGTCCCTCAGCACACCTGTAGAAGGTCTGCAATCAAACAAGAAAACACGGATTAGTACAATCACTAGGGTTGCCAATCAAACAAGAAAACACAACGTAGACGAGAGAGAAAAAATTACCCAAAACATCTGGATCACAACGTCGGCCACCGTGTGGCACTCGACACTGCCGATCCTCTCCCCCGGCGGGGCCGGGGCAGCCAAGTAGTGCTCCCAGGTCATTCCTAGCTCTGGAACCTGGCCCTCACCGGGCAACGTGACCCACCCCGGGAAGCTCTGGCGACAAATCACACCAAGGACTGTGTTGGGCCTGCGGACACCACGGCCGTGTTTCCAAGACCTGCAGTATGACAAGGCTAACGCATTAGATATTCGAAGAAACGTGAAGGCAAAAGGTTAAAAAAGAGTAAATGCACTTATTTCTCCCCATCAGGCGCAATCAACCACCTCTGGTCAGGGGTCGCCGGGGTGGGCGGGAGCTTTGTACCACCACGCTGGTAGACATTGCCCCCCTCAACCCGCTCGCTCTCGCTATAGCTATCAGAACTATAGCCACCCTCGCCACCATCAGCATGGCCACTCGACTCCGGCCAGTCCCCCAATCGGTTCGGCTGCGACGTAGCCTGATCCAGAGTCTCGTGGTACGGAGCCTCTGGGACCGGAGTCTCGTGGGGCGAAGGCTCGTCGGCCCGAGGCTCGTCGATCGGGGTCCGAGACGGGTCCACCTCAGGCGGCTCCATCTCAGGCGGAGCAGTCATGTGGTCAGGTGAATCAGCTGGGGGTGGCGGCGAGGAAGGCATAGTAGCAGTCTTCCTACCTCTCCCGCCGCCACGTCCACCTCTACCAGCCTTCTCCTTCTTCTTCCCCCACCCCCCCGACCTCTCCCGGCCGAAGAAGAAGCGACCGCCGATGGTGTCTGCATACTGAGATCCAGCGATCTCCGGAGGGTCTGGGGTGGAATGGAACTACCCCTCCCACCACGCGCCGAGGAAGGAGCCTCGGAGCGCTCTCGACCCGCGCCCACCATCTGTCAACACCTGCAATGACAAAGAGTAAACAAAATTAGTAGAACATAAAAAAAGAATACCTGACATGAATAATAATATGTATATAATTTAAGTGTATCATCATCACGAACATAATAAAAAATGGAATACCTAACATGAACTATAATATTAATCTTCATCGTCTATATATGCTTCGGGGTCAATAAATGCATCATCATCATCACTATCAGTAATGACGTGCTCATCATCATCATCAATAAATGCATCAACATGTGGAAGGCCTCCTTTATGTAATCGGTTAAGCATTGATAGGTCATCCGCAGCAGTAACGTCTTCTTGTTCCGGCTCTTCTTGTCCTGGCTCTTCTTGTTCCGGCTCATGCTCGAATTCACTGCCGCTATCTACTTCAATGTTCTGGGGCGAAGTAGAGCGGTTCTTGAAACGTTATTTGGAAAGACGTGTTTCTTGGAAGAATTCTCCTTCATATGTGTCTGGGTTAATGTGAGGTTCATAATCCTCTTCATTGGGGGGAGGTGGTCTAACATGTGGGGGCACTTCATAAACGACATCCCAACCATTTAGATTTGGATCACTTTGGCAGGCCCACGGTAGATAGAAAACTTGGGTTGCCTGTTGAGCCGTAATATAGACATCGGGAACATCCAAATGGGTTCTTTGTTTGATTTCGACTAGCCCTAGATGTTCATGAGTCCTTCTAGTCTCCTTCGGCTGGAACCAATAACATTTGAAGACTACGACATTCGGTGGGTTTGCACCATAGAATAGAAGTTCATAAATTGCTTCAACTCTTCCATAATACTCGGTATCTCCTTCGCCGATAGCAGAGACACAACAATTTGTAGACTTTTGGTCGGCCATAGATAGATCTTTGCCATAGGTACGAAAGCGATACCCGTTGATGTCGTATTTGTCAAATGAACGGACCTTATAGTCAAAACCATTAGCAACTTGTCTCAATTCGGCGTCCATAGACTCTGAACTAGCCTACAAGTTTAATACAAAATGATTGTTGCATTAGCCGGAAAATAGACGAAGAAATGAAATGGTCTAATGGAAATTACCGTTTGTTTGAACCAAGAGATGAAACCTGGATAGCCGCATCCATGCATTGCCAGAAGCTCATACTCTTCGACGGAATCCTTTTGGATCACCGCTCCATACGAGAATTTGGCGACGTATCGACTGTATCAAATATCCGGGAATAAGAGCAGTTCAAAGGAATTAGAGGTTGCGAAACAATGTACCGAGAACTTACTCGATGTACGGCCGCACTTCTGTTAGATTGTTCAAGATATACAACGTAATGGTCCGCCCTTCGTCGACATCCAACAATAAGGAAGTATAAGCACCGGCTGGTGCGAGCTTCCCTTTGAATAGGCTAAGGTTGGATCCACCCTTTTTAGGGTCGCCAGCATTGTACCGAGGCTTCGGATTATGCAAATGACGATTTTTGGCTTTGTAGTGTGCTGTCACGAAGTTTGCCGCCTCCTCAGTAATGAATGCCTCGGCCATCGATGCTTCAATTCAACGTTTATTTTTACATTTTGCTCGAAGTGTCTTCTGCATCCTCTTAGTTGTGTAGCACCAACGATTTTGCACGGGCCCCCCCAATCGTGCCTCGGTCGGGAGATGCAAAATCAAATGCTGCATTGGATTAAAGAAGCCCGGTGGAAAGATCTTCTCTAACTTGTAGATCAACTCTGGCGCCAACTCTTCCAGTTCTTCTAGGAAGCCAGGCGATAGTTCTTTCGCACAAAGAACATGGAAGAAATAGCTCAGCTCTGCCAGTACTAGCCATTCATCCTCAGGGATAAAGCCACGCAACATCATCGGCATTACCCGCTCAAGCCATATGTGCCTATCATGACTCTTGAGACCAAATATTTTCAATTTTTCAAGGCTCGCTCCCCTCTTTAGATTCGCTGCATACCCATCGGGGAACATCAACTCCTTTTTCACCCACAGGATAATTTCCCTCATATCTGGCCTTCCAAGATTGAACCATGCCTTTGGCTTCGCCCAGTTCTTCTTTCCTTTCGGTTGTCGCATGTTTTGTAGCGGTCTATCACATAGAGCCTCCTGATCGACTCTAGCCTTAGGATTATCCTTTGTTTTCCCCTCTATGCCGAACAATGTCCCAAAGAGGGCCTCGCCGACATTCTTTTCAATGTGCATCACGTCGATGTTGTGTGGGTAAAGGAGGTCTTTGAAGTAAGGCAGATCCCACAAGCATGTCTTGTGAGTCCAGGCGTGTTCCGAATTATACCCCTTGAAATACCCTGGACGGTCTGGATCCGGCTCGAGAGTGTTTAACTTATCCAGGGTCTGTTGGCCTGTCAACACAGGTGGTGCAGAGTTTTTGACAACTCTACCTTTGATGAAGTTCTTCTTGTCTTTTCTGAACTTATGGCGAGGATCCAGGAACTGTCTATGCATGTCGAAGCAAGAAAACTTGCCACCCACCTGCAGCCGACGAAACTCAAGAGCTGCTTTGCATGTGGGGCATGGGAACCTACCATGCACACACCAGCCAACGAATAGCGCATACGCCGGCAAGTCATGCATCGAGTACATGTACCACACACGCATTAGGAAGTTTTTTTTGTAGCGGCGTCGTATGTCTTGATCCCATTATCCCAAGCTTCTTGCAATTCATCCTTAAGCGGTTGCATGTACACATTCATACTCTTCCCCGAATAGTTGGGCCCCGGAATTATCAACGTCAGGAAAATGTTCTTTCTTTGCATAATCTGTCCGGGAGGGAGATTGAGTGGAATGACAAATACAGGCCAACAACTGTATTGGGCTGCCATCATACCAAACACGTTGAACCCATCCGTGCTTATGGCGATTCGAGGATGCCTTGGATCTGCCGCTTTAGCATGATGTATTGCATCGAAGCGCTTCCACGCAAAAGCGTCCGATGTGTGTACCAACATCGGCTCCCCATCTGCATCTAGTTCGGTTCTTTTGCCCAATTTGTGCCATGTCATTTGTCTGGCCGTCTCTTCGACCATGAAAAGATGTTGAAGTCTTGGTATGATTGGCATATACCAAAGAACATTAACTGGGATTTTTGTCTGACTCTTCTCACCCATACCGTTGTCTACCACAACATACCTGGAAGACTGGCAAACAGACAATACTTCAAGTCCGCATACTCAAGCCTAAATAAGGCACATCCTTTCTCACAGGCATCTATCTTCTCATAGGGCATCTTAAGTACACGGAGGATTTTGTCCGACTGGTACACGAAGGATGGCCTTTGGGTAGAAAGCGTCCAAATAGTGTCATCATCGCGTCGTAGCATTCTCTGCCCAAGTTGAATTGAGCCTTCAGAGCCATTACTTGTGCGATGGCATCCAGCTGACAAAGCTCAGTGTGCTCGTGGAGAGGACATTTTGAAGACTCCAACATATCATTGAAGGCCTCTGCAGATTCCTCCATCTCATCATCCGAATCCCGAGCATCATCAAAGTCTTCCACCATGTCTTCCATCCCGGTACCATGCTCGTCGGTGCGACGACGGCCCTCCTCAGCTCTGGCACGTTGGGCAGACTCACCATGAAATGTCCAGACCGTATAATTAGGCGTAAAACCCCACTTCTGCAGGTGTTTGATCATTTCAAACTCTGACCTCTTATGATAGTTGTCGCACTCGACACAGGGGCACCAGGTTTTTCTCTGTCCATTTGCAAATGCGACTCTCACAAACCCCTTGGTTTTTGTTATCCATTCATGGGTCATGGCTTTCTGACTAGTGTGACCGGTGTACATCCACGCACGATCACTCATCTTGCCTAGCTACTAGACACACAAGAAATATATACATAATTTAGCAAACCATATTCATCAATTAATAGAGTTTGTCAGTTTTATTATGTCCATGCAACCTAGACGCTAATAGGTAAAGATAGGTCCTAATCCCACCCGAGTATGTGTAGATTGGGTTCGTTTTCCCATGCTCTACTCCGGATCCGACGCAAAATTTTGGCAGCACCTCCCCACTGTTCTCCTGATACATGTCTCGGCAATAAGCAGAGAGGATGTGTACCCGAAGAACAACAGGGAGGCACTGACAAAATTCTGCGTCGGATCCGGAGCAGAGCATATGGGAAAACAAACCCAATCTACACATACTCGGGCTGTCCATGGATAATGTTGGACAATTGGAAAGAATCACGGTTATAAATATGCAAATGCATGCATATTTATAGATGTAACCCTTTCGAACGGGAGACGCATAGTGGTCACGCATACTGATGATTCAATCTACCTACAGCTAGCATGTTTCATCGGCACGAAGACCGGAATAGAGCAAATGAAGGGGGGAGGAGGAGATGTCATTTGTGCTCACCCACGAACGCCGGGGCGGAGCTCGTTGAACGCACGGGGAGGTCGTCGAACACCAGACCCTCGCAGCGACGAAACAACTGCACATTTAAATCCACCCGATCAACACAAATATATATGATGTTTTTCATAACAAAATCGGAAAATATATGACCTAACTCATTATTCATAAAAATATGGCCCCGTCGGCCTCTGGAAGGCCGAAAAGCACCTTTTCGGTCAACAGGAGGCCGAAGAGGTGTCGAGGGTCGGGGGTATCGTGTCTGGGTGTCATGGTGTCAAAAGGACAAAGATAAATTATATCCGGCAAAAGTGGACTGTAAAGAAAAGCCTGCTACATGATCCTCTGAACATCTATAAGAATATCCTAAATCTTGGCTGCATGCATGTGTTTTTTCGAAGTCTAAGAAGAAAAAAAAAACTAACATGCCTTTCAGTGTGCACTTAAATAGTCTGTCCGCTGTACAATGTGATTTTTTTCAGTAGGGGTATAAGCGAGAACTCATAGACATCTTACCTTGGGCAAGAAGTGCTCAAGCAAGGAAACAAGAGTGACCAAGGCTGGATCAAGCCCAATCTCCTCCTTTGGCTCCCTTAATGCTGTTGCTGCATCATCAGCATCACCCTCCTCTGCCTTTCCTCCGGGCAATGCAACCTCCCCTGCAAATCTCAAGTGGAGAAAACAAAATCAGATAGGGTTTATCCAGCTCGTGTCTAGGTTGGTATCTATTTGTGAACCTGATTGTTCAAATATAAAAGCTAAGGCAAGCCAAACCAGCACTGAAGAGAAAAAGCTAGGTTAAAAATCCAAATTTTCTTGTAAGAATGTTGGGTATCCGCTGATTGCTGTTTTAGAGGATGTTGACAGGCAAACAACAGTGATAGCAAAATAATTCTTAGGATAGTGCAACAAGCTGGACAATAATCAGAGGGCGGCAGATGAGACTGGGCATTATCATGGGATGTGTTTGCACATGCATGTCTTGATCATTGTAGTACCTTCACTGAGCATGACTTGCGTAATTGAAAAGTATGTACTTTTGAGTTATTTCTCTACCTAAAACAGTAGATATTGCAATCAATCATGTAAAGTGGATCTTATGAACTCTGTTCATTTCAATAAAAAATATAAAATTTCCTATAGTGTTTTCCAAGACATATCCAGCAGAACTTTACTGAATCTTCTAAGCTTGATGGTAGTGTGTATAAGATATTGCCTATAAGATCACTTTCTGGTAATGATCGGACATGTAGAAAAACTTTAAAAGACAGCCAAATAAAATGACAAGCAGCAGCTAAAAGAGAAATAACTGAATATACAACTTTTTTGAAGCAAGTTTCATTTGTGCTCTCCAGATGGACGGCTGAAATGATAAGATATGTTATTCACGATATCCCCTTTTTTGCAAAATTATATTCCTTCTTTTATACAACTTAGCATTGCCAACTCGCAGTTGTACAACAATAGGTTTTGCAGTCATGTAAGTCAGATCGCAAGAATTTTTGTTCATTTCATTAGAAAAAACTAAAGTTTCTGAAAGTGCATTGCAAGAGACCCAGTAGAACAACATTGAATCTTTGAAACTTGACTACAAAGTATATAGTATTTGCCTTATAAAGTTCTCGGTCTTGGTACTTTAGTTACCTTCAGCCAATGAAGAAACTGAGTTGGAAAGTGAAAATATTATGCATCTCAACATAGATTAAGGTACGTACTATCTCTAATTGATTTTTTCAATGTAATTCATTCTAATATAGGCTTCCAAAGTATTAATATTCTAGAAACATGATTTTGACTTCAAATGCAACATTATCTTAATTCAGTCTACTCATTGGTTTGATTCATTCTTCACAACTGCTCCCTTTTGTTGCTCAATGTTTAGTGCAAAAACATCCAGCCGTGTATACACCAACTGTAGAGAGTTCTTCCTAAGTCTAACTGAGGTTTCTTTCTGCTACATGTATACACTAACAAGATTATAATCATCACATGTCGGTAGATGTAAGAACCAAACATCACTGTCATTTTGTTTTGCCAGCACATTACCGAGTCGTTCTATTTTCAGGTTGTGGAGATGTTCGTTGCGTTACCTTTGGCCTGGCTCCGGCGGTGGTGGAGGAGAGCCGGCGCAGGGAGGAAGGTCGGCGCGGGGCGGGTCGTGGATGGCGCAGGGGCGGGCTGCGGTGGCGGGGAGGGCCGCGGTGGCGGGGAGGGCCGCGGGGCACGCCGCGTTGGCGAGGAGGGCCGCGGGGAGGGGGCGGCGCCGCGGCCTGGCTCGGTGGAGGGGCGGGCGTAGGGGCGGGCTGCGGTGGCGGGGAGGGCCACGGGGCACGCCGCGGTGGCGGGGAGGGCCGCGGAGAGGGGGCGGCGCTGCGGCCTGGAACGGTGGAGGGGCGGGCACAGGGGCATGCTGCGGTGGCGGGGAGGGGCGGGCCGGTGGCGGTGCTGGGCGGTGGCGGGGAGGGGCGGGCCGGCGGCGGTGCTGGCGGCCGTCGGGAACGTGGGCTAGGGCGGCGGGTGCGGTGGTGGGTGTGTGTGAGGTGGGGGGAGAGAGAGGGTGTGGGGTCGGGCTGGGAGAGAGAGGGTGGGGGGGGGAGGGGAGGTGTGGGGGGGTTGGGGGGGCAGGCTGGGAGAGAGAGGGGAGAGAGAGAGAGGGGTGGGGCCGGGCTGGGAGAGAGAGGGGAGGAGATAGCCCCACCTCTTTGCCATCAGCCAGCGGATGGCAAAGGCCCACATCTTTGCCATCAGCCAGTAGATGGCAAAGACCCACCTCTTTGCCATCAGCCAGTAGATGGCAAAGAATCTTTGCCGTCTGCTGGCAGATGACAAAGAGGTGGGGCTAGTGGGCCGTTACAGCGCCGGCATCCACTGGACCCCACCCACTTCTTTGCCGTCTGCCAACAGACGAAAAAGATTCTTTGCCATCTGCTGGCAGACGACAAAGAGGTGGGTTGATAGGCCGTTACAGCGCCAACATCCACTGGACCCCACCCACCTCTTTGCCGTCTGCCAGCGGACGGCAAAGATTCTTTGCCATCTGCTGGCAGATGGCAAAGAACTGGCTGATGGCAACCAGGTTCTTTGCCGTCTGTCAGTTCTTTGCCGTCCGTTTTTTGTAAGCAAATGGTAAAGACGTTCTTTGACATCCGCTGGCAGACGACAAAGAGCTGACTGATGGCAAATTCCCTGTTTCCAGTAGTGTTGGATGCAGTACTCCTCTGACCAAACCATCTTCTTCAAGTTTCTTGATTTCCTCAGCAATAAACTATTTTTGCTCCAAGGCCTGCTTCTGGACCTTCTGCTTGACGGGTCGGGCATGTGGGCAGACAGCAAGGTGGTGCTCGATTACCTCCCTGGGAACACCGGGGATATTAGATGGTTGCCACGCAAACACATTGATATTCGCCCACAGGAAGGCAACAAGCACGCTTTCCTATTTGTCATCAAGGGTGGCGCTGATAGTGAAAGTACCATCAGCGCTAGCCAGCCCTGCCGTGACCTTTTTCACTTGGGGTGGAGAAGCCTTGGATCTCTTGCTGTTGGAACTCTCTTGCATGTCATCAATGGGCGCAGCACATTCCACAGAGGTACGGTTCCCGGATTCCTTGCCAGTGCCTCTGCTATGCTTTCCCTTGGCGGGAATTGTGGCTTCTGCGACCTCTGCCGCGACCGCGTCCTGGTACATCTTATCCACGCAAATAATTGCATCTTTCTTGTCCGACGGAACGGAAATGACGCCCATCGGCCCTGGCATCTTCAAGGTGTTGTAGGCATAGTGGGATGCTCCCATGAATTTGGCCAGAGCCGGGCGCCCAAGGATCCCATTGTACGGCAGGGGGAGGTCAACCACATCAAACACAACTTTCTCAGTCCTGTAGTTCAACTCTCCTCCAAATGTCACTGGCAACGTAACCTTTCCCTTAGGACGGCTCCTGCCGGGATTGACTCCTTGAAATGTGCATGTGGCCTTAAGTTCTTCCTCTGCTATCGGGAGTTTGCTGATAACCTTTGGGGAAATCAGATTCAACCCGGCCCCGCCGTCAACCAGCATCTTTGTGACCTTGAGGTTGCGAATTGTTGGTGAGACCAACAACGGCAAGCACCCTACCGCAGTAATGCGGTCGGGGTGGTCCTCTTCATCAAAGATGATGGGCGTGCGTGACCACTTGAGCGGCTTCCGAGAATCTGCCGCTGGCTCCATGGCATTGACTTCACGCACCCACTATTTAAGTTGGCGGTGAGAGGAGTGCAAAGATGCACCCTGTCAATGCACATGGCGTCAGTGGCGTTCTGGAATTCCTGCTCGCTGGTTTCCTCTTCATTCCCTCCATCACTCTCATTACTGCAATCCTCCTTCTCTTGTCCTTTGGCGGGTTTCCCTTGGTTCCGAGGAGCCTTGCCGGGGCGATTTGCTTCACCACCCCGGCCCTTCACGCCAGCGCCATTCTGACCTTTTTCCTTATCGCGCTTCTCATACTCAGCCTTCTGCCTCTTGACGAGCTTCTCAACCTGATGACACTCCTGGAGATCATGGCCCTTGGTTCGATGAATCTTATAGTACGGCCCATCAGTTTTCCCAGCTTTCTCGACAGCCGCCGCCTCTCGGCAGTCAGCGCATGCGGTAGCCTCCTTGCCGGGGGCTTCAGCCTTGGCCTTCTTGCCAGTACTAGGCGTGCCTGACCCCTCAACAGTCATCACTGTCTTATCCTTGCGCTTCTTGTTGTACTTCTTGTTCTTCTTCTTCTTACTGATGGTCTCGTCGTCATCTTCTGAGTCAATGTCGATGCAATCTTCCTCTCTGGGAAGTTTCCTCCCCTCCTCCACCCGAGCACATTTGTCCACCAAAGTGTAGAGCTCCTTCACAGTCTTGGGCAACCGAACGTTCATCTTGGAACGTATCCTGCGGTTGCGCATGTTGGATTGGAAGGTAGCTATCACGGCAGCTGGGTGGATATCTGGGATATTTCTGTGGACTCGGCTGAATCTCTGCAAGTACTTTCGTAGAGTTTCTCCCTCTTTCTGCTGGAGAAGCTGCAAGTCGTTAGGCCGCCCTGGTTCTTGATGGCTGCCCGTAAAGGCACCAATGAACGAGTGGCACAGGTCAGCCCAGGTCGAAATGGAGTTCTCCGGCAGGTGCATCAGCCAAGACCTCACATTTGACTTGAGGGACAAAGGGAAGTAGTTGGCGAACACCTTCTCATCTCTTCCCCCGGCAGCTTGAACAGCGATGGTGTAGATGCTCAAGAACTCTGCCGGGTTTAGTCTCCCATCATACTTCTCGGGTATCTCTAGCTTGAACGTGCGAGTGGACGGCCAACGGACTTGCCGCAACTCATGGGTGAAGGCAGGGCACCCAACCTCGAAAGGCAGGCACCCGCCATCTTCGAGCGCGGGCTCGTCGACGTCGGGGCCATCACACCCATTGGACCAGCGCGGGTTGTCACGGCGCCGATCGTCGATGACGCGCGCACCTTCCCTTCGCCTGCCCTCCGGGGCACGCTGTCAGCCTTGACGTGCTCGAGGGTCTGATGAGGCCATCGAGATGTCATCGGGTGCTTGGTTTTGCAGCTCCCGGGCGACTTGCCGTGGTGGGGATTGCACCATAAGGGTGGCCCCTCCCGCACGGCCAGCCGCACAAGCCGCCGTTGCTGCCTGGGAAGGCCGTGGTGGTCCGGCCCGCTGTGATCCTTCCGCCTCGGCAAAACCAATCAGACTTTGGATGGTGGCTCGCCACTCATCCATCTGGTCTGCCGCCGGTGGAAATCTCAACAGCAGTTGGGCTCGCGCCATGGCCTCTGAGGCAGTGCTTGGCATAGGTGATGACAATGTAGATCATAGTGTCGCTCGGCTCCTGACGTTGCCAGTGGCGACCGCGCCGCGCCCTTGCTGCTGCGAACCAGCCGTTTGGACGGCATGGTGACACGGCGGAGGCGCCTGAGGGCCAGCGGCTCCGTTGGGCACAGTAGCTGGGTCAGCCCGCCCCGGGGGTGGCGCATGCCCCACGGTCGCGCTCGCAGCGGGGGCGGCCGAAGGGTTGCGATTCGCCCCAGAACGAGCATCATCACTGCGGCTGTGCCCGTTGGTGAGGAGAAGGGGTTCAGGCGGAATGATCCCTCCATCCGTACCTCGTGGAGCATGGCCGTTGGGATGTTGCTGATGCTGCCCTTCCCCGGTACCTCCCGTTCCTGCTTCGGCCGTGGGGGAGGTGGCGACGGCGCCGCCTGCGCCGACCACGTCCCCCGAAGTATCCACACCCTCGTGAGCCCCCGCATTCCCCACGACGTCGGCGGTCGCGGGCGGCGGAGCCTTCGAGGTGGATGGGTGATTTGCAGCTCCGGGCTTCCTCTTGGGCGCCATAGTCGATGACGCCGTTGACGACGAAAATGTCGATGAAGATGACGCGCAGCGTACGCTCTCGGTTTCGCGCAAGTGATCCCCCTTCCTGGCGCGCCAAAGATGACGTGGGAAACCACGGCCACCTATGGGGGCATGAGCCCCTTTTGGTTCAGCGGGGGGATGGGCACGTTGCACAAAAAGCGGAGAAGCGTCGTGCAGCACGGCAGAGATCACATGGGCAGTCTTTACCCAGGTTCGGGCCGCCGTGAGGCGTAAAACCCTACTCCTGCTTTGGTGGATTGATGGTGGATAATGGTGGTGGACATAGCACACTCGCCCGGCAAGGTCGCTCTAGGGGCGAGAGTGGCTACGTGCGTATGAATATGCGAGGGTCCAACCCTTTCTACGGTCGCCATGGGCCTCCTTTTATAGATTATGGAGTCACCACAGTGGCAAATCAGTCTTTGCATACTGATTAGATAGCTAACAGTGCTATCATATCTAACTCTGCAGGCTGACAGAGCGCATTAAATGCGCCGCTCAGTGTCACATCACAGCCCGCCCGGTAGGCCCTGCCGGGCTGTTTTGCCAGCTTCACGCCTGCTCGTTTGACACGTCTCAGGACGGGTGTCATATGGAGGTGTTTGCTGTAGGAAGTGGCTGCCATGTGGCAAAAAGCAGCCACTTAGTCACCTTGGATCTCGACACTGCTTTGATTAATGACTTGCGTCACTTGTGAGGTGGAGCGGTGGAGTGGCTTGCCTCTGCCAGCTCCGGCAGGCCTGCCAGGACGATCTAGGTGCTTGCTTCTGGGGCAAAACCCAGCCCTGTCGGGCTCGCCTGCCCGGCAAGGTAGGTCCTTCCCTTAGCGATGCCTTGTTCCTCTGGCTCACCTTGGCCTTCTAGACTTGCACTTGGATCCTTCAAAGGAATTGATCCTCCTTGTTTGCTCTGATCTTGGTCTTGTAATCTTGTCTCTGGCCTGTGCACAGTCCGTGCAATGGACCCAGGGTCTGTTGCACCGACACATAGATAACCGCAGCAAGCTCGAGGTCATGAACTGGGTAGTTCTCTTCGTGAGGGCGCACTTGACAAGAGGCATAAGCAATCACTCTACGCTCTTACATTAGGACACAGCCTAATCCTTGATGAGAGGCGTCACAGTAGATGACGAAATCCTTCTGAGAATCTAGAGGAACAAACACTGGGGCAGAAGTCAGCTTGTCCTTGAGTGCCAGGAAACTTTCCTGACACTTTTATGTCCAATCAAACTTAACGCCTTTGTGAAGCAGATTAGTCAGTGGCTTGGCGATCTTGGAGAAGTTCTCGACGAAACGGCGGCAATAGCTGGCGAGCCTGAGAAAGCTTCTGACTTGCTTAACATTCTTTGGGGGAGTCCAGTCAAGAATGGCCTGAACTCGTTCAGGGTTGACAAAAATACCATCCTTGGAGATTACATGACCAAGGTAGGTTACTTCAGGTAACCAGAATTCACACTTAGAATACTTGGCATATAGTTGATGTTCCCGAAGCTTTTCCAGAACAAGTCGAAGATGTTCAGCATGTTCTTCTCTGTTCTTGGAATATACAAGGATATCATCCAGATAAACCACGATGAACTTGTCGAGGTATTCCATGAATATATAGTTCATCAGATGAGAGAATGTAGCTGGAGCATTGGTCAAGCCGAAGGACATGACTGTGTACTCGTACGAACCATATCGAGCAACGAAAGTGGTCTTGGGAATATCCTCTTCACAAACCCGGATCTGATGGTAACCCAACCTCAAGTCGAGTTTAGAGAAGACTGAGGAACCAGCAAGTTGATCATACAGATCGTTGATTCTAGGAAGCAGATACTTGTTCTGAATTGTTGCCTAGTTGATAGGCCGGTAATCTTGGACCAATCGATTCGTACCATCCTTCTTCTTGACAAAGAGAGAAGGTGCTCCCCAAGCAGAGGACCTAGGATGAATGAATCCACTGCGAAGAGATTTGTCAATTTCCTCATTTAGCTCAAGGAGTTCATGAGGCGGCATTTTGTAGGGTCGTTTGGTGATAGGTGTGGTGCCTGGTTTCAAGTCAATGATGAACTCGAACTCGAACAGGAGGTATTCCTGGAAGTTCTTCAGGGAAGTCATCTTTGAATTCGCGAACGACTGGAATGTTCTCTATTCCTCAAGAGATGAAGCATTCAATGCATTCAGTGCATATATCTGGCTCTTAGCATTCTGAGTTGTTCGGGCTGAGTATTGGATTGTCTGGCCAGAAGGGTGAGTGATCTGGATTGTTTCAGCAGCATAGTCAATTAGGGTTTGATGAGGACCCAACCAATTCATGCCCAGAATGACATCTATGGTAGAAACCTTGAGGGCCATAAGTGAAGCAATAAATACTAACCCTCCAATTTCAATATAGTTGTTGTGGGCTATCATTGAGGTATCCCACCTGGATCTTGGAGAGCTAACCACCAGCGGAGGGTACATCTTTTAGAATGATAATTCTTGCTTGCATGCAAATGCTTCAGAAATGAAAGAACGTGATGCTCCTGAATCAAAAGGAATAGAAGCTGGGACTGAATTCACTAGAAGGGTACCCATCACAATTTTGGGGTCCCGTCAAGCTTCTTCAACCTTTACATGATTAGCATGACCATGACTGAGTGCAGGTGGTCTGGCATTAAGGTTTTTGGGCTGACAAGCTCGTGCATTTTGATTCTGTGTCGAGCGGCAGCTGGCAGCATGATGCCCTAGCTGTCCACACTTGCGGCATAAACCATCATTATGGGGAGGAGCCATATCATTGGGGTGTGCACCCTGAATCGCTAGCTGTCTCAGCAGCGGAGGCAAACGAGGTGCAACATAAGATGACCTTGGTGTTGGAGCAGGTCGGTGATAAACATTGTGTGGGATCCAGACTCGACATTTTAGAGCAGGCTGACCCGAGGATGGGCCAACATCTTGAGTACGCTTGAGCAACTCCTGGTACTCAGTCAGACCAGTTTCAGCTCAGAAGGCTTGGCTGACAAGCGTCGCAAAGTCTGTGCAATCATGAACAGCAAGTGTGAGCTTTATATCAGGACGTAGTCCTTCACGCAATTTTTCCTGCTTGCGAGCGTCAGTGCAGACGTCATCCTCAGCATAGCGGGATAATTCAAGGAATTTCCTCTGATATTCATCCACAGTCATTTTTCCCTGTGAGAGTTTGCGGAACTCCTTCTTCTTCTGGTTCATTAGACCTTGAGGAATGTGCCATGCATGAAAGGCTGACTGAAATTCCTGCCAAGTGGTTACAGTTCCATCAGGCAGCATACCCCTGTGGCTTTCCCACCATTGAGCAGCTGGACCCTTGAAGTGAAATGCCGCAAAGGTGACGTAACTGGTAGGGGCAACATTAGCTAACTCCATCTCAAACAGGATGTCATGAAGCCAATCATCAGCATCCATAGGATTGCTGGAGTTGTAGAAAATGGACGGGTTGAGGCACACAAATTCTTGAAGTGTTATTGAGGCAGGCTGTCGATGAGCATTTTAGTTTGGAAACTGGGCCATTACCCTAGTCATAAACTGACGATTCAGCTCAAACTGTTGCATCATTGCGGCAATATAGGGTGGAGGTGGAGGATCGTCAGCCATCCTGCTAAAACAACAGGGAGCGGTTTAACAAGGGGTGGAGTAAGTGTATGGAGTCATTCATGATGTATCCTGAACAATGAGCAAAGGCGTAGTATTTAAAACTGGAGGGAGGAATCTGCAGGGGACGATGCAGGGTGCCCTCGATAAAAGGATCCTACGGCCCGTGAACACTGTGAAGCATATCCTGGCCTTCAATTCAAGAAAGGGGTACCACAAACCACCGGGTGGATGTGATCATGAGATCCTAATGTTAGAGTTAGCAAAAAACTTTAACCTGAATAGAAAAGAGATCAGAATCCCAGAGTAAGGGCGAGGAATAAAATATCCTAATACCACCCATTGGCAAGGTGGGCCCGTAAGCCACATAGCCATGTTAGTAAAATAGTTTTTTTAAAGACAAGACTCAAGTTCGGCCAAGGAGTTGGAAAGGGGAGCTACCTACCGGCAGTCGGCTCTGATACCAACTTGTGACGCCCCCGATCCAATCGTACACTAATCATACACGCCAATGTCTATGATCAAGGTCAGGGGCTCGCGGGAAGATATCACAACACAACTCTAGACACAAATTAAAATAATACAAGACTCATATTACAAGCCAGGGGCCTCGAGGGCTCGAATACATAAGCTCGAATACAAACGAGTTAGCGGAAGCAACAATATATGAGTACAGACATAAGTTAAACAAGCTTGCCTTAAGAAGGCTAGCACAAACATCAACGATGATCGAAAAGGCTAAGGCCTCCTTCCTGGGAGCCTCCTAACAAGTCCTGGTCGTCGGCGGTCTCCACGTAGTAGTAGGCACCCCGGGGGTAGTAGTAGCCGTCGGTAGTGATATCTGGCTCCTGGGATCCACCATCTGATCGCAGCAATCGGGTATAGGGGAAAAGAGGTAGCAAAGCAACCGTGAGTACTCATCCGAAGTACTCGCAAGACTTACATAGGATCTAAACTAAGTATGCATCAGTATCAAAGGAATGGACTATATCTATGGACTAAACTGCAGAATGCCAGAAGAGAAGGGAAATCCTAGCCTATCGAACACTAGCATCTTCAAGCATCTTGCAGCATTTATAAGAGTATAGAATACCATATTATAATTAACAAGTATGTTGTAACATTAGCGCCCAGAGATCCTTTCTCGACTCCCTGCGAGAAAGCAATCCCAGAGCCATCATATCCATTACATGCCTTAGCATCCAGTTCTAGTTGTATCGATCGGGATACAACTCCGAGCGTCCGTTACCATGGACATGGCTATTCGAATAGATATACTTCCCTGCAAGGGTCCACCAACTTACCCAACACGCTCGATTTAACTCTGGTCGAACACACCATCAGGTCATGACCGGCCTCGGCTGATCGACACACCATAGTCCTACCTAGGCTCCGCAGAGAGGTCCCCGCCGGTCTACATCCTAAGCGCTCTGAGGTCTTGGGCCCATCGCCCTTTGCACTTCGGGTCGTTATGCGATGAGCTGGGATGAGCACCACCTCATCCTGGATGGCACTGGCCCAACAGGCCCACAATGCTGAACTAGATGTCTGACAGAGCTTTCGAAAAAATCGTACGACGCCGAGTGCCCATACTTATTCCCGCGTGGTGGTCAGTGCGAAAAAGGCCAGAGGTCTACTCGGATCACATATCCAAACCGTAGTGTGTTGGGAGCATGCAGTAACAAGCAGAGACTCACGATCGATGTGACCCCATCGCCCCATCTCGTGGACTTACGGCAAGGGGCCCGGAATGCTCGGCCGTGCCACGTAGAAAACTCGCGGGTACCCTCCATGTCAACCCGACTCCACAACAACTCGCGGGTACCCTCCAGGTCAACCCGACTCACAAGAGACTGTCGGTAACTCAGGTCCACCTCTACCGGGGTGGTACCGCCTGTCCCTCCAGTCCTGCAGTAACAGTAAATCTCATGGGTACCGTTCGGGGCCGACCCGTCTTTAACATGGTTCTGGGGGTAAAGTCAAAGTAACCGCATGTCCAAAACACCAAGGGAATCCGAGGAATCACCCTCGATGGATTCTACTAGATGTAATCATCAAGGTGAACTTAGAGGAATCTCCCTCGAGGGTTCACTCTTGATGTGTTGCACGACAAAGTCGTTATCGGGAGTGGTGAAGGAGGAATCACCCTCCGTAGACCATGACTAATTAGCTTCACTACAGAGATCTCGTCAGAAGTGCTATGCAAGGTATCACCCTCGGAACTCGATAGTAACCCTGCAGTGTCGTACAGCTAAGGGGGTGTGATGTGTCGGGCTCTGAACGTCGATCACGTTGATCGAGTTGTCGGTCATCAAGCGGGGGCAACTGGGAAAAGGTGAGGGGCCACTGGTGGATCACTAACCAACATGTACTAAGCAGATATGATAAACAGGTAAGGTACGAAAGCAGGTAACAAAAGCAGGCTATGCATCAGAATAGGAGCATTCAATGATAGTAGCAAAAACTAATTCAAACATGAGAGAGAATGGAATGGGCAATATCGGAATGATCAAGGGGGGTTTGCTTGCCTGGAAGCTCTGCTGAAAAGGAAG
This sequence comes from Thinopyrum elongatum, assembly GCA_011799875.1. Taxonomy (NCBI): domain Eukaryota; kingdom Viridiplantae; phylum Streptophyta; class Magnoliopsida; order Poales; family Poaceae; genus Thinopyrum; species Thinopyrum elongatum. Next base: position 304,519,442 of record CM022303.1, on the reverse strand, counting down.
AAGGGTTGTCAGTGACGTAGTCGATCACAGGGGCAACATCGGTCTCGGGGCCTACCGGAGAGAAGAGGGGGAAGAAACAATAAATACAATGCAAACAGATGCATCACTAAGCATGACATGACGGTATGCAGTGCTAGGAGTGTTCTAATGCGGTACTACATGTTACAGACGGAGAGGGAAAACATCCGAAGGGGTTTTCCCGGTGTTTGGCATTTTCCGGACAAATGAAAAGAGGGGGACGGTTCCATGTTCAGCATGCTAGGGGCATGTGATAGATGAACGGGTTGCATATTTGGAAACACTGGATTTTTCTGAACAACTTTCAGATATAAATTATCTTCATCCGAGTTACGGATTATTTTCTATTACTTTTAAAGTTTTAAACATTTTCTTAAATTCTAGAATTTATTTAATTTTGAAAAATAAAAGGAAAAGGCTAGGTGCACCCGGTCCAGTGCACCGAGGAGTGTACAGGAAGCTGACAGTGGGGCCAGTCAACTGCCCAGTCAGCAGTTAACTGGTCCATGGTTGACTGGTGAGATATAAATTATTTTCATCCGAGTTACAGATTATTTTCTATTAATTTTCAAAGTTTTAAACATTTTCTAAAATTCTAGAATTTATTTAATTTCAAAAAATAAAAGGAAAAGGCTAGGTGCACCCGGTCTAGTCCACCCAGCAGTGTACTGGAAACTAATAGTGGGTCCAGTCAACTGCCCAGTCAGCAGTTGACTGGTCTATGGTTGACTGGTCAAAGGGCCCAGTGGGACCCGACTGTCAGTGACAGAGTCCATTTAACAGCATTTTAATTAAACTAATTACTAAGGGCTTTGTGATGAACTATAATATGCAAGGGATGGAGAAAACGATTCCTAAGCTCTTTGTGATGCTTAAGGCCGCGGAGGTAGAAATCAAGAAGGGGCATCAAGTGTTGATGGTTTAAAAGACCACTGGTTTCAAGAAAGGCAAGGGAAAGAAAGGGAACTTCAAGAAGAATGACAAGCAAGTTCTTCCTCCAGTGAGGAAACCCAAGGCTGGACCCAAACCTGAGACTGAGTGCTTCTACTGTAAGGGGAATGGTCACTAGAAGCGGAATTTCCCCAAGTACTTGGCAGATAAGAAGGCTGGCAACGTCAACAAAGGTATATGTGATATACATGTTATTGATATGTACCTTACTAGTGCTCATAGTAGTGCCTGGGTATTTGATACTGGTTCAGTTGCTAATATTTGTAACTCGAAATAGGAGCTGCGGAATAAACGAAGACTGGCTAAGGACGAGGTGACGATGCGCGTCGGAATTGGTTCCAAGGTTGATGTGATTGCCGTCGGCACGCTACCTCTACATGTACCTTCGGGATTAGTTTATTTGGTGCTTGTGTTGAGCATGACATTATATCTGGATCTTGTTTACTGTGAGACGGTTATTCATGCACCCCTTGTGAATGGTTTATTCCTATCGAATCTCGATCATAGTGATACACATATTCATAATATTGATGCCAAAAGAAACAAAGTTAATAATGATAGTACTACATATTTGTGGCACTGCCGCTTAGGTCATATTGGTGTAAAGCGCATGAAGAAACTCCATGCTGATGGACTTTTGGAAACTCTTGATTATGAATCATTTGAGACATGTGAACCATGCCTCATGGGCAATATGACTAAAACTTCGTTCTCTAGAACAATGTAGCAACCTAATGGCTTATTGGAAATAATACATACCGATGTATCCGGTCCGATGAGTGTTGAAGCACGTGGTGGATATCGTTATTTTATTACCTTCGCAGATGATTTGAGTAGATATGGGTATATTTACTTAATGAAACACAAGTCTGAAACATTTGAAAAGTTCAAGGAATTTTAGAGTGAAGTGGAGAATCATCATAACAAGAAAATAAAGTTTCTACGATCTGATCGTGGAGGTGAATATTTCAGTTACGAGTTTGGTATGCATTTAAGACAATGTGGATTGTTTCACAGCTCATGCCACCTGGAACACCACGGCATAATGGTGTATTCGAACGTCGTAATCATACTCTATTGGATATGGTGCGTTCTATGATGCATCTTACCGATTTGCCACTATCGTTTTGGGGTTATGCATTAGAGACAGCCGCATTCACTTTAAATAGGGCACCGTCTAAATCCGTTGAGACGACACCGTATGAGTTATGGTTTGGCAAGAAACCTAAGTTGTCGTTTCTTAAAGTTTGGGGATGCGGCACTTATGTCAAGAGGCTTCAGCCTAATAAGCTCGAACCCAAAGCGGAGAAGTGCGTCTTCATAGGATACCCTAAAGAGACCATTGGGTATGCCTTCTACCACAGATCCGAGGGCAAGATCTTTGTTGCCAAGAATGGGTCCTTTCTAGAGAAGGAGTTTCTCTCGAAAGAAGTGAGTGGGAGGAAAGTAGAACTTGATGAGATATTCATACCTTGTCTCGAATTGGAAGGTAGCACATCACAGAAAGCAGTTCCCATGATGCCTGCACCAAACAAGAGGAAGCTAATGATGATGATCATGAAACTTCAGATCAAGTTACTGCTGAACTTCTTAGGTCGGTCAGGGTACATTCCGCACCAGAGTGGTACGGTAATCCAGTCCTGGAAATTATGTTGGTAGACAATGGCGAGCCTACACACTATGAAGAAGCTATGATGAGCCCAAATTCCAACAAATGGCTTCAGGCCATGAAATCCGAGATAGGATCCATGTATGAGAACAAAGTATGGACTTTGGTGGACTTGCCCGATGATTGGTAAGCCATTGAGAATAAATGGATCTTTAAGAAGAAGACAGACGCTGATGGTAATGTCACCGTCTATAAAGCTCAACTTGTCGCAAAGGGTTTCCGACAATTTCAAGGGGTTGATTATGATGAGACTTTCTAACCCGTAGCGATGATTAAGTATGTTAGAATTATGTTAGCAATTGCCGCATTTCATGATTATGAGATCTGGCAAATGGACGTCAAAACAACATTCCTTAATGTGTTTCTTAAGGAAGAGTTGTATATGATGCAACCAGAAGGTTTTGTCGATCCTAAGGATGCTAAAAAAGTATGCAAGCTCCAGCGATCCATCTATGGACTGGTGCAAGCATCTCGGAGTTGGAATATACGCTTTGATGAGGTGATCAAAGCTTTTGGTTTTATACAAACTTACGGAGAAGCTTGTATTTACAAGAAAGTGAGTGGGAGCTGTGTAGCATTTCTAATATTATATATGGATGACATATTGTTAATTGGAAATGATATAGAATTTTTGGAAAGCATAAAAGAATATTTGAACAAGAGTTTTTAAATGAAAGACCTCGGTGAAGCTGCTTACATATTGTGCATCAAAATCAATAGAGATAGATCAAGACGCCTAATAGGACTTTCACAAAGCACATACCTTGACAAAGTTTTGAAGAAGTTCAAGATGGACCAGTCAAAGAAAGGGTTCTTGCCTGTGTTGCAAGGTGTGAAGTTGAGTAAGACTCAAAGCCCGACCATGGCAGAAGAAAGAGAAAGTATGAAAGTCATCCCCTATGCCTCAGCCATAGGCTCTATAATGTATGCCATGATGTGTACCAGACCTGACGTGTGCCTTGCCATAAGTCTAGCAGGGATGTAACAAAGTGATCCAGGAGTAGATCACTGGACGTCGGTCAAGAATATCCTGAAGTACCTGAAAAGGACTAAGGACATCTTTCTCGTTTATGGAGGTGACAAAGAGCACGCCATAAAGGGTTGTGTCGATGCTAGCTTCGACACAGATCCGGATGACTCTAAGTCTCAAACCAGATATGTATTTATATGGAATGGTGGAGTGGTCAGTTGGTGCAGTTCCAAACAGAGCATCATGGCGGGATCTATAAGTGAAGCAGAGTATATAGCAGCTTTGGAAGCAGTGCAAGGAGTCTGGATGAAGGAGTTTATATCCGATATAGTTGTAATACCTAGTTCATTGGATCCAATGACTAGCTTTTGTGACAACACTGGAGCTATTGCCATTGCCAAGAAGCGCAGGTTTCATAAGAGAACCAAGCACATCAAGCGATGTTTCAACTCCATTCGTAATTATGTTAAGGATGGAGACATAGAACTTTATAAAGTACATACGGATCTGAATGTGGCAGACTCGTTGACTAAACCTCTTCCACGGGCAAAACATGATCAAACCCCAGAACTCATTGGGGGTTAATCACATAGCGATGTGAACTAAAGTATTGACTCTAGTGCAAGTGGGAGACTGTTGGAAATATGCCCTAGATGCAATAATAAATTGGTTATTATCATATTTCCTTGTTCATGATAAAGGTTTATTATTCATGCTAGAATTGTATTGACCGGAAACTTAAATACATGTGTGGATACATAAACAAGTACTGTGTCCCTAGTGAGCCTCTACTAGACTAGCTCGTTGATCAAAGATGGTTAAGGTTTCCTAACCATAGACATGAGTTGTCATTTGATAACGGGATCACATCATTAGTAGAATGATGTGATGGACAAGACCCAACCGTAAGCTTAGCATTTGATCTTATCACTTGAGTTTATTGCTATAGCTTTATTCATGTCAAGTATCTATTCCTAAGACCATGAGATCATGCAACTCCCGGATACCAGAGGAATACCTTGTGTGCTATCAAACATCCCTTTGTAACTGGGTGATCATAAAGATGCTCTACAGGTATCACCGAAGGTGTCTGTTGGGTTGGCATGGATCGATACTGGGATTTGTCACTCCGTGTGACAGAGAGATATCTCTGGGCCCTCTGGGTAATACAACATCGTAAAGTGCTTGCAAGCAATGTGCCAAATGAGTTAGTCATGAGATCTTGTATTATGGAACAAGTAAAGAGACTTGCCGGTAACGATATTGAACTAGGTATGGAGATAGCGACGATCGAATCTTGGGCAAGTAACATATCGCCAGACAAAGGGAATTGCATACGGGATTAACCGAATCCTTGATATCATGGTTCAACTGATAAAAGATCTTTGTGGAATATGTAGGAACCAATATGGGCATCCAGGTCCCGCTATTGGTTATTGACCGGAGAGGTGTCCCGGTCATGACTACATTATTCCCGAACCAGTAGGGTCGCACGCTTAACGTTCGATGACGCCAGAGTAGTATTGTAATATTTGATGATTGGTAACTGAATGTTGTTCAGAGTCCTGGATGAGATTCTAGACATCACGAGGAGTCTCAGAATGGTCGAGAGGTAAAGATTTATATATATGAAGTCATATTTTGGGTTCCGGAAGAAAAGGTGCAGTTTTTCAGTATTGTACCGGGAAGCTTCCAGGAGGTTTCGATGGATTTTGGAGGGGTCCGGAAGTCCACAAGTGGGTCCACCACGTCCCAAGGGATGGCATGGGCTGAGGGGAGGCACCCTGGCCTTATTGGGCCAGGTGCACCAAGTCCTCAAAAGCCCATGTGGCTAGGGAAGGGGAAAAAGGGGAGTCCTAGTAGGAATAGGATTGGACCAGGAGTCCAAATCCTCTCCCCCTTGGCGCCAACTCCTACTAGGAGTAGGGCTGGACTCCCAGCCCTCCCACACATATAAATATAGGGGAGGGGCACAGCAAGGCACCCCAACACATTGGCCTTGGCTGTTGCCCCGTCTCTCCCTCCCGGCATAGTTCTCGTCCACGGTTTTTTGCTTAGCGAAGCCCTGCCGGTATTCTGACTCCATCACCACCACCCCATCATGCTGGTTGTGATCCCATCTACTTCTCCGCCTTCTCTTGCTGGATCAAGGAGGAGGATACGTCATCGAGCCGCACGTGTGCTAAACTCGGAGGCGTCGTCCGTTCGGCACTAGATCGGTTGGATCGTGATCGGATCGCGAAGAGTACGACCACATCAACCGCGTTATATACGCTTCCGCTTTCGGTCTATGAGGGTACATAGACACACTCTCCCCTCTTGTTGCTATGCTTCTCCTAGATAGATCTTGGGTGTTCATAGGTTTTTTTTATTTTCATGCTTCGTTCCCCATCAGCCCCTACTTGCAATTATTACGAGAGAGGAACCGTGTCTCCACCTCTCTATGTTTCTAATACAATAAAATTACAAGAAACTATTTACGCTCTATTTTTATGCATTTTTATGATGATTTTGTTATACCTAATACTTATTATAATGATCATGATTGGGGTGATGATCCTAATGATATTACAAGTGTGTTTGGAAGTGTCATCTTTAGGTAAAAATCCCACTATTTTGGAGAACAACCAATCTTATGAATTTTTTTACAAAAGTTGGTCTAGAGAGGTCATGATTTTAGTTGATGTTAATCCCACTATCTTGGAAGATTATAAAAAAATTATGCATGTTAATCATGAAGAGAATAATTTATATGATAGCTATATTATTGAATTTGATTATGATCCTACATGTAATTATTTTGAGAGAGGTAAGTATAGCTATAAAAATTTCCATGTTACCAAATTACCTCTCATTATATTGAGATTGTCAATGTTTCATTCTTCTTCCTTACATATGCTAAATATGTCTTGTCTTGATAATTTGTTTGCTTATAAATTTCCTATGCATAGGAAGTATGTTAGACTTAAATGTGTTTGTCACTTGTTTTATGATGCTCTCTTTGTGCTTCAATTCTTGTCTTTGATGTGAGCATCATTGAAATCTCAAAGCCTATATTAATGGCTATAAAGGAAGAGCTTGTTGGGAGGCAACCCAATAGTTATCTTTTTGCTTTTATTTTATTTTATTGAGTCACCATGACTATTTCTACTGTAATGATTGTGTTTTTATCTTTTAGTTAGTGTTTGTGTCAAGTAAAGCCTTTGGGATGATTTGGTTGATAATTGACTTGATTCTACGAGAAAAACAGAAACTTTTGTGCCCAGTGCTGGAATTATCATAATCCACTGGAACATGATAAAATTCTGAATTTTTTGCACATGATTGACATACAAATTGTCCACGTTGTCCTAATTTCTTGAGATTTTTTGGAGTTACATAAGTATAGCTTTTGTTTAGATCATTACAGAATATCCAGTTTTAGATAGATTCCATTTTTAATTGCATAGTGTGCTTGTTTTAATTATGCTATGGATTATATTGGGGGTATAAGTCATGGAGAAGTTAGAATACAGTAGGTATTATGCAAGAATAATTATGAATGAATTCACAACAACACCTAATGTTGGAAATATGCCCTAGAGGCAATAATAAAATGGTTATTATCATATTTCCCGTACATGATAAATTTTTATTATTCATGCTAGAATTGTATTGACCGGAAACTTAAGTACATCTATGAATACATAAACTACACCATGACCCTAGTAAGCCTCTACTAGACTAGCTCGTTGATCAAAGATGCTTAAGGTTTCCTAACCATGGACATGGGTTGCCATTTGATAACGGGATCACATCATTAGGAGAATGATGTGATGGACAGACTCAACTATAAGCTTAGCATCAGATCGTATCACTTAGTTATTTGCTACAGCTTTCTTCATGTCAAGTATATGTTCCTTAGACCATGAAATCATATCACTTGCAGATGCCGGAGTAATACTTTGTGTGCTATCAAATGTTACTTCGTTACTGGGTGATCACAAAGGTGCTCTACAGGTATCTTCGAAGGTGTCTGTGGAGTTTCATGGATCGAGACTAGGATTTGTCACTCCGTGTGACAGAGAGATAACTCTGGGCCCTCTCGGTAATATAACATCACAAGAAGCTTCATGTGGCTAATGAGTTTAGTCACGGGATCTTGTATTACGGGATGAGTAAAGAGACTTACTGGTAACGAAATTGAACTAGGTATGGAGGTACCTACGATCGAATCTTGGGCAAGTAACATATCGCCGAACAAAGAGAATTGCATACGCGATTGGCTGAATCCTTGACGTCGTGGTTCAACCGATAAAGATCTTCGTTGAATATGTAGGAACTAATATGGGCATCCAGGTCCCGCTATTGGGTATTGACCGGAGATGTCTCTCGGTCATGTCTACATCATTCTCGAACCCATATGGTCGCACGCTTCATGTTCGGTAGCACCAAATTTTGTCTATTCAGTGACAAAAAACCTGGCGATGATACAGGAACCGTCGCCTATAATCATACTCGGTGACGGTCACCATCACTAGCTGATTTTGCCCCGGTGTGGCTCTCTGCGGCAACTTTGGTGACATTCTGGGCCAATTTTAGGCGACATTTTTGCCATCACTAGGCAAGTGTTTTTTGTGGGACGATTTTTAGTGTCACAGTAAACTTTCGCTGTCACCAATAATCTTGAACGGATTATTGCAGGAAATATAAATAGAAAAAATTAGTCCCTGAGATTTGAACCCACAATCTCTCACTTTCGTAGACATTATAGTAAGAGGTTTACCGGTGGTGAGGTCATGAAAAAAAAGAGGTTTACCACTTGACTAGTGTTTGATTGGTGATAATACTTTGTAGCTCAATTCTTGTATAGTATGTTTTTAGAGGACTTCTATAGCATGTTCAACAGTAGTACATGTACATTTCATTGAAATAATAAAATAATATAATGTTTATGTTGAAACTATTGGAGCGGTGCCTTCATGAGTTATTTCAGGGGATTATCAGGAAACGGACACGCGTCGGTGTCTGTGCAGGCTACGTTCATGGGCGACCCGGTTGCATGTTTGCAGGCATCATGGAGGCGTGTTTGCAGGCGGCCTGGAGGCGTGTATGCGGACGGCGTTTAGGCGAGCGAGCAGGCCACATTTGAAATTCTCACCGGAAGACGTGCCTTCGCCTAGCCGGTCGTCCGACCGCCGTGGTAGTCTGTGCATACTAAAGGAGTAAGATCAGACTGCGGCAGCCTTTGACCACCCATCCGGCTGCCTATCCAACCACCTCTCCTTAATAGTGAGCTCCCCTGCTGCAGGCTACAATATAGCGGCCATCCCTTCTCTCACCCCATTGCCATCACTAATCCAGCACAATCCAGCACAAACACCTCGTCCATGGCGCACCCCCTAGTCTTCTATTTTGGCGTCATTGAGGAGGAGTAGGAAGAGGACCCTCTGGCCCCCTTGTGAGCAGATATGGACAAGGCGCTAGAGGAGGTTGCTCAGATGGAGGCAGAGGCCACGCAGATGGACGCACCCACACCCGTTCCCGTGCCAGCGCATGCGCCTATGCCCGTGGTTGTGCCAGCGCCTACGCCCGCTCTTAACGCGATGGAGGAGGAGGATGAGGAGTATGATGTGGAAGAATTTGTGCAGTGGATCAAGATCGCCGACACCGCATTCTATGACTTTTTCTTGGGCGGAGGTGGAGGTGTAGCCAGTCGTGGTGCTGGATGTGGATGGATCGACATCACTGTCAACGGCGGGCGCCATGGCCGTGGCCTTGGCAGCAACTAGGTGGTGATCATGGCCATGGGCCCTTGGCCACAACTACATGGTAACCATGGCCATGGACAGAACTACACGGTGACCATGGCCGTACCCACAACGACATCATGACAATATAGCTATACTAGTTTGCTATAATAGTTTGTACTATTAGGTGTTGTATTGGATGGTGTTGCAGTGCGACAATTTTGGGAGGAATTGAACTATGTTTGGCTTAATCTTTGCAATGCTTTTAAAATTATGTGACTGAACGGTTAGTAAGTTTGTGTGTATTGTAATGTCTAAAATTCAAGCTAATTTCAGTGGAAGTGAAATCAATGTTGTGTAGTACTGAAACTTTCCACTAATAGAGTCATATGCGTTGTCGGCATTTGCAATTCATGTATCATTAGTTGTTATAATTTGCAAGAGTGCTGCAGTATGATAGTGTTCAGAAGACATGACATGCATATCGTACCACATAGATAAAACCAATTTTAGTACAGAAGCTAATAATTAACGCAATACTTAACATGTAGTACTTCACAACCTTATCATCAACATATAATTAAGTGCTACTCTGCATACACAACTTGACATACAATACTTAACAATCAGGATTTCAGGAAATCATTGTCTTGGAACTGTGTCACAGCAGGTCGGCAATGAACAGGAAAAGCCCTTAAGTGCCTTCATACAACATCAGCATAACATTGGCGCCCATTTTCAAATGCGGACGCATTGCCATCACAGCCTCCCATTTAGTAATGTGAATGGTTCCAATTCTAGGGGCTATTATGTATCTTGACATGAACTTCTTGTTGTGACCAATAGCTAGTGTGATTGGACCACGTCTGGGCATCAATTCAGGAACAACTAAAGGTGGCAACATCTATTAAAAGATAAATAAAACAAATGCGACACTGTTTGAAGCAATAGTTCATTGAGAGCATATTTAACATAAAAGACTTTGTACCATAATTTTGTGAATGTTACAATTCATCCTGTTCAAGGTATGCACCACTGGCACACATATTCCAACCTGGCCTCCAGTATGGAACCGCTTAGTAAGGGAGTCGATTCTACCAACAAATTTGATGAGATGCTTCAAGTCTTTCCTGTGAAATTTGGATGCAGGAGTAACCACCATCTTTTTAACTACATATTGAACAAGCCCTGCATGAAAATAAAATACTAATTAGTAAGTCCGGAGAGATACATTATTTTTGCTAAGTTCTAGTTCAACAAGCAAAAATTTGAAAGAAGACTAACTTAGGTTGTTGGTCCATCGAGGGATCTCGGATGGTATGGACAGACGGATGATAAGATCAGGCTATGTTATATCCACTAACAATTCAGTTCCAGCTTTCAGTAAGTAACGGGTAGCAAGCTACAAGCACAGATGAAAATATGAGCGACCTTCACTATCCATACTGAGTACAACTTGGAACGTACACCCATGGCTTGTGTGCAATGTGAACGGAGCAGAGTCTTCATCTAAGAACAGGCAAAACTTTTGTACCACACGGTTTGTTGCAAAGCACGGGATGTACTGCGAGAAATAGTAAGACATGATATATTTGTTAACAATGAAGACATAATCTGTTATTCATATAGGTCAGAAATATATGAACAGGTAAAATATTAGCTATTAACAAAAGTGATCTCCTAATGAATACAAACGAGAAAATTTGTTAACCAAATATGAGCTTTACTTCCATGTGCTAATATTATGATGTTGTGAATGGCAAAGTATTACTCACTATGTGAACTAAAAAAGATCTTTTAGATGACTAGTAACTTTTTGTGTATTTTTACGAAGTTATGCAAATATGAGCTATACTAACTGAATTGTACAACAATAATTTGTATAATATAGCAATAGTTTCCAGTTTCACATCAGCGGTGCATGCTACTCCCTCTCTAAAGGAATATTAAGAGTGTTTAGATCATAGTAGTGATCTAAACTCTCTTATATTTCTTTACGGAGGGAGTACCATTAATTTACCCCAGTTGAGCAGTACTTTGTTGGTAAAGCAGGCAAAGTTTCCATATTGACGTCAGTGGCATGGCACCCATGGCACCCCCACTAGTTCCTCCTCTGACTGACGTTAGTGCTGAATGGTAGTTGGCATTTATCCCAATTTAGCAACACTATGTTGGTAAAGTAGGCAATAGTCCCAATTTGGCTTAACGTACAACCATGGAGTCTCCACAAAATCATGTAATTTTAGGAACCCTAACCATCGACGTGAGATGGATATTTACAAACATACAGTGCGCTTCCTGAAGTCCTCTCGGATGGTGATGTTGAACAGCTCGTTTGTCTGGCCGAGGTCGCACGGGCGCCCTACGTCACAACACTATTGTCACTAAAAATAGAATCCTAAAACCAAACTGCATGAAAATGCATGCACGTCAATTGCCTTATGGTGGATTATCACCAAGTGTTAGACTACGAATTAGAGCTACAAGATATGGATGCAGATTGCACTTACCTTGTTGTCCATGAGAAAACCCCAATCTGGGATGGGTGGGTAGGCAGTGGCAGAAATGTTGGTGTTAGTCGCTGCCGATAGCCGGTGGCGCTAGGGTGAGTTGTGAAAGGCGGTTGTATCTTGCAGGCGGCTGCAATCTAAGATGACATTCGGATGCGACCACGGATGTGTGAGCAGAGTTGTGAAGATGGAGGGCACTGCGAGGCAACCGGGGCGAGGAAGGAGGGACGTGAGTTTTCTCTCACAAAATGTGACGAGTTTGTTCATATGGACTTGGCCAACATGCCATTGGTCGTATGGTTCTATGGCCTAGTTGTCAGTGAACGAATTGGAGGTAAAGTATAGCTAAAAAAATCAGTGAATGATTTTTTTTTTGTGTTTAGGCATTACATTCAGAGAACCATATGGCATTGGCATTACATTTAGTGAACCATAAGGCATTGGCTTCATAATTAATATGTACACTACATAATATAATGGGAAAATTTTGTTTCTGCCACTCTAGATTTTTTCAATTATACTTATGCCACTCTCAAATTTGACATTTCACTTTTGCCAGTCTTAGGTTTTGACAATGTATCACAATCTGTGGCAAAAACAAAAAAAAGAGTGGCAATTGTGATACATTGTCAAAAGCTACTAGTGGCAGAAGTGAAATTAATATTTTTTGCTTTTGCCACAAAATGGGAATTGTGATACATTGTCAAAATCCAGAGTGGCAAGAGTGAAATGTCAAATTTTAGAGTGCCATAAGCAAAATTGCAACAAATTAAGAGTGGCAAAAACTAGATTTTCCCTAATATAATTAGACTTACATCTGAGGTTCCATAAAGCATCTACATGTGCACGCATATAGTGGCACTTAAAGCTTCACATAAGTTCACATTTTCTAGCACTTAGGACATCACAAAAGTTCAGATGCATATCTTGCCACTTCAGCAATGGCAGACAACAAACATACATAAACATAGTCTTGTACATCACTAATTCCATAAAGAGCAGGCATAATTACTAGGGTTCCAGCAGCTTTAGCATCTCCAGCACCTCCAGCATCGCCAGCCCCTGCAATAGCACCTCCAGCATCGCCAACCCCTGCAACAGCACCTCCAGCATCAGTTTTAGCATCACCTTCAACATCTTCGTCATCTTCATCCTCAAAAGCATTACGAGGGACAGGCAGTATGACAGTCCTGGTGATGTCATACAATTCTGGGGTTCATAGCATTAGCTGTGAAAATTTGGTTGCCATCATTAGTGCTTCAGCTTCAATGCCTTCTGCTAACTTGAGGTTACGACCATGAATCAATGAAACATCGGTTTGGTACTTCAATTTCACCAGAACAACATCCTTGATTTCATGATCAGCTATCTTGAAGTCCTAGTGACATAAAGTCTGATGGAGAGCATATGCAACAGCAAATGCAGGTGAAAAAAGGCCACTCTTGATAGTGAACATGGCTACATCGTTAGCAATACCATATTCCAGATCTAACTGAACCTTAGTGGCATACGCAATTCGAAGAACTTCAACGAAACGATCATACAACTGAAATGCAAATAAATAACATTTTCATGAAAATCATATAGAAGTTCAGATTCAGTACATTCTATTTATAATCAGGGGAACCTAGTCATCATCCATGTTGCCCATGTCCAGATTTATGGGATACGCAGCACAACACTAGGAATAATCCTGGAAGATTAGGACATAAATGTACCTCAGGATCCAAGAACCGATGATGCTTGATTCTGTATTCTACCACTTCATCGACTGCTCGTGCATGCCTTTTTCCCTGTCATGCATGTTAAACACGTGATTAAGAAATTGCAAAAATGTTCAGATTTGGGCTCATCCAAACAAATGAAAAACTAGCTAGCCAGCAGTACAAACTGCCAAACCTTCGCCTTCACAGCTTCACAGAGGGTCCCGCTGGAATCCATCATGCAGATTCGGATTCTTAAAGATTGAATGAAGCTCCGTGTGCTTCAAGAAGTCAAGAACAAGAGAGAGAATGGGGGAACTAGAAATCGAGGGGCGGTTTTCTGATGGGACAGGGAAGTGGGAGGAGCGGTGGTAACTGTTCTGCGCGTTCCTTCTCGATGCGGTCGAAGCTTATGTGAGAAGGCACAGGAGAAGGCAGGAGAATTAGGAGCTGTCGATCCTCCATCTATCGGTACATAGCGTTCAAAGAAAGGCGAGGAGGCAGCGGAACAGAGGCCATACATCATGCATCCAACGACCACGAATCAAAGTACGTTCTTTTATTTATTTATTTGTAATGAAAAATTGAAGAGAAAATCGATTGTGTGCATGACTTTTAAAGAGATATTCTCGCAAGGTGATTCAAAATGATCATGTCTTGGTAAACCCTGAGTCCCACATCGTCACGCGGCAAGTTGAAATGTGAGGTCGAACTTGTGATCATCAATGGAATCAGACATGATCCATGCTCAATATTGTTCACGACACATGGAAAGTGTAAAGGTCCATTCAACACAAACCTCTTCCGTCAAATCATGAAATGGAAAGAAAACCGCAATGGTGTGACAAAGTACAAGCAAATGAGATATGCAACGTGAGCGAGTGCGCAATACATGTACAATGTGGTTCCTACATAATGGAGACCTTGTCTGCACGACTTTGAAGGTGCTATTCGTGCAAGGTGATTCAAAATGTGAGGCCAAATTTGTGATCATCAATGGAATGAAAGACATGATCCGTTCTCAATTATGGTTCATGCCACATGGAAATTGTAAAGGGCGGTCCATCGCAAAACTCTCCCGCCAAATCATGAAATGGAAAGTATACCCCCCCATGGTGACCAAGTGCAAGCAAATGAGATATGAGACATGAGCGGGTGGGAAACACTTGTACAATGTGGTTCGTAAATTATGGAGAGCTTCTCTGCGGGACTTTGAAATGCTATTCTGCAAGGTGATTCAAAATGATCATGTCTTTGTAAACCCCGAGTCCACATCGTCACATGGCAACTTTGAATGTGAGGTCGATTTTGTGATCATCAATGGAATGAAGACATGATGCGTGCTCAATTATTGTTCATGCCACATGGAAATTGTAAAAGGCAGTGATTGCTTGTATCTGCGTTGGTATTTCCCCAAAGAGGAGAGGATGATGCAGCACAACAAAGGTAAGTATTTCCCTCAGTTATGAAACCAAGGTTGTCAATCCAGTAGGAGAACCAAGCAACACTATGTAAATAGCACCTGCACACAAAGAACAAATACTTGCAACCCAACGCGTAAGAGGGGTTGTCAATCCCTCCTCGGTATTGAGATAGATTAAATAGTATGAGATTTGATAAATAGATCTAACAAAAACACATAATAAAATAAATAAAGGAAAAATGCAGCAAGGTATTTTTGGTTTTATATGATAGGAAAATAGACCCGGGGGCCGTAGTTTTCACTAGAGGCTTCTCTCAAGAAAATAACATATGGTGGGTAAACAAATTACTGTTGGGCAATTGATAGACAAGCGAATAATCATGACGATATCCAAGGTAATGATCATGTATATAGGCATCATGTCCAAGATTAGTAGACCGAAACGATTATGCATCTACTACTATTACCTCGCACATCGACCGCTATCCAGCATGCATCTAGTGTATTAAGTTCATGGAAAAATGAAGTAATGCAATAAGAATGATGACATGATGTAGACAATATCAATTCATGTTGGAATAGACCCCATCTTTTTATCCTTAATAGCAACGATACATGCGTGTCATGTCTCTTTCTGTCACTGAGATTGAGCACCGCAAGATTGAACCCATCACAAAGCACCTCTTCCCATGGCAAGAAAAATCAATCTAGTTGGCCAACCAAACCAAAATTTCGGAGAAGAAATACGAGGCTATAACAATCATGCATAAAAGAGTTCAGGAAAGACTCAAATAATATTCATGGATAGAACTGATCATAAACCCACAATTCATTGGATCCCAACAAACACACCGCAAAAAGTCATTACATCAAATAGATCTCCTAGAACATCGAGGAGAACATTGTATTGAAGATCAAAATGAGAGAAGAAGCCATCTAGCTACTAGCTACGAACCCATAGGTCTGTGGTAAACTACTCACGCATCATCGGAGGGGTAACAAGGATGATGAAGAACCCCTCCCTGATCGTTGCCCCCTCCGGCAGAGTGGCGGAAAAGGCCTCTAGATTGGATCTCGTGGTTCTGGAACTTGCGGTGGCAGAAACTGTATTCTCTCGACTCCCCTAGGGTTTTGGGGATTTTAGAGTATTTATAGAGGCGGAGGTCGGTGGAGAAGCTTCCCATGGGCTCCACTACCAACCAGGGCACGCCGGGGGCCTCTGGCACACCCTAGTGCCTAGTGGGCCCCACGGGCCTCCTCCCCACTTCTTTGGCTCCCTGGGTGTCTTCTGTCCAGAAAAAGATCTCCAAAAAGTTTTGTGGCATTTGGACTCCATTTGGTATTGATATTCTGCGAAGTTAAAAACAAGCAAAAAAACAGCAACTGGCACTGGGCACTATGTCAATAGGTTAGTCCCAAAAAATGGTATAAAGTTGCTAGTAAATGAATATAAAACATCCAAGATTGATAATATAACAGCATGGAACAATCAAAAATTATAGATACGTTGGAGACGTATCAGGCAGCCCATCGCAAAACTCTCCCGTCAAATCATGAAATGGAAAGTATACCCCCCCCCCCCCCATGGTGACTAAGTACACGAAAATGAGATATGAGATGTGAGCGGGTGGGCAATACATGTACAATGTGGTTCATACATTATGGAGAGCTTCTCTGCATGGCTTTGAAATGGCTATTCGCACAAGGTGATTCAAAATGATCATGTCTTTGTAAAGCCCGAGTCCACATCGTCACATGATCATCAATGGAATGGAATACATGATCCGTGCTCAATTATTATTCATGTCGCATGGAAAATGTAACGGTCCATTTATTGTGAACCTCTCCTGTTGAATCGTGCATCACATTGTGGTGGATCAAACCTATTCATAAGCAGATGCCAAACCAAACATTTGCAAATCATTGAGAGGCTTTTTGACCTCGCCAATAGGGCCACAATAATATAATTTGACGAAGTGTACTTTTTTGTTGACCAACAATTCTGTTGGATCATTTTTTGAGTGGAAAATGGACAGAAAATCCGAATGGTTGTCACGTCTATTTGGTATAACAACTTGAATACTTAGGACCAGCCATAAATTGTGTTTGCCTACACGACTAGAAAAATATCTTTCCCTCCTAATTTTCCCTCCCACCAGTGTTTTTGTTCCCTCCACGGATTTTGAATGACGCTCTCAATTTTCAACACCTCCTCCTAAATACCCACGACTTGACTCTTGCCGCTCCCTCATCCCTCTCTTCTCCCTCAGATCAGCCGCCCTCCTGGTGACCTATGGCTCCATCTCCGGCCAACGCGATGGCCAGGACAATCCATGGCAAGAAAGTCTGCAAATCTCCGCCGTCTACCCCAAAACCTTTTCATACACAACTAGGTGAGAAGTTCCTCTCCCGCCATCCCAACCCCACAACCCTATCTTTTGCGACACCCATCTGGATTTATGCATGTCCTTCATTTTAGCCTATTGGTGTGCTTGCACATTTTGATTCTTGTAGATCAACTCAATTTTGTTGTATGTATGACAGTCCGTACTGCGGTTCATTCAATCTTGGGATCTACTCCCTCCGTTCCTAAATATAGGTATTTTTAGAGATTTTCATATGGACTACATACGGATGTATATGGTCGTAGTTTAGAGTGTAGATTTACTCATTTTGCTCCGTATGTAGTCCATATTGGAATATTTAAAAAGAACTTATATTTAGAAATGGAGGGAGTAGTTTAGTTTGCATAGTTTTATTAGGCAGGTCGTGATTATTTTCTTATACTTGTGTATTTTAAGATTAGTTGATAATTGAAACATAAGTAATCGCATCAACATTGAACATGGACGGGATTAATTCCTTATATTTAGGAATGGAGGGAGTAGTTCATTTCGCATAGTTTTATTAGGCAGATCCTGATTATTTGCTTATATTTGTGTATCTTAAGATTAATTCATAATTGAAACATAAGTAATTGCATCAATGATGAACATGGACGTGAATAATTCGTCTTTGATTCTCAGCTCCTACCAGCAAATCAACAAAAGTATACGAGTAGGTACTGGCGGAAACAATGGAAGACAATGCTGCTAGAATATTTGCATGCATGAGGAAGCACTGTTTTGTTACCATTGGTCCACTAGATTTTGCTTGTATAGCACATGTTGGGAATCGTTGCATGGAAAAACAAAAAAAATACTACGCACACGCAATGATCTATCAATGGAGATGCATAGCAATGAGGGCGAGAGTGTGTCTACATACCCTCATAGACCGTAAGCGGAAGCGTTTCACAACGCGGTTGATGTAGTCGAACTTCTTCGCGCTTCAACCGATCAAGTACCGAACGCATGGCACCTCCGCGTTCTGCACATGTTCAGCTCGGTGACGTCCCTCGCCTTCTTGATCCAGCAAGACATCGAGGTAGTATATGAGTTCCGTCAGCACAACGGCGTGGTGACGGTGATGGTGAAGTGATCTCCACAGGGCTTCGCCTAAGCACTACGAAAATATGACCGGGGGTGTAAACGGTGGAGGGGGGCGCCGCACACGGCTAGGCAATTGTCTGGTGTGTGCTAGGCGCCCCCCTCCCACATATATATAGGTGGGAGGGGGAGGGGAGAGGCCAGGAGGCGCCCCAAATAGGACCAAATCCTACTTGGGCTCCTCCGAAGCCGCCCCCCTGCCATATATATCGGAGGGGGAAGGAAAAGGGGGGAGAGGTGGAAGGAAGGGGGAATCCTATTCCCTTTCTTTACTTTCCTCCTTCCCCTTTACTTCTCCACCTTGGCTGGCCCATATGGGGGGCGCACCAGCCCCTTGTGGCTGGTGTGTTTCCCCTCTTGGCCCATAAGGCCCATATCTTTTGCCGGGGGTGCCCGAAACTCCTTCCGGTGACCCGATAAGTACCCGGTGACCCCCGAAACACTTCCGATGTCCGAATACCATCGTCCTATATATCAATCTTTACCTCTTGACCATTTCGAGACTCCTCGTCATGTCCGTGATCTCATCCGGGACTCCAAACAACATTCGGTCACCAAATCACATAACTCATATAATACTATATCGTCAACGGACGTTAAGCATGCGGACCCTACGGGTTCGAGAACTATGTAGACATGACCGAGACACCTCTCCGGTCAATAACCAATAGCAGAACCTGGATGCTCATATTGGCTCCTATATATTTTATGAAGATCTTTATCGGTCGAACCGTTATGATAACATACGTAATTCCCTTTGTCCATCGGTATGTTACTTGCCCGAGATTCGAACGTCGGTATCTTCATACCTAGTTCAATCACATTACCGGCAAGTCTCTTTACTCGTTCTGTAATACATCACCTCATGACCAACTCCTTAGTCGTTTGCTTGCAAGTTTATGATGTGTATTACCGAGAGGGCCCAGAGATACCTCTCCGAAACTCGGAGTGACAAATCCTAATCTCGATCTATGCCAACTCAACAAATACCTTCGAAGATACCTGTAGAGCATCTTTATAATCACCCAGTTACATTGTGATGTTTGATAGCAAACAAGGCACTCCTACAGTATCCGGGAGTTGCATAATCTCATAGTCGAAGGAATATGTATTTGACATGAAGAAAGCAATAGCAATAAAACTGAATGATCATTATGCTAAGCTAACAGATAGGTCTTGTCCGTCACATCATTCTCCTAATGATGTGATCCCGTTATCAAATGACAACTCATGTCCATGGTCAGGAAACCTTAACCATCTTTGATCAACGAGCTAGTCTAGTAGAGGCTTACTAGGGACATGGTGTTTTGTCTATGTATTCACACGTGTATTATGGTTTCTGATTAATACAATTCTAGCATGAATAATAAATCTTTATCATGAATAAGGAAATAAAAAATAACAACTTTATTATTGCCTCTAGGGCATATTTCCTTTAGTCTCCCACTTGCACTAGAGTCAATAATCTAGATTACATTGTAATGATTCTAACACCCATGGAGTCTTGGCGTTGATCATGTTTTGCTCGTGGAAGAGGCTTAGTCAATGGGTCTGCTACATTCAGATCCGTATGTATCTTGCAAATTTCTATGTCTCCATCCTTGACTTGTTCATGAATGGAGTTGAAGCGTCTCTTGATGTGTTTGGTTCTCTTGTGAAACCTGGATTCCTTCGCCAAGGCAATTGCTCCAGTGTTGTCACAAAAGATTTTCATTGCATCCGATGCACTAGGTATTACACCTAGATTGGATATGAACTCCTTCATCCAGACTCCTTCATTTGCTGCTTCCGAAGCAGCTATGTACTCCGCTTCACACGTAGATCCCGCCATGATGCTTTGCTTGGAACTGCACCAACTGACAGCTCCACCATTCAATATAAATACGTATCCGGTTTGTGACTTGGAGTCATCCGGATCAGTGTCAAAGCTAGCATCGACGTAACCATTTACGACGAGCTCTTTATCACCTACATAAACGAGAAACATATCCTTGGTCCTTTTCAGGTACTTCAGGATGTTCTTGACCGCTGTCTAGTGATCCACTCCTGGATTACTTTGGTACCTCCCTGCCAGACTTATGGCAAGGCACACATCAGGTCTGGTACACAGCATAGCATACTTGATAGAACCTATGGCTGAAGCATAGGGAATGACTTTCATTTTCTCTCTATCTTCTGCAGTGGTCGGGCATTGAGTCTTACTCAACTTCACACCTTGCAACATAGGCAAGAACCCTTTCTTTGACTGATCCATTTTGAACTTCTTCAAAACTTTATCAAGGTATGTGCTTTGTGAAAGTCCTATTAAGCGTCTCGACCTATCCCTATAGATCTTGATGCCCAATATATAAGCAGCTTCACCGAGGTCTTTCATTGAAAAATTCTTATTCAAGTATCCTTTTATGCTATCCAGAAATTCTATATCATTTCCAATCAATAATATGCCATCCACATATAATATCAGAAATGCTACAGAGCTCCCACTCACTTTATTGTAAATACAGGCTTCACAGAAAGTCTGTATAAAACCATATGCTTTGATCACCTCATCAAAGCGTATATTCCAACTCCGAGATGCTTGCACCAGTCCATAGATGGATCGCTGGAGCTTGCACACTTTGTTAGCACCTTTAGGATTGACAAAACCTTCTGGTTGCATCATATACAATTCTTCCTTAAGAAATCCATTAAGGAATGCAGTTTTGACATCCATTTGCCAGATTTCATAATCATAAAATGCGGCAATTGCTAACATGATTCGATCGGACTTAAGCATCGCTACGGGTGAGAAAGTCTCATCGCAGTCAACCCCTTGAACTTGTCGAAAACCTTTTGCGACAAGTCGAGCTTTATAGACAGTAACATTACCATCAGTGTCAGTCTTCTTCTTGAAGATCCATTTATTTTCTATGGCTTGCCGATCATCGGGCAAATCCACCAAAGTCCACACTTTGTTCTCATACATGGATCCTATCTCAGATTTCATGGCCTCAAGCCATCTGTCGGAATCTGGGCTCATCATAGCTTCTTCATAGTTCGTAGGTTCGCCTTGGTCTAGTAACATGACTTCTAGTACAGGATTCCCGTACCACTCTGGTGCGGATCGTGTTCTGGTTGACCTACGAAGTTCTGTAGTAACTTGATCCAAAGTTTCATGATCATTTAACCCGAGTTATAATTAGTAAAATCATTTAACCCGAATAGAAGAGAGATCAGAATCCCAGAGTAAAGGTCGAGGAGTAAAAGATCCTAATACCACCCATTCGGCGATGTGGGCCCGTAAGCCACACAGCCATGTTAGTAAAACAGTTTTGGACCACTAGACTCAACTTCGGCCAAGGAGTTGGAAGGGGGTTCCTACAGGCATTCGGCTCTGATACCAACTTGTGATGCCCCCCGGCTCAATCGTGCACTAATCATACACGCAAATGCACATGATCAAGCCTAAGGACTCACGGGAAGATATCACAACACAACTCTAAAACATAATTAAAGTCATACAAGCTTTATATTACAAGCCAGGGCCTCGAGGGCTCGAATACATAGCTCGATGGCATACAAGCATCAGCGGAAGCATCAGATATCTGAGTATAGATATTAAAGAAAGCACAGAAAGGCCTATAGAAAGGCGGGGCAAAATAAAACACTACGATCAAAAAGCGTAGGCCTCCTGCTTGGGACCCTCCGAACCTACTCCTAGTCGTCAGCCAACTCGTAGTAGTATCCATCCTCGGGGTGGTAATAGTAGTCGATCGACGGGGCATCTGTCTCAGGGGGCTCCGTCCTCTGGTCACGACAAACTGATATGGGGAGAAAAGGAAAGCAAAGCAACCGTGAGTATTCAGAAGTACTCAGCAAGCAAGGATCTACACTACATATGCAACATTTTCAAGGAGAGGCTGTATATGTGGACTGGGCTGCAGAAATGCCAGAATAGAGAGAAAGCCTAGTCCTATCGAAGACTAGCATCTTCAGCGGTCTTGCAGCAATAGAAGAGTGTAGAACAGTACAATATAATGTAGCAGTATCAATAAGTCTCAACCTCACCCAGAGATCCTTTCTCGACTCCCTGCGAGAAAGCAATCCCAGAGCCATACAGTCATCAACCTCGTCCGGAGATCCCTTCTCGACTCCCTGCGAGAAGCAATCCCAGAGCCATAGTATCCAATTCTAATTGTATCAATCGGGATACAACTCCGAGTGTCCGTTACCGAGGATCCGGCTATGCGTAGATTAGTTCTTCCCTGCAGGGGTGCACCAACTTACCCACCATGCTCGCTTAACTCTGGCCGGACACACTTTTCCCGGTCATGCCCGACCTCGGCCAAATGACACACCGCAGCCCTACCTAGAGCTCAGCAAAGAGGTCCCCGCCGGTCTACATCCTAAGCACTCAGGGGTCTTGGGCCATTGCCCTGTGCACTCCGGGTCGTTGCGAGCAGGGTGGATACCAGCGCCAACGGCACGATCCGACCCGGCCGCAATGCTAAACTAGATGTCTGACAAAGCTTTCGGCTGATACCACGATGCAGAGTACCCATATTTATTCCCGCGTGATGATTAGTGCTATCGGGCCAGAGGCCCACTCGAATCAAATATCCAAACTGTTAGTACCTTGGGCTTGCGGTAACGAGCAGAGACTCATGAAAGATGTGACCCTGTCGCCCCGTCTCGAGGACTTGCGACAAGGGCCAAGAATGCCCGGCCACGCCTCGTATCCTCACTCGGGCACCATACAGGCGACCCGTCTTCACATCACACGCGGGTACCCCTCAGGGTCGACCCGCCTTTCCAAATATCAATAGTACAATTCAAATATCCGTGTGTCCATAACATCAGGGGAATCCGAGGTATCACCCTCGTTGGATTCCTACTCGATGTAATCGTCAAGGTGAACTCGAAGGAATCACCCTCGATGGGTTCACACTTGAGGTGTTGCACGACAGCGTCGTTATCGGAAGTGGTGAAGGAGGAATCACCCTCGATGACCACGACCAAATAGCTACTCTACAGAGTTAACATCAGAAGTGCTACAAGAGGTTTCACCCTCGGCACTCGATAGTAACGCTGCAGTGTCGTTACAACTAAGGGGGATGATGTGCGGTGCCGGGGCCTGGCCTTCAATCCCATTGATCGGGTCTTCGAATAATCCAGCGGGGCAATCGGGATAAGTGGGGTCACTGATAGGTCTCTACCCAGCCTATACTAGATAGTTTAGGATAAGCAGATAAGGTTTCAATAGCAGGTTACAATAAATAGGCTATGCATCAGAATAGGTAAAGCAGTAGCAGCAGCAATTCTAATGCAAGCATGAGAAAATAGAATGGGCGATATCGGGATGATCAAAGGGGGGGCTTGCCTGGTTGCTCGGCGGCAAGGGCAAGGTCGTCAATGGTGTCTTCGGTCTCCGGAGCTGCATCGGTCTCGGGGACGACGTCGGGGTCTAACGAGAGAGAAGAGGGGGAGGAAACAGTAAATATAAAGCAAATAAGAGCATGACATGACATTATGCAGAGCTAGGGGTGTTCTGACATGGTGCTATACGATATAGACGAAGAGGGAAAACATCCGAGGATGTTTTCTCGGTTCTGGACATTTGTCAGACAGATGGCCGGAGGGGAACGGTTCCATGTTCGGATAGTTAGGGACGTGTGACGGACGAACGGTCCGCGTATTCGGATTCATCTCGCCGTTCTGATTAACTTTCATGTACCAAGTATTTTCATCTGAGTTACGGATTATTTTATATTAATTTATAAGGATTTAATTCATTTTTAGAATTAACAGAATTAATTTAATTAGAAAATGTATTTATGAGGTCAGCGTGATGTCAGCATGATGCCATCAGTCAATCGTCTATTGACTAGGTCAATAGACGTTTGGGTCCCATTCGTCATCGACTGTTAGATTAATTAGGTTAAGTTAATTAAGTTAATTAATTAATTACTTTAATTATTAATTATATATATATATATATATTTTGTTCTCTTTCTTTTCTTTTTTTAAAGGGGCTGGGCCCACGTGCAGTGAGCCAGCCGGCCCCTGGCTGGGCACACGCACGGCCTCGCAGAGGAGGGCCGGCGTCCACGGCCAGAAGCGGGGGGCAGGGCGCGCCCAGCAGCGGACGGCGCCGGCGAAGGGCGGCGCCGGTGGAGGGCGGTGGCGGCAGTCGGTAGTGGCTGGGCGGCATTGGGCTGGAGTTAGGGCGGCCGGCAGTGGCGGCAGCGCAGCACAGCAGCGGTTACGGGCAGCAGCGGGGGGGAAGCACGAGCGGCGAGCGAGGAGGGGGGTGCGGCGACCAGCAGGCAGAGGCGGGCGACGCGCGGGCGCATGTGGCCTTGGCCGCAAGAGTAGCAGCAGCACGGGCAGTCAGAGCGGAACAGGGGGGTGGCCAACGGCAGCAGCAAGCGGGCGCGAGGTCGGGCAGAGCGGGTGCGAGGTCGGGCAAAGCGAGCACGACGGGCAGCAGCCAGTGGCACGGGGCATGGCATGGGGCGCGCGGCCAGGGGACGGCCAGCGCGCGAGGCTTGGAGTCTGGGGCACGGCCGACGCGCGCGGGCGCGGCCAAGGGCGGCTCGGTGAGCGCGAGGTTGTCATGAGCATCGGGCGCGAGTGGGACGGCGCCAAGCGACGGTGGGATCGATGGGGAAGAGAGGAACGGACATGGCTCACTGGGAGGAGGTCGGCGGAGAGCTCGGGACGGTCGGAGTGGCGTCCGAGAGGTGGGCCGACGCGGGCAACGGGGACGAGGTAGTCCGGCGGGTTCCGGCTATGGCGCAGTCGCGGACGGGGCGGCGAGGTCCAGGGTGACGGCGTCCAGGTGGCGGGGCACGGGCTCGGGGTCGGGGGAACGACGGGCGTCGACGAGCGTCGGAGCGCCAGCGACAGGTGGCGGCGGGATTCGCTGCCCCAATCCAGAAGGGGATCGGGGAAGAGGAGGGGCGAGGGAGAGACGTGGGTGGGAGTGGGGGTAGCGGGCTCTAGGGTTAGTGGGGGGTTATACAGGGGCACCAGGTGGGCCGGCCTGACTGGTTTCGGCCAGCTGGGCCGAGGCGGGGGGGCTCTCTTTTCTTTTGTTTTCTATTTTGCCTTTTCTTTTTATTTAATATTATTTTCTACTTTATTAAATTTTAGCTTTTATAAAATACAAAAGTTGTACCTAAAAGAGCATTAATAATTATGCCACTACCACAATTAGCTTCACACCTAAAACAAAATAGTTTGTAATTGTTTACTATTTTAAAACCATTTAAATAAATTTTTTTGCCGCTGTTTTACTTATTATAGTGCAATTGAAAACTTTACAGAAGAGTGGTTTGTTCACCAATAATTAGTATGGATTATTTGCCACAACCCGAACATTTTAGTTTTAATATATGAAAACTTTATTTGTTTGACTTGATTTTGAATTTGAATTTGAATCGATTTTGAATCGAAGGGGAATCTAGCAACATTAATTGCGATGACATGGCACCATTAGCGTGTGGTTACTGTGGCTTAACTACTGGGGGTGTTACAAGTCTCCTCCACTAATAAGAATTCTCGTCCCGAGAATTAAGAGGTAGAAGGAAAAAGTTCGGGGTATTCCGCACGAAGATTATCCTCGCGTTCCCAAGTGGCTTCATCTTCAGTATGATTTGACCACTGCACTTTGAGGAACTTGGTAACCTTCTGATGGGTTCGCCTTCAAAGAAGTTGTAGAGTTGAAAGTTTATCCGACGAAACGCCAGTAGATATAGCCCGCATAATCTTCGGGCTCACACAGAATATGGAAGGCATAGGTTCAACCTATTGGGGCATCTTAGGAATATATAGCACAAACTTCAGGAATAAATAACTCAAGCTCGGAAGCAAAGCATGGTTGTTGGTCGAGATCCAGCCCATGTTTAAAATGACGTCTGAGCCAGAAAGATAACTTTAAAAGGATCAACTGATGATTGCGTGCCTTCGCACTCATGTTGAATCAATAAGATCAAAATGACGGTGTCGAAGGATACTAATGAATATTGCCAGTCATATGGAAAGCATCCATAATGCAAGCAGACAAGTATTTGCAGAGCATTTAGCTGCTAAGGATTTTTGGAAGATCGAATAGTATTTGAATGTATCTTGTGAATCATATGAACAAAGGGGGAAGAACGGATACTCGATAAGTGCGAGGAATAATCCGTAGGGGGTATTCATGAGGCAAGAACTGTAAGGCAGTAAGCTCAAAGAATTGTCTGAACAACGAAGAGCAGTTCAGGGCATCTTGTAATAACAACACCAAAGGGGATTGAATGTCAGAGTGGCAAGGGTATGTAGTTATCCATAAGGATATAACAGCGGTATGGAATTTGCAAAGGCGATGGACACAGGTGTATCGGGGAAAATTCGAATAGCATCTTCGGAACCTCCTGGTGAAGCAGTCGATCATCTGGAATGAAGGGGCTCTCCGGCAGGAAGTGGTATCGAGAACCTAGAGTTATAATTAGTAAAATCATTTAACCCGAATAGAAGAGAGATCAGAATCCCAGAGTAAAGGTCGAGGAGTAAAAGATCCTAATATCACCCATTCGGTGATGTGGGCCCGTAAGCCACACAGCCATGTTAGTAAAACAGTTTTGGACCACTAGACTCAACTTTGGCCAAGGAGTTGGAAGGGGGTTCCTACAGGCAGTCGGCTCTGATACCAACTTGTGATGCCCCCCCACTAATCATACACGCAAATGCACATGATCAAGCCTAAGGACTCACGGGAAGATATCACAACACAACTCTAAAACATAATTAAAGTCATACAAGCTTTATATTACAAGCTAGGGCCTCGAGGGCTCGAATACATAGCTCGATGGCATACAAGTGTCAGCGGAAGCATCAGATATCTGAGTACAGATATTAAAGAAAGCACAGAAAGGCCTATAGAAAGGTGGGGCAAAATAAAACACTACGATCGAAAGGCGTAGGCCTCCTGCTTGGGACCCTCCGAACCTACTCCTGGTCGTCAGCCAACTCGTAGTAGTATCCATCCTCGGGGTGGTAGTAGTAGTCGATCGACGGGGCATCTATCTCAGGGGGCTCCGTCCTCTGGTCACGACAAACTGATATGAGGAGAAAAGGAAAGCAAAGCAACCGTGAGTACTCATAAGTACTCAACAAGCAAGGATCTACACTACATATGCAACATTTTCAAGGAGAGGCTGTATATGTGGACTGGGCTGCAGAAATGCCAGAATAGAGAGAAAGCCTAGTCCTATCGAAGACTAGCATCTTCAGCGGTCTTGCAGCAATAGAAGAGTGTAGAACAGTACAATATAATGTAGCAGTATCAATAAGTCTCAACCTCACCCAGAGATCCTTTCTCGACTCCCTGCGAGAAAGCAATCCCAGAGCCATACAGTCATCAACCTCGTCCAGAGATCCCTTCTCGACTACCTGCGAGAAGCAATCCCAGAGCCATAGTACCCAATTCTAATTGTATCAATCGGGATACAACTCCGAGTGTCCGTTACCGAGGATCCGGCTATGCATAAATTAGTTCTTCCCTGCAGGGGTGCACCAACTTACCCACCACGCTCGCTTAACTCCGGCCGGACACACTTTTCCAGGTCATGCCCGACCTCGACCAAACGACACACCGCAACCCTACCTAGAGCTCAGCAGAGAGGTCCCCGCCGGTCTACATCCTAAGCACTCAGGGGTCTTGGGCCATCGCCCTGTGCACTCTGGGTCATTGCGAGCAGGGTGGATACCAACGCCAACGGCACGATCCGACCCGGCCGCAATGCTGAACTAGACATCTGACAAAGCTTTCGGCTGATACCACGATGCAGAGTACCCATAGTTATTCCCGCGTATTGGTTAGTGCTATCGGGCCAGAGGCCCACTCGAATCAAATATCCAAACCGTTAGTACCTTGGGCTTGCGGTAACGAGCAGAGACTCACGAAAGATGTGACCCCATCGCCCCGTCTCGAGGACTTGCGGCAAGGGCCAAGAATGCCCGGCCACGCCTCGTATCCTCACTCGGGCACCATACAGGCGACCCGTCTTCACATCACACGCAGGTACCCCTCAGGGTCGACCCACCTTTCCAAATATCAATAGTACAGTCCAAATATCCGTGTGTCCATAACATCAGGGGAATCCGAGGTATCACCCTCGTTGGATTCCTACTCGATGTAATTGTCAAGGTGAACTCGGAGGAATCACCCTCGATGGGTTCACACTTGAGGTGTTGCACGACAGCGTCGTTATCGGAAGTGGTGAAGGAGGAATCACCCTCGATGACCACGACCAAATAGCTACTCTACAGAGTTAACATCAGAAGTGCTACAAGAGGTTTCACCCTCGGCACTCGATAGTAACGCTGCAGTGTCGTTACAACTAAGGGGGGTGATGTGCGGTGCCGGGGCCTGGCCTTCAATCCCGTTGATCGGGTCTTCGAATAATCCAGTGGGGCAATCGGGATAAGTGGGGTCACTGATAGGTCTCTACCCAGCCTATACTAGACAGTTTAGGATAAGCAGATAAGGTTTCAATAGCAGGTTACAATAAACAGGCTATGCATCAGAATAGGTAAAGCAGTAGCAGCAGCAATTCTAATGCAAGCATGAGAAAATAGAATGGGCGATATCGGGATGATCAAAGGGGGAGCTTGCCTGGTTGCTCGGTGGCAAGGGCAAGGTTGTCAATGGTGTCTTCGGTCTCCAGAGCTGCGTCGGTCTCGGGGACGATGTCGGGGCCTAACGAGAGAGAAGAGGGGGAGGAAACAGTAAATATAAAGCAAACAAGAGCATGACATGACGTGACATTACGCAGAGCTAGGGGTGTTCTGACGTGGTGCTACACGATATAGACGAAGAGGGAAAACATCCAGGGATGTTTTCCCGGTTCCGGACATTTGTCAGACAGATGGCCGGAGGGGAACGGTTCCATGTTCGGATAGTTAGGGATGTGTGATGGACGAACGGTCCGCGTATTCGGATTCGTCTCGTCGTTCTGAGCAACTTTCATGTACAAAGAATTTTCATCTGAGTTACGGATTATTTTATATTAATTTATAAGGATTTAATTCATTTTTAGAATTAATTTAATTAGAAAATGTATTTATGAGGTCAGCGTGATGTCAGCATGATGTCATCAGTCAACCGTCTGTTGACTAGTTCAATAGACGTGTGGGTCCGTTCGTCATCGACTGTTTGATTAATTAGGTTAAGTTAATTAATTTAGTTAATTAATTAATTACTTTAATTATTAATTATATATTTTTTTTGTTCTCTTTCTTTTCTTTTCTTTTCTTTTCTTTTCTTTTCTTTTTTTAAAGGGGCTGGGCCCACGTGCAGTGAGCCAGCCGGCCCCTGGCTGGGCACACGCACGGCCTCGCAGAGGAGGGCCGGCGTCCACGGCCAGAAGCGGCGATGCAGGGCGCGCCCGGCAGCGGAAGGCGCCGAAGAAGGGCGGCGCCGGTGGAGGGCGGTGGCGGTGATCGATAGTGGCTGGGCGGCGTTGGGCCGGAGTTAGGGCGGCCGGCAGTGGCGGCAGCGCAGCACAGCAGCGGTTACGGGCAGCGGCGGGGGGGGAGGGGAAGCACGAGCGGCGAGCGAGGAAGGGGGTGCGGCGACCAGCAGGCAGAGGCGGGCGACGCGCGGGCGCAGGCGGCCTTGGTCGCGGGAGTAGCAGCAGCACGGGCAGTCGGAGCGGAACAGGGGTGTGGCCAATGGTAGCAGCAAGCGGGCGCGAGGTCGGGCAGAGCGGGTGCGAGGTCGGGCAAAGCGGGCGCGGCGGGCAGCAGCCAATGGCGCGGGGCATGGCGTGGGGCGCACGGCCAGGGGACGGCTAGCGAGCGAGGCTTGGAGTCTGGGGCGCGGCCGACGCGCGCGGGCGCGGCCAGGGGCAGCTCGGTGAGCACGAGGTCGTCGCGAGCTTCGGGCACGAGCGGGACGGCGCCAAGCGACGGTGGGATCGATGGGGAAGAGGGGAACGGACATGGCTCACTTGGAGGAGGTCGGCGGAGAGCTCGGGACGGTCGGAGTGGCGTCGGAGAGGTGGGCCGATGCGGGCGACGGGGACGAGGTAGTCAGGCGGGTTCCGGCTACGGCGCGGTCGCGGACGGGGCGGCGAGGTCCAGGGTGACGGCATCGAGGTGGCGGGGCACCGGCTCGGGGTCGGGGGAACGACGGGCGTCGATGAGCGTCGGAGCGCCAGCGACGGGCGGCGGCGGGATTCGCTGCCCCGATCCAGAAGGGGATCGGGGAAGAGGAGGGTCGAGGGAGAGACGTCGGTGGGAGTGCGGGTAGCGGGCTCTAGGGTTAGTGGGGGGGGGTTATACAGGGGCACCAGGTGGGCCGGCCTGACTGGTTTCGGCAGCTGGGCCGAGGCAGGGGGGCTCTCTTTTCTTTTGTTTTCTATTTTGCCTTTTCTTTTTATTTAATATTATTTTCTACTTTATTAAATTTTAGCTTTTATAAAATACAAAAGTTGTACCTAAAAGAGCATTAATAATTATGCCACTACCACAATTAGCTTCGCACCTAAAACAAAATAGTTTGTAACTGTTTACTATTTTAAAACCATTTAAATAATTGTTTTTGCCGCTGTTTTACTTATTATAGTGCAATTGAAAACTTTACAGAAGTGTGGTTTCTTCACCAATAATTAGTATGGATTATTTGCCACAACCCGAACACTTTAGTTTTAATATTTGAAAACTTTATTTGTTTGACTTGATTTTGAATTTGAATTTGAATCGATTTTGAATCAAAGGGGAATCTAGCAACATTAATTGCGATGACATGGCACCATTAGCGTGTGGTTACTGTGGCTTAACTACTTGGGGTGTTACACCCTTTCTTTCCCTTGCCCTTTTTCTTGAAACTAGTGGTCTTGTTAACCATCAACACTTGATGCTCCATCTTGATTTCTACCTCCGCAGCCTTAAGCATTGCGAAGAGCTCGGGAATTGTTTTGTTCATCCCTTGCATATTATAGTTCATCATGAAGCCTTTGTAGCTTTGTGGCAGTGATTGAAGAACTCTGTCAATGACACAATCAACTGGAAGATCAACTCCCAGCTGAGTCAAGTGATTATAATACCCAGACATTTTGAGTATGTGGTCACTGACAGAACTGTTCTCCTCCATCTTGCAGCTATAGAACTTGTTGGAGACTTCATATCTCTCAACCCGGGCATTTGCTTGAAATATTAACTTCAACTCTTGGAACATCTCATATGCTCCATGACGTTCAAAACGTCTTTGAAGTCCCGGTTCTAAGCCGTAGAGCATGGCACACTGAACTATAGAGTAGTCATCAGACCACGTCTGCCAGACATTCAAAGCGTCTACATTAGTGGGAGGGGGCTTGTCACCTAGCGGTGCATCAAGGACATAATTCTTCTGTGCAGCAATGAGGATAATCCTCAAGTTACGGACCCAGTCCGTGTAGTTGCTACCATCATCTTTCAACTTAGCTTTCTCTAGGAATGCATTAAAATTCAAGGGAACGGTAGCACGGGCCATTGATCTACAACATAGATATGCAAATTAAGAACTCCCACTTAAATAGACATCCCTCAAGTCATCTAAGTGATACGTGATCCAAATCAACTAACCCATGTCCGATCATCACGTGAGATGGGGTAGTCATCAACGGTGAACATCTCTATGTTGATCATATCTACTATATGATTAACGTTCGACCTTTTGGTCTCTAGTGTTCCGAGGCCATGTCTGTACATGCTAGGCTCATCAAGTTTAACCCAAGTATTCCGCATGTGCAAAACTGCCTTGCACCCGTTGTATGTGAACATAGAGTCTATCACACCCGATCATCATGTGGTGTCTCAACACAACGAACTATAGCAACGGTGCATACTCAGGGAGAACACTTTTATCTTGAAATTAAGTGAAGGGATCATCTTATAATGCTACCGCCATTCTAAGCAAAATAAGATGCATAAAAGATAAACATCACATGCAATCAAAATATGTGACATGATATGGACATCATCATCTCATGCTTTTGATCTCCATCTCCAAAGCATCGTCATGATCTCCATCGTCACCGGCTCAACAACTTGATCTCCATCGTTGTGTCGTGGTCGTCTCGCCAACTATTGCTTCTACAACTATCGCTAACGCATAGTGATAAAGTAAAGCAATTACATGGCGTTTGTATTTCATACAATAAAGCGACAACCATAAGGCTCCTGCCAGTTGCCGATAACTTACAAAACATGATCATCTCATAATACAATGTATATCACATCATGTCTTGACCATATCACATCACAACATGCCCTGCAAAAACAAGTTAGACGTCCTCTACTTTGTTGTTGCAAGTTTTACGTGGCTGCTACGGGCTTCTAGCAAGAACCGTTCTTACCTACGGCAAAAACCACTTCAGTGATTCGTCAAGTTTGTTGTTTTAACCTTCTTCAAGGACCGACCGTAGTCAAATTTGATTCAACTAAAGTAGGAGAAACAGACACCCGCCAGCCACCTTTATGCAAAACTAGTTGCATGTCAGTCGGTGGAACCGGTCTCATGTGCGTGGACATGTAAGGTTGGTCCGGGCCGCTTCATCCCACAATACCGCCGAATCAAAATAAGACGTTGGTGGTAAGCAGTATGACTATCACCGCCCACAACTCTTTGTGTTCTACTTGTGCATATCATCTACGCATAGACCTGACTCTGGATGCCACAGTTGGGAATCGTTGCATGGAAAACAAAAAAAATTCTACGCACACGCAATGATCTATCCATGGAGATGCATAGAAACGAGGAGGAGAGTGTGTCTACGTACCCTCGTAGACCATAAGCGGAAGTGTTTCACAACGCGGTTGATGTAGTCGAACTTCTTCGCGCTTCAACCGATCAAGTACCGAACGCACGGCACCTCCGCGTTCTGCACACAGTCAGCTCCGTGACGTCCCTCGCCTTCTTGATCCAGCAAGATGTCATGGTAGTAGATGAGTTCCGTTAGCACGACGGCGTGGTGACGGTGATGGTGAAGTGATCTCCGCAGGGCTTTGCCTAAGCACTACGAAAATATGACCGGGGGTGTAAACGGTGGAGGGGGGCGCCGCACACGGCTAGGCAATTGTCTGGTGTGTGCTAGGCGCCCCCCTCCCACATATATAAAGGTGGGAGGGGAGGGGAGAGGCCAGGAGGCGCCCCAAGTAGGACCGAATCGTACTTGGGCTCCTCCCAAGCCGCCCCCCCTGCCATATATATCGGAGGGGGAAGGAAAAGGGGGGAGAGGTGGAAGGAAGGGGGAATCCTATTCCCTTTCTTTCCTTTCCTCCTTCCCCTTTCCTTCTCCACCTTGGCCGACCCATATGGGGGGCTCACCAGCCCCTTGTGGCTGGTGTGTTTCCCCTCTTGGCCCATAAGGCCCATATCTTTGCCGGGGGTGCCCGGAACTCCTTCTGGTGACCCGATAAGTACCCGGTGACCCCCGAAACACTTCCAGTGTCCGAATACCATCGTCCTATATATCAATCTTTACCTCTCGACCATTTCGAGACTCCTCGTCATGTCTGTGATCTCATCCGGGACTCTGAACAACATTTGGTCACCAAATCACATAACTCATATAATACTATATCGTCAACGAATGTTAAGCGTGCGGACCCTACGGGTTCGAGAACTATGTAGACATGACCGAGACACCTCTCTAGTCAATAACCAATAGCGGAACCTGGATGCTCATATTGGCTCCTACATATTCTACGAAGATCTTTATCGGTCGAACCGTTATGACAACACACGTAATTCCCTTTGTCCATCGGTATGTTACTTGCCCGAGATTCGATCGTCGGTATCTTCATACCTAGTTAAATCTCGTTACCGGCAAGTCTCTTTACTCGTTCCATAATACATCAACTCATGACCAACTCCTTAGTCATTTGCTTGCAAGCTTATGATGTGTATTACCGAGAGGGCCCAGAGATACCTCTCCGAAACTCGGAGTGACAAATCCTAATCTCGATCTATGCCAACTCAACAAATACCTTCGGAGATACCTGTAGAGCATCTTTATAATCACCTAGTTATGTTGTGATGTTTGATAGCACACAAGGCACCCCTCCGGTATGCGGGAGTTGCATAATCTCATAGTCGAAGGAGTATGTATTTGACATGAAGAAAGCAATAGCAATAAAACTGAACGATCATTATGCTAAGCTAACGGATGGGTCTTGTCCATCACATCATTATCCTAATGATGTGATCTCATTATCAAATGACAACTCATGCCCATGGTCAGGAAACCTTAACCATCTTTGATCAATGAGGTAGTCTAGTAGAGGCTTACTAGGGACACGGTGTTTTGTCTATGTATTCACACATGTATTATGGTTTCTGATTAATACAATTCTAGCATGAATAATTAACCTTTATCATGAATAAGGAAATATAAAATAACAACTTTATTATTGCCTCTAGGGCATATTTCCTTCAGCACATTCTTTAGTATATCATGTACATTTGCTTTTCCCTTGTCAGAAAATTATTACATCATGTACGTTTGCTTTTCCCTTGTGAGTAAATTCTTGATTATTACATGATATATAGCTCTATGGTAAGAATTTAAATAAGTTACTAAAATATTGTATATTGTTGATTATTACATGATATGCAGTACTGATGCGAGTATCCTTATTCCATAAGGCCAAAAATAGCAAGAAGTGAGCATCCAGTTCAGAGTTTTCTGGAAACTCCCATAGCATCAAAAAGGATTCCAGTCTGAGACAGATTGCAATAGAAGCAACTGTAAGTAATTTATAATGTTTTGGCTTCAAAATTATTGTGTGAGCTTGATGTCTACTACACAACTTTTATTCTTGTAGATGTTGTTCGGCCTCCAAGTGTAGAGTTTTGTAGGACAGCAGCAAATTTCCCTCAAGTGGATGACCTAAGGTTTATCAATCCGTGGGAGGCGTAGGATGAAGATGGTCTCTCTCAAACAACCCGGCAATCAAATAAAAGAAATCTCTTGTGTCCCCAACACACCCAATACAATGGCAAATTGTGTAGGTGCACTAGTTCGGCGAAGAGATGGTGATACAAGTGTAGTATGGATAGTAGATATAGGTTTTTGTAATATGAAAATATAAAAACAGCAAGGTAGCAAGCGATAAAACGAAGCACAAATGGTATTACAATGCTTAGAAACAAGGCCTAGGGTTCATACTTTCACAAGTGCATCTCTCAATGGTGCTAACATAATTGAATCATATAATAATCCCTGAACGTGCGACAAAGAATCACTTCAAAGTTCTTATCTAGCGGAGAACATAAGATAAAATTGTTGTAGGGTACGACACCACCTCAAAGTTATCTTTTCCGATCAATCTATTGAGCCATCCCTATAAGTGTCACAAACATCCCTAGAGTTCATACTAAAATAACACCATATGATACGCATCAACCAACTCTAATGTCACCACAAGTATCCGTCAGTTGATTATTTGATATGCATCAAACAACTTCAGATTCATAATATTCAATCCAACACAAAGAACTTCAAAGAGTGCCCCAAGGATTCTACCGGAGAAAGAAGTATGAAAACATGCATCAACCTCTATGCCTAGATTACCCCGATGTCACCGCGGGAATCCGCAAGTTGATTGCCAAAACATATATGAAGTGAATCAATAGAACACCCTGTTGTCACCATGGGTATCCACATGAGAGACATACATCAAGTGTTCTCAAATCCAACATATTCAATCCAATAATAGTGAAACCTCAAAGTTAAAAACTCAATTCATCACAACAAGATAGACAGGAAGAAACACCATATGATCCAACTATATTAACAAAGCTAGTGGTACATCAAGATCATGCCAAATCAAGAACACGAGAGAGAGATCAAACACATAGCTACTGGTACATACCATCAGTCCCGAGGGCGAACTACTCCCTCCTTGTCATGGAGACCGCTGATGGCTCATATCCGCGTCAGTATTTCCCCGAAGAGGAAGGGATGATGCAGTACAGCTTCGGTAGGTATTTCCCTCAGTTATGAAACCAAGGTTATTGAACCAGTAGGAGAACCAAGCAACACTATGTAAACGGTACCTGCACACAAAGAACAAATACTTGCAACCCGACGCGTAAGAGGTGTTGTCAATCCCTCTCGGGTAAAAGATAGATTGGTTTGTATGATTTTGGATTAATAGATCTCGCGATAAAGCGAACTAAAACAAATAAAGAAAAAGTGCAGCAAGGTATTTTTGGGTTTTTAGAATAATAGATCTGAAAACAAAAGCAAATAAAAATAGATCTCAAAGCAAATATGATAAAGAATAGACCCGGGGGCCGTAGATTTCACTAGTGGCTTCTCTCGAGAAAAATAGCATACGGCGGGTAAACAAATTACTGTTGGACAATTGATAGAACTTCAAATAATTATGACGATATCCAGGCAATGATCATTATATAGGCATCACGTCCAAGATTAGTAGACCGACTCCTGCCTGCATCTACTACTATTAC
This sequence comes from Thinopyrum elongatum, assembly GCA_011799875.1. Lineage (NCBI taxonomy): Eukaryota > Viridiplantae > Streptophyta > Magnoliopsida > Poales > Poaceae > Thinopyrum > Thinopyrum elongatum. The sequence goes on along the minus strand of CM022303.1, from coordinate 304,482,497 downwards.
TCAACACATCAACCGCTATCCAGCATGCATCTAGTGTATTAAGTTCAAGGAGAAACGGAGTAGTGCAATAAGAACAATGACATGATGTAGACAAGATCTATTCATGTAGGAATAGACCCCATCTTGTTATACTTAACAGCAACGATCAATACGTGTCTTGATGCCCCTTCTGTCACTCGGAAAGAACACCACAAGACCGAACCCATCACAAAGCACCTCTTCCCATGGCAAGAAAAATTGATCTAGTCGGCCTAACTAAACCTAAAATTCGAAGAAGAAATACGAGGCTATAGGTAATCATGCATATAAGAGATCAAAGAAACTCAAATAACTTTCATGGATAAAATAGAACTGATCATAAACTCAAAGTTCATCGGATCCCAACAAACACACTGCAAAAAGAGTTACATCAAATAGATCTCCAAGAGACCATTGTATTGAGAATCAAAAGAGAGAGAGGAAGCCATCTAGCTACTAACTATGGACCCGTAGGTCTACAATGAACTACTCATGCATCATCGGAGAGGCACCAATGAGGATGATGAATCCCTCCGTGATGGTGTCTAGATTGGATCTGGTGGTTCTGGAACTTGCGGCGGCTGGAATTGTGTTTCGTCGACTCCCCTAGGGTTTCTGGATTTTTGGGGTATTTATAGAGCAAGGAGGCGGTGCGGGAGGCCACCGAGGTGGGCACAACCCACCAGGGCCCGCCTGGGCCCCCAGGCGCGCCCAGGTGGGTTGTGCTCCCCTCAGAGCCCCCCTCTGGTACTTCTTTGGCCCAACAGGTGTCTTCTGGTCCAGAAAAATTCTCCAAAAAGTTTTGCTGCGTTTGGACTACGTTTGGTACTGATATTCTGCGAAGTAAAAAACAAGCAAAAAATAGCAACTGGCACTGGGCACTATGTTAATGGGTTAGTCCCAAAAAATGATATAAAGTTGCTATAAAATGATTGTAAAACATCCAAGAATGATAATATAACAGCATGGAACAATCAAAAATTATAGATACGTTGGAGACGTATCAGCATCCCCAAGATTAATTCCTACTCGTCCTCAAGTAGGTAAATGATAAAAACAGAATATTTGATGTGGAATGCTGCCTAAGATGTTCATCACATATTCTTTTCTTTTGTAGCATGGACATTTGGACTTTTATATGGTTCAAAGCAATATTCTAGTTTTGACATGAAGATTTCAATACTCAAGCATATCAACAAGAAACCATGTCTTTCAAAATATCAACACTAAAGCAAGTTATCCCTAGCCCATTATGCTCAATCATTGATCAATTCATGAAACACACTCGCATATTAGCTACATCCAATGCTCAAGTACGATCATAGTGTCCCTTAGTTGGTCCTTTATAAGAGAGGATGGAGACTCAAATAAAAATAAAAATTGCATAAAGTAAATAGAAAGGCCCTTCGCAGAGGGAAACTAGGGATTTGTAGAGGTGCCAGAGCTCAAAGCGAAAAAATAGAGATAAAACATTTTGGGTGGCATGCTTTTCCTATCAACGAAAACGATTGAGTAGTTCCCAATACTTTCCATGCTAGATATATTCCCAAACAGAAAAGTTTATTCCTTTTTCCACCATACTTTCACATTCCACGGCTAGCCGTATCCATGGGTGACGTCCATACCAACACTTTCCAAGGAATTTATTATTTGGCAACATAATGTAAATTCATTTTTCATTTCAGGACTGGGCATCCCTAATACTTTTGCCGTACTCTCGTGCAATGACAAGTGAATAAACACTCGTCTTGAGAATAACACATCTAGCATGGAAAAATATCAGCCACCCCTACCATTTCATGAGTGGTACGAGCACACAAAAAGGAAATTATTTTGAAAATTAGAGATGGCACATACAAATTTGCTTAGAACGGCACAGGAATACCGCATATAGGTAGGTATAGTGGACTCATATGGCAAAACTGGGTTTAAGGATTTTGGATGCAAAAATAATATTCCCACTTAGTACAAGTGAAGGCTAGCAAAAAGATTGAGAAGCACCCAACCAAGAAACGAAAAATCACATAAGCGAGCATTAAGCATAACTAACACCGAATAATGCACCATAAGTAGGATGTAATTTCATTGCATAACTATTGACTTTCGTGCTTGCATAGGGAATCACAAACCTTAACATCAATATTCTTACTAAAGCATAATTACTCATCAACATGACTCACATATCACTATCATCATATCTCAAAACTATTACAAAGAATCAAGTTCATTTTGTCCAATGATCTTCATGAAAGTTTTTATTATATCCCTCTTGAATATCTATCACTTTGGGACTAGTTTCATATGTTGCAACTGCTTTTTGACAAGCTCAAACAAATTTAAGTGAAGAACATGAGCATAAAAATTTTCATCTCTCAAAATAATATAAGTGAAGCATGAGAGCATTTCTTCAAAACTATTAAAGCACACCGTGCTCAAAAAGATATAAGTGAAGCACTAGAGCAATTCCATAGCTCAAAAAAAATTAAGTGAAGCATAAAGAGCAACTCTAACAAATCATAGCATAATTTTGTTTCTCTCAAATAGGTGTGTTCAGCAAGGATACTTGACACAAAACAAAAAACAAAAAAAACAAAGACTCATCTAACACAAGACGCTCCAAACAAAACTCATGATATGTGACGAATAAAAATATAGCTCCAAGTAAAATACCGATGGTCGTTAGAAGAAAGAGGGGATGCCACTCGGGGCATCCCCAAGCTTAGTTGCTTGTTCATCCTTGAATATTAACTTGTAGTGCCATGGGGCATCCCCAAGCTTAGGCTCTTGCTACTCATTATTCCTTCATCCATCGTGATCTCACCCAAAACTTGAAAACTTCAATCACACAAAACTTAACAAAACCTTCATGAGATCCGTTAGTATAAGAAAACCAATATTTACTTTAGGTACTGTTACAAACCCATTCATATTTTATTATTGCATTATATCTACTGTATTCTAACTTTACCATGCTTATACCCCCCGATACAATCCATAGATTCATCAAAATAAGCACACAATGCAAAGAAAAACAGAATCTGTCAAAAACAGAACAGTCTGTAAAGTGCAAATTGTTCTCATATTATGTAACTCCAAAAATTCTGAAAAATTAGGACAACATGGAAAATTTGTACATAAATCCTGTCAAAAAATTCAAAAGTTTTAGTCGCTTCTGTGAATTTAAACAATTCTGTTATTGGACGCAAAAGTTTCTGTTTTCTAACAAGATCAAGTCAACTATCACCCAACATGATCCCAAAGGCTTAGCTTGGCACAAAAACTAATTAAAACATAAAAACACAATAATAACAGTAGCATAATTTTGAAAACACTCAAAAACAGAAAGAAAAAGGCTATCGTTTCATGCCCCTAGCTGGGCATAATAATTTTGATGATGCTCGCATGAAAGACAAGAATTGAAACACAAAGAGAGCATCATAATACATGTGACAAACACATTTAATTCTAACATACTTCTGATGCATAGGGATTTTATAAGCAAAAAAATTATCAAGACAAGAAATATATAGCATATGCAAGGAAGAAGAAAGAAACAATAGCAATCTCAACATAACGAGAGGTAAATTAGTAACATGAAAATTTCTACAACCATATTTTCCTCTCTCATAATAATTACATGTAGGATCATAATCAAATTCAACAATATAGCTATCATATAAAACTTTCTCTTCATGATCCACACGCATAAGAGTTTTATAATCTTCCAAGATAGTTGGATTAACATCAACTAAAGTCATGACCTCTCCAAACCCACTTTCGTCAAAAATTTCGTAAGATTGAACACTCTCCAAATATGTGGGATTATTTTTACCTAAAGTTGACGCTCTTCCAAACCCACTTTCAATATTATTGCAAACATATTCATCATAAGTCTTAAATAAATTTTCAAGATCATAAGAAGAATCACCCCAATCATGATCATTTTAATAAGTAGTGGACATATCAAAATTAGCATCCCCAAGCTGGGGTTTTTGCATATTATCAGCACAATTGACGTTAATAGAATTTATAATAACATCATTGCAATCATGATTTTCATTCAAGGATCTATCATGAATCACTTCATAAATTTCTTCATCACAATTTTCAGATTCATGAATCTCAAGCAAAACTTCATAGAGATAATCAAGCGCACTCAATTCACTAGCAATTGGTTCATCATAATTGGATCTTTTAAAAAGATTAGCAAGTGGATGAGGATCCATATCAATAGATTTTTAGCAAGCGAAGATGCAAGCAAATAAAAGGCACATGGTAACACAAGCAAACAAAAGATCTGACAAGAAAAAGGCAAACAAAAAAGGAGGCGAATAAAAAGGCAATTTTTTGTGAAGTGGGGGAGATGAAAACGAGAGGCAAATGGCAAATAACATAAATTACAAGTAGATGAGATTTGTGATTAGGAACCTGATAGATGTTGATGATGTCTCCCCGGCAACGGTGCCAGAAATCCTTTCTTGATGGCTCGTATCCGCGTCAGTATTTCCCCGAAGAGGATGGGATGATGCAGTACAACTTCGGTAGGTATTTCCCTCAGTTATGAAACAAAGGTTATCGAACCAGTAGGAGAACCAAGCAACACTATGTAAACGGTACCTGCACACAAAGAACAAATACTTGCAACCAAACGCGTAAGAGGGGTTGTCAATCCCTCTTGGGTAAAAGATAGATTGGTTTGTATGATTTTGGATAAATAGGTCTCGCGATAAAGAGAAATAAAACAAATAAAGAAAAATTGCAGCAAGGTATTTTTGGGTTTTTAGAATAATAGATCTGAAAATAAAAGCAAATAAAAATAGATCTCAAAGCAAATATGATAAAGAATAGACCCGGGGGCCGTAGATTTCCCTAGTGGCTTCTCTCGAGAAAAATAGCATACGGCGGGTAAACAAATTACTGTTGGGCAATTGATAGAACTTCAAATAATTATGACGATATCCAGGCAATGATCATTATATAGGCATCACGTCCAAGACTAGTAGACCGACTCCTGCCTGCATCTACTACTATTACTCCACACATCGACCGCTATCCAGCATGCATCTAGTGTATTAAGTTCATGGAGAAATGAAGTAATGCAATAAGGATGATGACATGATGTAGACAAGATCTATTCATGTAGGAATAGACCCCGTCTTGTTATCCTTAATAGCAATGATCAATACGTGTCTTGCTGCCCCTTCTGTCACTCGGAAAGAACACCACACGACCGAACCCATCACAACGCACCTCTTCCCTTGGCAAGAAAAATCGATCTAGTCGGCCTAACTAAACCAAAGATTCGAAGAAGAAATACGAGGCTATAAGTAATCATGCATATAAGAGATCAAAGAAACTCAAATAACTTTCATGGATAAAATAGATCTGATCATAAACTCAAAGTTCATCGGATCCCAACAAACACACCGTAAAAAGAGTTACATCAAATAGATCTCCAAGAGACCATTGTATTGAGAATCAAAAGAGAGAGAGAGGAAGCCATCTAACTACTAACTACGGACCCGTAGGTCTACAATGAACTACTCACGCATCATCGGAGAGGCACCAATGAGGATGATGAACCCCTCTATCATGGTGTCTAGATTGGATCTGGTGGTTCTGGAACTTGCGGTGGCTGGAATTGTGTTTCGTTGACTCCCCTAGGGTTTCTAGATTTTTGGGGTATTTATGGAGCAAAGAGGCGGTGCAGGAGGCCACCGAGGTGGGCACAACCCACCAGGGTGCGCCTGGGCCCCCAGGCGCGCCCAGGTGGGTTGTGCTCCCCTCGGAGCCCCCCTCTGGTACTTCTTTGGCCCAACAGGTGTCTTCTTGTCTAGAAAAATTCTCCAAAAAGTTTTGCAGCGTTTGGACTCCATTTGGTACTGATATTCTGCGAAGTAAGAAACAAGCAAAAAACAGCAACTGGCACTGGGCACTATGTCAATAGGTTAGTCCCAAAAAATGATATAAAGATGCTATAAAATGATTGTAAAACATCCAAGAATGATAATATAACAGCATGGAACAATAAAAAATTATAGATACGTTGGAGACGTATCAACCGCCGGGATGATGAAAATGGCCTCCGGTGATGATTTCCCCCTCCGGTAGGGTGCCAGAGAAGGCTTCTAGATGAGATCGCTTTGGTACAAAGGCTTGCTGCGGCAGAGCGGAAGTTCTAGGTTAACTTTTGGGGTTTCCCTATTTATAAGAATTTTTAGAGTTGGAATTACGCGAAGAGGTGCCACAGGGGGCCCATAAGGTACTGGGGCGCGGCCACCCCCTGGGCATGCCCTAGTGCCTTGCGGGGCCCCTATGGGTCTTCTGGTACTGCCCCGAAGCCTCCTGGGTCCCTTTCCTTCCAGAAAAAATTGTCAAAAAGTTTCGCTGCATTTGGACTTCATTTGATATGGATTCTCTAGAAAACCAAAAACAAGCAGAAAACAGCAACTGGCACTGGGCACTAGGTCAATATGTTAGTCCGTGAAAATATATAAAATTCATATAAAAGTGCACCAAAACCATATAAAAATCTAAAATTATTGCTAACATGGCATGAATACTTCATAAATTATAGATACGTTGGAGACGTATCAGAGCCATCATATTGTAATGTACTAATAGTGCACGAACAACGCTTTCAATCATGATGCAGGCCACAAAGAGGGCATGTTTACAAGAAGTTTTGCTGCAAGTACCTCAGATGCAGATTATTGAGGAAAAGAGCTCCTCCGCCATGATACTTTCAAGCTTTGGCGTCTCATCACATAATTCATCCTCTGAACAATGCATCCGTGAGCTTGAAGAGAAGATTACAGCACAAGCGACAAACACAAAACAGGCAAATGCTACATTTGTAGAAGATTTGAATGTCCTACTTAGTGCATAGATGCAGGAAATCAAAGAGCTCAAAGGAAACAACAACTAGAAATAGAAGTTATCAAGATGGACCAGGAGAGAAAAATCAGAGGCTTTGGAAAAAAAGCAACAAGAAATGGAGGGAATTCTTAGTCATCTGTTAAGTAAGTCATCGCAGTCTTCGCAGGAGACTGTGTCACAACCCATCAAAAACTGATGGTGCACCACTGTTCTTCATGATGTCGTCTCCAGTGTCTTATTTGTAATGCTTGATAATATGTCATTTGGATGCTCATTTTAATATGTGGATCATTGTTGTGAGAGATGTCAAGTCCCATAGTTATTATAATAAAAGTTGTGATGGCAATGTTAAATTTCAAAATTTCTCTAATTCAAATTCAGATTGGCCTGAACCGTCCACATTTTTTACACCCTAATAAAACCTGTGACGGTACTGGTGATGGAAGTTGTAACCGTCACCACATTCGTGTCCCCACGTGTAAGCGGCCACGTTAGCACCGTCTGGATCTTCATGTAAGCAGCCATATCAGCACCGTCTGGTCCCACATGTAAACAGCCACGTCAGCATCTTCTGGGTCCATATGTCAGCACCATTGACCGATCAAAACTGACGATGAGTTATTACTGATGGGACCGTCGGTGATAAAACCCACGGCGGATCAACATGGAAGAAGGCACGTCAGCAACTGTTGGCCCCATCTATTTGAATCTTTGGCTGGTCAACCCCCAGGCCGATCACCGGTGACGGATTATCATTGCCAAAATAATCTTACGTGACAAATTGGGCTATCATAGGTGACATTCGGGGCCATCACCGAAAACGGACATCAGTAACATTATTTGTTTCATCACTTAAAATGCGATCTTGCGTGACGTAAAAAGTGGTACCGTCAAAAATTTATTTTCCATAATGGCGCTTCAGTGACGGTAGGGGTAACGGCCGAAAAAATGTCATGGGGTATTTTCCGCGATGAAAAAAGGTTATACATGACACAAGTGAAACGTCGCAAAATAGAGCAAATTTTATAGTGTAGCGCTAGGGTAGTAATGAGATGTTAACATTGGTGACCGAAGGTTGTTCGGAGTCCCGGATGAGATCATAGACATCAAGAGGAGTTCCGGAATGGTCCAGAGGTAAAGATTTATATATGGAAAGTTGTTATCGGGGTTCCGGGAAAAGTTTGGATTTTTTCGGTATTATACCGGGAAGCTTCTAGAAGGTTCCAGAGGGGTCCGGAAGTCCACCAAGGGTTCCACCACGTCCCATATAGTATCATGGGTTGTAGGGGGCACCAGCCCCTACAAGGCCCATGCACCTAGGGGTGGAAAACCCTAAAGGGGAGGGCCCTCCACTTGGCTTGGAGGGCACTCCGCCCCTCCTTGGCCGCCACCCCTCCTACTTGTGAGCTGCGTTGGGATTTCCTTGAAGAGGAAAGGATGATGCAGTACAGTAGAGATAAGCATTTCCCTCAGTTAAGAACCAGGGTTATCAATCCAGTAGGAGAACCACTCAACACCTCGTTAGCAATACCTATACACAAAATAACAAATACTTGCACCCAACGCGAACAAGGGGTTGTCAATCCCTCGGCGATTAATTGCAAGGATCAAATCTTGTAGAGATAGATAGACAGCACAAAATACAAAATAAAATAAAGTAAATAAAATTGCAACAAAGTATTTTTGATTTTAATATATGACAAAAAGTAGACCCGGGGGCCATAGTTTTCACTAGAGGCTTCCCTTTTGAAAATAGCATACGGTGGGTAAACAAATTACTGTTGGGCAATTGATAGAAAAGCAAATAATCATGATGATATCCAAGGCAATGATCATGTATATAGGCATCACGTCCGAGAAAAGTAGACCAACTCCTGCCTGCATCTACTACAATTACTCCACACATCGGGCGCTATCCAGCATGCATCTAGAGTATTAAGTTCATAAAGAACGGAGTAACGCCTTAAGCAAGATGACATGATGTAGACAAAGTAAACTCATGCATGAATAAACCCCATCTTTTTATCCTTAAGTCCCTTTCTATCACTGGAATTCAGCACCGCAAGATCAAACCCATCACAAAGCACCTCTCCCATTGCAAGGAAAATCAATCTAGTTGGCCAAACCAAATCAATAGATCAGAGAGAAATACAAAGCTATAATAATCATGCATAAAAGAGTTTAGAGAAGACCCAAATAATATTCATGGATAATCTGATCATAAACTCACAATTCATCGGATCCCAACAAACACACTGCAAAAAGCGATTACATCGAACAGAACTCCAAGAACATCGAGGAGAACATTGTATTGAAGATCAAAGAGAGAGAGAGGAAGCCATCTAGCTACTAGCTATGGACCCATAGGTCTGTGGTAAACTACTCACACATCATCGGAAGGGCAGCAAGGTTGATGTAGAGCCCCTTCGTGGTCGATTCCCCCTCGGGCAGAGTACCGGAGAAGGCCTCTAGATGGGATCTCTCAAGAACAGAAACTTGTGACGGCAGAAAAAAGTATTTTGGCTGGCTCTCTGATGTCACTGGAATATTTGAGAATTTATAGAGGCAGAATTAGGTCAAGAGGTGCCACGAGGGGCCCACAAGCCTGGGGGCGCGCCACCCGAGCTTGTCTCTCCCTCGTGGCTCATCAGGTCTTCTTCCGAACCTTCTAGGGTCTCTTCTGGTCGAGAAAAAATTAATCCAAAGTTGTTTTCTCTGTTTGATATTGATTTCTTGAAAAGCCAAAAACAAGAAAAAAACAACAACTGGCACTAGGCACTAGGTTAATAGGTTAGTCCCAAAAAATAATATATAATTGCATATAAAACATCCAAGATTGATACTGTAATAGCATGGAACAATCAAAAATTATAGATACGTTGGAGACGTATCAAGCATCGCCAAGCTTATTCAGTTATTCCTGCTCGTCCTCGAGTAGGTAAATGATAAAAACAGAATTTTTTATGTGGAATGCTATCAATCATGTTCATCATGTAATTTCTCTTTGTGGCATGAATATTAAGATCTGAATGATTCAAAGCAATAGTCTATAGTTTGACATAAAAACAACAATAATAAGGCATACCAACAAACAATCATGTCTTTGAAAATATCAATGCTAAAGAATGTTATCCCTACAAAATCATATAACCTTGTCATGCTCCATCTTCTTAACACAAAGTATTTATCATGCACAACCCCGATGACAAGCCAAGCAATTGGTTCATACATTTTAACATGCTTCAGCTTTTTTAACTCTCACGCAATATATGAGCGCAAGCCATGGATATAGCACTATGTGTGGAATATAGTATGATGTTGGAGGTTGTATGGAGAAGACAATAAAGAAAAAAATCTCACATTGACGAGGCTAATCAACGGGCTATGGAGATGCCCATCAATTGATGTCAATGCAAGGAGTATGGATTGCCATGCAACGGATGCACTAAGAGCTATAAGTGTATGAAAGCTCAAAAATAAAACTAAGTGGGTGTGCATCCAACTTGCTTGCTCATGAAGACCTCGGGCATTTGAGGAAGCCCATCATTGGAATATACAAGCAAGTTCTATAATGAAAAATTCCCACTAGTTATATGAAAATGAATGCATAGGAGACTCTATATATGAAAAAAAATGGTGCTACTTTGAAGCACATGTGTGGAAAGGATATTAACATTGCCCCTTCTCTCTTTCTCTCTCTCTCTCTCCCTCTCTCTCTTTGTTGTGCTTTTTTTGCCTCTTTTTTTGTGGGCTCTTTTTGGCCTCTCTTTTTTCCTCACTTGGGACAATGCTCTAATAATGAATATGATGATCATCATATTTCTATTTACTTACAACTCGAAAGAAAATTACAACTTGATACTAGAACAAAATATGACTCTATATGAATGCCTCTGGTGGTGTGTCGGGATGTGCAATGATCTAACTTAACATCTATAAAAAAATATGAATGGTGGCTGAGCCACAAATACTATGTCAACTATATGATCATGCAAAGAAATATGACGATGACTATGTGTGTCATAATAAAACAGAACGGTGGAAGTTGCATGGCAATATATCTCGGAATGGCTATGGAAATGACATAATAGGTAGGTATGGTGGCTGTTTTGAGGAAGATATAAGGAAGCTTATGTGTGATAGAGCGTATCATATCACGGGTTTTGGATCCACCAGCAAAGTTTGCACCACATCTCAAGGTGAGAAAGGGCAATGCACGGTACCGAACAGGCTAGCAAATTGCGGAAAGGTGAGTGTGTGTATAATACATGGACTCACATTAGTCATAAAGAACTCACATACTTATTGCAAAAGTTTATTAGCCCTTGAAGCAAACTACTATGCATGCCCCTAGGGGGATAGATTGGTAGGAACAGACCATCGCTCGTCCCCGACCGCCACTCATAAGGAAGACAATCAATAATAAATCATACTCCAACTTCTTATCATAACAGGAGACTATACGTGCATGCTTCGGGAATCACAAACCTTAACACCAATATTCTTACTAAACCACAATTACTCACTAGCACAACCCGCATATTACCACCTTTATATCGCAAAACTATTGCAAGGAATCAAACTTATCATATTCAGTGATCTACATGAAAGTTTTTATTATATCCCTCTTGAATACCTATCATATTAGGACCAAATTCATAACCCACACTAATTGCCATTACTATTATCAACTCTCAAAAAGATATAAGTGAAGCATGAGAGTGAAACTATTTCTTTAAAATATAACCACCATCATGCTCTTAAAAGATATAAGTGAAGCACTAGAGCAACTGCCTAGCTCAAAAGATATAAGTGAAGCACATAGAGTATTATAACAAATCATGAATAATGTGTGTCCCTCTCAAAAAGGTGTGTCCAGCAAAGATGATTCTGACAACCGAAAAAGCAAACGAATTAAAGACTCATATAATACACGACGCTCCAAGTAAAACTCATAGCATGTGATGAATAAAAATATAGCTCCAAGTAAAATTACCGATGGTCGGTAGAAGAAAGAGGGGATGCCTTCTGGGGCATCCCCAATCTTAGATGCTTGGGAGTCCTTGAATATTACCTTGGGGTTCCTTGGGCATCCCCAAGCTTAGGCTTTTGCCACTCCTTATTCCTTCATCCATCGTGATCTCACCCAAAACTTGAAAACTTCAGCACACAAAACTCAACAAAAACCTTCGTGAGATCCGTTAGTATAACAAAGCAAATCACTACTTTAGGTACTATTGTAAACCCATTCATATTTTATTATTGCATTATACCTACTGTATTCTAACTTCACCATGGCTTATACCCCCCGATACAATCCATAGATTCATCAAAACAAGCAAAGAACGCAACGAAAATAGAATCTGTAAAAAACAGAACAGTCTGTAAATATTCGAATATTGATCATACTTATGTAACTCCAAATATTCTGAAAAATTAAGAAAATTTAGGAATTTTTTATATCAATCATGTGTGAAAAAAATCAAAATTTGTTCATGCTCCAGCAAATTTCAACAATTCTGCTACTGGACACAAAAGTTTCTGTTTTCTCACACAATCAAAGAAACTATCATCCAAATCATCCCAAAGGCTTTACTTGGCACAAAAACTATTTAAAACACAAACACACAACCATAATAGTAGAATAATTGTGTGCACACAAAAAAAAGAAACAAGAAAATTAAGATAACTATTGGGTTGCCTCCCAACTAGCGCTATTGTTTTACGCCCCTAGCTAGGCGTAATGCATAGTTTCAAGTGTTGACATCTTTCTCTCCCAAGTCCTTTTTAATCAAATCCTCTAAAACTTCTCTTAGTAATTCTCTCTTCTCATACTCTTCTTTTATAATAGGAGAGCTTAAACTGTTGAAAGGACTTTGTTCCGTAATTTTAACGTTCATTACTCCAAATTCCGAATCATCCCCATAAACATCCTCATATAAACATGTATTTCATCATCAAATGGGTTCCCTAGCCATCTCCTTAAACCACTCATTACTAAATCCTTCATCAATTCCCTTAGTAAGCCATTCAAATCTATCACAAGTATGGCGGTACATGGTTTTAATAATTTCAGCATAGGGAACTCTCCTTCTAAGATTATCACTATAGGCAAAAAAAAATTCAGATTCCAGACTACGTATAGTGTCTTTATCATGGAGAATTTATTCAATCGGAGGATGTTCAAAATTTATCTTATAATAAGCAAAAAAATCTCTAGCTTCACGAATTATATGATCAAATTCATGTATGAGAATGATAGTAGCAATCTTCTTAATTTTAGGGTCATGGATATTGGGGAACTCATAAAATATCTTTTGTAGGCATGGATGGATATGAACGAATTGTCTTTCTAATTTGACTACTAGCATGGCAATGGCATCAACTTAGCAATTCATTTTATCAAGAATAGACCCTCTTATAATTGGTATAACTCTCGCGTAATTAAAGAATTCTTGGATAATATTCTTCCCAATAATATTTCTGCTTCCCACATAATAAATTTTAGTTTTAAGATTTGTGGGATTGCTAATTTCTAGAGGATCATGATTGTGATCAACGGAATTAAGCTTTTCCTCAAGGGATTCATTAGTGCTATCTTCACTAGCGCTTTCAATGATAACTTTATCAAATTCCAACATGATAGCAACTTCAAGCAAAAAAGCAAACAAGCAAAAAGGCAAGCGGGAAATATTTTTTTGTTTTTGTGAAAAGGTTTTAGAAGTGGGGGAGTTGAAAACGAGAGGCAAATGGCAAATAATGTAAATGCAAGGAGATGAAAGTTTATGCGTAGGTACTTGATAGATGTTGATGATGTCTCCCCAGCAACGGCGCCAGAAATTATTCCTACTACTTGTGAGCTATGTTGGGATTTCCTTGAAGAGGAAAGGATGATGCAGTATAGTAGAGATAAGTATTTCCCTCAGTTAAGAACCAAGGTTATCAATCCAATAGGAGAACCATACAAAACCTAGTTAGCAGTACCTACACACAAAATAACAAATACTTGCACCCAGCACAAACAAGGGGTTATCAATCCCTCAGTGGTTAATTGTAAGGATCAAATCTCGTAGTGATAGATAGATAGCTGATAACCCACAAGTATAGGGGATCAATTGTAGCCTTTCTCGATAATTAAGAGTGTCGAACCCAACGAGGAGCTAAAGGTAGAACAAGTATTCCCTCAAGTTCTATCGACCACCGATACAACTCTACGCACGCTTAACGTTCGCTTTACCTACAACAAGTATGAAACTAGAAGTACTTTGTAGGTGTGATAGGATAGGTTTGCAAGATAATAAAGAACACGTAAATAAAAGCTAGGGGCTGATTAGATAAAGAAACAATTAAGTTAGTTTTAGTAGAGATCTTTTTGTCACAATAAAGTTATTTGTCCCTAGGCAATCGATAAATTAGACCGGTAATCATTATTGCAATTTTATATGAGGGAGAGGCATAAGCTAACATACTTTCTCTACTTGGATCATATGCACTTATGATTGGAACTCTAGCAAGCATCCGCAACTACTAAAGATCATTAAGGTAAAACCCAACCATAGCATTAAAGTATCAAGTCCTCTTTACTCCCATACGCAAACAACCTACTTACTCAGGTATGTGCTTCTGTTACTCACGCCACCCACCATAAGCGAATCATGAACATATTGCAAACCCTACAGCGGGGATCCCTCACGCTTGCGCGACACAGAGAGCACCATAGGACAGCACCAATAGTAAAACATACAACTCAAACCAATCACGATCATCAATCAACCCATAGGACAAAACGGATCTACTCAAACATCATAGGATAGCCATACATCATTGGGAAATAATATATAGTGTTGAGCACCATGTTCAAGTAGAGATTCCAGCGGGTAAAATAGAGGTTACACTGCTGCATAGAGGGGGAGAGAGTTGGTGATGATGGTGGCAAAGTTGTTGGTGCAGATCGCCGTCACGATGATGGCCCCTGCGGCGTTCCGGTGCCACCGGGAGAGAGGGGGAGAGAGCCCCCCTCCTTCTTCTTCTTCCTTGGCCTCCCCCCTAGATGGGAGGAGGGTTTCCCCTCTGGTCCTTGGCCTCCATGGCGGTGGAGGGGCGGGAGTCCCTCTGAGATTGGATCTGTCTCTATGTTCTCTTCTGTTTCTGCGTTCTGTTTTCTGGCCTTTCACTGTTTCTTAAATTTCTGGAGATCTGTAACTCCGATTGGGCTGAAATTTAAACACAATTTTTATCCAGATATTATCTTTCTTGCGGCCGAAGAAGGGCACCAACCGCCTTACGGGGTGGCCACAAGCCTCCTAGACGCGCCCAGGGTAGGGGGCGTGCCCCTACGGCTTGTGGGCCCCTCGGGCATCGTCTCACGTTGATTCTTTTTCCCAAAAATCACATATATTCCAAAATAAATCTCCATAAATTTTTATCATGTTTGGAATTCATTTGGTATGGATATTCTGTGAAACAAAAAACATGCAACAAACAGGAACTGGCACTGGGCACTGGATCAATATGTTAGTCCCAAAAATAATATAAAAAGTTGCCAAAAGTATATGAAAGTTATAGAATATTGGCATGAAACAATCAAAAATTATAGATACGACAGAGACGTATCAGCATCCCCATGCTTAATTCCTACTCGTCCTCGAGTAGGTAAATGATAAAAAAAGATAATTTTTGATGTGGAATGCTACCTAGCATAATCTTCATCACATAATCTAATCATGGCATGAATATTAAGACACGAGTGATTCAAAGCAATAGTCTATAATTTGACATAAAGACATCCATACTCAGGCATCCCAACAAACAATCATGTCTTTCAAAATATCAATCCTAAAGAATGTTATCCCTACAAAATCATATGGTCTTGTCATGTCTATCTTCATCACACAAAGTGTCGGATTCAGGGCTCCGCAGACCTAAGAAGGTTCGAACTCTGGGGCGTGTGTGAAGACCTCAACCTCTCAGGCTTAGAGCCCATCGCCCCACAGCCTAGCCTAGGCGGATTCACGTGAGCAAGGAAGGAGATGAACACGGCAGTTTACCCAGGTTCAGGCCACCTTGCGGTGTAAAACCCTACTCCTGCTTTGTGGTGGATTGGCCTCACGAGGAGGTTGAGGATGAACTAGTACAGTGGATGAGCTGCCTCGCGAGGGCTCGGGGGTGAGAATGAGTTGACCTCTTCTATTGTGGTGACTAACCTATATTTATAGTGTCCTTGGTCCTCTTCCCTCGAAACTTAGGCAGGAAGGGATAACACAACGGCCAATTTGAAAGGGGACAAGTAGTACATCCAATCTTGACAAAAGGTGGTCTTCTCCAGCAAAGCTTCTGGTCGTGACGCAGCGGTGGGCTCGCTGATGACCTCCACCTTGCCAAGCTTGTGGCCTTGGTCTTGTAGCACCGGAATGGAAACCTTTGGGAGATTCCTCGAGAACCCACGCCTGTCCTTGCCTCCTTAGCACCAAAGAGGAAACTGCCTCCTCTACGCCCACTGGTGCCCGCCTGGCCTTGGTTGTCATGGCTCACATCATCGCAGCCTCGTGAGGTTGGGTACCTGCATAGAAATCTCCGCTCCTTGGGAGGCCGCCTGGGGAGGCCGCTCCCTCGGGAGGTCTTGGTGTCGTCCGCCTCGCGAGGCCAGGCCCCTCGCGAGGGTCTTGTCTTGGTGGTCTTGAAGATGGGCCATACCAGGCCGTTGAGGGAGCCACGCCGTGGGCCACAGTCAGGCAAGTCTGGGTACCCTGGTTCCTAGAACGCCGACAGTAGCCCCCGGGCCCAAGGTGCGCTCGGGCTGGCTTCAAGGCGAAGCCAAGGGGCAACTGTGAAGCACCGCGGGCCCCAATTGCCTGCGGGCTAGGCTGATGCATGGCGCTTGATGGGACACGGACGCCTCCACTTTCCCACGTCGCTTGGGTAACTGTCCAGGCCAACAAAAGGCTGGCGCAGGCGCACGCCCGCAGAACCATCATTGCCCTGCTGCGCGCTTGCCTTCTGCCCCTCCTCCTCCTCGCAAGCTTGTGCCTTCTTTGCCGGACTCTGTGCCAGCTCAAAATCGCCTCACCGCCATGGCCCCCAAGAAGAAGAAGGGTAAGACCCCGGCTATGGCGGAACCCCGGCGGGGCCGGAGCCCGTGTTGGGCCGGTCCACCATGATCAATTGTGAGGGGCTGGACAAGGTCTGGCATGCGATTGCTGCTGAATCCAACGAGTGGAAGGCGACGAAGATCTGGCCGGCCTCCTGGCATCTAACCGACAGGTAGGCCACCGAGATCCCTTTTCATCTTCATGCCCTTTTCGCTGGCCGGCTGCCGCCGTTCTCCGATTTCTTCAATGTTGTGCTCACGCACTATCAAATCCATGTGCTGCATCTGGATCCCGGGTCCGTCGTTCTTCTTTCCGCCTTTGTGTTCTTGTGCGAGGCCTTCGTGGGCATTGCCCCATCCGTGGCCCTGCTCCACCACTTCTTCTCCCTCCAGCTGGTCGACGGCGAGCAACGCTCGGGGTGCGTGTCACTTTAGGTGGTGTCGGCGACCGCCGACTCCGGCATCGACACCTCGCTCCGCCCGAACGCTGGGGGGTTCTGGAGGCAGTGGGTGTATGTGGACGCCACCGTGTATAGCCCCCTACTCCTGATCCCGTCCACCCCCGTGGAGCCGAGCTCCGGATGGGGGCACGCGGAGCTGGTCGACCCGCGGCTTGCTCGAGTCATGACCAGGTTGGCCATCCTGAGGAAGGTGGGGGTGACGATGGCGATGGTGGTGAGGGAGTTCGTCCGGCGGCGCATCGCTCCTCTCCAGCGCCATTCCCGCCCGATGTGGGCTTTCACCGGCCCCACAGATGGCATGAGGCTTCAGGAGCCTCCCCTTCCTTCCAGCACGCTGCGCGGAG
Organism: Thinopyrum elongatum; assembly: GCA_011799875.1. Taxonomy (NCBI): domain Eukaryota; kingdom Viridiplantae; phylum Streptophyta; class Magnoliopsida; order Poales; family Poaceae; genus Thinopyrum; species Thinopyrum elongatum. The sequence continues at coordinate 304,464,708 of CM022303.1, read as the reverse complement.
TGCTCCACCTCCTGACCGGTGGGGAACACGCCGAGCTCCCTCCGGACAGGTTCCCTCTTTACAACCACCCAAACGGGGGGCCTTCGCTAAGAAGATGTCGCGCTTCGACGAGTGGGGGCTGCTCCCCGATGGCCACGTGGGGCCTCGTGACAACCCCCACCTGGTGATCCCAGGGCACGAAGGCCCTGAGGTGCGCGTTCCCCGGGCAACCGTGGGGGGGCGCACCCCGCCATGTGCTCCCCAGGCATCCGCCTTCAGCCCCACGGGTGGCAGGGGAGGTGCCCCGCCTGTGGATGCAGTTATTGTCTTCGCCACGGAGGGCTATACGCCAGGCCCCAGCACATCCCCTCGAGACCCCGGGGCAGCCTGGAAGAGAAAGGAGCTCGGGAGCCGCCGCAGCCCTGCCCCGAAGACCCTGAAGAAGAGGAAGTGGATCACCGTGGACAAGTAAGTGCCTTGCCTTCCTCTTGATTCTCGCTTACCGTATCACTTCCTGACTCTCACCCCTCAGGATCCCTTCTGACGAGGGAACGAGCGCGCTCCGAGCGCCGCCTTCGGAGTCCACCGGTCCCGCCATGACCTCAGGCCTCATGAGCCGCGTGGTTGTGCGCAAGGGGGCGCCCGCGCCTGAACCAAGGTCGTCCCCGAGGGGTCTTGGGCCTGCATTCCCGGCGTCTTTCCTTCGAGGCGGTCTCCAGGTTGTGGGGGCCGTGCCAAGGGCTCCCCCACTGATCCTCGCCGGCAGTTGGGCGACTCGCGCGATGGCGCCGTCTTCAAGCAACGGGGCAAGTCCGCGTCAGGCCCCGCCCCGAGCCGGAGGAGCTAGCGAGGAGGCTCCAGCCACTGGGCCCCTGCCGGAGGCGGGCGAGTCTTCGCGCGCCTCTGCAGCCAACTGGGGCGCGAAGGAAAACCCCGGCCGAGCGTTGGAGCTCGTGCGCGGGCGCAGTGCCGTCCAGCATGGCCTTCTCCAGGAGGCGGCAAGCGCGCTAGGGCGCCTCGGGGTGGAGCTCGGCGACATCGACACGCGCCTTGAGGAGGAGCGCTTGCGCCTGGCGCGCGAGTGGCGACAGCTCGAGGTCACCGTCAACTTTGGTTGCCTGCAGCGCGAGCACGCTCGTGCGGAGGTGGAGGAGTCCCTTCCCGCAGTGAAGGAGGCTCGCAATCGCGCCCTGGAGGAGGCCCGGGCCACGGACTGCTGGTGCGAGGTGGCCGAGAAGCGCGAGAGGGAGTTTCAAGCTTCGAACGCCGCCCTCGAGCGACAGGTCCTGGCGCGCAAGGCAGCGCTTGCCGCCCCGGCGAGCGGGCCGCCCACGGATGAAGCGAGGCTCCACACGCTTGATGACATGCTGACGCTGGAGGCGCTGGAGCAGAGCCTGGAGCACGAGCGGCTAGAGGTGATGGAGCGCCAGGTGGCCACCGCTGAGGACACTCTCGCCTCTCGGGAGGCGATGATCCAAAAGGAGGCTGACGAGAGGGTAGCGGGGGTCCGCAGGGCCCTTGCCGAAGAATATCACCGGAAGCTAGAGCTTCAGGAGGCTCGCTTCTGCACGCGGCATGATGAGCTGAAGGGCGAGGCCGGCGGCCTCAAGGAGAAGTTAGTCGCGGTGAAGCGAGGCGAGAAAGCCGCGGCGGACGCTCGGGCCACTGCTAAGGCCGAGCTGTCCTTCCTTTACAAGTAGGTGGAAGTTGTTTCCACCCTCGTAGAGAAAGCTTCAGACGAGGCGAGCTGAGCCCGGGTGCTGCAGCGTGAGCGCTCCCAGATGTTTGAGGCCCTCGTGCATAGGGCCAACCAGGCCCTGAGCAGCATTTGCGACGAGAGCGTCTCCAGACCGCTTGTTGCTGATGACGCCGGCTACCTCAGCTTGTTCACCAAGGTCGTGGCACGCCTCGAAGGTGGGGCCGGGAAGGCGCGCCGGCTCGTCGAGGAAAGGAGCCGCGACCATCTTGCGCGTGCGTTCTCGCGCGTCTTCAGCCACCTTCTCCGCTCCGATCCTAAACTTCGACTTCGAGGCCGCGATAGCCCCAGTGCCAGGGGCGATCCAAGGCACCCTGGCGGGCTGGGTGGAGGATCATGTGGACGACCTGATCACGGAGCTTGCCCCTGCCAAGGATGTGGGTGCGCCCGTGGTTGAGGAACACGGGGCTGACGATGATGATGATGACAGCAGCAACAGTGACAGGGCGTCTCCCTAGGCTTGCTTTCTCCTGTTTTCCTATCAAGACTTTGGATGTGACCCCGCGGGGATGCGAAAGCATTTTTTGGAAGAACCTTCTCTATGATGTATTAAGTAATATTGCACTCCCTGATGTAGCCTTTCCTTTACTTTTCATGCGCCTGCGGCCCCTGAGCAGGGGCGGCCATCATTGTCATGTCGGGTTGCGGTGCCCGGCCAAGGTCCGGAGGCGGATGCTTGCCGAAGGCCCCAGGCCGCACGTACCCGCCGGCTCGCTTAAGAGCGTTGCGCGAGGGTCCAGACGCCGAGGTCCCGGAGAGGTGTGCGCGTGGGCAAGGCCGCGGCCGCGGCTGCTGTGTCCTGAGCCCTTAGGGCATCTTCAGCGCCGCTGGGCTGACCCAAGCATGCGCACCGTGCCCAGCTCCCACTCGCGGGGCGCGATGGAGGGAGCCACGGTTGCCCGCCGTCTTTCGCAAAGACGGAAATCAAGAGAGGAAGCACCGCAAGAAGACAAAAGAGAGTCCCCCCCCCCCCTTTTTAAAAAAGTTAAAGATGCAAGAACTTCAAATCCACTCCAAGAAGTAGCAAATTTGGTTACAAGGGAAAGCAAAGAACAGTCGCGTCCGGCACCTATGCTAGTCTTCTAGTGTTCCCGCCAGCACGGAGCATGAGGCTTCCACTAGGCGTGGGCATAGTCGCTAATTGACCGTGTCGTCCGCCAGCACGGAGCATGGGGCTTCCACTTGGGCGTGGGTGGGAGCCCCCATGAGGCTCGAGGGCAGCGCTCAGGAGACTCCGGGGCGTGTACAGCCCCACTCATTATTATGTGAGAGTGTCACGGGCGGAGACTGGAGGAGTGCAAGGCGGCCACCTTCCTCCCCCGCGGGGACCCCAGCCCTTGGTCCTCGAATCACGCACCGGCGAGTCCGAGGCGCGGGCGGCCCCAGGCGGGGTCGTCGACCTGGCGATCACTAGTGGGCGGCGCGATGCACCTTCTCGCTGCCCACGGGCCGCCTGACCGGCTTGCAGCGCATGTTGCGGGCACCTCTCGAGCCTTTGGGTCTCTGGGGTCCCGGCGTCGAGCGGTTGCGGCTCAGGAGATCCCGGGCCCTCATGAGGCGCCCTAGCCTCATGGGCCCCTCGGGTCCTTGGGCCCCCCTGGGACCCTGTCCATACTCGGGGCGCGCCATGTGCCCGGCGTGCCTTGGCACGCCTAGTCCGGCCGCCGTTTCCCGGGTGTGTTGCAGAAGCGTAGTTCACCTGCATCCAAAAGTTAGCACACACGTTCTAAAGATACTTGTTGCAGCGGGGGAAGGGTGTTTAACGGCGCAGTCGGGGCCCCGGTATGGGCCCGCTCACGGCGTCCGGGGCGTCGGTCTTCGGCTTCGCCGGTTGCCACCCCTGCTGGTGGGTCACGATGGCCATGAGGTGGCCCGTCGTGGCGCATCCCCCGGGGGCCGCCTTCCCTGCCCAAAGCTCGGGGGAGTGCTTCTTGGGCTGGGAGGAAGGTCCGGCCGGGCTCCTTTCCGCCACTCGGCCCACCAGGTCCTCCCGAGAGGGGTGAGCAAACGCAGCAAGGGCATGCTCATACCCGTGGCGAGGGTCACGGCATGGGCGAAGGGCACAAGGGCCCCGTACCCTGGCAAGCAACGTCGAGCAGCTCAGCGACCCGATCGAGCAAAATGGTGTGGTCGCTGTTGCCGGGGCGATAGCGCAGTAATTCACGTGCCACGAGGAGCGCGGCATGCGCGCCCATTAGCCCTCGCATAACATGGGGGAACAGCACCGCGGCGATGCTGGTGGAAGGCACGGCGGCACACCCGCTGCGCTGCGCGGGGGGTGATGGTGACAGATCCTGCCGTTGGTGACGGCGTGGCGAGGAAGGTGGGGCACAACGAGAGATGCTGCGGCTGTAGGGTGCCGTATGACCGGAGCGCGTGGCCCACCGCTTGGCGCGGGCTCGGCTGGCCTTTGTCATGGGTGCGGCAAGGCGAGGATGGAGTGTGGCTAGTGAGGAGGCGGAGCTTTGACACGCCCCTACCTGGCGCACCAAATGTCGGATTCAGGGCTCTGCAGACCCAAGAAGGTTCGAATTCTGGGGCGTGTGCGAAGATCTCAACCTCTCAATCTTAGAGCACATCGCCCCATAGCCTAGCCTAGCCGGATTCGCGTGAGCAAGGAAGGAGATGAACATGGCAGTGTACCCAGATTCAGGCCACCTTGCGGTGTAAAACCCTACTCCTGCTTTGTGGTGGATTGGCCTCACGAGGAGGTTGAGGATGAACTAGTATAGTGAATGAGCTGCCTCGCGAGGGCTCGGGGGTGAGAATGAGTCGACCTCTTCTATGGTGGTGGCTAACCTATATTTATAGTGGCCTGGTCCTCTTCCCTCGAAACTTAGGCGGGAAGGGATACCACAACGGCCAATTCGAAAGGGGACAAGTAGTACATCCTATCTTGACAAAAGGTGGTCTTCACCTGCAAAGCTTCTGGTCGTGATGCAGCGGTGGGCTCGGTGATGATCTCCGCCTTGTCGAGCCTGTAGTCTTGGTGTGGTAGCACCGGATTGGAAACCTTTGGGAGATTCCTTGGGAACCCACGCCTGTCCTTGCCTCCTTAGCACCAAAGAGGAAACTGCCTCCTCTGCGCACGCCTGGCCTTGGTCGTCATGGCTCATGTCATCGCAGCCTCGTGAGGCTGGGTACCTGCATAGAAATCTCTACTCCTCGGGAGGTCGCCTAGGGAGGCCGCTCCCTCGGGAGGTCTTGGTGTCGTCCTCCTCGCGAGGCCAGGCCCCTCGCGAGGGTCTTGTCTTGGTGGTCTTGGAGATGGGCCGTACCAGGCCGTTGAGGGAGCCACGCCATGGGCCGCAGGCAGGCAAGTCTGGGTACCCTGGTTCCCAGAAAACCGACACAAAGTATTTATCATGCACAACCCCGATGACAAGCCAAGCAATTGTTTCATACTTTTAATGTTCTCAAGCTTTTTCAACCCTCGCGCAATACATGAGCGTGAGCCATGGATATAGCACTACAAGTGGAATAGAATATGATGGTGGAGATTCTAAGGAGAAGAAAAAAAGAAGAAAGTCTCACATCAACTAGGCAAATTAATAGGCTATGGAGATGCCCATCAATTGATATCGATACAAGTGAGTAGGGATTGCCATGCAACGGATGCACTAGAGCTATAAGTGTATGAAAGCTCAAACTGAAAACTAAGTGGGTGTCCATCCAACTTGCTTGCTCATGAAGACCTCGGGCATTTGAGGAAGCCCATCATCGAAATATACAAGCCAAGTTCTATAATGAAAATTCCCACTAGTATATGAAAGTGATAACTCAAGAGACTCTCTATATGAAGAACATGGTGCTACTTTGAAGCACAAGTGTGGTAAAAGGATAGTAACATTGCCCCTTCTCTCTTTTTCTCTCATTTTTTTATTTTTTATTTTCTCTTTTTTTTGGGGCTCTTTGGCCTCTTTTTTCTATTTTTTATTTTAGGCTCTTTGGCCTCTTTTTTCTCTTTTTTTTAGTTTGGAGTCTCATCCCGAATTGTGGGGGAATCATAATCTCCATCATCCTTTCCTCACTGGGGCGATGCTCTAATAATGATGATCAATGAATGTCTCTGGCAGTGTACCAGGATGTGCAATGATCTAGCATAGCAAATATATCAAAAAACAGACAAGCCATGAAAATATTAATACGTCTCCAATGTATCTATAATTTTTGATTGTTCCATGCTGTTATATTATCATTCTTGGATGTTTTACAATCATTTTATAGCAACTTTATATCATTTTTTGGGACTAACCTATTGACATAGTGTCCAGTGCCAGTTGCTGTTTTTTGCTTGTTTCTTACTTCGCAGAATATCAGTACCAAACGGAGTCCAAACGCAGTGAAACTTTTTGGAGAAATTTTAATGGACCAGAAGACACAACTTGGGCCAAAGAAGTACCATAGGGGTGCCCCGAGGGGGGCACAACCCACCTGGGTGCGCCTGGGGGCCTAGGCGCGCCCTGGTGGGTTGTGCCCACCTCGGTGGCCTCCCGCACCGCCTCTTCACCCTATAAATTCCCAAATATTCCAGAACCCCCGAAAATAACCCTAGATCAGAAGTTCTGCCACCGCAAGCCTCTGTAGCCACGAAAAACCAATCTAGACCCCGTTCCGGCACCCTACCGGAGGGGGAAATCATCACCAGTGGCCATCTTCATCATCCGGCGGCCACCATGATGAGGATGGAGTAGTCCACCCTCGGGGCTGAGGGTTTGTACCAGTAGCTATGTGTTTAATCTCTCTCTCGTGTTCTTGATGGCACGATCTTGATGTATCACGGGCTTTGTTAATATAGTCGGATCATATGGTGTTTTCCGCTCTCTATCTTGTGATGAATTGAGTTTTCCCTTTGAGATTTCGTTTTATCGGATTGAATAAATTTATGGATTTGAGAACACTTGATGTATGTCTTGCTATGAATACCCGTGGTGACAATGGGGTATCATATTGATTCACTTGATATGTGTTTTGGCACTCAACTCATGGATTCCCGAGGTGACATTGGGGTAATCTATGCATAGGGGTTGATGCACGTTCTCGTCTTTGTTTCTCTGGTAGAAATCTTGGGGCACTCTTTGAGGTTCTTTGTGTTGGATTGAGTATTATGAATCTGAAATTGTTTGATGCATATCGCATAATCAACTCATGGATACTCGCGGTGACATTGGAGTATCTAGGTGACATTAGAGTTGGTTGATGTGTATCATATGGTGTTATTTTAGTACGAACTCTTGGTTAGATCGATTGGAAAGAACAGCTTGGTGTTATTTTAGTATGAACTCTAGGATAGATTGATCAGAAAGAATAGCTTTGAGGTGGTTTCATACCCTACAAACAATTTCTTCTTATGTTCTCCGCTAGATAGGAACTTTGGAGTGATTCTTCATCGCACGTTGAGGGATGGTTATATGATCCAATTATATTAGCATTGTTGAGAGATTGCACTAGCAAAAGTACAGACCCTAGGCCTCTTTTTCAAGCATTGCAATACCGTTTGTGCTCCATTTTATCAATTGATACCTTGCTGTTTTTTATTGTTCCTATCACAAAAATCAATATCTACTATCATTACTAAGCTTTTATTACCATCTCTTCGCCGAACTAGTGCACCTATACAAATTACCATTGTATTTGGTGTGTTGGGGACACAAGAGACTCTTTGTTATTTGGTTGCAGGGTTGTTTGAGAGAGACCATCTTCATCCTACGCCTCCCATGGATTGATAAACCTTAGGTCATCCACTTGAGGGAAAATTGCTGCTGTCCTACAAAACTCTGCGCTTGGAGGCCCAACACGAGTCTACAAGAACAAGTTGTGTACTAGACATCAAGCTCTTTTCTGGCGCCGTTGCCGGGGAGGTGAGTGCTTGAAGGTATATCTTTAGATCTTGCAATTGAATCTTTTAGTTTCTTGTTTTATCACTAGTTTGGTTTATAAAAGAAAAATAGAAAAAAATGCAGTTGAGGTGGTCTCATATTGTTCATCTTTATAATATCTTTCTTGAAAATGATGGAAAGGAAAATTGTGCTCAATTGATAGAGGAAGAATTCTATAAAATGTTTGACAAAAAATCTTCGAATGATGAGCATGATTGCAATGTTGTTGGTATGAACTCTTTGAATATCCATGATGCTAACGATATGCAAAGCCATAAGCTTGGGGATGCTATATTTGATGAAGATGATATTTTTACTCCCCCCCAGTTTTGATGAGAATATTTATTATGATTAAAGCATGCCTCCTATTTATGATGATTATATTGATGAAAGTGGATTTGGAGAGGTCATGACTTTATTTAATGATGATTCCACTATCTTGGAAGAGGTTTCAATTGATTATGAAAACAAAGTTGCTATCTATGATGATTATGGTGATGACATGTATGCTATAAAGAATAATGATAACCATGAAACTTGTCATCATGATTTTAATTTTCAATCACATGATAGTTATTTTGTTGAATTTGCTCCCACTACTATTGATGAGAATAAATTTGCTTATGTGGAGAGTAATAAAAATTATATGCTTATGCATCATGAAAAGAATGCTTTATGTGATAGTTATATTGTTGAATTCATTCATGATGCTACTGAAAATTATTATGAGAGAGGAACTTGTGCTTTTACATATCTCACTAATATCAAGTTTCCTCTCTATGTGTTGAAAATCTTGAAGTTTTGCTTGTTTTGCCTTTCTATGCTAGTTGATTATTGCTCCCATAAATTATTTGCTCACAAAATCCCTATGCATAGGAAGTGGGTTAGATTTAAGTGTGCTTGCCATGTGATTCATGATGCTCCTTTTCATGTTTCAATCCTTATCTTTTATGCGAGCATCATTGAAATCATCATGCCTAGCTAAAAGGCATTAAAGAAAAGCGCTTGTTGGGAAACAACCCAACATTTACCCCTACTGCTTATGTGTGTTCACATGATTATGCTACTGTAGTAATCATGTTTTATAGCTTTTGTTTCAATAAAGTGCCAAGTAAAGCCTTTGGGATAGTATGGATGATAGTTGACTTGATTCTGTGCAAAAACAGAAACTTTTGCTTCCAGTAACAGAATTGTTTAAATTCACTGAAGCGTCTAAAAACTCTGAATTTTTTACAGATGATTTATCTACAAATTTCCTACGTTTTACAAAAATTTTCAAAGAAATTGGAGTTACATAAATCTGACCTTAATTCAGATCTTTACATACTGTTCTGTTTTTGACAGATTCTGTTTGCAATGCATAGTTTGCTTGTTTTATGGTTTCTATGGCTTATATTGCTTAATATAAATTGTGGAAATTGTAGAGTACAGTAGAAATTGTGTGGAAACAATTATGAATCTTATCTTGACAGTATCAAAGTGAGTGATTTGTCTTTATCATACTAACCCATCTCACGAAGTTTCGTTAAGTTTTATGTGATTGAAGTTTTCAAGTTTTGGGTGAGATATCGATATAAGGAGAATAAGGAGTGACAAGACCCTAAGCTTGTGGATGACCAAGGCACCCCAAGGTAATATTCAAGGAAGATCCAAGCAACTAAGCTTGGGGATGCCCCGGAAGGCATCCCCTCTTTCGTCTCCAACATTATCGGTAACCTTACTTGGGGCTATATTTTTATTCGTCACATGATATGTGTTTAGCTTGGAGCATCATTTTATTTTATTAGGATTTGCTTGCTGTTATTTGGAATAATGTTTTAGATCTTTTACCTCAATAAAAATGTCAAGTATAGCCTTTGCTATGCTTATTTTGCAAGTCTATATGTGGCTGTTTAAAAACAGAAAGTTGCATGCTAGTGCGTGAATTCTTGAGAAAAGTAAGAATGTGTTAAAATATTGAAATTTTTTGCACAATAAGATATGATAAATTTTCTACAGTGTGGTTAATTTTCATAATTTTTGGAGTTAGGGAAGTATGAAGAATATTGCCCTCTTTACAGACTGTCCTGTTTAGACAGATTGCTGTTATGTTTGCATATGTTTGCTTGTTTAATGATTCTATTTGAGGATAGGAATATTAAATATGCAGAGGCATTTAGTATGCAATGTTAAATAATAATTTTAGTGATTTGCTACAGTAGATAATGATAAGGTGTTGCATTGATATATACTAACTTATCTCACGAGTTCTTGTTGAGTTTTGTGTGGATGAAGTTTTTAAGATTTAGGGAAACCGTGATATGAAAGGAATTAAGGAGACACAAAAGCTCAAGCTTGGGGAAGCCCAAGGCATCCCAAGATAACATTTCAAGAAGTCTCAAGCATCTAAGCTTGGGGATGCCCCGGTAGGCATCCGGGCATCCCACCTTTCTTCATCAACAATTATCGGTTAGCCTCGGTTGAGCCTAAGTTTTTGCTTCTTCACATGATGTGTGCTATTCTTAGAATGTCATTTTTTTTAGCTTGCTGTTTTGATAAATACTTAGATCTTAAAGTTTTTAAATAAAAGAGAGTCCTCAAATAGCTACCCGTTTACTTAACTACTCGCTTGATCTTCACTTATATCTTTTTGGAGTAGTTTGTCATTTACTCTAGTGCTTCACTTATATCTTTTTCAGAACGGTGTGCTTTAATATCTTTGAAGAAATTCTCTCATACTTCACTTATATTATTTTGAGAGATGAAAGTTTTTATGCTCATGTTCTTCACTTATTTATTTGAGCTTGTCAAAAGCAATTGCAGTATATGAAACTAGTCCCAAAGTGATAGATATTCAAGAGGGATATAATAGAAACTTCCATGAAGATCATTGGACAAAATAAACTTGATTCTTTGTAATAGTTTTGAGATATGATGATAGTGATATATGAGTCATGTTGATGAGTAATTATGCTTTAGTAAGAATATTGGTGTTAAGGTTTGTGATTCCCTATGCAAGCACGAAAGTCGATAGTTATGCAATGAAATTACATCCTACTTGTGATGCATTATTCGGTGTTAGTTATGCTCAATGCTCGTTTATGTGAATTTTCGTTTCTTGGTTGGTTGCTTCTCAATCTATTTGCTAGCCTCCATTTGTACTAAGTGGGAATACTACTTGTGCATCCGAAATCCTTAAACCCAGTTTTGCCACATGAGTCCACCATACCTACCTATATACGGTATTTCCGTGCCATTCTAAGTAAATTTGTATGTGCCATCTCTAATTTTCAAAATGAATTTCCTTTTTGTGTGCTCATACCGATCATGAAGCGGCAGGGGGTGGCCAATATTTTCCATGCTAGATGTGTTATTCTCAAGATGAGTGTTTATTCACTTGTCATTGCATGAGAGTACGGCGGTAATAGGGATGCCCAGTCCCGAAATGAAAAAGAAATTTACTTTATGTTGTCAAATAATAAATTCCTTGGAAAGTGTTGGTATGGATGGTACCTGTGGATACGGCTAGCCATGGAGTGTGAAAGTATGGTGGAAAAAGGAATAAACTTTATTTTATGTTTGGGAACCGCCTATGATATATCTAGCATGGAAAGTGTTGGGAATTACTCAGTCGTTTTTGTTGACGGGAAAAGTATGCCTCCCAAAATATTTTTATTTCTCAATTTAAGCTTTGAGCTCTGGCACCTCTACAAATCTCTGCTTCCCTCTGCGAAGGGCCTATCTATTTACTTTATGCAATTTTTATTTGAGTCTCCATCTTCTCTTATAAAGCACCAACTAAGGGGCACTATGATCGTACTTGAGCATTGGATGTAGCTAATATGCGAGTGTGTTTAATGAATGGATCAATGATTGATCATGATGGGCTAGGGATAACTTTCTTTAGTGTTGATATTTTGAAAGACATGGTTGCTTGTTGATATGCTTGAGTATTGAAATCTTCATGTCAAAACTAGACTATTGCTTTGAACCATATAAAAGTCCATATGTCCATGCTACAAAAGAAAAGAATATGTGATGAACATGTTAGGCAGCATTCCACATCAAAAATTCTATTTTTATCATTTACCTACTCGAGGACGAGCATTAATTAAGCTTGGGGATGCTGATACGTCTCCAACGTATCTATAATTTTTTATTGTTCCATGCTGTTATATTATCATTCTTGGATGTTTTACAATCATTTTATAGCAACTTTATATCATTTTTTTGGGACTAACCTATTGACATAGTGCCCAGTGCCAGTTGCTATTTTTTGCTTGTTTTTTACTTCGCAGAATATCAGTACCAAACGGAGTCCAAACGCAGCGAAACATTTTGGAGAATTTTTATGTACCAGAAGACACAACTTGGGCCAAAGAAGTACCAGAGGGGTGCCCCGAGGAGCACAACCCACCTGGGCGCGCTTGGTGGCCCAGGCGCACACTGGTGGGTTGTGTCCACCTTGGTGGCCTCCCGCATCGCCTCTTCGCCCTATAAATTCCCAAATATTCCAGAACCCCCGAAAATAACCCTAGATCAGAAGTTCCGCCGCCGCAAGCCTCTGTAGCCATGAAAAACCAATCTAGACCCTGTTCCGGCACCCTGCCAGAGGGGGAAATCATCACCGGTGGCCATCTACATCATCCCGGCGGCGACCATGATGAGGAGGGAGTATTCCACCCTCGGGGTTGAGGGTTTGTACCAGTAGCTATGTGTTTAATCTCTCTCTCTCTCTCGTGTTCTTGATGGCACGATCTTGATGTATCACGGGCTTTGTTAATATAGTCGGATTATATGGTGTTTTCCCCTCTCTATCTTGTGATGAATTGAGTTTTCCCTTTGAGATTTCGTTTTATCGTATTGAATACTTTTATGGATTTGAGAACACTTGATGTATGTCTTGCTTTGAATACCCGTGGTGACAATGGGGTATCATATTGATTCACTTGATATGTGTTTTGGCACTCAACTCGCGAATTCCCGAGGTGACATTGGGGTAATCTATGCATAGGGGTTGATGCACATTCTCGTCTTTGTTTCTCCGGTAGAAATCTTGGGGCACTCTTTGAGGTTCTTTGTGTTGGATTGAGTATTATGAATCTGAAATTGTTTGATGCATATCGCATAATCAACTCATGGATACTCGCGGTGACATTGGAGTATCTAGGTGACATTAGAGTTGGTTGATGTGTATCATATGGTGTTATTTTAGTACGAACTCTTGGTTAGATCAATTGGAAAGAATAGCTTGGTGTTATTTTAGTACGAACTCTAGGATAAATTGATCGGAAAGAATAGCTTTGAGGTGGTTTCGTACCCTACAAACAATTTCTTCTTATGTTCTACGCTAGATAGGAACTTTGGAGTGATTCTTCATCGCACGTTGAGGGATGGTTATATGATCCAATTATATTAGCATTGTTGAGAGATTGCACTAGCAAAAGTACAGACCCTAGGCCTCATTTTCAAGCATTGCAACACCGTTTGTGCTCCATTTTATCAATTGCTACCTTGCTGTTTTTTATTGTTCCTATCACAAAAATCAATATCTACTATCATTACTACACTTTTATTACCATCTCTTCGCCGAACTAGTGCACCTATACAAATTACCATTGTATTTGGTGTGTTGGGGACACAAGAGACTCTTTGTTATTTGGTTGGAGAGTTGTTTGAGAGAGACCATCTTCATCCTACGCCTCCCACGGATTGATAAACCTTAGGTCATCCACTTGAGGGAAAATTGCTACTGCCCTACAAAACCCTGCGCTTGGAGGCCCAACACGAGTCTACAAGAACAAGTTGTGTAGTAGACATCAAATATCATGCTAGCTATCTTACGATCATGCAAAGCAATATGACAATGAATGCTCAAGTCATGTATATGATGATGATGGAAGTTGCATGGCAATATATCTCGGAATGGCTATGGAAATGCCATAATAGGTAGGTATGGTGGTTGTTTTGAGGAAGATATAGGGAGGCTTGTGTGTGATAGAGTGTATCATATCACGGGGTTTGGATGCACGGACGAAGTTTGCACCAACTCTCTAGGTGAGAAAGGGCAATGCACGGTACCGAATAGGCTAGCAAATTGCGGAAAGGTGAGAGTGCGTATAATCCATGGACTCAACATTAGTCATAAAGAACTCACATACTTATTGCAAAAGTTTATTAGCCATCGAAGCAAAGTATTAATATGCATGCTCCTAGGGGGATAGATTGGTAGGAAAAGACCATCGCTCGTCCCTGACCGCCACTCATAAGGAAGACAATAAAAAATAAATCATGCTCTAATTTCATCGCATAACGAGAGACTATACGTGCATGCTTCGGTAATCACAAACCTTAACACCAATATTCTTACTAAACCACAATCATTCACTAGTACCTCCCACATATTACCATCTCTATATCGCAAAAGGGAAAACTTTGTTTTTGCCACTCTAGCTTTTGACCAATTTACTTATGCCACTCTAGAATTTGACATTTCACTTTTGCCACTCTTAGTTTTGGACAATACATCACAATTGCCATTCCATGGCAAAAGCAATAATTTAAAGTGGCAATTGTGATACATTATCAAAACCTAAGAGTGGCAAAAGTGAAATGAAAAGTTATTGCTTTTGCCATGGAATGACATTTGTGATGTATTGTCAAAACTAAGAGTGGCAAAAGTGATATTTCAAATTATAGAGTGGCATAAGCAAAGTAGGCAAAAGCTAGAGTGGCAAAAACAAAGTTTTCCCTATCGCAAAACTATTGCAAGGAATCAAACATATCATATTCAGTGATCTACAAGTTTTATGTAGGATTTAATAACTAACCTTGTGAATGGCAAATTCTTGTTGACTCTCTAAATAGATATAAGTGAAGCAAGAAAGTTTAATTCTTTCTACAAAAGATATGCCCACGCTATAACAAATATAAGTGAAGCAAAAGAGCATTCTACAAATGGCAGTTTTCTATGTGTAGAGAAATAGGCAATCCAAACTTCAAAAGATATAAGTGAAGCACATGAAGCATTCTATAAAGCCATACTCAAAAGATATAAATGAAGTGCATAGAGCATTCTATAAATCAACCAAGGACTTTTTCATACCAGCATGGTGCATTATTAAAATAAAAATAAAAAGCACACGACGCTCCAAGATTTACGCATATCATATGGCGAATAAAAATATAGCTCCAAATAAAATTACCGATAATCGTTAGAAGAAAGAGGGGATGCCTTCCGGGGCATCCCCAAGCTTAGTTGCTTGGGAGTCCTTGAATATTACCTTGGGATGCCTCAGGCATCCCCAAGCTTAGGCTCTTTCCACTGCTTATTCCTTCATCCATGGTGATCTCACCCAAAACTTGAAAACTTCAATCACACAAAACTTAACAAAACCCTCATGAGATCTGTTAGTATAATAAAGCAAACCACTACTTTAAGTACTGTTGCAAACCCACTCATATTTTATTTTTGCATTATAACTACTGTACTCTAACTTCACCACGGCTTATATCACCGATACAATCCATAGATTCATCAAAACACGCAAAACAATGCATCAAAAACAGAATCTATAAAAAACAGAACAGTCTGTAGCAATCTGAAAATTGACCATACTTGTTTAACTTCAAAAATTCTGAAAAATTAGGAAAAAATAAAAAAAATTCACATCAGTACCGTGTAAAAATTTCAAAAACTTTTGACGTTCTAGTAAAAAATGCAAATTCACACACTACGGCCAAAGTTTCTGTTTTTGCACTGCACAAACCAAACAAGCAATCTAATCATCCTAAAGGCAAATTTTGGCACATTATTTTTATAATACAATGGATTTGTACAAGTGGATAATTATTTTTGTTGAAAAGTTTCTGTAATTCAAGATTTGCAAAGTTTCCATCGGCATGAACAAAGTTCAAGGAGCTCCCCCACTTCAATGGTGCTCATCTTTCTTACTTTCACTTTTCTTTTTGAAAAGTTTTAGGTTCCCATCTATATTTTTTGTTTTTAAAATTTTTAAAAGGACACAACAGAATAAAATGACTCTCTAAAACTTTCGGGTTGTCTCCCTGGCAGCGCTTTCTTTAAAGCCATTAAGCTAGGCATAAAGTGCTCAAGTAATTGATCCACCTAGATCCCAAGGTATATCAAAACCAATTTTAATTAGCAATGATTTGTAATTTAGTAGTGAGCACAAAGTAACATATATCATGCAACAACGAAGTATAACTCTCTTCCTATGCATCGACATGTCATAAAAGAACAATTCATGCACACAAAGTAAAGGCCGATACATAGCATAAACAGTTTCTTCCAATTTTATTGTGTTGGAAACATAGAGAGGCGGAGAAGTAGTTCCTCTCTCATAATAATTGCAAGTAGGAGCAGCAAGCACATGCATATTATATTCATCAAAATCATCATGTGTAATGGTAGAATGCAACCCATCAATGTAATCCTTAATAAGAGCAAACTTCTCGGATATAGTGTAGTTGGGAGAATTCAAAAAGATAATAGGACTATCATGTGTGGGTGCAATAGCAACAATTTCTTTCATAACATAAGGAACTATAGCAAGTTCATCTCCATAAGCATCATTCATATCGGCATCATGGCCACAAGCATAGCAAGCATCAATTTCATCAAAAAGGGATATTTCAAACACATCCAAGGGATCATAGCAATCATCATAGCATTCATCTTTCGATAAGCATGAAGGGAAATTAAACAATGTATGAGTTGAAGAGTTACTCTCATTAGAAGGTGGGCACGGGTAGCTAATCCGCTCTTCCTCCTTTTGTTCTTCGCTCTTCTCATCATCTTTTTCATCTAATGAGCTCACATTTTCAGCAATTTCTTCTTCCATAGTTTCCTGCAAAATATTAGTCTCTTCTTGGACAGCGGAGACTTTCTCAATAAACTCATCAATATCGACATTATATTCATAATTCTCGTAGCAATATTTAAGTATAGCATAATTTTCAGGTTTGTAAACAACATCATCATAATTTTCACACTTTTCAAACAAAGATTCAATTTCATAAGCACCCTTAAAAGCAACAAATTCTTCTATTTGTTCCACATCATAGTAATCATATATACCATTAGCATAAGAAGCCAAGGTTTCATTATCATTAAATTTACATGAAAAGGGAAGGTGTGGAGCCTTCATCCTAGAGCAACAAGTATAATCATATCTCAAGCATAAATTACAAGCATACCAATGCAACATTTCAATTTGATCCCATAAGAGTTTCCCTTTTTGAGTCAAGCGATAATCCCTAAAGTATTCACGTTGATCCAATGTGTCTCCCATTATCAAGTTGAATGGGGTTTTCTCAGGATTATCAAAGTAGTGTTTAATATTTTTCACATAATGAGCATTGAGGGTTTTTGAAGGTTCCCCATCTCCATGAGTAGCAAGTACACCTAATTTTTTTGGTATTTCATGTTCCATATCCATAACTAAAGATAGAGAACAACTTAGAACAGAAAATAAAATCTACTTAGTGATAAAGCAAACAAGCAAACACAAGAATATTCACCCCACGCTATTGCTCCCCGGCAACGGCGCCAGAAAAAGGTCTTGATAACCCACAAGTATAGGGGATCAATTGTAGCCTTTCTCGATAATTAAGAGTGTTGAACTCAACGAGGAGCTAAAGGTAGAACAAGTATTCCCTCAAGTTCTATTGACCACCGATACAACTCTACGCACGCTTAACGTTCGCTTTACCTACAACAAGTATGAAACTAGAAGTACTTTGTAGGTGTGATAGGATAGGTTTGCAAGATAATAAAGAACATGTAAATAAAAGCTAGGGTTGTTTAGATAAAGAAACAATTAAGTTAGTTTTAGTAGAGAGCTTTTTGTCACAAGAAAGTTATTTGTCCCTAGGCAATCGATAACTTAGACCGGTAATCATTATTGCAATTTTATATGAGGGAGAGGCATAAGCTAACATACTTTCTCTACTTGCATCATATGCACTTATGATTGGAACTCTAACAAGCATCCGCAACTACTAAAGATCATTAAGGTAAAACCCAACCATAGCATTAAAGTATCAAGTCCTCTTTACTCCCATACGCAAACAACCTACTTACTCGAGTCTGTGCTTCTGTCACTCACGCCACCCACCATAAGCGAATCATGAACATATTGCAAACCCTACAGTGGGGATCCCTCATGCTTGCGCGACACGGAGAGCACCATAGGACATCACCAATAATAAAACATACAACTCAAACCAATCACGATCATCAATCAATCCATAGGACAAAACGGATCTACTCAAACATCATAGGATAGCCATACATCATTGGGAAATAATATATAGCGTTGAGCACCATGTTTAAGTATAGATTATAGTGGGTAAAAGAGAGGTTACACCACTGCATAGAGGGGGAGAGAGTTGGTGATGACGGCGGCGAAGTTGTTGGTGTAGATCGCCGTCATGATGATAGCCCCAGCGGCGTTCCGGCACCACCGGGAGAGAGGGGGAGAGAGCCCCCTCCTTCTTCTTCTTCCTTGGCCTCCCCCCTAGATAGGAGGAGGGTTTCCCCTCTGGTCCTTAGCCTCCATGGCGGCGAAGGGGCGGGAGCCCCTCCGAGATTGGATCTATCTCTCTGTTCTCTTCTGTTTCTGCGTTCTGTTTCCTGGCCTTTCACCGTTTCTTAAATTCCCAGAGATCCGTAACTCCGATGCTGAAATTTTAACAAATTTTTTATTCGGATATTATCTTTCTTGCGGCCGAAGAAGGGCACCAACCGCCTTACGGGGCGGCCACAAGCCTCCTGGCCGCGCCCAGGGTAGGGGGCGCGCCCCTAGGGCTTGTGGGGCCCTCGGCCATCGTCTCGCGTTGATTCTTTTTCCCAAAAATCACATATATTCCAAAATAAATCTCTGTAAATTTTTATCACGTTTGGACTTCGTTTGGTATGGATATTCTGTGAAACAAAAAACATGCAACAAACAGGAACTGGCACTGGGCACTGGATCAATATGTTAGTCCCAAAAATAATGTAAAAAGTTGCCAAAACTATATTAAAGTTGTAGAATATTGGCATGAAACAATCATAAATTATAGATACGACGGAGACGTATCAATAGCACAAAATACAAAATAAAATAAAGTAAATAAAACTGCAGCAAAGTATTTTTATTTTAATATATGATAAAAAGTAGACCCAGGGCCATAGTTTTCACTAGAGGCTTCTCTCTTGAAAATAACATACGGTGGGTAAACAAATTACTGTTGGGCAATTGATAGAAAAGCAAATAATCATGACGATATCCAAGGAAATGATCATGTATATAGGTACCACGTCCGAGACAAGTAGACCGACTCCTGCCTGCATCTACTACTATTACTCCAGACATCGACCGCTATCTAGCATGCATCTAGAGTATTAAGTTCATAAAGAACGGAGTAACGCCTTAAGCAAGATGACATGATGTAGACAAAGTAAACTCACGCATGAATAAACCCCATATTTTTATCCTTAATGGAAATTATACAAATACATGTTATGTCCCTTTCTGTCACTGGGATTGAGTACCACAAGATCGAACCCATTACAAAGCACCTCTCCCATTTGCAAGAAAAATCCATCTAGTTGGCCAAACCAAATCAATAAATTAGAGAGAAATACAAATCTATAATAATCATGCATAAAAGAGTTCAAAGAAGACTCAAATAATATTCATGGATAATCTGATCATAAACTCACAATTCATCGTATCCCAACAAACACACCGCAAAAAGTGATTACATCGAATAGAACTCCAAGAACATCGAGGAGAACATTGTATTGAAGATCAAAGAGAGAGAGGAAGCCATCTAGCTACTAGCTATGGACCCGTAGGTCTGTGGTAAACTACTCACACATCATCGGAAGGGCAACAAGGTTGATATAGAGCCCCTCCATGGTCGATTCCCCCTCCGGCAGAGTACCGGAGAAGGCCTCCAGATGGGATCTCTCGAGACAGAAACTTGCGACGGCGGAAAAACTATTTCAGGTGGCTCTCTGATGTCAGGGGAATATTTGAGAATTTATAGAGCCGGAATTAGGTCAAGAGGTGCCACGAGGGGCCCACAAGACTGGGGGGGGTGCCCCTCCTGGGGCGCGCTTCCCAAGCATGTCGCTCCCTCGTGGCTCGTCAGGTCTTCTCCTGAACCTTCTAGGGTCTCTTCTGGTCGAGAAAAAATTAATCCAAAGTTTTTTCTCCATTTGGACTCTGTTTGATATTGATTTCCTGAAAACCCAAAAACAAGCAAAAAAACAGCAACTAGCACTAGGCACTAGGTTAATAGGTTAATCCCAAAATGATATATAATTGCATATAAAATATCCAATATTGATACTATAATAGCATGGAACGATCAAGGAGGAGGAGACGTCACCGAGCCGTATGTGTGCTAAATTCGGAGGTGCCGCACATGCGGCGCTTGGATCGGATTGGATCGCGACGCGAGTATGACTACGCCAACCACAATCTCTAGATCGTTAATGCTTCCGGACTACAAGGGTATATATTCTCACTCCCCTCTCATAGCTATGCATCTCCTAGATTGATCTTGGGTGTTCGTAGGAATTTTTTTATTTTCATGCTTCGTTCCCCATCACCTAAAGTTTATGATTTGTCTATTATACTAACGGATCTCACGAGGTTTCAGTTGAGTTTTATGTGCTGAAGTTTTCAAGTTTTGGGTGAGATCAGGATGGATGAAGGAATAACAAGCGGCAAGACCCTAAGCTTGGGGATGCCCAAGGCACCCCAAGGTAACATTCAAGGAAGACCCAAGCGTCTAAGCTTGGGGATGCCCCGGATGGCATCCCCTCTTTCGTCCTTAATTCATCAGTATGTTACTTGGAGCTACATTTTTATTCATCACATGATATGAGTTTTACTTGGAGCATCTTGTGCCATAGTTTTATTTTGTTTGCTTGTTAGTTTGCCACAATCATTGTTTGATGGACACACCTTTTGAGAGAGACACGCATTGATTGTGATTTGTTAGAATAATCTATGAGCTTCACTTATATCTTTTGAGCTATGTAGTTGCTTTTATGCTTCACTTATATCTATTAGATCACGGTGGTGGTTATATTTTATAGAAATGATTGCACTCTCATGCTTCACTTAAATCTTTTTGAGAGTCTATTAAATAGGAAGTGGTAATGAGCATGGATTATAATACTTGTCCAAAAAGGATAGGTATTTAAGAGTGGTATAATAAAAACTTTCATGTAGATCACTAAATATGAAACATTGTTTTAATTATATTGATGTCATAATATGAAAGAGTATGAGTCCATGATCATTGGTGATGAAAACCTTGAGTGTTGTCTAAATTGGGGGTTCGTGATGGTTAACTCCTACCAACCTCCTCCCTAGGGGTATGCGAGTAGTACTTTGCTTTGAGGGCCAATAAAACTTCCACAATAAGTATCAGTTCTTTATGACTAATGTGAGTCCATGGATAATTACGCACTCCTATCTTTCCGCAATTTTCTAGCCTCTTCAGTACCGTACGTTGCCCTTTCTCACCTCAAGAGCCGGTGCAAACTTCGCCGGTGCATCCAAACCCCATGATATGATACGTTGTATCACACATAAGCCTCCTTATCTCTTCCTCAAAACAGACACCATACCTACCTATCATGGCATTTCCATAGCCATTCCAAGATATATTGCCATGCAACTTCCACCGTTCTGTCTTATGACATGAGTGTTCATCATCATATTGCTTTGGATGATCATATAGAGCTGACATGATATTTGTGGCAAATCCACTGTTCATCATTGTTATACATGTTATGCTAGATCATTGCACATCCTGGTACACTGCTGGAGGCATTCATATAGAGTCATATAATTTCAGTATATCTAGTTGTAAGTAAATAAAAGTGTGATGATCATCATTATTAGAGCATTGTCCCAGTGAGGAAAGGATGATGGAGACAATGAATCCCCCACAAGTCGGGATGAGACTCCGGACTAAATAAAAAAATAGGTGAAAAGAGCCCAACAAAAAAATGAGAGAAAAAGAGAGAAGGGGCAATGCTACTATCCTTTTACCACACTTGTGCTTAGAGTAGCACCATGTTCTTCATATCGAGAGTCTCCTAAGTTATCACTTTCATATACTAGTGGGAATTTTTCATTATAGAACTTGGCTTGGATATTCCGATGATGGGCTTCCTCAAACGCCCGAGGTCTTCATGAGCAAGCAAGTTGGATGCACACCCACTTAGTTTTAGTTTGAGCTTTCATACACTTACAGCTCTAGTGCATCCGTTACATGGCAATCCCTACTCCTCGCATTGATATCGATTGTAAGGCCTCTTAATTGCCTAATGATGACCCACAAGTATAGGGGATCAATCGTAGTCCTTTCGATAAGTAAGAGTGTCGAACCCAATGAGGAGCAGAAGGAAATGACAAGCGGTTTTCAGTAACATATTGACTACAAGCACTGAAATTGCCGGTAATAGATAGTTTGATAGCAAGGTAATTTGTAACGAGCAACAAATAGTAATGGTAACAAAGGTGCAGAAAGGTAGCCCAATCCTTTTTGTAGAAAAGGACAGGTCGAAACGGTCTCTTATAATAAGCAAAGTGTCCTTGAGGACACACGAGAATTTCATCTAGTCACTTTCAGCATGTTTGTTTGATTCACATTCACTACTTTGATAATTTGATATGTGGGTGGACCGGTGCTTGGGATTTGTTCTTACTTAAACAAGCCTCCCACTTATGATTACCCCCTCTCGCAAGCATCCGCAACCACGAAAGAACTATTAACATAAATCTAACCATAACATAAAACAAATGGATCCAAATCAGCCCCTTACAGAATAGCGCATAAACTAGGGTTTAAGCTTCTGTCACTCTAGCAACCCATCATCTAATTACAACTCCACAATGCCTTCCCTTAGGCCCAAAGATGGTGAAGTGTCATGTAGTCGACGTTCACATGACACCACTAAAGGAAGCAACAAGATATATATCATAAAAATAATGAACGAATACCAAATTCACATGATTACTTATGACAAGACTTCTCCCATGTCCTCAAGAAGAAAAGTAACTACTCATAAATCATATTCATGTTCAAGATCAGAGGGGTATTGAATAGCATCAAGGATCTGAACATTTAATCTTCCACCAAATAAACCAACTGGCTGATGGAAATATGCCCTAGAGGCAATAATGAAGTTGTTATTATTATATTTCCTTATTCATGATAAAGGTTTATTATTCATGCTAGAATTTTATTGATCGGAAACTTAAATACATGTGTGGATACATAAACAAATACCGTGTCCCTAGTAAGCCTCTACTAGACTAGCTCGTTGATCAAAGATGCTTAAGGTTTCCTAACCATAGACATGTGTTGTCACTTGATAACGGGATCACATCATTAGGAGAATGATGTGATGGATAAGACCCATCCGTTAGCTTAGCATATGATTGTTCAGTTTATTGCTATTGCTTTCTTACACTGGTACAGCGAGGTGCTATACAAACGGTTTTTAACCCCTTTCCGTGACGGCGTTCTAAACCATCGCCAAGTGAGTGACTGCGATAGGGGGGTCCTTCCCACACGACCCAGAAACCGTTGGGGATAGGCCCTCCTGGTACACACGCTCGGCAAAATGAGGTCGTGTGCGACGGGCGAGCGATCAAATACGGTTACGTACAGTTGTGCTAAAAAAATACAATTATACAGGCCAAATCATTTTCGATCGTAAGTACATCCCACACAGTCTGTCCTGGTTAAACGTTTTCGTTCGTATGTACATTCCACACAGTCAATCCAAGGAATACGTTTCCGTTAGTATGTACATCCCACACAGTTAATCCAAGAAGTACGTTTCCGTTCGTATATACATCCCACATAGTCACTCCAAGGAAAATGTTTCCGTTCGCAGGTACATCACACACAATTTTCCCCATTAAATCGTTTGTGATAGCGTCGCCATTGCACACGATATTAACAATTTTATCATTTGCGTTATTGAATGCATCACACACAGTGCGTAGAAGAAACTGTGTGGCAAAGGCTGTCCATCACACACACTTTTTATGTGGTAAACGTTTGCGCAAGGTGGCCTAACGCAAACGATTTTCAAGAGGATGTCGTGTGTGATTGTTCATTGATCCAACACGGTTTATTCCTAGAAGCTGTGTGCGTTGCCTGAGGTCATCGCCCACGGTGTTTTCTCAATAACTGTTTGTAATAGAAAAATCCAATTAGCAGGCTAATTGGCCTATTATTAATAATCCATTTATTAATCTAACTGACATTTCATATTAAGCACACAATATATTTCATTTTCATATTAAGGAAGCAGGATTTCATAATTGAAATACGTCAGAGTACAACATCATATAGCTTCGGCACTCAGCTACCCCATTACGCAACTGCACCAGCACCAATTTTCACATGCAACATCTATAACCGTT
Organism: Thinopyrum elongatum; assembly: GCA_011799875.1. Taxonomy (NCBI): domain Eukaryota; kingdom Viridiplantae; phylum Streptophyta; class Magnoliopsida; order Poales; family Poaceae; genus Thinopyrum; species Thinopyrum elongatum. The sequence continues at coordinate 304,440,640 of CM022303.1, read as the reverse complement.
CAAAATTAGCATCATCGACGGTACATAGACAGATGGATCTCATCTGAAAAACTGCTGAAGCGGAAGGCGAATATTGAGCCTTCATTGATGTTGAAGGTCTTTGCAACTTTAGGCCAGTGCTTGTCCATCCTTCGTCCTCTTCAGGAACACTTCAATATTGAACCGTGGGTGTTGTATGAATACCTTCCTCGCCTCCTGACCATACAGGTGGTTTGAGAGGTAATCATCAGTGAACTGCTTCAGAAAGGCCTGAAAACAAGGATATGCATAAATATCTTCTCTAGATTTGAAATGGCGCAAAGGAATTAAAAAGACAAGGTATAACAGTTAGTACCATCCTGTAGTGAACTGATGTCTTCTTCATTGTGCGGACAAAGATCTTGTTGGTTTTTGTCGCTAATTTCTTTATCGTAACAATCTTTCTGAGTTTCTTGACTTGACTGATATTCATGGACAACTCATTTCCACATATGCAAAAAGGGTCAAATAGTGGGTCAAAACCTCTAACAGCAGGACCTACATGTGCAAGACCAAATTGTTAAAAACCTAATATTTAAAAACAAGAAGTGGAAAGGTGTGTTATTAACTGCAACAGGCCTAATATTTAAAAACAAGCAAACGTAGTCATTCAAACTTGTATTGTACATGTCTAAGTACACTAGTTATTGGCCCTGTTTGGATCCATGGGTTAGAGTTAGTTTGAGCTAGTTTGGGCTCAAATAGCCCTAAAGTATCCAAACATGATGGCTAGTTTGAGCTAGTTGCGTCAAACCCACCCAAAACAACTATCCCACCCAAGAGGTGTTGATTGGGGCTAGTTCTCCTAGTGCATTTATTGTCAATCTAACACTGTCATCCAAACACCTCTTTGGCTAGAGTTAGTTCAGGGTTAGTCATTGTTGAGTATCATTGTTATTTAGGAAACGTAGGATAGCGTAGGATTTATTCTACCTTGACTTGTACTCCAAGATGACCATGTACTCATATATATATGCCCACGAGGCTCAAGCAATACAATCAACTATTCCACCAATCTCTCTCTCTCTCCCTTTTAACTGTCATGAGCTAGAAACTAACTCTAACCTCTAGCTAAGTTAGAGTATCCAAACAGTGCCATTGTTAAATCAAATGGAAAGGCGTGTTAAATACTCCCTCCGATCCTTTTTACTCTGCATACAAGAATTGTCTGAAGTCAAACTTCATAAAGTTTAACCTTATTTATATGAAAAATATCAACATCTACCATGCTAAAGTTATACAATATGAAAATTTAAGTCATGACACATGTACTAATATTTATTTCATATTGTGAATGTTGGTATTTTGTTCTATAAAGTTGGTCAAACTTTACGAGGCTTGACTTTAGACAAATCTTATATGCGAACTAAAAAGATTCGGTGGGAGTACAACATGCTTAACAGCAACCAAATATAGCCATTCATAGAGCTATTGTTAAATTTGGTATTGATGAAATTGAACTGCATAATTCATACTAGCACATATAGAACATCACACTGTTAATAGCTAAAATAAACAAGGCATACTACGAACAACCAAAGATGGCAATTGAAACTGGACATATGCTAACTACAAACAACCGAACAACCATAAATCGTAGAAATAAACAAGGCGTAATGCAAACAACCAAATATAGCAATAAATACTGGACATGTTCTCACTACAAAAGGGGTTCGAGAAAACAAATCATGGGTTTCCTCACTTGTCACAGATTGGCTCCTCCTCGTGGCCGCCGTCGATGAGGTCTGACTTGCCAGCTGAGGATCCCAAGCCAGCGTCGCAGAACGTGTCCTTCAGAAATGACAAAAGGGGCTCCATGGTGATGAAGGATGGAAAATTGTTCATAACGAGCCGCAGGAGATCAGCGGCAAGGCCATCGATGAGATCGACGGCTGTCGAACCCGAAGGGTTGGGGGTGGGCAACCTAACCTGTGACATAACCCGCATCAAGCCATTGGTGTCGACGACCTCGATGTCGTAGCCGGCGACCGCGACATGCCAGAATACTCTAGCCCGCTGATTGAAAGGCTCAATCTAGGTCCAGTCATTGTCGTCAGCTTCCTCGACGGCCACCTCACCGACGTCGGGTGAAGAGGCCACGGTAAAGCTCTTTTGGGCCATTCGCTCCTTGAGCTCCTCGGGAAGCATAGCCGGGCTTAGGCTGCGACGCTCTGGAGTGGGGGAGGGGGTGGGGATGGGGATCTCTTGGAAAGGGGGCGTTTCGCAAGCGTCATCTAAGAAACTAAGGGCGGCGAGGGTATGTATATCGGTGGGTAAACTGCACGGGCAGACCGGCAGAGGTTGACGATGGAGGCGGCGCAGCGGCGGCGACCTAGCTAGGTTTGGAGCGAGGGAGGGGTGGTGTGTATGTGTGTGAGCGGGGGATTTGGGGTGAGGGAAGGATTTGGGGTGTGTGTGTGGAGGGGGTCCAAGGTGGTGTTTGAGGAAATGCCGCGGGTACTGAAAATTTTACTAGGCGGGAGTAAAATGGCGGGGCTACCAAAAATTTGGATCAAGGGATTGAAGCAGAGTGGGGCGGGAGTAACGAACATCACACATGGTTAAAACATAATAATCGTGTGCTATCAAACAGAAAAACACTCCAGCCGAGCAGATATTTTTGAGATTGCGAGGGATGCAGGCGGGAGTAAAATGTCGGGGCTACTGAAAATTTGGATCTACTGATTGAAGTAGAGTGGGAGTAACAGACATCGCACACGGTCCAGACATACTAATCGTGTGCTATCAAACAGAAAAACCATCTACGCGGGTGAAAAACCATCTACGCGGGTAGATATTTTCGAGATTGTGAGGGAGTAGATATTTTCGAGAGGGGGAGGGAAGCCTCGTGGAGCCCAATCTACTGTGATCATGTGGGTGACAGGGGCAGGGGCTCGGCACACGGGTAGTCCTAGGGAACCGTGTCTATTTCGTACCCGATCGCAGAGGCTTGCTGCGTCCGACTCATCTGCTGTTTATAAATTTGGCCAAAAAAACGCGGGAAAGGGTCAGAACACGAACACACTTGCATGTGGACCAAATATATGTATGAAAAGGGTGGTTTTATGTTCAAATACCCAATGCACAACTTTGATGTGGCACCTGTCGCACAAAGCGCACGTTATTATTGCTAGCCCCCGTCCACCCCCCACCCCCACAAACACACACACACACACACTTCGTGTTGCCGGGAGGGGAATCCTAACTATGAATGCATGCTCCCAAATAGCTAGGTCTGACATCTCACCCTACCGTAACACAAAACCGAAAGGAGTACATCATGGTCAACCCCCTGCCCCCTCCCCCCTTTGCTTCCGATCAAATGTGGATCGTGTGTGGGCCCACAGATGTGTTCTTCTGGCATTAGATGGGTGAGACCACATACGAACCACACCTGCGGGTGGCCCAATGTGTGTGTGTGTGTGTGTGAAAATGATGTGGTATGATATTTAAATAACCAAATCACAAATTTGATGTGGCACATGTGGATCGCAAATTAACCAGACATCCCCGACCCCACAGAGGTTCATCTAGTACGAAGTAGTACTGTGCCCCCCCCCCCCCCCCACACACACACTTTGAGTCGGTGGGAGGGGGCATCTCACCAAGGCGTATTGTAAGACTGACCAAGAAGAATCACCACCTTGGTCGTATAACCTCTCTTGTTTGTTGGGTCAAAGTCATGCATTGACATTCCACACGCGAGGGAGTGCTTGAAGACAACCACTGCGTGCATGTGGCCCAAACATATGTATGAAGTGTCATGTGGTGTTTGAATATACCCAATGCACAACTTTGATGTGGCAGCGTGCTTTTGGAACGGGAAAGTCCCCACACGGAGCGAGGGTTCACGACGCATGTATACTATATATATAGGGATTCATGTGTATGCGAGCCCTCGAACTTAGGTCTCGAATCTCACCATGATCGACGTACGACTATACGGTAACGCGAACCAAGAGAAGAAGAATCCACCCTGGTAACCTCTCTCACGTTGTTGGTCGAAGTGATGGACGTCCACGCGGGCCCACGAATATATAGGTCGTCGATGATAACCAAGCGAGGGAGAGTGTTCAAAGACAACCACTGCATGTATGTGCCCCAAACATATGTATGGACATGCGTGATGCATGCATATATGTTTGAATACCAAAAGCACAACATTTTGATGTGGCGCATGCATGCGTCAAAAATTGCACAGTCCCCACAAAGATCTGGTTCATGACGTGTCGCGTGCTCGCCCACCGCCCCCCCCCCCCCCCCCCACTTCGACCCGGTGGGAGGGATTCGTGCGTACACATGCGCGCGAAGTATAGTTGCATGTACCGAACCGTATAAGATGAACCAAAATTTAATCCCATCCTAATTATAAGTCAAATTAACCTATATCGCTGTCGGTCGAAGTGATTGAGCAAGCGGACACACAGAGATGGATGAAGCATCTCGCTGATAACCCTGTGAGTGAGTGCTAGAGGACAACCGCCATCGCTTGTTTGTGGGCCAAACACATGTATGGAGATGTGTGGTTGTGATGTTTGAATACCTAATATATATGCAGAACTTTGATGTGGCACCTACCTCAGAAACCTTTAAGTCCCCCACATGAACCGAGGTTCATGACACGTAGTATATATATGTTGCCCCCTCCCCTCTTCGACGCGTAATATATACTCCTACGTACCGTAACACAACCCAAAAATAATCCTCCTTGTTCGTCAAATTACCTTTCTTGTTGTGTCATATATTAGATGGACGATGACCTTGCGGGCCCATGGAGGGAAGAGTCGTAGGCGAATGAGTGACAACCATCATCCGCACGTGGCCCAATGTGTTGGTGATGTTTTTAATACCCAATATGCACAACTTCTTTGCGGCACCTGCCTCGGAAACCGAAAAGTCCCCACACGGAGCGAGATCGATTCATGACGTGTGTGTAGTATGTGCTGCCCCGGCCCCCTCCTCCCCTCTTTGACGCATACTATATACTCCTACCGTAACACAACCCAAAAAGAAACCTCCTTGTCGGGTCAAAGTGGTGGAGGACAACCTCGCGGGCCCATGAATGGAAGCATCGCATGCGAGTGAGTGTCCTATATGACGCGTAGTATTGCCCCCGGCCACCCTCTTCAATGCGTACTATATATATACTCCTACTGTACGTATAACAAAAACCAAAAAATGACCATCCTTGTTGGTCAAATTAACCTCTCTCATCGCATGTCATAGTGCTGGACGGTGACCTCGCGGGCCCACGCGAGTGAGTGTCCTAGGACCACCGCGTGCATGTGGCCCAAAGATGCATATGTCAAACTTTTTCTGCAGCGAACATGTGACCAAAGGAGTTTAGTGTTGAAAATTGAAAAAAATAGATAGCATTTGTCCGTTTTTTATACATTGATTGATTTCCCAGGGATTTAAATGTGCAAAAATCAAATTTAATCTACATGAGACCCGTGATAGTGCACGAAAATGGATTGCAAAATCATATGTGTATGTGTCCCTGGGTGCATGTTTAGTCCCCATGCAAGAAATTTCTAGCATCAAGAATCTTGATTTTAAAATCCAATAAATCCAAAACTAAGTTGAAATTCATGAAACTTATCATGGTGTCATATGGACACCAATAGACTGTGATAATTTTTTTTAAATTTGAGACAAGTTTGATATAATCTTCTTACATACAGGAAATTATAAATAATTATCAACCAATATCGCAAACGAACTATTTTATTCAAACCGTGTGCGTTAGACCAACAATGTAAGTGTCATGCTTCGGTTAAGAAATAAAGCGGCTGAATTAATCATCAAAAAGAAAAAATCAATATAATACGTGCCGCGCACGCGTCCCGTGTGCCGTACGAGCATGCGTGAGTTGACGAGACACATGCTAGCAGGCAGACCGGGAGGCCGAGGCATGCGCATGTTCGCTACGCACTCAGCTGTGTGAAATGACGGTAGGCGTGCCAGCAGTCCGCTGCGTAGGCTCACCAGGAGGCAAGCCAGCCCTTTGACCGCCGCCCACCTCGCTCCCACTACTCCATATTAATGGCACGCCCGATCCGCTGGTCATAATAGGCGGCCGCACACCCCGTCCACAGTTGTCACCGCCGCATGCAAGGTATTAGGATTTTGCCGAAGCGCACCATCGATGGGAGTGGCGACGCCGGGGCTGGTGAAGCACCCGCGCAACGCATGAAGCTAGGCACAGAGGTTGTTGTCGCCGCTGATGAGGTCTCGTGCAGGCAGCAGCGCGACCTTGACTTCGTCGCCGTCGTCGTGCCTCCCCAGCCAGAGCCGAAGGTCCACAGCTACTCCGGCAATGACTCCGACTCCGACGGAAAACCGGTTAGTCCCCCCCCCCTGTTGGGAACAGAAACCCTTGGTTATGTTCACCCAGTCCATGAAATCAGAGTAAGATTCGTTAGATCCGTGTAGTGTATTGATTGTTTGAATGGTATCTATGGTTAGTAATTAATTGTTTGTTATGTACAAATGGTTTTTGTGCTAATAATCCGACTAGGGTTAGCGTGCGTGCTAATAATTCGTAGCCAGATCTTGAGAATTGATTTTGAATGTCCTACATATATGTTTGTGCCCTTTTTTTCTTCCAGATCTTGAGAATTGATTTTGAATGTCCTACATGTATGTTTCTGCCTTTTTTTCCAGATTGCTATGTACACAGATGAGGCTCCGGCCAGCGGAAACGACATACGCTGTATCTTCCCGCCTTGATTTATTTTACAGAGGCAACATGCAACTGTGCTAAACATATGAAATTATTCAAGGTTCGTTTCGCCTTTTTATACATTGATTTTCCTAGGCATTTTTAACAAATAGCCACCATGTTATTATCACAAACGGTCGTATTAGTCCAACCATGGGCGTTCAACTAACCATTTACTACCGCGGGCAGCTATTTGATTAGGCGGGACGACTGTGAGCAGTCCGCCGCGCACACCGCGAGCGCTGCAATTTATTGCTGGTTTTGGACTTTTGTTTCGGCTGCCTCGGGAAGGTACGTAGAACAGTCCTCCATTCTCATCTACAAGCACCGCCGCCGAGGATCGTCACCTGCTGCGAGATGGAGGACGAGCCGGCCAATAAGCGGGGGCGGGTTGGGCCAGAACCGCAAGAGCCTCCGGCGAACGTGGATTTCATCAGCAGCCTCCCCGATGAGATGTTGGTAACCATCATATCCCACATCCCCATCAAATATGGCGTGCGGACCACTGTCCTCCCGTAGCGGTGGTGCCCCCTCTAGCACACCACCCCCTGGACATCATCATCGACCATGAGTTCTGCAACGGGGAGCAGCAACGCCTGGACGCATTGTCCCACGTCCTCGCCATGCACCCTGGGCCTCTCAGACGCCTTGCTATCGGTAGGCTCAATCCCCACAATAAGACCGAACCCAGGTTGCACTACTGGTTCCTATCCCCAGCCCTGGATCGGCTCGAGGAGCTCAGCCTTCATGCTAGACGTCCTTGCTCGATGTCGCCGTCCGTGCTCCGACTGGCGCCCACGCTGCGCCGCGCTACATTCAGGCGGTGCATTTTCCCCCAGATCGATGTCGCGCGCGCTCTTCATCTCCATAAACTTAAGCACCTCGAGCTCATTGCCATCCGCATCTCGAAGGAGGATTTGGAGTGCCTGCTCGTCGGCTGTACAACGCTCGAGTACCTTCGTCTTCATGTGATGGATGGGTTCAGTAGCCTCCACATCACCTTGACAAATGTCCATGCAATCTATGTGCATTGCTGGCGCCGCCCAAGGCTGTCAGTTGAGGTGTTTCACGATATTGTCATTGAGAATGCGCCTTTCCTCGAGAGATTGTATGTACTTGATAAATTAGGTCCAGCAAGAATCAGGGTCATTCACGCATCGAAATTGACAGTGTTTGACTATTTATGTGCTGAATTCAATGAACTTGTTACTGGATCACTATCCATTCAGGTACAACAGTCTTCTTCTTCTCCTTCTTATATATTATTGGACAACACATTTTATCTAATTGTTGTTAATCTATATGTTCGCATGTCATCCAGAAAATGATTCCCACAAGCTTGACCCGGCCTCTGCGCACAGTGAAGATCTTGGCACTCAATTTGTCGGCCCCAATCTGGATGAGGTTGTTAGATTCCTTAGATGCTTTCCTTGCACGGAGAAGCTATACATCAAGGTGATGCTCCTTTCCTGTTAATTGTTAACCACAACGGAGCTCCATTTTTTGTTACTTTTTACCCATGATTACATTGAGAAATGTAGAATGATTTCTAAAGGAAATTTGGAGGATTTCAATACATATATTTTTTGAGATGCTAGTGTTGTACGCGTTTTATTCCTTCGCCCGACATGCTTTCATGATAAAAGTTTATCATGAAAAATTGAAGGTGTCATTTCACTCTTTTTGTGTATTTTAGAAATCCTGCAAATCAAAGAGGCCCGAAGTGTTCAAATCTGCAGCTATGCAATAATATGTTGTCTTCGTTTGCAGATACTAGCAGGCCCGAAAGTAGAGAATGTTGGGGAATATAACAATCCCATTGAATGCCTTGATCTTCATCTCACAGAAATTACTTTTAACGAGTACCGAGGCACCACACCAGAAATTAAATTCGCCAGGTTCTTTGTTGAGAAAGCAAGGTTGCTCAAGGTAATGAGGTTTGCCCTATATTTACTGCGCAGAAGTGAATGGATTGCTAAAGAGCACAGGCGTCTACAACTGAATGGAAAAGGCTCTGCACAAGATGAATTTCAATTTGTAACTTCATATGACAGATTATTCGGAAGTAACTGTATCAAGCCGCTATATGACTTCTCGGTGGCTAATCCTTTCGCAGAAATAATGCATCAAAAAGATTCTGAAGAAGATGAATTTTATGTGTCTGGATAGTTTGAACCTTGTAATCTTTGAATTTGGGCTTTATAATGCTGGAATTTGAACCTTGCAATATTTATGGTATTTGTTATATAACGTAATTGGATGTTTAATTTGGTCTTGCAATCATGTCCTATTACAAGTATATATATGTTGTTCTTTTGTACACAGAGCCTAGATGTTCTGCAGACAGAGCATATCACATCGCACACGGACCACACTAGGTAACCCATTGGTGATGAATTCATCAATCGCAAACGGTTATATACCAGCAAGCGTTTGCCCACAACACACACGGCTTATTCCATCACAAACAGCTCGGATGGATCAACTGTATGCCACGTATCGCACATGAAAATCTAATCTGATTCGTGCTTGATGTCTCCGCCATCGCTCGCACAGTTCGTCTTATTTGCCACGTATCACTGTGCCGGCCTCTGCTCGTGTCCCTCAGCGTGCTCTGCTCGTAGTTAGGTGCCGCAGCGCGCTGTGCTCGCCATTAGGCGCCACGGCACGCTCTGCTCGCGTACCTCCACGCGCTCGGCTTGTAGACAGATTTTCCTTGCGTGTTCAACTGCTATATGCATATATATGGTTTCTCGCCGTTGAGGTGCCGCGGAGCGCTCTGCTCGCGTTCGTGCGCGCGCGCTCTTCCAGTGGTTGGGGCCTGCGCACGATCATGTTGGGGGCCCATATGCATGCGGTTGCGCCCCGCGCGTCTCCACGATGTAGTTACGTGCGGCACGATGGAGTTACGCGCTGCAAATTAGAACTGCCATCTGGGCGTGCGGATATTCCAGTCCGTCCGGCTTCCCCATTAATTCCCGCAGCCATTATAACCTTAGTCTCTTCAACCTTTCGATCTCGCCCCACAGCACAACAAGCACACCCACGATGACACATACAGAGAGGATATCTAGTGGCGCTCCAATGGAGTTCGGCGAGCATAAAGTCGAGACCCACGTGAGGGAGACGGATCTCACGGTGGTGTACACCATCGCCCCGGCCGTGGTAGAGGACTACATCAACACCGTGGAGCAGTTGCTTGCTGGAGACAAGTACAAGGTGGTCGGCATCGACCTCCAGTACACCGTCGGTCTTCCCGGCAAAGATCAGAAGGTTGCCGTCGCCCAGTTGTGCATGCGCCATCATGTCCTCATCTACCACTACTGCATGGCCATAGAGCCTTGCGACCATTTCGCCAGGTTTGTCAACAGCACCGACTACAAGTTCGCTATGGTGGAAACCACCAACGATGTAAAAGCGCTCAGGGTTACGGGCTTGGCCTGCAAGAACCTTGTCGAAATCCGTGAGCACTACAGGGTCTGGGGTAGCACGAAGGACTCCCTGGTTAAACTCGCCTCAGCCATCATCGACCCATACTACGAAAAGATGAAGCAGGATGCCAACAGAACATGTCCCGTATCCTAGCACGGGGCCTGCATGCGACAACTAGATGAACCTCACCTCCGGTTCGTGGCCAAGAGCGTGTACACATGCTACGAGATGCACAGGAGGATCGTTGACATGAGGAAGTGCCTCGTTACCGAAATTAACGAGGCCAGATCGAGCCACAAGCAGAGCAGTAGCGGCAAGCGTCACAAGAAGTAGATGATGATCAGATGATCATTTATCCTAGTTAATTATGCATGTAATATATAGTTGACTTTGGTGTGTGGAAATGTCATGTGTGTAGTAGCCACCTATGTAATTATGCATGTAATAGTTTACTTTGGTGTGTGCAAATGGCATGTGTGTAGTAGCCACCTATGTAATTGGATGTTTAATTTGGTTATGCAACCATGTCCTTATAAGTGTGTATATATATATGTTGTTGTTCTATATGCAATCCCAACGCACAACACACACGTCTTATTCGCAGCAATTGTCTGTGTTATTATCGGTCTTTGCACACATTTCTGATTACAGACCTGTTTGCCGCGTATCACACATATCTTGTTAAATTGAACCGTTTCTGTTATCTTGGCTCAACGCAAACAGTTCATCTGAGTGAACTATTTTCCCACTATCGCACACACCTTGATCTGGCTGACCGTTTCTTTTGTTCTGCCTAATCACAAACGGTTCACCCGTATATCGCACACACCTTCATCTGGCTGCCTATTTCTGTTCTTCTACCTCATCGCAAACAGTTCACCGAACTGAACTGTATGGCCCGCATTGCACACGCAACTAAATTCTGAACCGTGTTTGATGTATCCGCCATCGCAAACATTTTGCATCTTTTTTGACGGTTTTTTACATCACCGTTTGCGATTAATGCACCGCACATAGTTTCGTCGAAGGGTCTCTGATCATAGTGTCGCGTTAGCAGCATCCTGCAGTAGTGTTAATGTCAAATACATATTCCTTCGACTACGAGATCATGCAACTCCCGGATACCCTAGGAATCCCTTGTGTGCTATCAAACACCACAACATAACTGGGTGATCATAAAGATGCTCTACAGGTATCTCCGAAGGTATCTGTTGAGTTGGCATGGATCGAGATTAGGATTTGTCACTCCGTGTATCGGAGAGGTATCTCTGGGCCCTCTTGGTAATACACATCATAAGAAGCTTGCAAGCAATGTGACTAAGGAGTTAGTTACGAGATGATGTATTACGGAACGAGTAAAGAGACTTACCGGTAATGAGATTGAACTAGGTATGAAGATACCGACGATCAAATCTCGGGCAAGTAACATACCGACAAACAAAGGGAATTACGTATGTTGTCATAAAGGTTCGACCGATAAAGATCTTCGTAGAATATGTAGGAACCAATATGGGCATCCAGGTCCCGCTATTGGTTATTGACCGGAGAAGCGTCTCGGTCATGTCTACATCATTCTTGAACCCATAGGGTCCGCACGCTTAACGTTCGTTGACGATATAGTATTATATGAGTTATGTATGTTGGTGACCGAATGTTGTTCGGAGTCCCGGATGAGATCACGGACATGACGAGGAGCTCCGAAATGGTTCGAAGGTAAAGATTGATATATGGGATAATAGTGTTTGGTCTTCGGAAGGGTTTCGGAATGCACCGGAAGGGGTTTCGGATGTTTCCCGAAATGTTCTGGTGCGAGAACACTTTATTTGGGCCAAGGGGTAAAGCCCACGAGGTTTTTGGAAAGTGCAAAAGGAAGTTTTGCGGAGACCAGGGCCAGACGCCAGGGACCCTGGCTTCTGGTCCTGGAGTCCAAGAAGGACTCTTGCCTTTCGGGCAAAACCGACTTTGAGGAGGCTTTTACTCCAAGTTTCGACCCCAGGGCTCAACATATAAATAGAGGGGCAGGGCTAGCACCCAAGACACATCAAGATTCACCAAGCCGTGTGCCCGCAACCCCGTCCCCTCTAGTTTATCCTCCGTCATAGTTTCCGTTGTGCTTGGCGAAGCCCTGCGGAGATTGTTCTTCACCACCACCGTCACCACGCCGTCGTGCTGCCGGAACTCATCTACTACTTCGCCTCTCTTGCTGGATTAAGAAGGCGAGCACATCATCGAGCTAAACGTGTGCTGAACGTGGAGGTGCCGTATGTTTTGTACTTGATCGGGACGGATCATGAAGGTGTACGACTACATCAACCGCGTTGATAAACGCTTCCGCTTAGCGATCTTCAAGGGTATGAAGATGCTCTCCCCCTCTCGTAGCTATGCATCTCCATGGATAGATCTTGCGTGTGCGTAGAAATTTTTTGTTTTCCATGCAACATTCCCCAACACTGGCATCAATTGCAAGATGTAATCAACACTACTAGCAACCCACAGGTACCAATCTAAGGTTTTGATAGAAAGATTGAATACAAGAGATGAAATAGGGTTTGAGATGAGACGGTGCCGGTGAAGATGTTGATGAAGATTGATCCTCCCACGATGAGAGGGTTGTTGGTGATGATGATGGCTTCGATTTCCCCCTCCCAGAGGGAAGTATCCCCGGTGGAATCACTCCACCGGAGAGCAAAAGTGCTCCTACCCAGGTTCTGCCTCGAGACAGCGGCGCTTCATCCCGAAAGTCCTCTCCTAATTTTTTCTACGGAAATGGGCTTATATACCAGAAGATGGGCACCGGAGGCTGTCCAGGGGCCCCACAAGCCACCAGGGCGCGCCCTGGTGCCTCGTGGGCACCTTGGTAGCCCCCCTTGTATTTCTTTTCTCCAATATTTTTTATTTATTCCAAAATAATTCTCCGTGAAATTTCAGCTCATTTGGAGATGTGCACAATAGGTAACTCCGACGTAGCTTTTTCAGGTCCAGAATTCTAGCTGTCGGCAATCTCCCTCTTCATATAAATCTTGCAAATTGAGAGAGAAAAGGCATTAGAATTGCTCCACAAAGTATTATATTGATCAAAAACATCATAAATAACAGTAGGAAAACATGATGCAAAATGGACGTATCAACTGCCCCAAGCTTAGACCTCGCTTGTCCTCAAGCGAAAGTCGATGTCGATAATCATGTCCACATGTTTAGAGAGAGAGGTGTCGATAAAAACAAAATACGAACATAGTAGCATCATTATCAATATTATAGCAGCAATATATATCATCATAAAACTTCTCATGAGCAAGTAACAATTCATCACAACAACGAAGTATAAGGCATAAACTTTCTTGAAAACTAACAAACTGTGTTCTCAGTCAACAAGGCAATTTCAATTCATCATAATTTCAGGAAGAGTCTCATGTAGGATCTCTTGTTTAGCAAGTCCACATACTAAACTATCATTTAGTTTTCTATGATTGCTGACACTCACGACATATATATATGGAGCAAAAGTTTCAGTCAGACACATAGAAAGATAGGGGCTTATGTTTCGCCTCCCAACTCATTTACCTCGAGGTAATGTCAACAATAATAACTCATGATCACCTATATCCAACTGGATATTTATGTCTAGATCTTTCCCCACCACATGATGCTTGCAAAAGAGAAAAATAAAAAGGAATAGAGGAGAACACTATTGACTCTTGCATGAAAACTAAATACATGAAAGTAAAAGATAGGCCCTTCGCAGAGGGAAGCAGAGGTTGTCATGCGCTTTTTATTTTTGGATGTGCAAGCTCTTAATGTAAAGGAACGTCACCTTATATTACCCCTTGTGATAGCAACCTTTATTATACAATCCGTCGCTTTTATTTCTTTACCATCACAAGATCGTACAAGCTTATTTTCCCTTACAATAAAAGATCATACATATTTAGAAGCAATTTTTATTGCTTTATGCACCGATGACAACTTACTTGAAGGATCTTATTCAATCCATAGGTAGATATAGTGGACTCTCATGACATGAAACTGGGTTTAAGGGTTTTTGGATGCACAAGTAGTATCTCTACTTGGTGCGTATTTTTGGCTAGCAAAGATATTGGGCAAGCACCACATGTTGGAGGATCTATAACAATATAACTTCTATGTGAATATAAGCAAACACAACTCATTACGTTGTCTTTCTTGTCCAACGTCAACGATTTGACATAGAATATTTAATTGGGGCTCACAATCATAAAAGATGTCCAAGATAGTATATTTATATGTGAATGTTCTCTCCCCTTATAAATCCTTTCAACAATTGCATCATTGGCCAATGCTATGTTTGTCAACTTCCAATAATTTTTACCACTTATACTTTTCTTTATATAAAGTCATTACTTTCCATGAGATTAGCATATGATCCTTTTCATTATTTTCATTGCTAAGATTGAAACATAAAATTAAAGAAGCAAACTACTCTTTATTATATAACTCTCAACTCGATTACATCGACAGATAGATCACGAAAGTAGCACTTGAAAAATAGATCATACTAAACTTTTATTCAACTAAATCATGAAATAACTAAGGATCAAACTAAGATAGGTAAAGATAATAAAATTGATGGTGATACGATACCGGGGCACCTCCTCCAAGCTTGGCACAAGCCAAGGGGAGTGCCCATACCTGTGTACTCAAGTTTCTTTCTTCGGTGATGATGGTGATGATGAGGTAGTAGGCTTGTCCTCCGTCTTCCACGGCATAGGTTCCCCATCATAAAAGGATGAACGAGTCTCCGGAGTCCTCAAACTTGCAGCTAAACTCATACCTTTGAATCTTGCCTCATACTCAAAATTTTGATTTTGGAGATCATAGATTTGGGCCTGGTGGTAGTGATGGCTCGTGTCCTCGTTAGTATTTTCCCCGGAGAGGAAGGGATGATGCAGCACAGCTACGGTAGGTATTTTCCTCAGTGATGAGACCAAGGTTATCGAACCAGTAGGAGAACCACGCAACACTATGTAAACGGTACCTACACAAAAAGAACAAATACTTTCAAGCCGATGCATAAGAGGGGTTGTCAATCCCTCCCGGGTAAAAGATAGATAAATTTGTAGTAGATTGGATAAATAGATCTCGCGGAAACGCAAAATAAAATAAATAACAAAAAATTGCAGCAAGGTATTTTTGGGGTTTTTGGAATAATAGATCTGAAAATAAAAGAGGCAAATAATAGATCGGAAAGCAAATATGATAAAGAATAAACCCGGGGGCCATAGATTTCACTAGTGGCTTCTCTCCAGAAAAATAGCATACGGCGGGTAAACAAATTACTGTTGGGCAATTGATAGAACTTCAAATAATTATGACAATATCCAGGCAATGATCATTATATAGGCATCACGTCCAAGTTTAGTAGACTGACTCCTGCCTGCATCTACTACTATTACTCCACACATCGACCGCTATCCAACATGCATCTAGTGTATTAAGTTCATGGAGAAACGGAGTAATGCAATAAGAATGATGACATGATGTAGACAAGACCTATTCATGTAGGAATAGACCCCATCTTGTTATCCTTAATAGCAACGATGCATACGTGTCATGTCCCCTTCTGTCAATGGGATTGAGCACCGTAAGATCAAACCCATCACAAAGCACCTCTTCCCATGGCAAGAAAAAATCGATCTAGTCGGCCTAACTAAACCAAAGATTCGAAGAAGAAATACGAGGCTATAAGCAATCATGCATATAAGAGATCAAAACTCAAATAACTTTCATGGATAAAATAGATCTGATCATAAACTCAAAGTTCATCGGATCCCAACAAACACACCGCAAAAAGAGTTACATGAAATTGATCTCCAAGAGACCATTGTATTGAGAATCAAAAGAGAGAGAGAGAGAGGAAGCCATCTAGCTACTAACTACGGACTCGTAGGTCTACAATGAACTACTCATGCATCATCGGAGAGGCACCAATGAGGATGATGAACCCCTCCGTAATGGTGTCTAGATTGGATCTGGTGGTTCTGGAACTTGCGGCGTCTGGAATTGTGTTTCGACGACTCCCCTAGGGTTTTTGGATTTTCGGGGTATTTATAGAGCAAAGAGGCAGTGCGGGAGGCCATCGAGGTGGGCACAACCCACCAGGGCGCGCCTGGGCCCCCAGGCACGCCCAGGTGGGTTGTGCCCCCCTTGAGGCACCCCTCTGGTACTTCTTCGGCCCAAGTTGTTCCTTCTGGTCCATAAAAAATCTCCAAAAAGTTTCACTGCGTTTGGACTCCGTTTGGTATTGATTTTCTGTGAAGTAAAAAACAAGGAAAATACAGGAACTGGCACTGGCACTGGGCACTATGTCAATAGGTTAGTCCCAAAAAATGATATAAAGTTGCTATAAAATGATTGTAAAACATTCAAGAATGATAATATAACAGCATGGAACAAGCAAAAATTATAGATACGTTGGAGACGTATCAGCATCCCCAAGCTTAATTCCTACTCGTCCTCGAGTAGGTAAACGATAAAAAAAGAATTTTTGATGTGGAATGCTGCCTAACATGTTCATCACATATTCTTTTCTTTTGTAGCATGGACATTTGGACTTTTATACGATTCAAAGAAATAGTCTAGTTTTGACATGAAGATTGCAATACTCAAGCATATCAACAAGCAACCAAGTCTTTCAAAATATCAACACTAAAGCAAGTTATCCCTAGCCCATTATGCTCAATCATTGATCCATTCATGAAACACACTCGCATATTAGCTATACCCAATGCTCAAGTACGATCATAGTGCCCCTTAGTTGGTGCTTTATAAGAGAAGATGGAGACTCAAATAAAAATAAAAATTGCGTAAAGTAAAGTAAAGTAAATAGAAAGGCCCTTCACAGAGGGAAGTAGGGATTTGTAGAGGTGCTAGAGCTCAAAGCGAAAAAGAAAGAGATAAAACATTTTGGGTGGCATGCTTTTCCTGTCAACGAAAACGATCGAGTAGTTCCCAATACTTTCCATGCTTGATATATCATAGGCGGTTCCCAAACAGAAAATAAAGTTTATTCCTTTTTCCACCATACTTTCACATTCCACGGCTAGCCGTATCCACGGGTGTCGTCCATACCAACACTTTCCAAGGAATTTATTATTTGACAACATAAAGTAAATTCATTTTTCATTTCGGGACTGGGCATCCCTAATACCTTTGTCGTACTCTCGTGCAATGACAAGTGAATAAACACTCATCTTGAGAATAACACATCTAGCATGGAAAAATATCAGTCACCCCCTACCGTTTCATGAGCGGTACGAGCACACAAAAAAGGAAAATTATTTTGAAAATTAGAGATGGCACATACAAATTTGCTTAGAATGGCACGAAAATACCGCATATAGGTAGGTATAGTGGACTCATATGGCAAAACTGGGTTAAAGGGTTTTGGATCCACAAGTAGTATTCCTACTTAGTACAAGTGAAGGCTAGCAAAAAGATTGAGAAGCATCCAACCAAGAAACGACAAATCACATAAGCAAGCATTAAGCATAACTAACACCAAATAATGCACCACAAGTAGGATGTAATTTCATTGCATAACTATTGACTTTTGTGCTTGCATAGGGAATCACAAACCTTAACACTAATATTCTTACTAAAGCATAATTACTCATCAACATGAGTCACATATTATATCATCATATCGCAAAACTATTACAAAGAATCAAGTTTATTTTGTTCAATGATCTTCATGAAAGTTTTTATTATATCCCTCTTGAATATCTATCACTTTGGGACTAATTTCATATATTGCTTTTGATAGCTCAAACAAATCTAAGTGAAGAACATGAGCATAATATTTTCTTCTCTCAAAATAATATAAATGAAGCATGAGAGAGTTTCTTCAAAATTACTAACTCTCAAATAAATCTAAGTGAAGCATGAGAGCATTTCTTCAAAAATATTAAAGCACACCGTGCTCAAAGAGATATAAGTGAAGCACTAGAGCAATTCCATAGCTCAAAAAATTTAAGTGAAGCACATAGAGCAATTCTAATAAATCATAGCATAATTTTGGCTCTCTCAAATAGGTGTGTCCAGCAATGATAGATGACACAAACTAAAAATAAAAACAAGCAAAGACTCATATAACACAAGACGCTCCGAGCAAAACTCATGATATGTGACGAATAAAAATATAGCTCCAAGCAAAATACTGATGGTCGTTAGAAGAAAGAGGGGATGCCACTCGGGGGCATCCCCAAGCTTAGTTGCTTGTTTCTCTTTGGATAATGGCTTGGGGTGCCATGGGGCATCCCCAAGATTAGGCTCTTCTTACTCCTTATTCCTTCATCCATCGTGATCTCACCCAAAACTTGAAAACTTCAATCACACAAAACTTAACAAAACCTTCGTGAGATCCGTTAGTATAAGAAAACCAATCTTTACTTTAAGTACTGTAGAAAACCCATTTAAATTTTGTTATTACATTATATCTACTGTATTCTAACTTTGCCATGGCTTACATCCCCCCCTCCCCATACAAACCATAGATTCATCAAAATAAGCACACAATTCAAAGAAAATAGAATCTGTCAAAAACATAACAGTCTGTAAAGATGCGAATTGTTCTCACACTTATGTAACTACAAAAATTCTGAAAAATGAGGAAAACAGAGGCAATTTGTATATAAATCTTGTGTAAAAAATTCAGAATTTTTAGTCGCATCTGTGATTCTAGAAAATTATTTTACTGGACGCAAAAGTTTATGTTTTCCAACAAGATCAAATCAACTATCACCAAAGCTATCCCAAAGGCT
The DNA here is from genome assembly GCA_011799875.1 of Thinopyrum elongatum. Classification (NCBI taxonomy): domain Eukaryota; kingdom Viridiplantae; phylum Streptophyta; class Magnoliopsida; order Poales; family Poaceae; genus Thinopyrum; species Thinopyrum elongatum. The sequence goes on along the minus strand of CM022303.1, from coordinate 304,421,671 downwards.
TTACTTGGCACAAACACTAATTAAAACATAAGAAAAAATCATAACAGAGGCGTAATTGTGCAAACACTCAAGAACATAAAGAAAAAGGTAAAAATAAATTTTATTCATTGGCTTGCCTCCCAACAAGCGCTATCGTTTTACGCCCGTAGCTAGGCATAATAATTTTTATGATGCTCACATGAAAGACAAAAATTGAAGCACAAAGAGAGCATCATAATACATGTGACAAACACATTTAAGTCTAACATACTTCCGATGCATAGGGATTTTATAAGCAAACAAATTATCAAGACAAGAAATATATAGCATATGCAAGGAAGAAGAAAGAAACAATAGCAATCTCAACATAACGAGAGGTAAATTAGTAACATGAAAATTTCTACAACCATATTTTCCTCTCTCATAATAATTACATGTAGGATCACAATCAAATTCAACAATATAGCTATCATATAAAATTTTCTCTTCATGATCCACATGCATAAAAGTTTTATAATCTTCCAAGATAGTGGGATTAACATTAACTAAAGTCATGACCTCTCCAAACCCACTTTCATCAAAAAATTCGTAAGATTGAACACTCTCCAAATATGTGGGATTATTTTTACCTAAAGTTGACGCTCTTCCAAACCCACTTTCAATACTATTGCAAACATTATTATCAATATCATATTCATCATGAGGCTTAAATAAATTTTCAAGATCATAAGAAGACTCACCCCGATCATGATCATTGCAATAAGTAGTGGACATAGCAAAATTAGCATCCCCAAGCTTGGGGTTTTGCATATTATTAGCACAATTGACATTAATAGAATTTATAGTAAAATCATTGCAATCATGCTTTTCATTCAAGGAGCTATCATGAATCACTTCATAAATTTCTTCATCACAATTTTCAGATTCACGAATCTCAAGCAAAACTTCATAAAGATAATCTAGTGCACTCAAATCACTAGCAATTGGTTCATCATGATTGGATCTTTTAAAAAGATTAGCAAGTGGATGGGGATCCATATCAATAGAGTTTTAGCGAGCAAAGATGCAAGCATATAGAAGGCACATGGCAACACAAGCAAACAAAAGATCAAACAAGAAAAAGGCAAACGAAAAGAAGGCGAATAAAAAGGTAAATATTTTTGTGAAGTGGGGGAGATGAAAATGAGAGGCAAATGGCAAATAATGTAAATTGCAAGGAGATGAGATTTGCGATTAGGAACCTGATAGATGTTGATGATGTCTTCCCGGCAATGGCGCCAAAAATTGGTGAGTTGACGGGAGACTATCATGACTTGATCCTCCCCGACAACGGCGCTAGTAATCCTTTCTTGATGGCTCGTGTCCGCGTTAGTATTTTCCCCGAAGAGGAAGGGATGATGCAGCACAGCTACGGTAGGTATTTCCCTCAGTGATGAGACCAAGGTTATCGAACCAGTAGGAGAACCACGCAACACTATGTAAACGGTACCTGCACACAAAAACAAATACTTGCAACCCGACACGTAAGAGGGGTTGTCAATCCCTCCCGGGTAAAAGATAGATAAATTTGTAGTATATTGGATAAATAGATCTCGCGGAAATGCAAAATAAAATAAATAACAAAAAAAATGCAGCAAGGTATTTTTTGGGTTTTTGGAATAATAGATCTGAAAATAAAAGAGGCAAATAATAGATCGGAAAGCAAATATGATAAAGAATAGACCCTGGGGCCGTAGATTTCACTAGTGGATTCTCTCGAGAAAAATAGCATACGGCGGGTAAACAAATTACTGTTGGGCAATTGATAGAACTTCAAATAATTATGACAATATCCAGGCAATGATCATTATATAGGCATCACGTCCAAGTTTGGTAGACCGACTCCTGCCTGCATCTACTACTATTACTCCACACATCGACTGCTATCCAGCATGCATCTAGTGTATTAAGTTCATGGAGAAACGGAGTAATGCAATAAGAACTATGACATGATGTAGACAAGATCTATTCATGTAGGAATAGACCCCATCTTGTTATCCTTAATAGCAACGATACATACGTGTCATGTCCCCTTCTGTCACTGGGATTGAGCACCGTAAGATCAAACCCATCACAAAGCACCTCTTCCCATGGCAAGAAAAATCGATCTAGTCGGCCTAACTAAACCAAAGATTCGAAGAAGGAATACGAGGCTATAAGCAATCATGCATATAAGAGATCAAAACTCAAATAACTTTCATGGATAAAATAGATCTGATCATAAACTCAAAGTTCATCGGATCCCAACAAACACACTGCAAAAAGAGTTACATGAAATAGATCTCCAAGAGACCATTGTATTGAGAATCAAAAGAGAGAGAGAGGAAGCCATCTAGCTACTAACTACGACCCGTAGGTCTACAATGAACTACTCACGCATCATCGGAGAGGCACCAATGAGGATGATGAACCCCTCCGTGATGGTGTGTAGATTGGATCTGGTGGTTCTGGAACTTGCGGGGGTTGGAATGTGTTTCGTCGACTCCCCTAGGGTTTTTGGATTTTTGGGGTATTTATAGAGCAAAGAGGCGGTGCGGGAGGCCACAGAGATGGGCACAACCCACCAGGGCGCGCCTGGGCCCCCAGGCACGCCCAGGTGGGTTGTGCCAACCTCGGGGCACCCCTGTCGTACTTCTTCGGCCCAAGTTGTTCCTTCTGGTCCATAAAAAATCTCCAAAAAGTTTCGCTGCGTTTGGACTCCGTTTGGTATTGATTTTCTGCGAAGTAAAAAACAAGGAAAAAAACAAAAACTGGCACTGGGCACTATGTCAATAGGTTAGTCCCAAAAAATGATATAAACTTGCGATAAAATGATTGTAAAACATCCAAGAATGATAATATAACAGCATGGAACAAGCAAAAATTATAGATACGTTGGAGACGTATCAGGTAGGTAATTCGATCGTTGAACTTTAAGATGGTGTCCCCAATCTCCTTGCATCCACCTTGTGCTCATGGGTGAATTCCATGATCATGGAGTGGTTCGCGTCGAGTCCGCGTTCCACCATTCCTTGGCACTTGAAGATCTCCTGCTCCACTACCTCGAGCTTGGCCTCCCTGCTTCCGGTCTTTTTGGGGCCTTGAATATCCCGGATGTGAAGCACCCCCTCACGCATCTCAACGGCTTGAGGGTGTTTCATCACCTCTGGTAAGTAGGGGTTGATGACCTTCTCGTAGAACTTGTCCCTGGAGGAGCTTGGTGGAGCTATGTCGATCTAGATCTATCAGAAAAGTAGCACGAAACAAGAACATAGGATATTTCTGTGATACAGTGGTTAAAACGTTCGGGGGTATATATAAAGAATTTTTATCTTGCAAAACAAGTATTCCAGAAGAAAACGGAGTCAGGAAGGCTCACGAGGGGCCAACAAGCCACCAGGGCGTGCCCTGGGGGGTGGGTGCGCCCTGGTGCCTCGTGTGCACCTCGTGGGTCCCCTCGAGTGTTTCTTATTTTGGTGTTTTTTTTCTAATATTCCAAAACTGACAGTAAGTATTTTTATGGAATTTTTGGAGTCGGTTTACTTACCGTATCACATACTTTTCCTTTTCAGGGTTCTCGAGTGTTCTGCAAGGTATCTCTTATGTGTTCCTCCGGTGTCATAGTTTGAATAATGTTAGTTTCACATTAATAGGTGTAACGAAGATATAATGCTTAATTCTTTGTCCATAGACCACTCTCAGATTACTGCCTTCGGATTTATTGATTTTGACTGCTCCGGAACGATAAACCTCTTCGATGATATAAGGTCCTTCCCATGTGGAGAGTAGTTTTCCTACAAAGAATCTGAAATGAGAGTTGTACAATAGAACATACTCACCCACTTTGAATTCTCGTTTTTGAATTCTTTTATCATGCCATCTTTTAACTTTTTCTTTAAACAGTTTGGCATTTTCATATGCTTGGGTGGTCCACTCATCTAACGAGCTAATATCAAATAACCTCTTCTCACCGGCAAGTTTGAAATCATAATTAAGTTCTTTAATTTCCCAATATGCTTTATGTTCTAGCTCAAGAGGTAAATTACATGCTTTTCCATAGACCATTTTATAAGGGGACATACCCATAGGATTTTTATAAGCGGTTCTATAAGCCCATAATGCATCATAAAGTTTCTTAGACCAATTCTTTCTAGATCTATTGACGGTCTTTTGCAAAATTAACTTTATTTCTCTATTGCTCAATTCAACTTGACCACTAGATTGAGGATGATAGGGAGACACAATTTTATGGTTGACATCATATTTAGCAAGCAGTTTACGAAAAGCACCATGAATAAAATGTGAACCACCATCAGTCATTAAATATCTAGGGACTCCAAACCTCGGGAAAATAACTTCTTTAATCATTTTAATAGAAGTGTTATGATCAACACTACTAGTTGGAATAGCTTCTACCCACTTAGTAACATAATCAACAACAACTAGAATATGAGTATACCCATTAGAGGAACGAAAAGGTCCCATATAATCAAATCCCCAAACATCAAATGGTTCAATAACAAGTGAATAATTCATAGGCATTTCCTGACGTCTACCAATATTACCAATTCTTTGACATTCATCACAAGATAAGACAAACTTACGAGCATAATTGAAGAGAGTAGGCCAATAAAAACCAGATTGTAATACCTTATGTGTGGTTCTATCTCCACCATGGTGCCCTCCGTAAGCCTCGGAATGACACTTCCGTAGGATTTGTTCCTGTTCATGCTCAGGTATACAACGCCTAATAATACAATCTACTCCTTTATAAAGATGTGGGTCATCCCAGAAGTAATGTCTTAAATCAAAGAAGAACTTTTTTTTTGTTGGTATGTGAAACTAGGTGGTATAAATTTAGCAACAATGAAATTAGCATAGTCTGCATACCAAGGAGTATTACGAGAAGCATTTATAACAGCTAGTTTTTCATCAAGACAACTATCATCAATAGGTAGTTGGTCATCGAGAATATTTTCTAACCTAGATAAATTATCAGCTACAGGATTCTCAGCTCCCTTCCTATCAGTAATATGCATGTCAAATTCTTCTAGCAATAGAACCCACCTAATGAGTCTAGGTTTAGCATCTTTCTTTTCCATAAGATATTTAATAGCAGCATGATTGGTGTGAACAATCACTTTAGAATCAACTATGTAAGATCTGAATTTATCACATGCAAACACAACTGCTAAAAATTCTTTCTCAGTAGTGGCATAATTTCTTTGAGCACTGTCTAGAGTTTTACTAGCATAATGGATAACATTTAATTTTTTGTCAACTCTTTGTCCTAGAACAGCACCAACAGCATAGTCACTAGCATCACACATGATTTCAAATGGTAAGTTCCAATCAGGTGGTTGGACAATAGGTGCAAAAGTTAAGGCTTTCTTAAGTGTTTCAAAGGCTTCTACACAATCATCATCAAAAACAAATGGAACATCTTTTGCAAAAGATTGGTAAGAGGCCTAGAAATTTTAGAGAAGTCTTTAATAAACCTTTTATAGAAACCAGCATGACCAAGGAAACTTGTTATACCTTTAATATCTTTAGGACATGGCATTTTCTCAATTGCATCAACTTTAACTTTATCTACTTCAATATCTCATTTAGAGATTTTATGTCCCAAGACAATACCTTCATTCACCATAAAGTGGCACTTCTCCCAATTCAAGACAAGGTTAGTTTGCTCACATCTCTGCAAAACTCGATCAGGGTTGCTCAAGCAATCATCAAAAGAGGTCCCATAAACGGAGAAATCATCCATGAAAACCTCAACAATCTTTTCACAAAATCAGAGAATATAGCAGTCATACATCTTTGAAAGGTAGCAGGTGCATTGCATAAACCAAAAGGCATACGTCTATAACCATAAGTTCCAAAAGGGCAAGTAAAAGTAGTTTTCTCTTGATCTTCTTGCGACACAGGTATTTGAGAGAAACCAGAATATCCATCAAGAAAACAGAAGTGTGTGTGTGCTTAGATAGTATTTCTAACATTTGATCTATAAAAGGCAAGGGGTAATGATCTTTTCTAGTAGCTTTGTTTAATTTCCTAAAATCAATTACCATCCTATAACCAGTTAAAATTCTTTGTGGAATGAGTCATATCATTGGGAACAACAGTTATACCTCCTTTCTTAGGAACACAATGGACATGGCTTACCCATCTACTATAAGCTATGGGATAGATTATACCTACTTCCAGAAGCTTTAGTATTTTAGTTCTTACCACATCCTTCATCTGAGGATTTAACCGTCATTGGTGAGCAACAGCCAACTTAGCATCAGGTTCCATATTAATCTTGTGCTAACATAGAGTGGGTCTAATGCCCTTAAGATCATCAAAAGTATATCGAATAGCAGCATGGTGCTTCTTCAGAGTTTTTAGTAGTCTCCTTTATTCATGCTCTGAAAGGTTAGCACTAATAATAACAGGATATATCTTATTTTCATCAAGATAAGCATATTTCAGTGTATTAGGCAATTGTTACAATTGAAACACGGGATCACCCTTGGGTGGAGGAGGACCTCCAAGAGTTTCAATGGGCAAATTGTGTTTAAGGATAGGTGGTTGATTAAAGAACATCTTATCTATTTCATTTCATTCATTCATGTGCATATCAATTATTGTTCTAACGGATCAGTAGGAGGTACGACAATAGAAGCAAGACCAATAATTTGATCCTTACTAGGCAGTTCTTTATCATGAGATTGTCTGCGGAAGTTAGAGAAATTAAACTCATGAGACACATCAGCAAAGTTAACACTAACAGTTTCTTTATTGCAATCAATCTTAGCATTAACTGTATTCAAGAACGGTCTACCAAATATAATGGGACAAAACTCATCTTGGGGAGAACCAAGAACTAGAAAATCAGTAGGGTATTTTATTTTTCCACACAAGACTTCAACATCTCTAACAATCCCAAGTGGTGAAATAGTATCTCTATTCGCAAGTTTAATAGTAACATCAATGTCTTCTATCTCAATAGGTGCAATATCATTCATAATTTCTTGATATAAAGTAAACGGGATAGCACTCACACTAGCACCCAAATCACATAAGCCATGGTAACAATGATCTCCTATTTTGACAGAGACAACATGCATGCCAACAACAGGTTTATTCTTGTCTGTAGTATCGGGCTTAGCAATTCTAGTAGCTTCATCACAGAAGTAAATAACATGCCCATCAATATTATCGACCAATAGGTCTTTAACCATAGCAACATTAGGTTGAACTTTAATTTGTTCAAAGGGTCTAGGTGTTCTAATATTACTTTTGTTAACCATGGTTGAAACCTTAGGATGTTCCTTTATCCTAACAGGAATGGGTGGTTTCTCAATATAAGTGGTAGGCACAACTGGATCAACATTGTAAATGATGGTTTCATCTTTAGCTATAATGGGTCCCTTGATCTTTTCTTTAGTGGGGGATGATATTTAAACTACTTCTCCTTAGGGAGATCAACATGAGTAGCGAATGATTCACAAAAGAAAGTTACTATCTCAGAGTCAAGTCCATATTTAGTGCTAAAATTATGAAAAGCATCGGTATCTATAAAAGACTTAACACAATCAAACTTAGGTATTATACCTGACTCTTTGCCTTTGTCGAGTTCCCAATCTCCAGAGTTGCGTTTAATTCTTTCTAGAAGATCCCACCTAAATTCAATAGTTTTCTTCATAAAGGAACCAGTAGAAGAAGAATCGAGCATGGTTTGATCATTATGAGAAAGTCAAGCATAAAAGTTTTGTAAGATAATTTCTCTTGAGAGCTCATGATTGGGGCATGTGTACATCATGTACTTAAGCGTCCCCCAAGCTTGAGCAATGCTTTCTCCTTCACGAGGGCAAAAATTATATATATAATTCCGATCACGATGAACCACATGCATAGGATAAAACTTTTGATGAAATTCCAATTTCAATCGGTTCCAATCCCACGTTCCAATATCATCGCATAGCATGTACCATGTCAATGTATTTCACCCCAAAGATAAATGGAAGACCTTCTTCTTAACTCCATCTTCGAATAAACCTGCAAGCTTAAATATCCACAAACTTCATCCACATAGATTAGGTGCATATCAGGATGTATTGTTCCATCTCCTGCATAAGGATTAGCTAGCAGTTTCTCTATCATACCCGAAGGAATCTCATAATAAATATTTTCAGTAGGTGCAGTAGGTTGAGGAGCAACTCTTTGTGCTTCTGGTCGAGGTGAAGATACCCCGAACAAACCCCTCAAAGGATTGTTTTCCACAGTAACAAGTGACAGTAAATTTCAGCACGTAATATAAATGTTTTCTTACCAAATTCCACTCACCAAAGGCGCTTCACTCCCCGGCAATGGTGCCAGAAAAGAGTCTTGATGACCCAAAAGTATAGGGATCAATCATAGTCCTTTCGATAAGTAAGAGTGTCGAACCCAATGAGTAGCAGAAGGAAATGACAAGCGGTTTTCAGCAAGGTATTGTCTGCAAGCACTGAATTGTCAGTAACAGATAGTTTGATAGCAAGGTAATTTGTAACGAGCAAAAATAGTAATGGTAACAAAGGTGCAGTAAGGTATCCCAATCCTTTTTGTAGCAAAGGACAGGCCGGAACGGTCTCTTATAATAAGCAAAGCGTTCTTGAGGACACACGGGAATTTCATCTAGTCACTTTCATCATGTTTGTTTGATTCATGTTCGCTACTTTGATAATTTGATATGTGGGTGGACAGGTGCTTGGGTTCTATTCTTACTTGAACAAGCCTCCCACTTATGATTACCCCCTCTCACAAGCATCCGCAACTACAAAAGAAGAATTAAGATAAATCTAACCATAGCATGAAACATATGGATCCAAATCAGCCCCTTACGGAATAGCGCATAAACTAGGGTTTAAGCTTCTGTCACTCTAGCAACCCATCATCTAATTACTACTCCACAATGCCTTCTCTTAGGCCGAAATATGGTGAAGTGTCATGTAGTCAACGTTCACATTACACCACTAAAGGAAGCAACAACATACATATCATCAAAATATCAAACGAATACCAAATTCACAAGATTACTTATGACAAGACTTCTCCCATATCCTCAAGAAGAAAAGTAACTACTCACAAATCATATTCGTGTTCAAGATCAGAGGGGTATTGAATAGAATCAAGGATCTAAACATTTAGTCTTCCACCAAATAAACCAACTAGCATCAACTACAAGATGTAATCAACACTACTAGTAGCCCACAGGTACCAATCTGAGGTTTTGATACAAAGATTGAATACAAGAGATGAAATAGGGTTTGAGATGAGATGATGCTGGTGAAGATGTTGACGAAGATTTGTCCTTCCATGATGAGAGGGTTGTTGGTGATGATGATGGCTTCGATTTCCCCCTCCCGGAGGGAAGTATCCCCGGTGGAATCGCTCCACCAGAGAGCAAAAGTGCTCCTGCCCCGATTCCAGCTCGATATAGTGGCACTTCGTCCCAAAAGTCCTCTCCTTATTTTTTCTAGGGCAAATGGGCTTACATACCAGAAGATGGGCACCGGAGGCTGGCCAGGGGCCCCACAAGCCACCAGGGCGCGCCCTGGTGCCTCGTGGGCACCTGGGTGGCCCCCTCTGGTATTTCTTTTATCCAATACTTTTTATTTATTCCAAAATAATTATCCATGAAATTTCAGCTCATTTGGAGATGTGCAGAATAGGTATCTCTGACGTAGCTTTTTCATGTCCAGAATTCCAGCTGCCGGCAATCTCCCTCTTCATATAAATCTTGAAAATTAAGAGAGAAAAGGCATTAAAATTGCTCCACAAAGTATTATATTGATAAAAACATCATAAATAATAGTAGGAAAACATGATGGAAAATGGACGTATCACCTAACGATCCGCCTAGTTGATGCGAGCCTTTCTTCCTTTTTGACTTCTCTTATATATCTCTACCACCGCATTCTATACCACCCTAGTGCTAATATACATGGCTCACGCTCATGTATTGAGTGGAATTGAAAATGCTGAAGCGCGGTAAAAAGTATGATACAATTGCTTGGTTTGACATCGGGGTGCTCATGATTTATACTTATGCGGTGAAGGCGGAGCCATACCTGATACGTCTCCAATGTATTTATAATTTTTGCTTGTTCCATGCTGTTATATTATCATTCTTGGATGTTTTACAATCATTTTATAGCAACTTTATATCATTTTTTGGGACTAACCTATTGACATAGTGCCCAGTTCCTGTTTTTTCCTTGTTTTTACTTCACAGAAAATCAATACCAGCTGGAGTCCAAACACAGCGAAACTTTTTGGAGATTTTTTATGGACTAGAAGGAACAACTTGAGCTGAAGAAGTACCAGAGGGGTGCCCCGAAGGGGGCACAGCCCACCTGGGCGCGCCTGGGGGCCCAGGCGCGTCCTGGTGGGTTGTGCCCACCTCGGTGGCCTCCCGCACCGCCTCTTTGCTCTATAAATACCCCGAAAATCCAAAAACCCTAGGGGAGTCGACGAAACACAATTCCAGCCACCACAAGTTCCAGAACCACTAGATCCAATCTAGACACCATCATGGAGGGGTTCATCATCCTCATTGGTGCCTCTCCGATGATGCGTGAGTAGTTCATTGTAGACCTACGGGTTCGTAGTTAGTAGCTACATGGCTTCCTCTCTCTCTTTTTATTCTCAATACAATGGTCTCTTGGAGATCTATTTGATGTAACTCTTTTTTGCGGTGTGTTTGTTGGGATCCGATGAAGTTTGAGTTTATGATCAAATCTATTTTATCCATGAAAGTTATTTGAGTTTTGATCTCTTATATGCATGATTGCTTATAGCCTCGTATTTCTTCTTTGAATCTTTGGTTTAGTTAGGCCGACTAGATCGATTTTTCTTGCCATGGGAAGAGGTGCTTTGTGATGGGTTCGATCTTACGGTGCTCAATCCCAGTGACAGAAGGGGACATGACACGTATGTATCGTTGCTATTAAGGATAACAAGATGGGGGTCTATTCCTACATGAATAGATCTTGTCTACATCATGTCATCGTTCTTATTGCATTACTCCGTTTCTCCATGAACTTAATACACTAGATGCATGCTGGATAGCGGTCGATGTGTGGATTAATAGTAGTAGATGCAGGCAGGAGTCGGTCTACTAAACTTGGACGTGATGCCTATATAATTATCATTGCCTGGATATCGTCATAGTTATTTGATGTTCTATCAATTGCCCAACAGTAATTTGTTTACCCGCCGTATGCTATTTTTCTCGAGAGAAGCCACCAGTGAAATCTACGGCCCAGGGTCTATTCTTTATCATATTTGCTTTCTGATCTATTATTTGCCTCTTTTATTTTCAGATCTATTATTCCAAAAACCCAAAAATACATTGCTGCAATTTTTTGTTATTTATTTTATTTCGCGTTTTCGCGAGATCTATTTATCCAATCTACTACAAATTTATCTATCTTTTACCCGGGAGGGATTGACAACCCCTCTTACGCGTCGGGTTGCAAGTATTTGTTCTTTGTGTGCAGGTACCGTTTACATAGTGTTGCATGGTTCTCCTACTGGTTCGATAACCTTGGTCTCCTCACTGAGGGAAATACCTACCGTAGCTGTGCTGCATCATCCCTTCCTCTTCGAGGAAAATACTGACGCGGACACGAGCCATCAATACCATGCTTACATAATTCAATGAGTAGGGATAACATTTGTTGAGCATCATATATTTTGAAAAAAAGTAATGATTATGTTCTTATATTCATGGATATTATTATGTTGATACCAATTACTTCATCATTTCTCAATATTTATATCGTAAAGAGATTACATGATAAACATTCTAGGTAGCATTCAACATCAAAAATTCTGTTTTTATCATTTACCTACTCGAGGACGAGCAGGAATTAAGCTTGAGGATGCTGATACGTCTCCAACGTATCTATAATTTTTTACTGTTTCATGCTATTATATTACCAATCTAAGATACTTTATATCATTTTTGGGGACTAACCTATTAACTCAGTGCCTAGTGCCAGTTGTTGTTTTTTTGCTTGTTATTGGCTTTTCAGAAAATCAGTACCTAACGAAGTCCAAACATGATGAAACTTTATGGTGATTTTTCTGGACCAAGAGGGACCCTAGAACGTTCGAGAGGAGGCCAGAAGATCTATGGGAGAGTGACGAGCTCACACGGCGCGCCCCCAGGGGACGGGCCACCTGAGCTCGTGGGTCCCATACAGCTCCGTTTGACCTAATTCCAACTCCATAAATTCCCAAATATTCCCAAATGAACAGAGAGCCACTCAAAACACTTTTTTCCACCACCGCAAGCTTCTGTTCTTCCATGATCCCATCTCGATGCCTTTTTTGGTACTCTGTCGGAGGGGGAATTGATCACGAGGGCTTCTACATCATCCTTGCTGCACCTCCAATTATGTGTGAGTAGTTTACAACAGACCTGTGGGTCCATAGCTAGTAGCTAGATGGCTTCTCCTTTGTCTCCGGTCTTCAATACAAAGTTCTCCATGATCTCCATGGTGTTCTATCTGATGAAATCTTATTTTGCGGTGTGTTTGTTGGGATTCGATGAACTGTGGGTTTATGATCAGGTTATTCATTGAGAGTGACTGCTTCTTTTCTGAACTTTATTATGCATGATTGTTATAGCTTTGTATTTCTCTCTGGTCTATCCGCTTGGTTTGGCCAACTAATTTGATTTATCTTCAGTGCGAGAGGTGCTTTGTAATGGGTTCAATCTTGTGGTGTCCTCACCTCATGATAGAAGGTATAGCGAGGAACGTATTTGTATTGTTGCCATTATGGGTAAAACGATGGGGTTCAATCATATTGCTTGGTTTTATTCTGTCTACATTATATCATCATACTTCATGCATTACTCTATTTGTTATGAACTTGAACATAGAGAGGGAAGCATAGAAATGCTCTCAAAGTGGAGTAATAGTAGTAGATGCAGGTAGGAGTCGGTCTACTTGTCACATATGTAATGCCTATGTACATGATCATTGCCATGAATAACATCATAACTATGTGTTTTTCTATCAATTGCCCAACAATAATTTGTCTACCCACCATATGCTATTTATTCGAGAGAGAAGACTCTATTGAAAACTATGGCCCCCGGGTCTACTTTTATCATATTAGAAAAACCAAAAATACCTTGGTGCAATTTATTATCTTTTATTTTACTTTGCAATTTATATATCTACCACTACCAGTTTTGATCCTTGCAAGTAGTGAGTTCAAGGGGATTGACATCCCTCTTGCCCGCATTGTGTGCAAGTATTTGCTCTTGTGTGTGCAGGTACTGTTCTTTAGGATTTGCATGATTCTCCTATTGGTTCGATAACCTTGGTTCTCACTGATGGAAATACTTATCAGCTACTATATTGTTTTATCCTTCCTCTCCGGGGGAAATCCCAACGCATCTCACAAGTAGCAAAATGATAAACGGCAAAATTAGGTTCCTAGTCTTGCCTCTAAGATTGGCTCAAGTGTTGTTGGTGATCATGTTTTCCGGATCTTAGGATATTGTTAAGTGTAACGGTAGTCCTAAAACAACATTGGGAGTATGATGTTAGAAGAATGATCATATTGAATCGATCCAAACTTGTTTGTTGTACTTTGAGTTAATATCATCTGAAACCAATTGTTATAACACAGAGTGTTAACATCCGTTTTAGTTTCTTGGACCATGAGAGTATCGCAGTTACTTCCTACTGTATCTTGTGCTTTGGGGTTGCTCAAACATCATCCGTAACACGATGATCATAACGAAAACTTACAGGTTCATCGGGAAATTTTACAAGGGACTAGATAGCTCGAGAGTGGAATTTGCTCCTCTGACGTTGGAGAGATATTCTTAGGGCCCTCTCGGTGTGAAGGCATCCATCATCGTCTAGCCAGACAAAGGTGATTGTGTCACGGGGATGCCGGAACATATCAACGAGCAGATCGGTATAGTGAGCATGTGTATGACTCAAGAGGATACTGATACATCTTAGGTTTTGTAAAGTATCGGGAAGCAAAGGTAATAGCACATGATAACCAAAGGTTCATTGGAATGTATTCCTGTATTCATATGGATCGATATGGATGTCCACGATTCCGCTATCGGTCATTAAACAAAGGGATTTTGTTCATGTCTATGTTTTACCAAACCTACAGGGTCACAAGGTTAAGCTAATCATGATCTGCTAAGTGTTAGTAGGATGAGAGTATGAAGGATTAATTTGTGAAATAGTTTCATTAATATTTGAAATAGTTTTAAGAGTAATCGGATGGATCTCGGAGTTTATCGGTCAATATCGGGTATTACCGATAAAGAATATGTACGTGAATTTTTTTCCGGAGATGCTAAATTAATAATAAAAGGCTCTAGTAATTGTCAAGAGGTTTTTATCTTTAATTAAATATCAACGGGCCTTAAAAGGCCAAGTGGTGGAAGGAGAATTGGGCCACAAGGGCCCAATAGGGGGAGGCGCACCCATTTCCACTTGGGAGGCCGAATTGGGGTGGGGGAAGGACTCCTCCTTGTGGCGCCCCCTCCTCTCCCCTCAACCTATATATACTAGAGGCTTTTGCACCTTTTCTCTGCACAAGTTTTGGAGTGTCCTCTAGTTCTAGTTCTAGTTGATCCTAGTCGATCTAATTAGAGCTAGACCTAGATCCTCTAATCTCTACTCCTAATGTCTCGGTTGGTAGGATAGTCGGTTATTTTTTGTCTCCCACTTTCGTCTGGTTTTTTTCGTCTCACCTCTCACAACCCCTTTTCTACCGGTTTATTTTCCTCTCCACTCTTTCCTTGTAAACCAACACTTTCCTAAGGTAGAAAAGATCATAGGTCTAACTTTCCTAACTTACCTAAATCAACTGATTCCTCGCATCAATGCAATTTCCTTTAGGAAATAAAATAACAAATTTTAAGGAAACAAATAACGAAATTTAAGGAAAAATCAGATTGACTACTTGACTGATATATATCTGAATCTTCCTTCTCCAAATAAAAATCAATCAACAGTTATGAAGAGAATCATGACTTACCTTTTCTTCTCCAATACTTCCTGTCCAATCTCCGAATCTTTATTGTCTTCTCTTCTACTTCCTGCCTTCCCCCACGCCTCCTCCCCGCATCGCGCCACCTCTAGCCTTCCCCCATGCGCCTCCCCGCACCGCCTCCACTGCCTGTGGCAACACACTGCTGTCTTCGCTGTCGTTTTGATGTCTACTACACAACTTGTTCTTGTAGACTCGTGTTGGGCCTCCAAGCGCAGAGTTTTGTAAGACAGTAGCAATTTTCCCTCAAGTGGATGACCTAAGGTTTATCAATCCGTGGGAGGTGTAGGATGAAGATGGTCTCTCTCAAACAACCCTGCAACCAAATAACAGATAGTCTCTTGTGTCCCCAACACACCAAATAGAATGGAAATTTGTATAGGTGCACTAGTTCGGCGAAGAGATGGTGATACAAGCGTAGTAATGATAGTAGATATTGATTTTTGTAATAGGAACAATAAAAAACAGCAAGGTAGCAATTGATAAAACGGAGCACAAACGGTATTGCAATGCTTGAAATGAGGCCTAGGGTCCGTACTTTCGCTAGTGCAATCTCTCAACAATGCTAATATAATTGAATCATATAACCATCCCTCAACGTGTGATGAAGAATCACTCCAAAGTTCTTATCTAGCAGAGAACATAAGAAGAAATTGTTTGTAGGGTACGAAACCACCTTAAAGTTATTCTTTCCGTTCGATCTATTCAAGAGTTTGTACTAAAATAACGCAAATTTATTCTTTCCGTTCGATCTATCCAATAGTTCGTACTAAAATAACACCATATGATACGCATCAACCAACTCTAATGTCACCTAGATACTCCAATGTCACCACAAGTATTCATGAGTTAATTACACGATACGCATCAAACAATTTCAGATTCATAATACTCGATCCAACAAAAAGAACCTCAAAGAGTGCCCCAAGATTTCTACCGGAGAAACAAGGACGAAAACGTGCATCAACCCCTATGCATAGATTACCCCAATGTCACCTCGGGAATCCGCGAGTTGAGTGCCAAAACATATATCAAGTGAATCAATATAATACCCCATTGTCGCCACGGGTATTCATATGCAAGACATATATCAAGTGCTCTCAAATCCATAAAAATATTCAATCCGATAAAACAAAATCTCAAAGGGAAAACTCAATTCATCACAACAAGATAGAGAGGGAAAAACACCATATGATCCAACTATATTAACAAAGCCCGCGATACATCAAGATCGTGCCATCAAGAACACGAGAGAGAGAGAGAGAGAGAGATTAAACACATAGCTACTGGTACAAACCCTCAGCCCCGAGGGTGGACTACTGCCTCCTCATCATGGTGGCTGCCGGGATGATGAAGATGGCCACCGGTGATGATTTCCCCCTCCGGCAGGGTGCCGGAACGGGGTCTAGATTGGTTTTTCATGGCTACAGAGGTTTGCGGCGGCGAAACTTCTGATCTAGGGTTACCCCCAGGGTTTTTGGAATATTTGGCAATTTATAGGGCGAAGAGGCGGTGCGGGAGGTCACCGAGGGGGGCACAACCCCCCAGGGCGCGCCCAGGTGGGTTGTGCCCACCTCGGGCCTCCCCTCTAGTACTTTTTAGCCCATCCTGGGTCTTTTGGTCCAAAAAAATTCTCCAAAAATTTTCGCTGCATTTGGATTCCATTTGATATTGATTTCCTACGAAGTAAAAAAACAAGCAAAAAACAGCAACTGGCACTGGGCACTATGTCAATAGGTTAGTCCCAAAAAATGATATAAAGTTGCTATAAAATGATTGTAAAACATCCAAGAATGATTATATAACAGCATGAATACTTCATAAATTATAGATACGTTGGAGACGTATCAACATCCCCAAGCTTAATTCCTACTCGTCCTCGAGTAGGTAAATGATAAAAGAAATAATTTATGAAGTGTGAATGCTAGCAAAGTGCATAAGTTTGATCAATGATAATTTCAATCACTTTTCCTAGCATCATAACAGCAACTCTTTCTCATAAAACTCATCATGATAAAGTAGCAACCAATTCACATGTTAAGGTTCAAACAATGAATTCTCTTGAAACTCAACAACCTATATTCTTGGTCACCAAACAATTGCAATTCAACTTATTCAACAGAGTATAAGTAAGAGCTCCACATACTCAATCATCATATAGTCTTCCATGATTGCTACTACTCAAAGCATATTCTTAGAACAAATGGCATCCATCGAACACAGAGAAAGATAGGGGCTTAATGTTTTGCCTCCCATCTCATTTATCATAGAGATAATTGTCAACAATAATAAATCATGATCAAATATATTTGACTGGTCATATGTGCCTAGATCTTTCCTCACCACATGATGCTTGCCAACTAGAGAATAATTGAGGTTGAAATGAGAATTCATACTATTGACTCTTTACATAAAAGTAAATACTGAAAAGTAAAAGATAGGCCCTTCGCAGAGGGAAGTAGAGGTTGTCATGCGCTTTTTATTGTTGGATGCCCAAGCTCTTAATGCAAAGGAACGTCACGTTATATTGCCCCTTATGATAGCAACCTTTATTATGCAGTCTGTTGCTTTTATTACTTTGCCATCACAAGTTCGTACAACTCTCAATTTTCCCTTACAATAAAAGATCAAACATATTTAGGAGCAATTTGTATTGCTTTATGCACCAATGACAACTTACTTGAAGGATCTTATTCAATCCATAGGTAGATATGGTGGACACTCATGGCAAGAAACTGGGTTTAAGGGTTTTTGGATGCACAAGTAGTATCTCTACTTAGTACGAATTTTTGGCTAGCAAAAGATCCTAGGCAAACACCACATGTTGGAGGATCCATAACAATATAACTTCTATGCAAATATACACAACCATAACTCATTACGTTGTCTTCCTTGTCCAACTTCAACTAATTTTCTCAAGTTTGAAAATAATTAATGGGTATTCACAATCATAGAAGATGTCCAAGATAATATATTTGTATGTGAAAGTTCTCTTCCTTATACTAATCATTCATGAATTGCTTGTATGACCAATATTGTGATTGTCAAGCTTCAAAAGATTTCACTTTCTAAACCCAATGTGAAGCTACTACTAGGCATGATATGAACATATAATTTCATCTTCATGATATTCAATTCATTCAACAATTTACTCATAGGATATAAGTGAAGCACAAGAGTAAATGACAAACTACTCCAAAAAGATATAAGTGAAGATCAAGCGTGTAGTTAAGTAAATGGGTAGCTATTTGAGGACTCTCTCTTATTTAGAAACTTTCAAATCTAAGTATTTTATTAAAACATCAAGCAAAACAAAATAAAATGACATTCCAAGAATATCACAACTCATGTGAAGAAGCAAAAACTTATGCTCAACCGATACTAACCGATAATTGTTGATGAAGAAAGGTGGGATACCTACCGGGGCATCCCCAAGCTTAGATGCTTGAGACTTCTTGGAATATTATCTTGGGATGCCTTGGGCATCCCCAATCTTGAGCTTTTGTGTCTCCTTAATTCCTTTTATATCACGGTTCCCCTAAATCTTAAAAACTTCATCCACACAAAACTCAACAAGAACTCGTGAGATAAGTTAGTATAAATCAATGCAAAAACCTTATCATTATCTACTGTAGAAAATCACTAAAATTATTATTTAACATTGCATACTAAATGCCTCTGCATATTTAATACTTCCATCCTCAAATAGAATCATTAAACAAGCAAACATATGCAAACAATGCAAACATAACAGCAATCTGCCAAAACAGGACAGTCTGCAATGGATGAAGAAGTATCCATACTTATTTAACTCAAAAATTATGAAAATATACCACACTGTAGAAAATTTATCATAGCTTATTTTTCAAAAAAAATCAACATTTTATCACATTCTGACTTTTCTCGGGAATTTTTGCAACAGCGACAAACTTTCTGTTTTGAAACAGCAACTCATATACTTGCAAAATAAATATGGTAAAGGCTATCCTTGCCACTTTTATTGAAATAAAAGATACAAAACATTATTCTAAATAACAGCAAGCAAATAAAAATAAAATAAAATGACGCTCCAAGCAAAACTCATATCATGTGACGAATAAAAATATAGCCTCAAGTAAGGTTACCGATATTGTTGGAGACGAAAGAGGGGATGCCTTCCGGGGCATCCCCAAGCTTAGTTGCTTGGATCTTCCTTGAATATCACCTTGGTCTGCCTTGGTAATCCCCAAGATTAGGGTCCTTTCACTCCTTATTCTCCTCATATCGATATCTTACCCAAAACTTGAAAACTTCAATCACACAAAACTTAACGGAACTTCGTGAGATAGGTTAGTATGATAAAGAAAAATCATTCATTTCGGTACTGTCAAAGACAAGATTCATAATTGTTATCACACAATGCCTACTGTACCTTATCATTTCCACAATTTATATTGAGCAATATAAGCCATAGAAACTAGAAAACAAGCAAACTATGCATTGAAAACAGAATCTGTCAAAAACAGAAGAGTCTGTAAAGATATGAATTAAGGTCATACTTATATAACTCCAAAAATTCTGTAAAATTAGGAAACCTTAGAAAATTTGTATTCCCATCAACTTTAAAAAATTCATAATTTTTCCACGTTCCAGTAAAATATAGAAATTTCTGTACTGGACGCAAAAGTTTCTGTTTTTGCACAGAATTAAGTCAACTATCATCCACACCATCCCAAAGGCTTTACTTGGCACTTTATTGAAATGAAACCTATAAAACATGATTAATACAGTATCCTAATCATTTTAAAACACAAAAACAGTAGGGTTAAATGTTGGGTTGTCTCCCAACAAACGCTTTTCTTTAATACCTTTTTAGCTAGGCATGATGATTTCAATGATGCTCACGTAAAAGATATGAATTGAAACATGCAAGAGAGCATCATGAAGAATATGACTAGCACATTTAATTCTAACCCACTTCCTATGCATAGGGATTTTGTGAGAAAACAATTTATGGGAGCAATAATCAACTAGCATAGGAAGGCAAAACAAGTGCAACTTCAAAACTTTCAACATAAAGAGAGGAAACTTGATATTATTGAAATATGTAGAAGCATATGTTCCTCTCTCATAGTAATTTTCAGTAGCATCATGAATGAATTCAACAATATAACCATCACATAAAACATTCTTTTCATGATCCGCAAGCATAGAAATTTTATTACTCTCCACATAAGCAAATTTATTCTCATGAATAGTAGTGGGAGCAAACTCAACAAAATAGCTATCATGGGATTGAAAATTAAAATAATCATGACAAGTTTCATGGATATCATTATTTTTTATAACATACATGTCATCACAATAATCATCATAGATAGGAACTTTGTTTTCATAATCAATTGAAACCTCTTCCGAAATAGTGGATTCATTACTAAATAAAGTCATGACCTCTCCAAATCCACTTTCATAATTATCACAATAAGATTCAACACCCTCCAAAATAGTGGGATCATCATTGCATAAAGTTGACACTCTTACAAACCCACTTTCATCAATATAATCATCATAAATAGGAGGCATGCAATCATCATAATAAATTTTCTCATCAAAACTTGGGGGACTAAAAATATCATCTTCATCAAACATAGCATCCCCAAGCTTATGGTTTTGCATATCATTAGCATCATGGATATTGAAAGAATTCATACTAACAACATTGCAATCATGCTCATCACTCAAAGATTTTTTGTCAAACATTTTATAGAATTCTTCCTCTATCAATTGAGCACAATTTTCCTTTCCATCATTTTCACGAAAGACATTATAAAGATGAACAATATGATGCAACCTCAATTCCATTTTTTTTGTAATTTTATTTTACAAACAAAACTAGTGATAAACAAGAAACAAAAAAATTTAATTGCAAGATCTAAAGATATACCTTCAAGCACTCACCTCCCCGGCAACAACGCCAGAAAAGAGCTTGATGTCTACTACACAACTTGTTCTTGTAGACTCGTGTTGGGCCTCCAAGCGCAGAGTTTTGTAAGACAGTAGCAATTTTCCCTCAAGTGGATGACCTAAGGTTTATCAATCCATGGTAGGTGTAGGATGAAGATGGTCTCTCTCAAACAACCCTACAACCAAATAACAGAAAGTCTCTTGTGTCCCCAACACACCAAATACAATGGAAATTTGTATAGGTGCACTAGTTCGGCAAAGAGATGGTGATACAAGCATAGTAATGATAGTAGATATTGATTTTTGTAATAGGAACAATAAAAAATAGCAAGGTAACAATTGATAAAACGGAGCATAAACGGTATTGCAATGCTTGAAAATGAGGCCTAGGGTCCGTACTTTCGCTAGTGCAATCTCTCAACAATGCTAATATAATTGGATCATATAACCATCCCTCAACGTGTGATGAAGAATCACTCCAAAGTTCTTATCTAGCGGAGAACATAAGAAGAAATTATTTGTATGGTACGAAACCACCTTAAAGTTATTCTTTCCGTTCGATCTATTCAAGAGTTCGTACTAAAATAACGCAAAGTTATTCTTTCTATTTGATCTATCCAAGAGTTCGTACTAAAATAACACCATATGATATGCATCAACCAACTCTAATGTCACCTAGATACTCCAATGTCACCACAAGTATCCATGAGTTAATTACATGATACACATCAAACAATTTCAGATTCATAATACTCGATCCAACAAAAAGAACCTCAAAGAGTGCCCCAAGATTTCTACCGGAGAAACAAGGACGAAAACGTGCATCAACCCCTATGCATAGATTACCCCAATGTCACCTCAGGAATCCACGAGTTGAGTGCCAAAACATATATCAAGTGAATCAATATAATACCCCATTGTCACCACGGGTATTCATATGCAAGACATATATCAAGTGCTCTCAAATCCATAAAAATATTCAATCCGATAAAACAAAATCTCAAAGGGAAAACTCAATTCATCACAACAAGATAGAGAGGAAGAAACACCATATGATCCAACTATATTAACAAAGCCCGCGATACATCAAGATCATGCCATCAAGAACATGAGAGAGAGAGATTAAACACATAGCTACTGGTACAAACCCTCAGCCCCGAGGGTGGACTACTCCCTCCTCATCATGGTGGCCGCCGGGATGATGAAGATGGCCACCGGTGATGATTTCCCCCTCCGGCAGGGTACCGGAACGGGGTCTAGATTGGTTTTTCGTGGCTACAGAGGCTTGCGGCGGTGGAACTTCTGATCTAGGGTTACCCCCAGGGTTTTTGGAATATTTGGCAATTTATAGGGCGAAGAGGCGATGTGGGAGGTCACCGAGGGGGGCACAACCCCCCTGGGCGCGCCTGGGCTCCTGGGTGCGCCCAGGTGGGTTGTGCCCACCTCGGGCCTCCCCTCTGGTACTTTTTAGCCCATCCTGAGTCTTCTGGTCCAAAAAAATCTCCAAAATTTTTTGCTGCATTTGGACTCCGTTTGATATTGATTTCCTGCGAAGTAAAAAAAAGCAAAAAACAGCAACTGGCACTGGGCACTATGTCAATAGGTTAGTCCCAAAAAATGATATAAAGTTGCTATAAAATGATTGTAAAACATCCAAGAATGATAATAACAGCATGAATACTTCATAAATTATAGATACGATGGAGACGTATCACGTTTCCATCTTGGAGTTCATCCAACCCTGGCATTCTCCCTTGTCTAGGACTCCACCCCTATTCGATGGCGTGATGGGCTGCCTTGTGGTGCGTCGGCTCCCGCCTGTGAAGGTGCAGGCCGCCGGGACAAGGAGGTGCCCATGGCCAACTCCACGGCACGAATGTACTCCTTGTGTTGGAGTGCACGTCCGGCGAGGTCGGCGGTGAGGACTATGGTCGCTGTCAGATCGATGTTGGTTGGCCATCCTGCCTATGTGTATGTGACGCCTTATTCCCGGCGATGACGATGGTGTAGGCTGCGAGAGCCATCTTAGGGGCGTCCGCGAGTGCGCCGCTCAGGGAAGCTGCTTTCTTCTTCACCGATAACCACAACCCTCGGATGACGTAGCACGGAAAGAACTGTGAGGCCCCTTTCTTGCTATTTTTCTTGTTGCTTGATCTAATTGCATAATCCCAGGAAATAATTTCTTACTCTGATTGTGTGCAGATTTAGTTTTTTATTATGAGTGCCATCTCTGATATCATGTCTCTTCTGGAACAATCAAACGGCATGCCAATCCTTTCAGATTATGGAGTACAAAATACGGACTCATGAAAGACGCTCCAGCTATGCTGCAAGACTAGATTATGCGGTACAAAGTCTATACTCATGAAATACGCTCCAGCTATGCTACAAGAATAGATAATTTCAGGAGCTATGATGCGGTGAGCAAAGATATAATATAAAGATGGACATACCCTACGTGCCTGATGTGTTATCCTTTGGTAACTCTGATGTAATGAAACTCCATAGGCATGGAATTTAAGGCATAAGGTATGCGTAGTTGCATACTGTAAAGAGCCGCAAAGATTGTCTGTACCTCGTTTGATATCGTTCCTTGATTCATTATTCAAAATCTAGATGAATTTATCAAATCAATATGTTTAATTTGGAGTGAAGAATATTAATTCATAGTATTATTAAAATGCTTTGTTTAAGGTACATGGACTGTTTTAATCTGTGATTTTTGGGCATGAATTTTTACCTGTCATTTAGGTCTATAGGTATGTAATCTTTGATTCTTGTAAATAATATAACATAAATTTTACATATTAATTGTTCACATTCGTCACATCTTCTCTAGATGTTACATTGTCGCATTCTGCACAAATATGTGCAAATTCTATTATTGGCAATGCTACAAGAATTGGAGAACAGTGCAAGATATCAAATTCTTGGGGAAGCTTGCAGTATTCGTAAAACCGTTCTCATTCACGGTTCCTATATATATATATGGGATAATGTCATAATTGAAGATGCGTGCAAAGTGATTAACTCCTTAGTCCATGATGATGTTCATCTAAGGGCAGGGGCAATTGTTGAGCCTGGCTGCATATTGTCATTTAAGGTATGTTGCTATATATTACATTTCTATGCTATTCACTTTTCCTGTAGGAGTAGACTATAAACCAGTTGCGATTTTCTATCCATCAACATTTCAGATATTGATCACATTCTTATTTGCATCTTTTCAAATTAAAGTTGGAAAGAATGTTGTTGTCCCTACCTATTCAAAAGTGTCACTACCCGAGAAGCCTTCAAATGAAGACAGTGATGAGGAATTTGAGTATGCTGACACCAATTATGTAGTTACAGATAGTCCAAGTAAGTATGCATACCCTAAAATTTCTATTATTGTTCATACATGTCTTTTCAATTTATTCTTATGATGATTTGAACCTGTATCACTCATGTTTTACTTAGCAAACTCACTTTCTGCATTGCAGCCTTTTCCAGCACGAAGAGTAATGCCGACTACCCAATCATCATATCTGAACATCATGACTTAGGGGCATCTGAGGTATTCCTCTATTCTTAGTTTGGTGCAGTGAATTCTGCAATGCATGCTTGACGTTACTGTGGTTGTCAGGGTTACATACAGGCACCCTCGTGATACATATGTTATGTCTTGATCTTATAATCATTTGTGGTTACTGTCTATGATATTGCTTAGGCAGGTACCTCTGGTGTCCTTGGTTACATATGGGAAAGTGGTGATACTGGGATTCAAGAGGAGTGGAGACAATCAATTGCTCCGATTAGTAAAGAAAAACTTCAAGAGTTGCAGCATCCTGTTTATTTTGGCGATGAAGAAGGATCAGAAGAAGACTTGAACAACCGTCCATCTGAAGCAGGCCGTGACAATGATTCTGAGATCAGCGTGGTTGAGGATGATGATCATACTAAGTTTGAGAAACAGGTTAGTAACATATAATTGGGATGCTCATACTCCTTTTGTTTTCACATTGCTGATTGATTTACCCTACTTAGATAGAAGAGCTATTCCAAGAGGCACTTGATGGGGTTCATCAAGATAATTTTATACAAATCAATGCGCCCAGGTATAAATTTCTGCATATTTTGAGTTGAGGCAAAAATGAAGTTATAGGATATGTGTGTAGCTTTCCAACAGTATCGTATTTGAGTTTGGTCAGTGGCGCAAGAGTTGCACCCAAAATAAGTTTATGTCTGACATTTATTTCATAGTGATTGTTATCTGTTTTGAAGATTTAAGCCACGAGGATGTCATAATTAAATTACGACTACAACCTGAAATTTTTAGTTTTAGATAACCATATTGGTATCTTTTGTTGTGTTTGGTCAAGCAGAATTAAAGAGATGGAGACATCATTGAGGAAACAATAAGTAAACAGATTAAGGTAGAAAAAATTCTTTATAGTATTAACTATTAAAAAATAAATCTATTGATGACTATGATTACTATAGTGATTCCAACATTGTGCTCGCCTTGCTAAACACTGTGAAGCAAAGGAAAGCCACAAGACCAGATGTTCCCCTCAACCTGAAGATGTGAAGTACACTGCTGCTCCCGGTATATGTGTTGCTTCCACTGGATGATGCTCTGTTGCCGTTGTTGCCTGATCCCTCCCAACTGTCGTGTTCTTCCCTTCTCTTGCTGCTCGATGAAATTGGTCATGCTGCTAGCTTTGCATGCTATGGAGTCTCTACCTCATCTTTGATAAATTCAATTTTGGTCTATACACGTGTTTGTACCCAGGTCAAAGATCTGGCTGATGATATTGTTTTGAGTAATAATGATCTGATTATGCATACCTTTTTTGGGCATATATGTATGTCAATATACATTATTAAGTACTGGGAAAAAGAGGGGGGATTTATTATATGTCGGTGTGGAACATCGTCTTTTAACTGAATCTATATGTTTATTCAATCTGAATTTAGATTTTTTTAATTTGGCTTGTACTAGTTAGCTTGTGATTTCCTATGTTGTAAACTGTAACTAATTCTCTTTTTCCATAGCTTTTCTTTTTCAATGGTAACGCACGAGCATGCCGCCGTTATGCTAGAGCCTGGGATGAAGGTTGGGTTTAGTATAGAACTAGGAGGTACTAGCACTATGATGGGAAGGCGGTTGTCATCCCTTGCCACTGGCCTGCCACGTCGACGTCGATCACTGGATCACTTACAACACGAGTTAATGGATTTCGTGATAAAAGTGAGGGTTGAGAGTGAACGGGATGGGGTTGGGGTTGGTCGGTTCAGTTACGGTTATCTGTGCAAAATAATTTAGCTACTTTACAAATTGCGGCAAATTACATTTCATTAGAGATGGCTTTGCGGCAAATTGCATTAGCGAGCGGTTCATATATTTTTTTCATCAAGTCGTAAATTGTTTTTTGATTAGGATAGAAGGGTAAATGCATTGATCGGTTGCTTTGGAAATTAATAACATATATATATTTTTGGTTAGGATAGAAGGGTAAATGTATCGGTTAGTTGTTTCAAGAGTTAACAATGAACATGGTGGCGTATCAGTTGCATGCCCAATAATGGACATCATATTTTTGTTTTGTGGTAAAGCATAACATTTAACTGCATGTTACAATGTGGCAATGACTCAGGAGCCATCAGATATGCCTTCTTGGCTTGGGGGCGTCACGGTCGGCGCACACCTTCTACCCCTTGATGGCGGTGGCCGATCGATATGAACAAGGTGGGGAGGGAGGGAGGGGTTCAGGGAGGAGAGCGGGCGATTGGTGGGGGAGTCCTCCTTTGGCGGTCTATGCGGAAGTACGGTATGAAGGAGACAGGACGCCATGAAAAGGTTAGGTGGGCATCATCCAGTTTTACAGGAGAAGGCCCCAGTAAGAAATATCTCGCCATGACGGGAAAACAAGTAGGAGGGGAGAGTTCAACAGGAAAAGAAAAGAGTGTGTCATGGGGTGTGATTTTTGTGTTGGGACCACGTGTTGAATATACATGACGGATAGTCTGGACAACCACATTTCTCACTCACATATGGATTGGATTTGAGGGAGCTCGAACTATCCAAACGGTTGAAATTTGGGGAACCCACAGGGTGCCCGTTTGATATCCAAACATACCCAAAATGTATGAGGGAAAAATAAGCTTCAAGTTCGAAGATGACCTTAATCATTTATTTGATTTATTTGAATATCTTGTAGCCCATAGCGATGCACGGGCATTCTACTAGTCCACATAATTAGAAGCCCATTGTGGTTCTAATCTCCTCCCTATAATTCTCCGACGACGATTAGCTCTAGACGGCGAAGCACTGCCGGATCGTGAAGACAGTACGCTTGCAACTCGTGGAGAGGCCTTGCTTTCGGTCTTAAGTTTGAGGGACTATTCGTGGGAAGTTCGCGGGATCGTTCATCTACAGTTCGAGGGACTCCAAGTATGATCTACACCGACTCGTCTTCTTCCGCTGCAACTCGGAGTCAGTAACGATCGAATCCAAACTGTTAATGCATCTTCATATTGTTCTTGGGTGTTCGTAGGCCGTTTTTTGTTTTCTACTATGTTTCCCAACAGAGGGAGAGGGTGTCGGCGTCACCGCGTCAGGCCGTGCACCCACATATGGCCGCACACTCTGGGTGGGCTCGGTGCGTGCACACGCGGCATGCGGGGTGGGCTACGAGCGCGGCCGACAAAGAACGTTTGCCGGCGCATGCTGTGCTTGTCCTGGAACAATGTGTCCTAGAGATGTGATCTGATCAAAAGTGATCGACATATCTGACCATCTCTTATACGAGGTTACTACATGGTTGATGTGGCAGATCTCTCGAAGAGCTCTTTTCCGCTGATTTCTCAAGGAGTGAGTTTCGTATATCATCAGGACCTCCTCGTCTTCGGACGATTGCTTGTCATGATTAGGTATGATTCCCGAGGTTGTCAAGGAGTTCCACTCCTCCATTTCCACCTGCCTGACAATCGAACACGCTCGAAGCCCGTGTGTTGGTGATTTGCCCGAGGAGACAAAGTGAATTGCACATGGCTGGTCCAATATCGCGTATAGCGTCGATTGGGTCCCTTGCCTGGTTGTTTTTTCCCTATCGGTTGATCATCGGATCTATCGGTGCTGGAGCGCTCTGGGCGTTGGCTATGATGCGGGCATTTGCCATCCTCACCTGGCTTGGGCTGTTCCTGCCTCGGATTCTGGTACTGTAGATTGGCTAACAAAGCATCCTCCATAATGCAGTATCTTGTGACTATATCTGATAGCTCGACATATGTTCTAAGGCGCTTCCGTGCTATGGTTTCTAATTCCTCCATCGTAACAGTTATGACGGAATGCTGCTAAGGCCTCCTCGTCTGGCAGTCTGGGATTTTGTTCTTTACAAACAGGAATCACATCTAGAATTGCCAGATTGTTTCTTTTGTCTTCTGTATGATGAGAGCTAGATCCCCTATGTCGGCTGCCCCTAAGTTATCGTGGCAATAGGTTACATGGGGGTGGGTGGGAGAGATTTTTTTTTTCAAACAGATCTGACATCGGCCTCCCTAGCGAGGTTTTCGAAGGTTGATCAAGTGTGGACCTCGGGATTGTCTGTATGGTGTGGCTATTGTGGCTGTTGCCGTAAGTCATCGGATCTGAGCTCCAGGCTTGGTCCGGTGAAACGTAATCTTCACTTTGCAGCTGGTACGGAACCGGTGCTTGGGTGATGGGCATTTGTGGTTCCTCGGCCGGATCTAGCATCATGGCAGAGGAAGCGTCCGCAGGGTTTAGGTTATCGGGATCGATGTCCCGACGAGATGTTGGAGCTTCAACTTTCTCCAGTGCTCTCGTTGAATTGAAGTTTAGATACTCCAACATAGAAACTACGCCGGAACAGTTCTGATTGTCGAGCGATGATGCCATCAAACCGTTTTGACCACACATCGGGACCTGTATGGGCCACCAATGTCAAGGTTAAATCCAACAGAACTCGGGCAGGGGGTCCCGATCTGGTGATCTTGGCTAGATAGTAAGAGGACGAACAAGAGACACGATGTTTACTTAGGTTCGGGCCCTCTCGAAGAGGTAAAACCCTACGTCCTGCTTTCGTTGTATTGATTGTGATGGAGTACAATGTATACGTGATGATCTACCTCGAGTTCTTATGTGCATGAATCTAACTTAATCTAAACCCCTCGGCTTATATAGGGACCAGGGATACCTAGGGTTACATATAGTTCGATTACATCTAGGGATAAGCTTGTCGATGATTTGAACATGCCTTGAAGTATGCCCCAAGTCTTCAGAGGATTCCATCATGATTATGCTGGGGATCATGATAAACATGGCCCATCCTTCGTTGTCTGGGGGTCCTCGGTCCGGCCCATGACTTATAGGCCAACGTGGTTAGCACCCCGTACTCTAGGACACAGTCACTCGACCAGTAGCGAGTCGAACGTTTCTTTCAATTTTCGTTGTTCACCCATTCTTTTTTTACATTTGTTAATATTGTTGGAAAATATTAAAAATATAGATATTTCAAAACCTCAATTTTCTTAAACATCATGAATTCGAAATATGTTAACGCCGTGTAAAACAATTGTTAGCATCATTTAAAAAATGTTGTTAGCATTAAAAAAATGTTTGTGATATTTAAAATCTTAACACGTATTGAAAAATGTGTTTAATATATTTAAAAATTCATCTCAAAACAAATATTTGAAAAATGTTAATCATGTATTTAAAAATATATTAAATGTGTATAAAAATTACATGTACACAAAAAATGTACAATGTGTATGGAAAACATAGACATGAAAACATATATTTAAAAAAAAATGCTATTCATGTATTTAAAAAAATCAAACATGTATAAAAGTATGTTGCTTATGTATACGAAAAATGTATAATGTGTATGAAAGAAAAGTAGACATCAAAACATATATTTGAAAAAATATATCATGTATAAAAAATATTCTGATGTATACAAAATATGTAAAATTTGTGTGAAAAAAGTAGACATCAAAACATATATTTTTGAAAAATGGCTAATAACATATTTGAAACATGTTAAACATGCATAAAAGTAATATTCCAAATGTATACAAAAAATATACAAAGTGTATGAAAATATATTACTGCCTTATATGAAAAATATACATTGTGTGTGGAAAAAGTAGTCATGTGTTGGAAAAGAAACCGAGGAAGAAGCAAATAAAACAGAGAACGAAATAAAAAGAAAAGAAAAACAAAATAAAAAGAAAAAAACAGAGAATGAAATTAATATAGAAATATGAAGACTGATTAAAACAAGAAAGAAACAACGAAAACTAAAGGAAAAGTAAAGAAAATGATAAAAACTGGAGAAAACCAAAGAGAAACATAAAATGAAAAAGAAAAAAACTAATGACACCGAACAATAGAACTAGTGGAAAACAAGATACAGTGTTGGCCGGCCGTATTATGTAGCGCGACGAATATGCTTCACGCGAAACCGAAGCTATACTCGCTATAAGAGATATAATTTCTGGGGACCTCATATATGTCGCGTTTTGCGACAAATACTCGGCGACTTACACACTAAAGCCACGCTGGGCCGGCCCATTAACGGATGTTGTACAAACGCACAGTGAAAAATGCCCAAAAAATAGAGAGCACTTTCAAGGTTTTGAACCGCAGCCCTTTAACTGGAGACAGCGGGGATGCTGGTCACTAGAGCTGGCGAGCGCTAGTGTCTACAAAACAGCACGAAACATTAAAGAACTAAAACAGTAGCACTAGATTCCGAAAAAAAATATCAAACACGATCTTTTTTTTTAACACGAATATTTCTCAATTTTTTGATAATTTTTTTCAAACTCGAACATTTTTTTAAAACGATCATTATTTGTATCTGCGAACAATTTTTTGGAAACAGGATCTGTTTTTAAAAAGATAAACATTTATTTAAAATCTGAACAAAATTAGATGACAGGAACGTTTTTTGATTCCATGAACAAATTTTAAGAATGGGACATTTTTTGAAATTCCGAATAATTTCTAAAATGCATTTATTTGAATTTATGAGCATATTTTGAAACTGGGAACAATTTCTGAAGAGCATGAATGTTTTTTAAATTTCCGAGCATTTTTCAGAAATGTGAACATTTTCCCAAAACGCGAACAATTTTTGAAAAATATTAAGAATTATTGGAGTTCGTTTTTTTAAACGTACAATTTTAGAAAATTTGAATCAATTTTAAAACGTAAAAATCAGCTTGGAAACCTTCTAGAAGGTTCCCGTATTGGAATCAGAGGAAGCCTTAACGGGCCGACCAGCTCACCGCTCGACCGCCATCGTCATAAAGGTTTTCCTAGCTTTTGCGGGAGAGCTCCTATTTGCCGCCCGCGGGTGGCAAACTGTTGAGCCTTCGCTGAAGGAGCGCGCATACGGACCAACCCATTAGCAGGAGCCGGACGAAATATTAAAGAAAAAAAGGGGTGGTTCTGGAGTGGAACTGCCGACCTCGCCTTCGATAGCAAAGATCGTAACCAGTCGAGCTGGCGATTGGTGACAACTAAATCGCAGCGCTCGACTTAAAGGTAAAGTGCGTCGTGAGGATTGAACCCGGATGCTCTAACTTGATACTGCGAGATGCTAGTCACTAGAGCTAAGGGGCGCAGGTGTCTACTTAGGCAGCGCGACATATGAAAAGAAGCTAACAGCAGAGCTAAATCATGAAACAACTGCGGAACATTTTTTTTGGAAAAAGTTGTTTTTTAAAGCATGAATATTTTGCAAAGTTGTGAGAAAAAAATCAAACAATTATAGAAAATTTTTCTTAAAGACAAACATTTTTATTAATTATGAACTTTTTTGGAAAACTAAGATGTACTGCAGCAAACATTTTAATGAATTTGTGAACATTTTTTAAAATACAAACTTTTTTGAACTCTCAATATTTTTTAAAATGGGAACATTTTTTGGAAATACGAACAATTATTTAAAACTGAGAGGTACTATAGCAAACATTTTTTCAAAGGTGACTACTTTTTTAATATTTGAAAATATCTTTAAAACATGAATTTTTTTTACAAATATGAACATTTTCTGAAATTGTTGAATGATTTTGCAAATATGAACATTTTTTATAAAATGGGAAAGTTCCATGAATTTTTAATAAAGTTCGGGACAAGATAATAAATTAAAGTTACGAACCTTTTTTTTTCTAAAGGCGAACAATTTTTTGAAAATTCTGAATAGTTTTGGAAAATTTTGAATTGTTGTAAAGAAAGTAAACATGAAAAGAGATAGAAAAGGATAAAGAAACATGAAAAATATAAAATAAACATGAAAGAAAAAGAAAACAAGAAAAGGAAATAGAAAAGAAAAGAAACCGAAAAAAAATGGAAAATGGGTTGTCTCAGTCCAGGGCGGCCCTGTGCGAAGCCCCGGCTACTACTTGAGGCAACACACGTATACTTTTCAAAGAAAAACTGGGGGCAATTATCCAAGGGTTACCCTCAGTTTTTTGACATGCGAGCGCGCCTGGTCGCCACCATGTGTCTCCTACTGACGCTCTCTCTGAATTTTGATTTTTTTTAATTTTTCGTACGTGCTTTCGGGTTTTAGAGGATTTTTTTAGTTTTTTGGCTTTTCGATTTTGCCTAATTTTCCCTACATTTTGTAAACTTTCTTTTTGCAAAGGATAGTTATGCTTCTCGGGGAAACACACATTTGCTTCCACTAGAAAGAAGGGAAATCTGTGCTTTCATGAGAAGCACAATTGTGCTTCTTGGAAAGGAAAAAAAAATATGTGCCTCTGAGAGAAACACATATTTACTTCTAAAAAAAGTGTGCTTCCGCAAGAAGCACATATTTGCTTTTGCGAGAAGCACATAGAAAATCATAGTTGTGCTTCTCAGAAAAGGAACTAATCTATGCTTCCATGAGAATCACAGTGAAATCAGATCTGTTCTTCTTTGGTTTGGGGGGGGGGGGATTTGTGCTTTTCGAAAAGTGAAAAAACACAACCGTGCTTCTAGGCTCCGGTTTTTTCTTCGTTATTCTTTTTTTGGTTGCCACTTTTGTTCGGCTTTCCCTTTTACCGGATTTTGTTTTCTCGGTTTTTGATTTTTAGTTTCTTTTTGAAAAAATTCATCGAAACCTACTAACATTGTTTCTAGTTTCGAAGATCTTGATGTGAGAATTTCAACGGTGAAAACTATTTAGGATTTGGACACATGGTTCCAGAGATAAAACATTTTGAATAAAGGAATCTACGAAAAAAGAAAGGACTCCACTACAAATTTAATGTCAGATTTTTAACCATGGCAAATTGAACGATTTTACGGCAAATTATGTTCTTCGAGTATGACAAATTTAGTTGACGAGCAAGGTAAATCCGTCTCAATTAATCTTTTATTAAAAAATTGCCGTGCTTGCCAATATAATTTTCCATTATCTTGTCAATATAAATTTCCATAAAAACAAATTTGCCATGCCTAAGCATCCGACTTCAGATTTTTTTGAGGCAAGCGTCAGATTTTTATTTTTTTAGAAAAACGTCAGATTTTTATTTTTTTAGTTTTTCTAAAAAAAAAGTCACAGATTACGACAAATAGCGCACATGCCCAGCCCCAAGCCCATATGGCCGTATCAAGGCTTGGATCTCACTCTCCAGATTATTCGGCTCACGAAACCAGAACCAATTCCTCTATCAACACCAGTACACCACCGGCTTAAACCCTTATCTCCTCTCGTCTCTCTCTCTCTTCCGTCTCGTCCTCATCCCCTACCCATCTCCTAGGGTTTTTACCCCATGGCGATGGCATCGCGCGCCGTCCTCCTCTCCCGTCTATCGCCGCTCCCCACTGCGGCCTCTCGCTTCCTCCTCCGCCCTCTCGCCGCCGCCGCCAGCCTCCTCCCGGCGGCGACCTCGCCCGTCCCGGCGGCGGCGCGCGGGGCGGTGCGGTGCTTTGCCACACAGCCGGCGACGTCGTCGCTGCGGGACTCCTCGCCCAACTGGAGCAACCGGCCGCCCAAGGAGACTATCCTCCTCGATGGGTGCGACTTCGAACACTGGCTGGTAGTCATGGAGCCGCCCGCGGGCGACGCTGCTAATCCCGATGTCACACGCGACGAGATCATCGATAGCTACATCAAGACCCTCGCCCAGGTCGTCGGAAGGTATCGCCGTAACCATTTCTCGCATCTTCATCTTGTTGTGTTAGACGGTTGATGGAGCTTTATTGATGGGATGCGCAGCGCGCTCTTGTTGTGTAGATTCTCCTGCATTTTATATTGGGGTTTGTCTCACTAATGTTTAGTTCAGGGGAAAATTTTAAAATCAGTAATAAGACTGTAACGGTTTTTGCCTGGTTGAATCAAATTTGATTACATTATTAGTTTGTTATGTCTGGTGTGAGCTAAGAAGCACAGACACAGTGATGCCCATACGGGGACACAGGATTCGGCATTCCAAAAACAACCATTTGGGGATACTGCCAGTAATATATAAAAAATTAAAACATGCCATGTAATATAGAGTTAAAAATAAATAATTAATGAGAAAACGAGATGTGATATTAGTAACTAGCAGTATCTCAACATCAGGCTACCCTTCAGTCTCACCCATGGATGATTGGCTACTAGTGGTGGCACTCCCAGATGCCATGCCCCCTAACAGCAAGCAACAATCAACACCCAAAAGCAGCACCAACATTCAGTCAGAGTACAAGCATCATGCAGCTAATAAAAGATGCAAGCAGGCAAGCAGCAATGGCATGGCCACATGGGGAAGCAAGCAGTAGCAGCTCAACAGCAAGAGTCACAAAGAGATGAAGAGGTTGAGGAGAGGCTGCTGGGCCTGGGGAGTTGGGGTTACCTGTTTGAGCGTGATTGTCATTGGGAAGAGAGGCTGCTGTGCTTGGCAAACAGCGCCGGCCGAGTCCAGGTGGCAGCGGCCGGCGGTGCTGCGTCTGCTAGAGCGAGGAGGAGCTCGTTCCTTTTTGTGGCGAGCATATGTGGGAGCCTGACAAATAGGATTTGTATTCGGGCTGAGTCTGTTATTGGGCCTCCCGAGTTCCCAGCGTATCCACGTACCCCAACCAGTGTCCTTGGTTTTTTAATTCGTAAATGAGGGGATACTGCTGATCCTGGCTTATCCCGCCATGTCACCGTGTCCTGCCGTACTAGGATGGCCAATCGGCTGAATCTACCGTATCCATGCTTTTGAGGGTGAGTTTGTTTTCTTATGTAAATGGAGAGTGCTTTGTTTCTGTGTCTATGTTCTGCTGGGCGGGCACTTCTTATTACCGGCAAAAGTAATGTTGGGAGCATGGTCTGTTACTGCCCTTATTGCTCTAGTGTGATTTGGAATTTGGGATCTTTCAGGGCGTTGGTAATCTTGTCTTATTTGATGAAGACATGAATCTGTCGATCTTCATAGTCACGGAGTGCAACACCCGTGCTTTTTTATTTGGCTTGATTTTGGTTATATTTTGAAATACCGGTCGTGTTACCTTCATCTAAAATTTAATTCAGTTTTCATGTTAGCCTTATGCACATTTTGGTTTCCGGGTATGTAATGTTGGTTGCACCCCATTTTTCTTATCATTCTAATCTATGTACCGTGGCACATATTAACTTCTTTTAATGTTCCAGTGAGCAAGAAGCTAGGCAGAAGATATACTCGGTGTCAACTCGTCATTACTTTGCTTTTGGTGCCCTTGTATCTGAAGAACTCTCATATAAACTTAAAGGTATTAATGCTCTATGAAGTGATCTTGAGGACGTTCCAGTGCGTAATGCACTCAATTAGAAACATTCTTACTTGAATCTTACACCTCTATCATTCACAGAGCTGCCCAAAGTCCGCTGGGTTCTCCCTGATTCATACCTTGATGTGAGAAATAAGGACTATGGAGGTAATTATATAAGATCATGCTGACCTTCTGATTACTCATGGGCTGTTTTTTTTTTCCGCTTTTCTGTATACTATTGTGTGGTTTGTTGCCTTCTCTTCTGAGCACAGTATAGTGACCACGGTACTTCTAAATTAAGCAGTCTACTTGAACTTAACACTGGCCATTGATCCGAATGATCAAAGCAAGATTTAGGGTTAGATATCAGATCTGGAGCCGATGTTTAACAGACTGTATGTTGGTTATAAGATGGATTACCGTAATCTGAACTTTGATGTGTCATGAAATGTACTTTTACAATTATATTACCATCCTTTATCTGCTTCTATGATGTCTTTATGTGTTCATTAGGGATATGAATACGATTGTTCTTAAGGGGGAGGTAAAATAGGGTTGATATTTTCGCACTTCCATATGTATGTTTTCTGCATGGATTCAGACAAATTAGGAGCTGCCCTTTCTAATCTGATAGCCTTGACATAGCACTAGCAGATGTCAGTTTCTTGCATTATGGGTTAGTTGTAAGGCTTCAATGTTTGACCAAATATGTAGCATGCACATGCGCTAAGCAAGACCAGATAATGTTTGGGGACGAACCTGTTCTTTTTTTATGTACACTTGTGTGAGAACCTACTTTAATGTGGTGAGCTTGGGCTTACTTATCATTGCTGAAAGCACATGGCAGAAACTGGTGAACAAATCTACAAACACTTGATACTTTAAACTTTCTGTTTCAGGGGAACCTTTTATAGGTGGGGAAGCTGTTCCTTATGATCCTAAATATCACGAGGAATGGGTGAGGAACAATGCCCGTGCCAATGAAAGATCTCGGCGCAGTGATAGGCCCCGCAACTTTGATAGGTCAAGGAACTTTGAGAGGAGAAGGGAGAACATGCAGAACTTCCAAAACAGAGATGCACCTCCTGGGCAGCAGGGTTTCAACGGCCCTCCACCTGGCCAGAACCCAGGCAGCATGCCTCCACCTCCACCACCCAGTCAGAACCGTGGCAGTGTGCCTCCACCATATACTTCAGGTGGTCCATCAAGTTACCAGCCCCAAATGCAGAACCCACAGGCAGCATACACACCGGGTGGTGCACCCCAAATGCCGAGCCCACAGACAGGGTACACACCGGGCGGTGCACCCCAAATGCCAAACCCTCAGACAGGGTACACACCGGGCAGGGCCCCCCACATGCCGAACCAACAGGCGGGCTACGTCCCCAGTGGTGCTTCTAACTATCAGCAAGGTGGTCAAGCTGGCTACCAAGGTGGACCTGCTGGGCATCAGGGAGGTAACCAGGTTTACCCAGGAGGCAACTTGCCTGGCGGCCCTGGACCAGCACACCCAGGCAGCAGTCCTGGATATCAAGGCGCCACCGCACCCCCTCGTGAAGGTTATGGCTATCCTGGCGGCTACAACAGCAGTGCACCAGGTGGCTATAATCAGCAGTAAGGCTTAGGAAGAGGCAACGTGAACTACCAATGAGGTGCCACTGGGTCACAAATGAACTGATTTTCCTGGGAAGCGTTGCCAGCATAATTCCGTAGAAGATACGATGTGCAGTAGTATACATCCAACTATTGTTATGGGATATTTTTATTGATTCTCCGTCAAGTAACCTAAATATTCTGTGATGCTGAATATTTAATGTGCAATATTGCCAATGGTTCAGTTGTCCACATCTCAGCGTGCACATTCTGCAATTAGCTGTCCGTTTAATTGGTCCTTTGAGCTGTGCTATCTGTTTCCTGTTGTCATAATGTATTCTTAGACTTCTATGCTGCTGTTGCACGCAGGCAGTTAGTAATTTTTGATGTTTAATGACAAGATGGTTAAGGAGTACTTGAAGTTAAACTTTTGAAGTTTGATCATTTATATAGAAACATATATCAATATTTTCAACCTCAGTTATATACACTGAAAAAAGTTGCGCCGTTTATAGCACGCTATAGCGTGTAGAGAATTGTCTTGCTAAATAAATCAATGTACAATGCCTCGCTAATAGCGTATTTTCAGGGCGGCGCTATTTTCAGTAGCGCGTTATTTTTTTCCTTGGTTATATATGGTATGAAATATTTTTTTTGCTTAGTCTAATGAAACTAATTTGGTGTTGTAGGTGTTGATATATTTTTCAATAAACTTGGTGAAACTTAAAATGTTTGACTTAGAACAAATCTAAAATGTCAAGTATTTTGGAACGGAAGGAGCAGTGATTTGCTTGAGTATTTAAAACTAAAAAGGTATTAAAAACTAAAAAGGTTTGGTGACCCCTGAAAAGGGATGGTAGAATTACAGTATTTTGGAACAGAGTAGTGACTTGAGTGTAAAAATGGTTTCGGTGACCCCTCAAAAAGGATGGTAGGATTACAGTATTTTGGAACAGAGAGTAGTGATTTACTTGAGTGTTAAAAAGGTTTTGGTGACCCCTAAAAGGGATGGTAGAATTACACAGATGGTAAGATTAAGATAGATCACACTGAATCAAATACTCCCTCTGACTGGGAAAAGGGTGGGGGCGACGCTCTGTGCCGTCGTCAAACAACATGCAGTCGTCCCTTCCCTTCCACGCAATCGTCCCGTCCCTTTCCACCACTCGCGGGAGCCCGCGGCACCCGCGCTAGCGGCACCGGCCCTCTGTGTGGCCTTGTTGTAGCACCGCCGATCGTCCTCGGGGCCGCCCTCGTGCTTGCATCGGAGGCTGCAGAGCTCGCCCCCTCTTCTCGCATCCCCTTGTCCTTCCCTGCTCCTAGCAATGGCCCTTTGTCGATTGCATCACTGGTGGGTGACGTTCCTAGCGTGTGTCGGGCGTCATGCAACTCGAGCTCGACGTAGTTGCAGCATGCGGGTGCACCCCCTGGTCTCTGCCGTCGAGTGCCAGGTAACTTGCGTCCATACTCGACCGCCGGTTCTAGCTCTGTGTCGATCCAGCATCACGACGTGCTAGTTCCAGCACTACAACATGTCGGTTCTAGCAAAAAAAAATCATCTTGCCGATCACAACTTGTAGTCTTGCCGGTCCCAGCAAATCATCACCCAAGTCGCAACCTTTTATTATCGGTTCCAACTTGTGGAAACCATGGTAGCAACTTTCGATTTCCGGTTGCAGCAAATGGTGGTCGGCGTTCCAGCATCACCGGGTGCTCGTCGTAGCACCACGGCGTCCGGCACATCTTCTCCAACATCGATGGGAGCCCCGTCGCAGCTTTTGAGCACGCTGGTTCCACTAAATGTTCACCCCGGTTGTAGCGACGACGTCGGCATATTCCAACACGTGGTCCCTGCATCCATCGTGTCTCCAGCATCGAGACCATTTTTCTCCACCCACGGTGGTTGCCTGTTGCAACACTATCGGCCCTCGTCTCCAATGTCATTTGGTGTCGGTCGCAGCACCCCCATTGAAGTGGCCCTTGAGCTCGAGCCCGTGGAGGAGAGTGTGGTGTTGAGATGGAGGAGGAAGGTGCTCAGGCCGAGTCTTACAACCACCTATGTGCGGCGTTGTCAATGGGTGATCGTCGAGATCGAAGCTACGATTTTGCTCCTAGATTGTTCGACGAGGGGTTAAAACACTCCGATCACTCCATGCACACGACAAAGAATTTTACGTAGGTTCAGGCCACCATAGTGGTATAACACCCTATACTCGTGCTTCAGTGTGTTTTTCTCGGTATTCCTCCTTTAGAAATGTTGTCATCGTCCCTTTTTTATACCCTCTCGCTCCTACAAAATGGGGGGTCCCACGGCCCATACGGTGACGTAGGTTATATTGGGCTCATTTACTTTAGTCCTTCAGCTCTAGCGTGACCGAGCTCATACCTAACCTCCCCTATTATGGTATACCATGACGTTGCCCCTACATATGTATGAGCTCCTCTAGTCCCATCCCTCCTTTTCCATCGGGGAGTGCCCGACACATGTAAATTTTAAGCCAGGGGCAATCCCCCAAGAAGGAGAGGGGGGGGGGGGGGGGGGGGGGGGGGGGGGGGGGCGAGGACAGATCTCTATGGGTACCTTTCCTTACCTTCGTAGGCTTCAACACTCTTTGGGGACACGGTGGCTTCTCGGGATGGTCCGAGAGGGAGGGTGTTGGGATATAACCCCACGGTATAACCCGCCCGTCCAGGGCCGGGTCATCCAGTGGCGGCTTGAAGAATAAGTTCAACAGATGGCCGTGATGATCAAGAGGCCCAAGGCCTGGAAGGAAACTCATGCAGCAGGTCCGCTCATGGTCTAGTGCCTGGGGCACCGGCTCGTCCAAAGAGATAATGGAAATTCCCTTACTTGGGGAATACGATGAGTAGGAAATAGATTAGGGCATGGGTGGAAATACGACCCGGACTCTGTTGTAAACTTAGGGCCTCAACCTATATATAAAGGGGATCCCCTGGGGTAGAAGGACTAAGTTACAAGCTCTCGAATATAGCCAAGTTGCACCCTTGTAATCGAGATCCCAAGCAATAATCAATCAAGCAAGAAGTAGGCTATTACCTCCATGGTGAGGGGCCGAACCTGGGTAAATTTGTGTCTCTCGATTCCGATCAACCCCGTTCAAGCTACTACCTTGCGGCGATGGCCTCATGACTAAGTCCTTTCATGAGGACATCTGCCGTGACAAAACCACGACAGTTGGCGCCCATCGTGGGGCTATCGCTCGGTGGTGTTGAGTTCTTGGAGGGAGCTCTCCCAGGGATCGAGGGATATGCGATTGGCCGCATGACCAAGAGTCATCGCGGGAAGCTCTACATCAACCGAGTACGGGTACCGGGTCCCCTTCGGCAAGATCCACGTCTTCATCGGCAAAATCAGTGAATCAGGACCTGAGCCGGACATCTGCACCGACATCATCGAGTCGGCTCGGCGCACGCAACCCGCCCGGGCTCAAGCCAGCCAGAATCATGTCTTCGTCGGCTTCACTCAGGGGGTCGATCTCGCGGACAACTCCGCGTCTAGTGGGGACACCCTGGTCTACTTCGACGGCGAGTCATCGGTCAGGGACACCGAGTCGATTCTCCCATTGTATGACGGTAGACTTGGGGGCTACTCCGATGATGGGCCGGCCTCAGTCGACCACGAGCCGCTCCACCGGACCACCATCTACATGGCAGGCACTGTGTCGGCTCTTCACTCTACCGTAGTAGGCGCCATGGGAGGAACCGGTACTTCGGCAACAGATCCGAACGCGGCTAGCCCGGTCAAGCCACCGGCTCAAGTCCTTTCGGAGCTAGTCGCCTCATTGACAACGCTCCTAGAGTCGCCAGTAACAATGGAAAACTAGGTGGAGCGCAATGCGGAGACAGCTAAAATTCGTGAGCACATGGCTAAGGCTCAGGAAGATATCAACGCCGAGAACGCTCGCATGGTGCAGCTACGAGCCCAGATTCACAATGAAGTGGAGGGCCTGAGGACAGAGGCCTGGCGCATGGGTCTATGACAAAACGCTTCAGATGTGGTTCATAGGAGGAGACACGAGAGCCGCCTGCCCCCTAATTTTGAGCCCATGTGTCTATTCAACACACTTGCGCCGGGGGCTGGGACAAGCACCCCAGGGGCTCCGGTTGTGCCCCGGTCGAACCGAGTTGTACCCCAGGATGGAGATGGGCGGCCAACCCCGGCTTAACCTCGTCAACCGGCTCAGCAGCGCCAGTTGAGCTGGCCCAGCGCCCATCGCCTGTTCGGACAACTCCAAAACGTTTTGTGACACCGACGGGTCATTTCTCTAATCCCGTCGATAACTTGTTGGCAACAGCTACCAACCTCGCCGCACTTCCGATCATGTGGAATACCTCGGTTGAGATCAAGGCCCTAAACGCCATCAAAATGTTGAAGACTGCGGTTGCCCAGCAAGCAAACTACTCCTATAGTCAGCAGCAACTCCACTCCACCCCGCACCCAAGTCGCAGTAGGAGCCGCCATGCTGAGTCGCCAGCGGTCTCCAGTAGTGCCCATCGGCGACGCAAACAGCCGTGTGACCCGCCACGTCATGCAGCCTTGGACGCCCAGGAAATCATTGACACGGCCCGGGCACGACGAGAAGCAGAAGCGGCCAACACGGCGGCTCATCCATCACCTACTACGACTCCCGCGGCTTTGGAAGGTGTCGGATCGAGCACCAGGACCATTGGGATTCCATGTCTGGTGCCGGCTTTACGAAACAAGCGCATGCCTAAGGACTTCAAAGGCCCCCGCAAGGTTCCAAATTACACGGCTGGTCTCGAGCCGGCTGCTTGGATTGAGAGCTACGAGATCGCCATGGACATCCTGGATGTCAGCGATGCAATTTGTGCCAAGTACCTGACTATGATGTTGGAGGGACCGGCTCGTACTTGGCTAAAGAACCTGCCCCCCAACTCCATCAACACTTGGGCGGAGTTGAAGGATCGCTTCATCAAGAATTTTCAGGGAACCTGCAAGCGCCCTATGATGATTGTTGATCTACAACACTACATCCAGCGTGAGGGTGAATCTCCTCATCATTGGGCTCGTCGAGTGGCAGATATTATTCACTCCTCTGATAGCATAACGGCTGCTCAAGCCATCTTGATCCTGGAGAAGAATTGTCACTTTGATCCCCTAGTCCAGAAGCTCAGGCGACTTAAGCGAAAGGTCTAGGATATGGGTGACCTTATGGATGTCCTCACCAGGTATGCCGAGTCAGATGGCATGAAAGATCCGGCAGTTCCTGAGTACTTGAATTGGTCGGAGCAACCAGTCACTTGGAGTAGGGCGGATCATCCTCCCCGGGTTGAGAACCCGAATTTTCTAGCTTTGGTGGTAGCACCTCAAGTCGATGGTTACAAGCTCACTAAAGTGCTTATGGATGGAGGAAGCAACATCAACATCCTGTACTATGATACCTTCAGGCGCATGGACTTTTCAGAGAAACAACTCCTGCCGCCCTCTATCGTTTTTCATGGGATCGTTCCCGGAAAGTCTGCCTATCCTATTGGGCGGATTAAACTGGAAGTTGCATTTGGTGATGAGTACAATTACAGAACAGAGTTTCTGATGTTTGAGGTGGTCAAGATCAAAAGCCCATATCATGCTCTCTTTGGGCGGCTGGCTTACGCTCATTTCATGGCCTGGCCCTGCTATGTTTATCTCAAGCTCAAGAAGTCTGGGCCAGAAGGCACTATCACAGTTGATGGCGACAGAAGGATTGCTTGTGAGTGTGAAGAGGGGGATGCTGCTTATGCTGAATAGGCCTGCGCAGCAGAGGAGTTGAAGTTTTATACATCCAATGTTGACCTGGCCGACATGAACCCCCTGAAGAAACCCACCACAGAGACTGATCCCCCACTCAAGTTTAAGTCAGCCGAGGACACTAAGCAGGTTGATTTCACCCCTGGCGACTCATCCCAATAGTTCACTATTTGGACTGGCATGGATCCCAAATATGAAAGCGCGTTCATCGAATTCATCTGTGAGAATCGGGACATCTTCGCATGGAAACCTTTTGACATGCCTGGTGTACCGAGAGAATTCGCTGAGCACCACCTCAACGTTGATCCTAAGATGAAACCAGTCCGGCAATACCTCCGTCGTTTCAATGAGGAGAGACGAAAGGCTATTGGTGAAGAAGTAGCTCGACTCCTTGCAGTCGGTTTTATCGTTGAAATTTTTCACCCGGAGTGGTTGGCAAATCTAGTGCTTGTGTTGAAGAAAAACGGGACTTGGCGAATGTGTGTTGATTACATAGACCTTAACAAGGCTTGCCCTAAGGATCCGTTCACCCTTCCTCGCATTGATCAGATAATCGATTCCACGACTGGTTGTGAGAGTTTATGTTTCCTGGATGCTTACTCCGGCTATCATCAGATAAAAATGGTTGTTGAGGATTAGGAGAAGACATCCTTCATCACACCCTTCGGGGCTTTCTGCTATGTCTCTATGCCTTTTGGGCTTAAGAGCGCGGGAGCTACTTATCAACGCTGCGTACATAATTGTTTTCATAATCAGATCAGGCGCAATGTTCATGCTTATGTTGATGATATCGTGGTCAAATATCAAAAGAAGGAAACGATGTTGGATGACCTCAAGGAAACCTTTGACAACCTTCGGGTTT
This sequence comes from Thinopyrum elongatum, assembly GCA_011799875.1. Taxonomy (NCBI): domain Eukaryota; kingdom Viridiplantae; phylum Streptophyta; class Magnoliopsida; order Poales; family Poaceae; genus Thinopyrum; species Thinopyrum elongatum. The sequence goes on along the minus strand of CM022303.1, from coordinate 304,377,718 downwards.
ACAAGATGATGCTTAACCCAGCAAAGTGTGTTTTTGGCGTTCCTGCAGACAAATTGCTAGGTTTTCTAGTGTCTGAACGGGGCATTGAAGCTAATCCAGAGAATATCAAGGCAGTAACCTCCCTTGCTAAGCCGGCCAACATCAACGATGTCCAGCGTATGGTGGGTCGAATCGTCGCCTTGAGACGGTTCATCAGCTACCTTGGAGAGAAGGCGATCCCTCTGTACCAGATGATGAAGAAAACAGACAACTTTGTCTGGAGTGATACTGCTAATGATGCTTTTGAAGCCCTCAAGAAATAGTTGGCTGAGCCGCCCATCCTCGCTGCTCCCATTGACAAAGAGCCTATGCTCCTGTGCATCGCTGCTAATAACAAAGCAGTGAGTGTGGCAGTTGTCGTCGAGCGAAAGAAGGCAGGCAAAGAGTATCCAGTCCATAGGCCAGTTTACTACGTCAACGAAGTTCTGACTGAGTCCAAATAGAGATATCCACATTGGCAAAAACTCGTGTTTGGTGTTTTTATGGCTAGTCACAAGTTGAAGCATTACTTTCTGGAACATCCTATCACTGTGGTCAGTTCAGCCCCTCTGGGAGATATCATCCAAAACAGGGAGGCCACATGCCGGGTTGCTAAGTGGGTGATTGAGCTTGGACCACATCATCTGAAATATGTGCCTCGAACAGCCATCAAATCTCAGGCATTAGTGGATTTTATCAACGATTGGACTGAACTTCAAGTTCCTGAAGAGAAGACAGACAATACATATTGGACGATCCACTTTGATGGTTCAAGGCAATTGGAAGGCTCGGGGGCTGGAGTTATAATAGCTTCCCCACGAGGTGACAAGTTTTGTTGTGTTCTGAGGATTATGTTTCCTTGTACTAATAATGCAGATGAATATGAGGCCCTCCTTCATGGCCTCTGTATGGCTAAAGAGATGAATCTCAGCCGGGTCAGGTGCCTGGGCGACTCTGATCTGGTTGCTCAACAAGTTTCTGGAAAATGGGATTCCAAGGACCCTCTCATGGCGGCTTATCGGCAAGCAGTGACTAATATCGCAGGACATTTTAAAGGTTACCAGGTTGATCACATTGATCGGCGGCTCAACGAGGCGTCTGATGCATTGTCACGACTCGGCTCTCAACATAATCAGGTCCCTCCCAACGTGTTCCTTGATGTTCTCCATAATCCTTCTGTCAAACTGCCTTCAGAGGAAGATCTTCCTATACCTGACCCGGAGGCACAGTTGGTAGCTCCTCTCCGTGCTATACCAGATTGGATGACTCCTTATTTGACTTATCTGACTCGAGGAGAGCTCCCTGAGGATGAACTCATTGCTCGTCAGATCATCCGACACTCCAAGTCCATGACTATTGTCAATGGCGAGTTGCACAGAAGAAGCATCACAGGTGTTTTTCAGCGTTGTGTTTCCCCTGAAGAGGGACGAGAAATCGTTAATGACATTCACTCTGGTGATTGTGGTCATCATGCCGGCTCAAGATCCCTGGTGGCAAAGGCCTTTCGACACGACTTTTACTGGCTCACGACTCATGCAGATGCTGAGGATATCGTGCGCAAGTGTGATGGATGCCAGAAGTTTGCACGTCAGGCTCATGTGCCGGCTCAAGAACTCTGGATGATTCCAATCACCTGGCCGTTCGCAGTCTGGGGGTTTGATATGGTTGGTCCGTTCAAACCATCTAAGGACAAGAAGACTCACCTTTTGGTTGCTGTTGATAAATTTACCAAGTGGGTTGAAGTAGAGCCAATAAGCAATTGTGATGCAGCCACAACAGTCAAGTTCCTGAAAAAGTTGATTTTTCACTTTGGTCATCCACACAGCATCATCACTGATAATGGCACTAATTTTTCCAAGGGAGCTATGAAGCAATTCTGTCAACAAGAGCATATCCGGCTTGATGTAGCATCAGTAGCACATACTCAGTCCAATGGGAAAGCAAACACTAACCAGGAGATTCTACGAGGTATCAAGCCAAGGCTCATGGTTCCCCTTGAGCGTACTCCGGGTTGTTGGGTTGAGGAGATCCCCTCCGTCCTTTGGAGTATACGGACCACCCCCAACAGATCAACGGGCTATACGCCTTTCTTCATGGTAGACCTTGCAGAAGCTGTGTTACCCAGCGACATCCGTCATGATTCTCCAAGAGTGGCAGCTTATGTTGAAGCAGATAATGAACAAGCTCGTCAAGACTCTTTGGATGCCTTACAGGAAGAATATGATTTTGCCGTTGCACGGTCTGTAATATATCAGCAAGACCTACGTCGCTATCACAGCCGTAGAGTTTGCAGCCGTACTTTCCAGGAGGGCGACTTAGTGCTCCATCTAATACAAGAACAGACAGGTATGCATAAGCTTTCCCCTCCATGGGAAGGGCCTTTTGTCATCAGCAAGAACCTTAACAATGGGTCTTATTACCCGATCGACATACGTGAACGCAATAAATCACGTACTTATGAGGAAGAGACAAACAGGCCTTGGAACATTGCTCATCTTCGGCCTTATTATACTTAAGAGCCACTGGCTCCTTATCTTGTAAAATACCTTTGTATATATCTTTATGATCATTATAATAAAGCCGACATCCCCGAAACTCGGGGCCTCTGTCGTTTTCATCTCATAAATTGTTCATGAGTCTTTATTTCTTGATCATAGGTCACTTGGGGGCTTCCAACTCATCGAGTTTAGCTATTACCACCCCTCTTGACCCGGCATATGCCATTATATATCTTGGTTAAACCTGCCTGTCTGCTTGATGCTACTCCGCCAAGGTGACCCGGCGTACTCTTGACAGTCAATCTATTATGACCCTAAACTTGTCAAGGTTAAAACGCTGGCTTATGTCACGTGAGAGCCGGCTTACAGAAAGCTAGGATAAACCATGGGCTATCACGCCAGCTTCATTGAAGCAAGACTCGAGCCTCAAAAGTTGGTCTTTTTGTCGTGCCTCGAAAGCCGGCTTAACATTATTCATCTATAACTTCTGAATTTTATTCTGTTTGACAGGATCTTATGCTTCTTGATCACTTATCACATCGATCATGAGTCACCGGATCAATAATACACCGGTTTGCTTTGATCAAGATTGGGATTATCTCGACCAAGAGTCGCCGGGTCAAGAGTACACCGGATTATTTTGATCAAAGATTGGAATGATGAACAGAGTCACTGAATCGCGAATCTATGACTCAGGCTATCATTCGGACAACGGTTCATTGCTATAGAGCAGAAAAATACTATGAGTATTAATAGGCAATCGGCGGGTTATAAACCACACCGGTTCAAGTTCCCCCACAAAATCTGCCCAAAAGTATCAAGGGCACGATGGCACTACCGATAAAGCAAGTATTTTTCTAGCTCTATTACAAGCCTCAAAGATGGCTAAATATCATAAAGTTTTTCAAACAGGGCTACTCATTCAAGCCGACTTACGAGCTCTCCGGGATATCTTTGTGTTGTTCTTATGCATCAATCACCGTCGTGTCACCTGGCACCGGCTCATCCTGCCCGGTCTGGAGGTCTCTTGGTTTCCACTGGATAGTGGACAATTTTTGAAAAAATGAGTCGTCGGTGATAATAGCGGACGGGTCGACGTCAGGGGCGAAAGTTTGCTTACGACGTGGTGGAGTAAGCACAAAAGATTTGTACTCTGACGGGTTGATACGTTTGTTGTCTTCCGAGTAGCCAGGTTGATATTTCACCAAGTCCAACTCCTCCACCATTTGAGTCGCCGCAACCCTGGTCTCCTTCACGCCGCGCGCAGAATCCTCTGGAGAGAACTCTGTACCATCCATATTAAATTGAGGAAACTCAGGAAAAAAGCCTTGGCTTGAGCAAGAACCATGCCAGTTCCTGCACGAGCCGCCGATTTCGTTAACTTATGGATTCTTTCAGGAACGGTTGATAACTCACTGAGCATATATTTAATTCTCTGAGGAGGGGTAGTAGCATCTTTCACTACCATGATTGCATACATGCCACCAGTGTATAATGCTCAATATATGTATATACAGCTTTCAACTTCACTAGTGGCAGTTGGATGGCATTGTCATTTCTTCTACCTGCACAAAGACAAGACAAATCTCAACAAGCCGGCTACAAAGTTAACCCAGAAATTGACTATGATTATTTTACTTACCAAAGATAGCCACTGTCATATTAGTGATGTGGCGCTTCAAGGTGTTTAACTCCTCCGTGACTGGCTCAAGCTGTTTCTCTGCCTCTTCGGTACGCTTCAACAACATAGCTTTTTCTTCTTCATGTGCGGCCTTCAAGGAGTGCCAATTCTCTAATGCAATCAACAAATATTTTTTTGCAGAAAAGAGGAGAGATGACTCTACTCTCTCAAACAGTTTCTTCTCTGCTCTCAATTGTTCCTGCAAACCGGCCGCCTTTGACTCGGCCAAGTGCACCATATCCTGTCACAGCCGAAACAACATTTTATTTCACAGTCATTCGCAAGCCCCGAGCCGCCGCAAGCTGACGACCCAGTACTTGGGGGCTACGAGAGGCGAAAATTACTATATATTCAAGTCCCAAGTAACTGCAAGCAACTTACATGGCACTTGGGGGCTAATGCAAGTCGGTTTTCATACATATACAAAGGAAAGACCCGGCTATCTCATGGAGATGAGTTAGCCCTTGGGGGCTACAAGGCGTTTTCTTTCGGTTCATTGGCTAAGGTCAACATTTTGAAGACCCGGCTATCTCATGGAGATAAGCCGGCCCTTGGGGGCTACATATCGTTTATTTTTAGTTATATGGCTAAAGTAATATTTTTGAAGAACCGACTTGTTATTTTCATAACAACCCGGCCCTTGGGGGCTATAGTATGCTGGTCAAAATAATGTGCAAGTCTTACACATACTCATGCTTTCCTATGCCTAAGACTTGGGGGCTACATAAGTATATACAGTATTGGAAAGAGAGGGGTATTTCGTACCTCATACTTGCGCTTCAGTGTGTTTACCATATTTATTTCAGCATCTCGACTCTTCGATAGCCTGATCAAATATTGTTGATGAAGATTATCAGTGCTTATCTCTTCAAATTGGGAAGCTCCAGTTTGGCTTTCCCTTTGGCCAGCATCTCCGGCTCATCCTTGGCCATGAATTTGGCCAAGGAATTTGACGCCTTTGGAGCCCTATAAGTTTCTCCAGTGATGTTGACCTCATCATCGGCCACTATGTGCGATGGAATGATATCTTCAACCTCCTTCACGGGACTGGAGGCTCGAGCTGGACTTGGCGGGTCAATGTTATGTGCTGTGTCATCCGGGCTGCCTTGCACATCCATGTGGACTGGCTCCACTGTCGCCGTTTCTTCAGCACCGGCCGGCTCATTTTGCCGGGGCAGCTCAACCCTTTGATCAGGGTTGTCTTTGCCTGCATTTTTAGCTTGGACTTCTGGAGTCACCAAGGGCAGGTCTTGGGACTTAAGGATAGTTGCAGAAGAAGATGACTCGCAAACTTTTCTTTTCTTAATGGCCTTAGCCCTGCAGTCATATGAGTATATTCAAGATAGAGAAGCAATTGTTACGACAAAGTATAAAATCACCAAGTACTTACCCAGGCTTAATGACCATCGGCAGGAGCTGGGAGGCGGTTGATTCTCCAGAAGACGGTGGTGACTCCTGATAAGTCGAGTTAGAAGGGTTAAGTAGTTGCCTAATAAGTCCGGCTCATGGAAGAGATGGAGTTGGGCTATGAGGCACCTCATTTTGTCGCCTTCGAGCAACCGGCTCATCCGATAAGCCGGTAGACAACTCGCTAGAATTGCTCCGGAGCTTGTGCTTGCCGACTTGCTGCGACTTCTTCAAAAGAAATTTTGGGTCTAAGTAAGCGTCTGGATGTGAAAGTGGTACCTTTCTGATGGCTCATCTTGGTTTCTTCGGGATTAAGTTTTCTGAGCTGGATGAGATTAAAATTACCTCGATGTTGTCGGCTAGACTGGCCTCGGTATTATCTTGAGAAGAAGGGGCGTCAGCAAGTTGATTAAAAAGGCGACCAAGCGGGTCGAGCTCTACCTCAGACTCATTTTCACCGACCGGCTCATCAGCGTCAGCCGGCTCATCCACTTGCTCAACTGGAGCAGGGGCAACTTTTGAGGTTTTTTCTTTTTCTAGAACTTGTTGTCTGCCTGCATATATGATAAGATGGTGGTCGAGATTGAGATGAACAAGTTAAAAACAGAATAAGTAAGACAAGTGTAAGAGTACTCACTGGAGGCACATGATTGGTTATACAGAAGGGAGCCAGCCCAGTTTTATTGCATTTTTCCTGGGGCTCTCCCAGCAATTTCTTTGTGGCCTTGTTGATTTCTGCCTCAGGCAATTCAACTTGACTGAAGCGTTGTGCATCCGCCGGCTCACCAGTGCAATTACACATTAAGTCGCCCCTTAGGCTAAGTGGTTGGATGCGCCAGCGTATCCAGAACCGGGCCAAGTCAATCCCGGTGAGCCCATTGGCTATTAATGCCCTCAACTTTGAATAAATAGGTGCAACATGTTGTCGCTCTTCATCAGACGGACAACCTGAGAAAGCAACTGTCTGATGGAAATATGCCCTAGAGGCAATAATAAAGTTGTTATTATTATATTTCCTTATTCATGATAAAGGTTTATTATTCATGCTAGAATTGTATTGATCGGAAACTTAAATACAAGTGTGTATACATAAACAAATACCGTGTCCCTAGTAAGCCTCTACTAGACTAGCTCGTTGATCAAAGATGGTTAAGGTTTCCTAACCATAGACATGTGTTGTCACTTGATAACGGGATCACATCATTAGGAGAATGATGTGATGGACAAGACCCATCCGTTATCTTACCAAATGACCGTTCAGTTTATTGCTATTGCTTTCTTAATGTCAAAATACATATTCCTTCGACTATGAGATCATGCAACTCCCGGATACTTGAGGAATACCTTGTGTGCTATCAAACGTCACAACGTAACTGGGTGATCATAAAGATGCTCTACAGGTATCTCCGAAGGTGTCTGTTGAGTTGGCATGGATCGAGATTAAGATTTGTCACTCCGTGTATCGGAGAGGTATCTCTGGGCCCTCTCGGTAATACACATCACAAGAAGCTTGCAAGCAATGTGACTAAGGAGTTAGTTATGAGATGATGTATTACGGAATGAGTAAAGAGACTTGCCTGTAACGAGATTGAACTAGGTATGAATATATCGACGATCGAATCTCGGGCAAGTAACATACCGACAGACAAAGGGAATTACGTATGTTGTCATAAAGGTTCGACCGATAAAGATCTTCGTAGAATATGAACCAATATGGGCATCCAGGTCCCGCTATTGGTTATTGACCGGAGAAGCGTCTCAGTCATGTCTACATCATTCTCGAACCCGTAGGGTACGCACGCTTAACGTTCGTTGACGATATAGTATTATATGAGTTACGTATGTTGGTTACCGAATGTTGTTCGGAGTCCCGGATGAGATCACAGACATGACGAGGAGCTCCGGATTGGTCCGGAGGTAAAGATTGATATATGGGATAATAGTGTTTGGTCTTCGAAAGGGTTCCGAAATTCACCGGAAGGGGTTTCAGATGTTTCCCGAAATGTTCTGGTGCGAGAACACTTTATTTGGGCCAAGGGGTAAAGCCCACAAGGTTTTTGGAAAGTGCAAAAGGAAGTTTTGCGGAGACCAGGGGCCAGACGCCAGGGACCCTGGTGTCTGGGTCCAGACGCCGGGAACCCTGGCGTCTGGTCCTGGAGTCCGAGAAGGACTCTTGCCTTTCGGGCAAAATCGACTTTGAGGAGGCTTTTACTCTTAGTTTCGACCCCAGGGCTCAACATATAAATAGAGGGGCAGGGCTAGCACCCAAGACACATCAAGATTCACCAAGCCGTGTGCCGGCAACCCCGTCCCCTCTAGTTTATCCTCCGTCATAGTTTCTGTTGTGCTTGGCGAAGCCCTGCGAAGATTGTTCTTCACCACCACCGTCACCACGCCGTCGTGCTACCGGAACTCATCTACTACTTCGCCTCTCTTGCTGGATCGAGAAGGCGAGGACGTCATCGAGCTGAACATGTGCTAAACGCGAAGGTGCCATACGTTCGGTACTTGATCGGGACAGATCGTGAAGGTGTACGACTACATCAACCGCGTTGATAAACGCTTCCGCTTAGCGATCTTCAAGTGTATGAAGATGTTCTCCCCCTCTCGTAGCTATGCATCTCCACTGATAGATCTTGTTTGAGCGTAGAAAATTTTTGTTTTCCATGCAACGTTCCCCAACAGTGGCATCCGAGCCAGGTCTATGTGTAGATGATATGCATGAGTAGAACACAAAGGAGTTGTTGGCAGTGATGGTCATACTGCTTACAACCAACGTCTTATTTTGATTCGGCGGTATTGTCGGATGAAGCGGCCCGGACTAACCTTACATGTCCACGTACATGAGACCGGTTCCACCGACTGACATGCAACTTGTTTTGCATAAAGGTGGCTGGCGAGTGTCTGTTTCTCCTACTTTAGCTGAATCGAATTTGACTACGGCCGGTCCTTGAAGAAGGTTAAAACAGCAAACTTGATAATCACCGTTGTGGTTTTTGCGTAGTTAAGAACGGTTCTTGCTAGAAGCCCATAGCAGCCACGTAAAACTTGCAACAACAAAGTAGAGGACGTCTAACTTGTTTTTGCAGGGCATGTTGTGATGTGATATGGTCAAGACGTGATGTGATATATGTTATTGTATGAGATGATCATGTTTTGTAATATCGACAACCGGCAGGAGCCTTAGGGTTGTCTCTTAATTATTGTATGAAGTGCAAGCGCCATGTAATTACTTTACTTTATCGCTATGCGTTAGCAATAGTTGTAGAAGCAATAGTTGGCGAGATGACCCCGACGCAACGATGGAGATCAAGGTGTCGAGCCGGTGACGATGGAGATCATAACGATGCTTTGGAGATGGAGATCAAAAGCACAAGATGATGATGGCCATATCATGTCACATATTTTTGATTGCATGTGCTGTTTATCCTTTATGCATCTTATTTTGCTTAGAACGGCGGTAGCATTATAAGATGATCCCTTCACTAAATTTCAAGATAAAAGTGTTCTCCCCGAGTATGCACCGTTGCCAAAGTTCGTCGTTTTGAAGCACCTCGTGATGATCGGGTGTGATAGACTCTACGTTCACATACAACGGGTGTAAGACAGTTTTGCACATGCGGAATACTTGGGTTAAACTTGACGAGCCTAGCATTTACAGACATGGTCTCGGAACACTGGAGACCGAAAGGTCGAATGTGAGTCATATAGTAGACATGATCAACATAGAGATGTTCACCATTGATGACTACCCCATCTCACGTGATGATCGGACATGGGTTAGTTGATTTGGATCATGTATCACTTAGATAACTTGAGGGATGTTTATTTAAGTGGGAGTTCATTAGTAATTTGATTAATTGAACTTAATTTATCATGAACTTAGTCTTAATAGTTTTGCATATCTATGTTGTAGATCAATGGCCCGTGCTACCGTTCCCCTGAATTTTAATGCGTTCCTAGAGAAAGCTAAGTTGAAAGATGATGGTAGCAACTATACAGACTGGGTCCGTAACTTGAGGATTATCCTCATTGCTGCACAGAAGAATTATGTCCTTGATGCACCGCTAGGCGACAGCCCTGCTGCAGGAGCTACTACAGATGTTATGAACGTCTGGCAGACTCGATCTGATGACTATTCAATAGTTCAGTGTGCCATGCTTTACGGCTTAGAACCGGGACTTCAAAGACATTTTGAACGTCACGAAGCATATGGGATGTTCCAAGAACTGAAGTTGTATTTCAAGCTAATGCCTGGGTTGAGAGATATGAAGTCTCCAACAAGTTCTATAGCTGCAAGATGTAGGAGAATAGTTCTGTCAGTGAACACATACTCAAAATGTCTGGGTATCATAACCACTTGACTCAGCTGGGAATTGATCTTCTAGTTGAGAGTGTTATTGACAGAGTTCTTCAGTCACTGCCACCAAGCTACAAAGGCTTCGTGATGAACTATAATATGCAAGGGATGATGAAAACGATTCCCGAGCTCTTCTCAATGCTTAAGGCCGTGGAGGTAGAAATCAAGAAGGAGCATCAAGTGTTGATGGTTAACAAGACCACTAGTTTCAAGAAAAATGGCAAGGGAAAGAAAGGGAACTTCAAGAAGAATGGCAAGCAAGTTGCCACTCCCGTGAAGAAGCCCAAAGCTGGACCCAAGCCTGAAACCGAGTGCTTCTACTGCAAAGGAAGTGGTCACTGGAAGTGGAACTGCCCCAAATACTTGGCGGATAAGAAGGATGGCAAAGTGAACAAAGGTATATTTGAGATACATGTTATTGATGTGTACCTTACTAATGCTCATAGTAGTGCCTGGGTATTTGATACTGGTTCGGTTGCTCATAGTTGTAACTCGAAACAGGAGCTACGAAATAAACGAAGATTGTCTAAGGACGAGGTGACAATGCGCGTCGGGAATGGTTCCAAGGTCGATGTGATCGCTATCGGCACGCTACATCTACATCTACCTTCGGGATTAGTTTTAGACCTCAATAATTGTTATTTGGTGCCAGCGTTGAGCATGAACATTATATCTGGATCTTGTTTATTGTGAGACGGTTGTTCATTTAAATCGGAGAATAATGGTTGTTCTATTTATGTGAGTAATATCTTTTATGGTCATGCACCCTTGATGAATGGTATATTCTTGTTGAATCTCGATCGTAGTGATACAAATATTCATAATATTGATGCCAAAAGATGCAAAGTTGATAATGATAGTGCAACATACTTGTGGCACTGCCGTTTAGGTCATATTTTTGTAAAGCGCATGAAGAAACTCCATGCGGATGGACTTTTGGAATCACTTGATTATGAATCATTTGATACTCGCGAACCATGCCTCATGGGCAAGATGACTAAAACTCCGTTCTCTGGAACAATGGAGCGAGCTAATGACTTACTGGAAATAATACATACCGATGTATGTGGTCCGATGAGTGTTGAGGCACGCGGCGGGTATCATTATTTTCTGACCTTCACAGATGATTTGAGTAGATATGGATATATCTACTTGATGAAACACAAGTCTGAAACATTTGAAAAGTTCAAGTAATTTCAGAGTGAAGTAGAGAATCATCGTAACAAGAAAATAAAGTTTCTACGATCTGATCGCGGGGGCGAATATTTGAGTTACGAGTTTGGCCTTCATTTAAAACAATGTGGAATTGTTTCACAACTCACGCCACCTAGAACACCACAGCGTAATGGTGTGTCCGAACATCGTAACCGTACTTTATTAGATATGATGCATTCTATGATGTCTCTTACCGATTTACCACTATCGTTTTGGGGTTATGCATTAGAGACAGCCGCATTCACGTTAAATAGGGCACCGTCTAAATCCGTTGAGACGACACCGTATGAACTATGGTTTGGCAAGAAACCTAAGCTGTCGTTTCTTAAAGTTTGGGGATGCGACACTTATGTCAAAAGGCTTCAGCCTGATAAGCTCGAACCCAAATCGGAGAAGTGCGTCTTCATAGGATACCCTAAGGAAACTATTGGGTACACCTTCTACCACAGATCCGAAGGCAAGATCTTTGTTGCCAAGAATGGGTCCTTTCTAGAGAAGGAGTTTCTCTCGAAAGAAGTGAGTGGGAGGAAAGTAGAACTTGATGAGGTAATTATACCTTCTCTCGAATTGGAAAGTAGCACATCAGAGAAAACCGTTCCCGTGATGCCTACACCAACTGGAGAGGAAGCTAATGATGATGATCATGAAACTTCGGATCAAGTTACTACTGGACCTCGTAGGTCGACCAGAGCATGTTCCGCACCAGAGTGGTACGGTAATCCTGTCCTGGAATATATGTTATTAGACCATGGCGAACCTACGAACTATGAAGAAGCTATGATGAGCCCAGATTCTGATAAATGGCTTGAGGCCATGAAATCTGAGATAGGATCCATGTATGAGAACAAAGTATGGACTTTGGTGGACTTGCCCGATGATTGGCAAGCCATTGAGAATAAATGGATCTTCAAGAAGAAGACAGACGCTGATGGTGATGTCACTATCTACAAAGCTCGACTTGTCGCAAAAGGTTTTCAACAAGTTCAAGCGGTTGACTACGATGAGACTTTCTCACCCGTAGCGATGCTTAAGTCGGTCTGAATCATGTTATCAATGGCCGCATTTTATAATTATGAAATCTGGCAAATGGACATCAAAACTGCATTCCTTAATGGATTTCTTAAAGAAGAGTTGTATATGATGCAACCAGAAGGTTTTGTCGATCCTAAAGGTGCTAACAAAGTGTGCAAGCTCCAGCGATCCATCTATGGACTGGTGCAAGCATCTCAGAGTTGGAATATACGCTTTGATGAGGTGATCAAAGCATATGGTTTTATACAGACTTACGGTGAAGCCTGTATTTACAAGAAAGTGAGTGGGAGCTCTGTAGCATTTCTGATATTATATGTGGATGACATATTGTTGATTGGAAATGATATAGAATTTCTGGATAGCATAAAAGGATACTTGAATAAGAATTTTTAAATGAAAGACCTCGGTGAAGCTGCTTATATATTGGGCATCAAGATCTATAGGGATAGATCGAGACGCTTAATAGGACTTTCACAAAGCACATACCTTGACAAAGTTTTGAAGAAGTTCAAAATGGATCAGTCCAAGAAAGGGTTCTTGCCTGTGTAACAAGGTGTGAAATTGAGTCAGACTCAAAGCCTGACCACTGCAGAAGATAGAGAGAAAATGAAAGTCATTCCCTATGCCTCAGCCATAGGTTCTATCATGTATGCTATGCTGTGTACAAGACCTGATGTGTGCCTTGCCATAAGTTTGGCAGGGAGGTACCAAAGTAATCCAGGAGTGGATCACTGGACAGCGGTCAAGAACATCCTAAAGTACCTGAAAAGGACCAAGGATATGTTTCTTGTTTATGGAGGTGACGAAGAGCTCATCGTAAATGGTTACGTCAATGCTAGCTTCAACACTGATTCGGATGACTCTAAGTCACAAACCGGATACATATTTATATTGCATGGTGGAGCTATCAGTTGGTGCAGTTCCAAGCAAAGCATCGTGGTGGGATCTACGTGTGAAGCGGAGTACATAGCTGCTTCAGAAGCAGCGCATGAAGGAGTCTGGATGAAGGAGTTCATATCCGATCTTGGTGTAATACCTAGTGCATCGGGTCCAATTAAAATCTTTTGTGACAACACTGGAGCAATTGCCTTAGCGAAGGAATCCAGGTTTCACAAGAGAACCAAACACATCAAGAGACGCTCCAACTCCATTCGTGAAAAGGTCAAGGATGGAGACATAGAGATTTGCAAAATACATACGGATCTGAATGTAGCAGACCCGTTGACTAAACCTCTTCCGCGAGCAAAACATGATCAGCACCAAGACTCCATGGGTGTTAGATTCATTACAATGTAATCTAGATTATTGACTCTAGTGCAAGTGGGAGACTGATGGAAATATGCCCTAGAAGCAATAATAAAGTTGTTATCATTATATTTCCTTATTCATGATAAAGGTTTATTATTCATGCTAGAATTGTATTGATTGGAAACTTAAATACATGTGTGGATACATAAACAAATACCGTTTCCCTAGTAAGCCTCTACTAGACTAGCTCGTTGATCAAAGATGGTTAAGGTTTCCTAACCATAGACATGTGTTGTCACTTGATAACAGGATCACATCATTAGGAGAATGATGTGTGGACAAGACCCATCTGTTAGCTTAGCAAATGATCGTTCAGTTTATTGCTATTGCTTTCTTAATGTCAAAATACATATTCCTTCAACTATGAGATCATGCAACTCCCGGATACCGGAGGAATACCTTGTGTGCTATTGAACGTCACAACGTAACTGGGTGATCATAAAGATGCTCTACAGGTATCTCTGAAGGTGTCTGTTGAGTTGGCATGGATCGAGATTAAGATTTGTCACTCCGTGTATCAGAGAGGTATCTCTGGGCCCTCTCGGTAATACACATCACATGAAGCTTGCAAGCAATGTGACTAAGGAGTTAGTTACAGATGATGTATTACGGAACGAGTAAAGAGACTTGCCGGTAACGAGATTGAACTAGGTATGAAGATACCAACGATCGAATCTCGGGCAAGTAACATACTGACAGACAAAGGGAATTACGTATGTTGTCATAAAGGTTCGACCGATAAAGATCTTCGTAGAATATGTAGGAACCAATATGTGCATCTAGGTCCCGCTATTGGTTATTGACCGAAGAAGCGTCTCGGTCATGTCTACATCATTCTCGAACCCGTAGGGTCCGCACGCTTAACGTTCATTGATGATATAGTGTTATATGAGTTATGTATGTTGGTGACCGAATGTTGTTCGGAGTCCCGGATGAGATCATGGACATGACGAGGAGCGCCAGAATGGTCCGGAGGTAAAGATTGATATATGGGATAATAGAGTTTGGTCTTCGGAAGGGGTCCAGAATTCACCGGAAGGGGTTTTGGATGTTTCCCGAAATGTTCTGGTGCGAGAACACTTTATTTGGGCCAAGGGGTAAAGCCCACAAGGTTTTTGGAAAGTGCAAAAGGAAGTTTTGCGGAGACCAGGGGCCAGACGCCAGGGACCCTGGTGTCTGGGTCCAGACGCCGGGAACCCTGGCGTCTGGTCCTAGAGTCCGAGAAGGACTCTTGCCTTTCGGGTAAAACCGACTTTCAGGAGGCTTTTACTCCAAGTATCAACCCCATGGCTTAACATATAAATAGAGGGACAGGGCTAGCACCCAAGACACATCAAGATTCACCAAGCCATGTGCCGGCAACCCCGTCCCCTCTAGTTTATCCTCCATCATAGTTTCCGTTGTGCTTGGCAAAGCCCTGCGGAGATTGTTCTTCACCACCACTGTCACCATGCCGTCGTGCTGCCGTAACTCATCTACTACTTCGCCTCTCTTGCTGGACCGAGAAGGTGAGGACGTCATCGAGCTGAACATGTGCTGAACGCGGAGGTGCCGTACATTCGGTACTTGATCGGGACGGATCGTGAAGGTGTACGACTACATCAACCGCGTTGATAAACTCTTCCGCTTAGCGATCTTCAAGGGTATGAAGATGCTCTCCCCCTCTCGTAGCTATGCATCTCCATGGATAGATCTTGTGTGAGCGTAGAATTTTTTTGTTTTCCATGCAATGTTCCCCAACAGTGGCATCCGAGACAGGTCTATGCGTAGATATGCACGAGTAGAACACAAAGGAGTTGTGTGTGGTGACGGTCATACTGCTTACCACCAACATCTTATTTTGATTCGGCGGTATTGTGGGATGAAGCGGCCCGGACCAACCTTACATGTCCACGTACATGAGACCGGTTCCATCGACTGACATGCAACTTGTTTTGCATAAAGGTGGCTGGCGGGTGTCTGTTTCTCCTACTTTAGCTGAATCGAATTTGACTACGACCGGTCCTTGAAGAAGGTTAAAACAGCAAACTTGATAATCACCATTGTGGTTTTTGCGTAGTTAAGAACGGTTCTTGCAGAAGCCCATAGCAGCCACGTAAAACTTGTAACAACAAAGTAGAGGATGTCTAACTTGTTTTTGCAGGGCATGTTGTGATGTGATATGGTCAAGACGTGATGTTATACGTTGTTGTATGAGATGATCATGTTTTGAAATATCCAAGTCAATCTAAGGGCTAATGTTGGGGATATAACCCCATGGTATAACCCGCCCGTTCAGGGCCAGGTCATCCAGTGGCGGCTTGAAGAATAAGTTCAACAGATGGGTCGCGATGATCAAGAGGCCCAAGACCTGGAAGGAAACTCATGAAGCAGGCCGGCTCATGGCCCAGTTCCTGGGGCACCGGCTCGTCTAAGGAGATAATGGAAATTCCCTTACTTGGGTAATACGATGAATAGGAAATAGATTAGGGCACGGGTCGGAATATGACCTGGACTCTGTTGTAAACTCAGGGCCTCAACCTATATATAAAGGGGAGCCCTTGGGGTAGAAGGACTAAGTTACAAGCTCTCGAATACTAGGATGAATACAAAAAAAAAACACTTTCGTGATGATACATGTTTGTCACAGTAGGTCACGTTTTTTGTCATGCATGTACATCCATGACAATTTTATGACAGAATCAAGATAGTCATACCTGTGCTGTCGTAGAAGTGTTCCATGACAATACCAAAATTATCACCACGGAAGTGTCCACTTCCATGACGATAAATGGCGCGTCATGGAAGTGTTTTCGTCAAGGGTAACCGACACGTGGCATCCACCGTAACGGGTCGCCGTTAAGCTATCGGGTTCCGGTTTGGATCCGATAACCCGTTAACAGCCCCGACCAAAGGGGATTTTTCCATGTGCAAAATTCTCATTCACTGGAGGATCCACGTGTCGGCTCAGCGTTGGGACAGATGTCATCCAGTCATTGTACGGGAGGCGCCTATGATACGTTGGCACGTGGCAAGGCCCAACAGTGGCCCATTTAGGTGAAAGAGGCCGGCCCAGTCAAAATTAGCAGGCCGGCCCATATAGGGCCTACTTGTGTCTGGTCCATTTAAGCCCACGGCCCATACGAGATGTGCCAATTCGGCCCGTCAACGGCCCGTTAACTATTTGACACCATTGAAGCCCATCGTCAGTTCGAGCCCGTTAACAACCCGCTATATATTTGGGCTCAATATCGGCCCCATGTGGTTTCGGCCTGTTAACGGCCCATTCAAGGGATGGGCCAATTTTTAGGATGTACATCTTTCGGCCTTTTAGCGATCCATATAAGTGTTGGGCCAATTTCCAGCCCGGTGTGTCTTTCAGCCCATTAACGGCCCATAAATTAGTTGGGCCATTTGCAGTCGGACCTGAGTTTTGGCGTCTTAACGGCCCATGCTCTTCATCACCAATACCAGCCCGGTTTCTCTTTCAGCCTGCTAAAGGCCCACAACACAGTTGGGCCATATAAAGTCCGACCTGACTTTCGGCCTCTTAGCGGCCCATGCTTTTCATGGTCCAGTACGGGCCCGCTGTCTCTTTCGGCCTGCTAAAGGCCCAAAATACAGTTGGGCCATATATAGCCCGACCTTAGTATCGGACTGTTAACGGCTCGTGAAGTCGAATGGGCCCACTTATTGCCCGCTTCGATGTCGGCCTGTTAACGACCCGGGAGGTAACAGGGCCGAGCATTAACTGTTGGCTCGTTTCAATTATAGCGTCCCAATAGTGCTTTCGGCCTGGTTACGGCCCATTAACTTAATGGGCCCGCTAAAGTTCGAACATGTCAGTAGGCCCAATTAGATAACGTCGATTCCGGCCCAGCTATAATTTGAGCCCATTACGACAAGCAATTATGGACAGGACAAAAACCGATCAATCAAAGGCCTATGAGAATTTTGGCCCATGCGAGCCCGTTAGGGAAGCCCATTAAGGGCAGTGGGCCGCTTCCTTCATATAGGGCCCACGACTGTTCGTGCTAACTAATAATTTCACTGCTTTTTTGCCTTCCTAGTGACCAGTTAGCTGGAATGCGAGGCGCGCTAAGAAAACGTACGGCATACAAGGAAAAACGTTGCACATCCAGCATATATTACAGGAAATTACATCCACTGGGCAACCAAAGATTGATGCCAGTGCAAATAACTGAGCAGAACTTAACGATCTACAACCTCACAATCTGCAACCTCAGCGCGGATGACGCCCATAAGCATGTGAGCAAGTTCTTCCTTCTTTGCTACACTATCTCTGAAAACATTGATCAGTTGTTGTTGTGCAAGAGTGTGCACCTCTGATTCCTCCACGATTTCCATGATTGCTTCAGCCAGTAATTCATTCTCAAACATACATTTTTTTGTTGGATTCGAGACAGAGGAAACTCAACAGATTCAGATGGCGATTTTGGCAGGCTTGTATTATTGATAGTGGAGAGTGTCTTGAACACTGCATCATAACATAAATTAGGAGGGGACCGAACAGATTAATCAAGAGTTATTGCCATATTACCTGGCCTAGATTTATTGAAAAGAAACAATAGGGTTGCCTTGCTTTTTTACGAGTTTGTCTTCTTATCTTCAGCAGCCTGCACCAAATTAACACACTAGCATTGCTATCATTGGCCAGGTCACATAATAGGAAAGCAACATTGACACAACGAATGTTTGGGCAACTAGACCACACCAGCCTACACCAAATTAACACAATATGGCACAACCATCATCAGCCAGGTAAGGTAATAGGAAAGCAACATTGACACAATGAATGATTGGGCAATTAGAACAGCACTACAATTTAGTAATGTGCATGATATGAGATAGTACACTCATGCAGCTCAGTATGCAAAACTACCAGGCAGTTTTCCTTACAAAAATCAACATTGTCGCCTTTAATTATACATTTTGCTACAAGTAAATTTAGATCAGATAAAGGTTGGATTCATGCCGATTAACAAAATACATGCTGATGTAAAAATTTAGTGATATACAACAGGTACTTACATCAGCATTGGAGCACAGAGAATTCCCGCAAGATACTTTCCTCGAACACGATCCCAGTTTAGAAAGTCTTCTATCCTTTAAGCTTTTTTTCTAAAAGAGAGATGGGTAAGAAACATGTAGAAAATATGATCTGAATGCTATAAAATTTCATGATGTGAGGATACGCACACGCCTTTTAGAATGGAGTTGACATATTTTTGCTGGACTAGAGTGGACTAGTTCTTTGGCCACTTGAATCTGCTTATTATCAGTATGAGTTGGGTTTCTCTGTGCTGGAGAAGTATCTATGAACACTGGAGTTGGTTTACTATCTCCTAGCGTTTCGATCTTTTGCAAAGACCTTGTTTGTAACCCTTCAGATTCTAACATAGCCGTCTTTCCCTTGCATGCCTTATATAGAAGAATGGTGCTTCAGTTATAAAACATGCTACGGCAGAGAGATGGAATAGGTACTGAAGAATAGAAAGGCATGACATATTGACATGTATTCCCTCCATCCGGAAATAAATGGATGTGTCTAGGCATATTTTAGTTCCAGATACATCCATTTTTATCCATTTCTGCGACATGTAATCCGGACGGAGGGAGTATGATGTAAGAGCTAGGGATACGACAAGACAACAGAGTAAAAAACACTAGTTGAATGTAAAACTGTATGATAGTGGAATACATACAGAAAAACACTAAGGCAACATATGCGTGTATGATTGGGAAACTAAGATGGCATTGCAACAGACCACTAGAACAACACTTCAATGTAAAAAAACATGGTATGGTAGACAGATGAAGTACATACTGATGAATAACAATGCATAAGATATTCAGAAGCATGATGTCCAAACTAAGCAGATGGCATTGCAATAGAGTAGAATGACAGTACTTAAATTTGAAATCATGTTGTCATGAATGGAATAGGTACTGAAAAACAGGAAGGCATGACATATTTACATGCATGATCAGCAGGCTAAGCACATGGCATTGCAACAGAGTAGATGCACTCCAGGACATTATATGCATGCTGTACCCATATCACGGGCCAAGTTAGAGCAAGGACCTTGTGGGGTGAATAGGATTCGTCATCTTTCTGCAAGTCTTCTGAAGAACTGCCTTTACATGTCCCATCATATTGGGTATCATTAACGTCAAGTTTGTTGGCCGTTACATTGCTCCGTGAGGTTCTTGTGGATATATCAGTGTGTGCAATTATATCTAACATGCATGGAAGACAACTAGTAGTTAGATTTATGTAATGAGTGCCTGTAGGAGACGACATAAATAGTAGGACTGGGCTTAACTAGCAGCAACAGGTCTCAAAAACTAAAGGGAGAACACAGATGAAAGCTACAGAATATGTATCGTTTGTACTCGAGATTAACTAGATGGCACACAAAAGTATTAAAAGACAACATAGGTAATACTAGAAGTGGTATAGTCACCAGCCTGTGGGATAACATTGGCTGATGGATGATAACTATGCAGCGTTACCTAAAGAACAAGTCTCTTATCTGAACTATGGAACAACGTTAACTCCTGAACAAGACTCTTAAGAGATCAGCATGAATATATAGTGAAATGTGATAATCTATTTTCCATGCTTAGATGAATAACAAAGCCATAAATGTTGCACACAAATAAGATGAGGGTACAACCTATCTGGCCGCCATCCATAGGAGTGAGCATCATGTGCTGACTTGTCGATGGCCCTGCAGTTGTTGTGGCTGTCCATGTCGGGCACACACATTCGATGCAGGGAACTGTTGAGTGGGGACTATAGCTCCCTTCTGGTGTATGCTTCCCTTGTTGGAGCAGCTGCGGTGAGAAGGAAGATGGTGTGGCTGAAGATGCAGAAAACGCAAAATGTTAAGAACGACACATATCTCTGATCTGAAGAAATAACCTAAGAGATCAACAGTAAGGTACGAGAGTGGTCACACGTCTGTTGACTGAAAACTAAATTGGGGTCACATGATTTTATTTTATTTTGGTACTGTCCGATCTACGCCGGATGGCTTGATGGCCGTCTTGTGCCTCCCGGCTGACACTGTTCAGAATCTTCCCAGAAGAGCCAGCGACCACCGGCAGAGCAGCCTGCCTTCGCCGTCCCTGGCCGCGAGAGCTCCGACCAAAACCCCGCTCCCCACCCCACCGCACTGCCGTGGTTGCGCCGCCCCCGGCTAATCCACAAAGACTCGCCGTCATCCAGATTCGGCGGCGGCAGTACCTTCAACCCACACAACTCTAAGATAGGCACCTAAGCGCTGCTTCAATGGCGAACTTGCGCCCCCGCACCCTTACGTTAGATACCAGCCAACCGGCAGCCTAGGAGCTCCGCCGCCTCGAGGGGTGCTGCTTCCTATTGGGAATCGATTGGCCCAGAATAAAAATTCAGACAACTAATGCCTAAATAAAGTGATTTAAGATGAGTGTACGACCTATCTTGCGGCCCGGTGAAGTAGGCAGCTCCAGCTGCCGAGTCAGTGAGGCCGGCGCGATTGCGGTGGCTACCGGCGGTAGGAAAGCAGAGATGTCGCGACGGTCGACGGCTACAGGGAAGCAGCGCTGGGGCCCTGGACGCATCCGAAGTTGGAGCTGCTCCGGCGCCGTGCACAATGGCGGGGGTGAATCGGCTCCAGTACGGTTCACGCGGCCGTCGTCGAGGCAGCTCCGGCAGCACGGAGTAAGAGGCACACGGCCCAGTGCAAGACGGCAAACAGACAGCGTCTCCGGCATTGGGGAGGAGGGCGGCGGTGAATTTGGTGCGGTGGGGGGCGCCATGGAGGAGGGGTTGAGGTTTCGCGGCTGGGGAGAAGGGAGCTTCCGGGAAGAAGGTGATTTGGCACCCATGATGTATGAATGGGGAATTGGGAGGGGGAACCATGTCTTATGGACGCATTTGTCTGAAATGTGGGGGGGAGTTATAGTTCTACCCCTGCCTTTAGGCTTCTAGGCTTGGGTCTGTGTACTGAGGGTCGGGGATAGTAGAGTAACTTTGCTTCTCCCAAATAGTGGGAGCGAGCGATTTCGGGCGAGGAGGGCGTGTTTTGAAATAGTCGGCGCGAGCGATTTCGGGCGAGGAGAGGGTGTTTTGCCGCCCATGGTTTATGAATTATTCGGCATCTGTCATTTCGGCCGAGGAGAAGGAGCACTTGGATGAAGTTACGAACCTACCCTCAATGTACAACGGGTCAATTGATGCGTGTCCCACACAGGCCAGTAATTTCGCGTGTCCCATTTATTTGCTCGGGCGAATTCCACCGAGCAGAGGGTGTTTAGCGGTTCGTTCAAATTTTGGGAGAACAAGCATCCACGTCTACCTTACCAAGTCGATTCAAATCAAATTTCGAAATATTAACTTGCCACTTCTTTTTTAGATGGTGAGATGATGCTCGTGACTAATGTGTTTTTACATGCTCGTTGCTAACGATTTACTATATGACAAATAGTTGACCCACTCAAAAACGGGAATCAAACCCAAAATGAAATATCTCGATTCAATGAAATAGCTCATTCACCAGGTCAAAATAGTGAACTAAATCCAAAATTGAACACCTCAATTGAGTAGCATGTTGTACTGTATTATAGTACTCCATGAACATGTTGAAAGTCAAATTAATGAACTTGTTTGATACGCATATCTCCGTTTATGTGTGGATTGCAGACAACATGTTCTCCAATTCTAATATTTGAATGCAATTTTATATCGAAACATGGTTTATATCAGTCTTTGATGCATAAACGCGACCTCCCCCTCTCCCGGACTCATGTTCTCTCTCTCGCTGACAATCTTCAATTCTATCGCACGCATCCAAACACAAGCCTTGTCGGTCCCTCTCCCTCTCTCTCTATCTCTCTCTCTCTCTGTGTGGGGGGGTCTTTCTAGTTCGCATGCACACTCCATGTATAGGTCTCTCTGGCACACTATGTATGATTCTCTAGTCCAAGCTAAATATCTTGAGTGCACTCATCGTACGCACACAAATTCCCTAGCTCGTTGCCCGTAACTCTCTCACGCACCACTCTGCCATCTCGGAGCTCTTCCCCCTCTCTCTCAAACTCTCCATCTCCCTGGGTCACACATACACATGCATATCTCACTCGCACTCTATAGACCCATCTAAAACTCTCTCTCTCCCTCGTTCTTTCTACATCTCACACGCACACACACACAATCTCACGCCTAGCTAAGTATGATTGTCTCTCACTCAATTGTAGGCACACACAGTCCCCCTATGTATATGACTAATACTTAGTCTCCATCACAAACATGTGCATTGTCTCTTTCCCTCACTTGGTCTATCTCGATTTCTCTCGGGGCATCTTTCTATCGCACACACACCTCGTCCCTCAATCTCCCACCCATATAGTCCCCTCACGATCTCGAGGGGATCTCTCTATCACAAACACACCCTCTCTCCCTCCCCATGCGTCCATCTTCTCCATGCGTCCCTCTCGACCTTTGTCCCTTGTTGGCCAGACCTCTATTGGACATGTGCTATAGGGGTGTCTCTCTCCGTTGCAAACAATCATGCACTAGCTATCTTCGTGTATCTCCTCACCTCACTTTTCTATCTCGAAGATGCATGCGTGATATGTTTGCATAAGAAACGAACACACACACTCTCTCTCTCTCTATTTTATCGTTTGTTGTCCCTCTCTCTTTCACACACACACACTCTTTTTGCACACTCACTCATTCTCCTTCACACGCACTTGATCTCTCTCAACTTAGGCACTCTCTTCGGTCCATAGCATATAGATTTATTAAAAAGTCAAACATCACAAAGTTTGACCATGTACGTGGAGAAAAACATTTACATCTAGAACGGCAAACATATATCATTAGATTCATCATGAGATGTAGTTTCGTATGATGTATCTTTGGTATTGTAGATATAAATAATATTTGCATAAACCTAGTCAAAGTTTCCAATGTTTGACTTCTAAAAAATTTATATGCACTGCATTATCGAACGGATGGAGTATCTCTTTCCCCCTCTCAGCTATCTGATGCACCACTCAGCCGTATCGGGGCTCCTCTATCTCTCTCAAACTTTATATCTCCCTGGTTCACACATACACATATCTCGCTCGTGCTACATAGACCCATCTAACACTCACTGCCCTTGTTCTCTCTCTATGTGACACGCACCCCCCCTAAGTACCATAATCTCTCACTAGCCATCAGGAACACACGTATTGTCTCCTTCCATCCATACGTCTATCTCGATATGTCTCGGGGTATCTTCTATCACGCACACAACTTGTCACTCGATCTCCCACCCATGTAGTCCCATCACGATCTCTAGGGGATCTCTCTGTCACAAACATACACTCTCTCCTCCCCATGTCTGCATTTTCTCCACGTCTCTCTCGACATCTCTCCCTTGTATGTCAGACCTCTCTTGGCCATGTGCTTGGGGTCTTTCTCTCTCGGTTGCAAACAACCACACACTATCTCCTCACCTCGCTTCCGCTGTCGAAGATGCATGTGTGATATGTTTGCATAAGACATACACGCTTTTTCTCTACTTTATCGTGTGTTGTCCATGTCTCTTTCACACACGCACACACACTTTTTTCACTCACTCTTTCTATTTCACACACACACTCTCTTTCTCTCTCTCTCTAGTTAGGTACTCTCTCACGTCCATAAACATATGGATGTTTTGAAAAGTCAAACCTCAGAAAAGTTTGACCAGGTATATGTGGAGAAAAACATTTACATCTGGAACGATCATTAGATTCATCACAACATGTACTTACTTCATACTATCATTTATCTTTGGTATTGTAGATATAAGTAATTTATTTATAAACTTGGTCAAAGTTTCAAAAGTTTGACTTTAACAAAAATATGGGCACTACATTATTGAACGGAGGGAGTAGCTCTTTCTCTCTCTCTACTATCTCTCACGGGCCTCCCCTCTCACTCAATCTCTCTATATCGAGGGATTATACGGTCACTGTGTCAGCATATAGCTCCGTATATTGTTTAGTTGACCGGTCAACCAGTCCACATGCGGCCTTGTCAGCTCGTGTTCTCTATCTCCGTGTGTTGGCCCAAGTGGCAGTGGGTGAAAATAAGTAAACTAGAGGCCCATCTGACACGCGGTGAAGTAACAGTAATGCTACACCCACGTAAACTAACGTATGGTTTTTACATAAAAGAGGACGTGGAAACAAAGGATTGGTTCGGTGGGGATGGAAGGGCCCACCCCGTTGAAAATCAGGGGGGGAGAAGAAAAGTAGTTAGGAAGATTACGTAGGTTTAAGTAGCTTTTATGTAGATGTAGGATTATTGGTGAAGTAAACAAAGTTGAAACCACTCGCGGTAGCACCCCACACGCTAGTAAATTGAGGGCACACTTCTTCCGCGTGAAGGACGCACTCGCGCACACTTCACCACTGCGCGACGGCATGCACACAAGGACGCACTCGCGCACACCCAGCACACAATACACACCAAGCACACGTGTACACCAGCGTCGCCGCCGGCTGAGATGGATGGCGAGGCAGCCAACAAGCGGAGGCGGCTTGAGCCAAAACTGCATCCGGCGAGCCTGGACTTCATCAGCAGCCTCCCCGATGACATGCTGCTCGTCATCATCGGCCTCCTCCCCACCAAATCTGCTGTGCGGACCACCCTGCTCCACCGGCGGTGGCGCCCCCTCTGGCGCCGTGTCCCCCTCAACCTCACCGTCGACAGCTGCCTCTGCGATGGGATTGCAAACGCATGGCCGCAGTCTCCAAGATCCTTTCATCGCACCCTGGGCCAGCCAGACGCCTTGACATCCGCATTTTCAGTACCAACTACAAGGTCCAAGCCAAGTTCGACGAGTGGTTCTTATCCCCTGCCCTAGATCAGCTCGAGGAGCTTAGGTTTGAAGCTGGACGATGTCGCTCTCTGCCGCCGTCCGCGCTCCGCCTCACGCCAACACTGCGCCGCGCCAGCTTCAGCTCCTGCTATTTTCCCCAGATTAATGCCGCGCCCGCCCTTCTTCTCCCTCAACTCAAGCAGCTCGCCCTCTTCGACGTTGGCATCTCAAAGAAGGCTATGGAGCACCTGCTCCGCAGTTGTACTGTGCTCGAGTACCTTCGTCTTCGGCAGATCCACGGGTTCATTAGCCTCTACATCGCCTCGACAAATCTCCAATGGATTTATGTGTCTTGCTGGCCCCGCAACATGACATCAATTGGGAAGAGATCACTCCAGCTATTCCACGTTATGGTCATTGAGAATGCACCTTTCCTTGAGAGATTGCTTGTATCTGATCTAGAAGGTCCAACAAAAATCAGGGTCATTGACGCGCCGAAATTGACAGCGTTGGTGTACTTGTCTGCCAAATTCTCCGAACTCTTTATTGGATCCGTAATCGTTTAGGTATAACACTCATCTTCTTCTTCGTCTTCTTGAAATTCACATTTTTAAATTTCTTCTTAATGTATTGATGACTGTCATCCAAAAAATGATTCCCACAAGCTTGACCCAGTCTGTGCGCACTGTGAAGATCTTGGCAATAAAATCTATCGGCCCCAATCTGGATCAAGTTGTTGGATTCCTTACATGCTTTCCGTGCACGGAGAAGCTACTCATCGAGGTGAAACTTCTTTCCTATTAGTAAACGGTAATCACAACATAGCTCAATTCTTTCGTAATTTTCCCAAATTATGATGACAAGTGTAGTGTTCAAAACTGCATCTACGCATTGCACCGAAAGAAATGTTTTTAGTATTTTTTCTCATGTGATCACCTGCATCGTTTTTTGTTGTTGTACTACTAGTAGCCTAGTCTAGTCATAGTGGCAAGTAACTTAGACTAGTAACTCTATGGTTAGCCTAAGAGCAAGTACTACCTCCGTCCTGGTTTACTCTTCGTATTTTGTAGTATCAAAATTTGACCATAGATTTAACTGACAAAATGTTAATGCATGTCACTAAAAATTATATCGTTGGATTCATATTTGAACATAATTTTAAATGGTATAATTTTTGGTGACATGCATTGGCATTTTCGTAGGTAAATCTATGGTCAAAATTTTACACTAAATACGAGGTAGTACAAAAGTGGGCTATAACGGCCCTCCACTATGTAGGCCAAAACACGTGCCAAATTCACTTCTGATGCATTTGGCATCGATGCCCCTCCATTGTTCACCTGGTGCCCCAATATGGATCACCTACTTTGCTCCGGTGCCAAATTAACTCACGCAATGAAAAAACACTTGCGTGGGAGAGGGAGAGGACCGAGGCAATAAAAAAACACTTGTTTGGGAGAGGGAGAGGCTGGTGTAGTTGGTTTGATTGATTTGTTT
The DNA here is from genome assembly GCA_011799875.1 of Thinopyrum elongatum. Classification (NCBI taxonomy): domain Eukaryota; kingdom Viridiplantae; phylum Streptophyta; class Magnoliopsida; order Poales; family Poaceae; genus Thinopyrum; species Thinopyrum elongatum. The sequence continues at coordinate 304,350,856 of CM022303.1, read as the reverse complement.
ATTCATGTGGGTCTGTGTGCACAGCGGTGCCAACTCTCTCACATCGCTAGAGCGGTGCCAAAATCTTTTGATTTGACATCGATGCGTATTATGTGGCATACTTTTGAGAAATATGGCATCGGCCACATAGTGGAAGGCAACAAATGCCCAAGCTCTTCACGTGCTCCTAGGTAAATGAGAGGAAAGAGAAAGAGAGAGAGAGAGAGTGAAAAAATATCACTAGCCTTAGAGCCAACCCTATCGTATGAGTGAATGATATTGGTACCTCTTGATGACATGGCAATCTTATACAGCCAGCTGCTCTAATATGTTCTCTTCTTTTGCAGATAAAAAAAGACCCGAAAGTGAAAAATGTGCTGCACTATAACAATCTCATCGAATGCCTTGATCTCCATCTTACATAAATTGATTTGATCGACTACCAAGGCAGCACATTTGAGATTAAATTGGCCAGGTTCTTTGTTCTGGAGGCATGTGTGCTCAAGGTAATGAGGTTTGGTGTTCTCTGGCGCAACAATGAATGGCGTGCTGATCACCGCAAGTGTCTAAGCCTAAATGACAAAGTCTCCACAGAAGCTAAATTTGTTTTTGAAACATCAAGTCGCCAGATACTAAAAAATTTATTTGCCCATTAGTGACTTGTCAGGGTGGTGGATTTTAGTTTGTACGATAATGCTGCATCCACCTAAAGTAACGAAAGTTCTTACGTAAACTTCCTAATATTTCCCTCTTCGTAGGTGCAGCATTACTCCTAGCATTTGTAATATCAGTTTGAAACTTGTAATAGTACGACTATCCAACACGAGGTACTATGTTACGATAAATGTTCGCGTGCATAGGTGCGGCAATGATATACCCATTACTCGAGTACAATATTTATTATTACCAGCAAGAGGCCCATGCGTTGCACGGAACATCAAGATGCATTTATACGAGCTGTTTATCTTGTGGGAGACGAAGATGAACGAGGGAAAGCCTTATCTGCAAATGTGGAGAGGGGTGCGGTTATCTTTTTGCAAAATTGCCATAGTTTGCTTTCTATCCGTCAGATATAGATCAAACGGTCAATATTGCAGGATGGCAGGCACACCATCATCACCAACTCGGTTTTTTTATAAGAGTTTCTCTATTTCTCTATACTACTCCTATAAAAACCTGAGGGCTCCTTTGATTCAAGGGAATTCTATAGGATTTTTAGAGGATTGGAATCCTTTGAAAATTTTCCTACGTTTGTCCTTTGATTCATAGGATTGAATCCCATAGGAATTTTTCCAATGGAATGTTTTATACTACATTTCATAGGAAATCTAACATCCACTCTAACCTATTTTTACAATTCCTTTGCTTTTCCTGTGAAATCAAATGCTCCTTGCTAATCCTATAAGATTCAAGTGGCCATGACACTCCAATCCTATAATTTTCCTATTCATGCATTTTCAAAATCTTGCTGATCAAAGAGGTCCTGAGTTGGTGATGATGGTGTGCCTGCCATCTTTCACCAATAGCCGTCGGATCTAGATCTGACGCATACAAAGCAAACTGCTGCAGTTTTGCAAAAAGATGCCCGCACTTGTTCCCTATTTACAAACAACTCTACGTCTCTCACAATCAGCCTTATCTCTTCCCCACCACATCTAGAAGTCCATGGAACAATCTGGTGCGATGGCCGCTGCTGGCGCCGTCCACCCCCAATCTTAGTGTTCCGTGCAATGCACGGGCATCTTACTCGTATAAGAAAAGAGTAGAGATACTCGTGGCAACGCACGGGAAATTATGTCGAACATGGCTAGTTGTAAGCAGGCTAGCTCTACAACCATGATGATAGTGACTGCACACGGTGAGGCTGACTTTGGTATGCCGAACACGACGCCTACACTTAGGTGTCATCTCCTGCGCAGGGTCTTGTCACTTCACTGTGATGAGCAACACGTAATAATTTTACCAATGGGTAGTACAGTACTACTACATTGGTAGTACTACTACTAGTCTTGTACCACCGTCTGGATTTAGTAGTACTACCACATCCGTCTGGATTTAGTATTTGACTAGCAATATCTAGTAATGCATGTCACAAAAAATATACTACTCCCTCTGTAAATAAATACATGGAGTATTGTTTTATTCTGTTTTGAACATAGTTCCCGATGATATTATACACTCTCCCTTCCGGTAGATGGCTCAAATCTAAAATCTCATCAATCAGACTACTATTGTACTCACCGAGCGGTCAGCTTGGTAAGCTACCAACAAAAAATTGCAATCAAAGACTACTATTGTACTCCCTCCATATTGGTGCATTAGTCACGTTACGAAAACCAAATAATCCCAAAACTTTTAGGCGCGGTGCATTAACTACCCACCTCATTCCCTGTTTTTTGCCACGAAAAAAGAAATCACCCAATAGGAGATGTGGGGTGCGTATGCATTCAATGACTTGAGACTACTTAGCACAACATGCAGTGCTCAATTCTCTTTATGCAATGACATTAATTACAAAATACTACTCCTACCTCCGTCCTGGTTTATTGGTCCCCTTATTATTTTGTGCCAAATTTTGACCATAGATTTAACTAAAATAATAATAATGCATGTCACCAAAAATTGTATCATTGGATTCATATTTGAACATAGTTTCCAATGATATTATTTTTTGTTACATGCATTAACATTTTATTAGTTAAATCAAAGGTCAAAACTTGGCGCAAACTGCCAAGGGGACCAATAAACCAGTAAACATCAAAGTTCTCTCGTTTTGCCCCAACTTGGTCTCGTTGAGATGACTATACTGCACCGGCACGGAGGGAGGGCCGAGGAGCAGATGGCCAACACACATGTGAATGCAACGCAGTCAGCACTTCTCATATAAAGGCTCCCCGGCAGTCCAATCTACGAAATCCTACGCACCTATGCACCCTAACCAAGGGCAAGAGTGATCACTCCAATCGCAAGATCAGTTGACTAGAAGCTAGACCCATGGAGGCGATGAGCGCGAGCATCAGCCGGTGGTGCCAGATGGTCCACGACGCTGGCCTGCGGCCCGACATCGAGGAACGTCTCCAGGTCGTGCTTGAGGCCGCCAGGGCGAGAGGCCTCTTGGACGACAGCTTCGTCTCCTTGTTCGACGAGGTCCTCATCGGCTTCCTCGACAAGTACACCATTGGCAAGAAGCTCACAGACGACCTTGACGTACGCCTCCAGCCCACGTACCCAGGCTCTGCGATGCTCGCCACCCTCAACGGCCTCTATGGTGACAACCTCTTTGATGCACTGGTGGGCCTGCGACTGCCCGCCGTCGCGCCGGAGAATGTCCCCCTTGAGGTCGCGCTCACCACGCAGCGACTGGCGCAGCATGACACCATCGACATAATCACCCACGTCTACGCACAAATCGTCCACAAGGACTACTACGTGCAAGAGGAGGACGATAGGACGCTGGCCTTCTTGGACCGCAGGGCAACCTTGCATGACATTGTTCAAAAACACGTTGAGCTTGCCGCCAACGCCGCTGCTCCTCACACGTCGGTTGGTGACCCGGCGCACTAGGGCGTGAGGATGTCATTGATGGATCCGTATGTATCTTTATCTTTCCGTCAATTCCATGTAGTAGTATATTGTACTAGTAATTATCTTAACTTTCGCATCAACTTCATAATTTTCATACGTACTCCATGCATGAACCGCGCCAGAACCAAACTTCTCATTACACTAGGGAAAATCGTTATTTCTATCTATTGGTCGCGCCATGGAGCAGAACCAAATTTTACAAGTTACAAGTTCAAAAGGAAAAGCCTGCCGTGTTCGCGTCGCACCCCCACACGGTTGGTCCGGCATGCCGCTCAAGGGGGAATGCATGCTGTGTTGCATTTTCACTTACAAGTGGGACCACAGTTGAGCAAACTGACTATCGGCAAACCCCCACCCCGCCCACCACGCGATTGCTGAGTTAGAGAAAACATGAGGGAGAAGAGATAGCTGTAGCACGGACTCCAAGAAAATTGGTGTCAGATGGGACTCGTGTGGGTGGCATGTGCCGTACTGCTAGACGTGAATGCTAGTTATGGCCCATGCCACCCCACTATATCGAGGTGCTGGTTACGTAGAGCGAACACATTATCTCTCCAGGAGTACGGTACACCACTAGTACTACTCACATTGTCGCGAAATTTCCTGGAGTCCGTGCTCAGCCCTCCTCTCTCTCTCTCTTCTCAGCCAGCCAGTAGACGCGCGGAGTGCGCCCATCATCTGTTTGCTCACATGCGGTCCCACATATCAGTGAAAACGCAAGACGACCCACTGAACTTGCACATCTTTCACCTCGACGTGCTGGTGATGAAAAACAAATCCAATAAAGATCTTCGGTGACCACTTTTGGAGTTACTCAACAGTAAGATTCTATTTACAGTTTAACCCAAGATGCACATCACGTGGCTTCAACTAGCACTCCATTTTCTTGCATGACACGACCTAGATGCTGGATGTCCCACGTGTCGGCAAAAGGAGGAAGAACTCGACCAAATATTCTCCACATTTAGACCGGAGGAGTAGAAAACACGGCAAGCCCTGTGCCTACATCATACTACATACAAGCCCACCTCACGCAGTCACGCTATGACCATATTTATCAGCCTCCGTGTGACACCTAGCTCTAGTTGATGGTATACGACTACTAGGACTAACTATTGCACTAGCATACTCCACTATTAGGTTGGCTCTATGTGATGTGGCAACTTCATATAACCGGATGCTGGCTATACTACTACGGTACTCACACTCCAAGAAGTGACTCGAAAACCATTCATAAATTGAGTTTATGACATGCATATGCAAATGTACCATTCATTACATACAACAAGTCATCAACACACAACGACAACGAGGATACATGTTGGATTATAGATTATTTCCAACAAAACATTCTAGTAAATAGTAAAGTTTTTATCACACAACAAATAACAAGCAATGAAATGAACTTCATCTCAACCAATCCTCGGCATTGGAAATGCTTGCTTTGAACCATAAGTAAGCCTCTGGGAAGGGGAAGCTTTTGTCAATATCGAGACCAACGCAGGACTCATCATCCAGGCTGAAGCGGCCTATATCAGGACGCATATTGTGATAGCCAGGGTAGGGAACCATAGCAATGTCTGAGGTATAGATACAGTTGCTTCTCATAAATGGTAGTAACATTGTGCCAACAGCAGCTGGATCGCCTTTCACCATCATTGGATAGTTTTGTCCAAGGAAGAGCGAGTTTTCTCCAAGACTATCAATACGGAACCAGGCAGAAGGTACTGGCGCTAGCACACTAGTATCCATCCCGAATACCCTGGAACGGATGTTGGAATAGGTCCGGAGAGTGCGACCATGGGAGATAACACCTGCTTCCTTAGTAACATCAGCAGTGCCCTGTATACATACAAGAAGAGGTGATCCATCGGAATAAGTTGCCAGGCGCCACTGAGTATGTAGGTCCTGCTCGTCCTCATGCTCGTGATCATCACCATCGTCATCTCCCCCTTGGTTATAATTTTTTTCAAGTATAGGTGGTGGAATGTTCACAGGACCTTGGAAACACAAGAAGGTTAATTAGTACGGGGATACTAACTCGCATGCACGTGGATGAAATAATTCTAATTACGGTGGAAGACAAATGTACCGAAACAATAAGGATTCCATGCAAAACAGTGCCACGAGTGGTGGCAGCAAACACAAGACTGTCGTATTGAATTGCATCACAGTACTCATCCGTGTACAGAAATTGATTTTTGAGCAATATCCATCGAGGCGTGGAAGTAAGGACGGCAACAAGCTTGTCGAAGATAGCAACAACATGATAGTTCATGTAATCCCAAGAGCGGTTGGGAACTCAACAAATTGCTATCTTCTATAGACGACAGCCACCATGATCGTATTTGAACCTACGTAGATCATCTGTGTGCTCAACCTCAGGGCACTCTGAGATTTTTGGAAGTGGAACCCGGTGACGAGTGTACACATTCACAAGTTCCCACTCGCAGTTGTACCCAATATAAACAACCCAATCTCCATTTGCGCCTGCCCAGGCCTTACCCTTAAGTGATGGCATCTTAACATCACACGTATCATTATCAAGTGGCATCAACTTGCACAAGGCAAGGCTTCCGTCGTCCCCGCACCAGCGAGCAGGGTCATGGCGAAGAAGATAGGGGAGATCAAACCACTCCTGGACCCTTGGGTTCTTTGTAATTATGTTATTTGTTGAGTCGAGAATGGTCTTGAACGAACCTGCCATGCTAGCCGAGGTGATGACGTCGCACCGATCAATGAGTTCCTCCACCACATCATCTTTCAGATCGGGGCAAGAATAACGGGGTCGTTTCCGGCCTGTTCCCTCCATTTGAGAAGACAATCGAATAATGGCAGAAGGAAGGGTGAAGGCAAATGGAGGGAGGAAGAGCGTGCGACAGTAGTTCCAAATCAAGAGGGAAAGGCGAAGAGGCGATGGACGGTTGCCACGGTACAGGAAGAGGCGCCGCGGCCTACATAGATGTCCGTTCGGAAATTGTACAAGAGGACTCGCCCTCGTCTCACTGACATGTTAGAACGGGACCACATGTCAACGAAACATGGTGTGTCATTTCTCGTGCAAAATGCGATCTGGCCGCGTTGGCCCGAGGTGCCGCATTATTTCTCGACTTTATTTTTTTAATGGCGTGCCATTCAGTTTTGAAGCACGACTAACTTGTACTGTATGCAGAGAAAATATAAACTACTCTACCACTACTCCACCTCTAGTACTAGTATCAAAAAAGATATATAGGCTGGAGCTTCAGCGCTTGCTTGCTAAGGGCTGCCCACTTGCTTCTCACACTATCACCCTCTCTCCAGATCTAAAAAAGACGGCAGTGCCCCTCTCTCTCCCTCCTCACCAGTGGTCACAGATCTGCCGGGGAAGAAAAGGACGTGCAGCGTTGACGCACTCATCATCGGCGAGCGAGGTCACGCACTGACGACAAGGCCGTCCTCTCAGGCCTAGTGCCCGTGCGGGATGGCCTTCGTCCCCAACCTCATTGCCGTAGTGTGTGCGGAGGACGATGACCACGAGCGAAGCCACTTCCCGCCGACCCTCAGGTATGCTACCTCTTTTCGAACCATACCCTTGTTCTATTCCCCATCTGCCACGTCGCTGCATGTGGACCTTTTTCCACTCCACCATCTCCCCAATTTGCTATCCTCTGCTCTGCTGGTCACGCAAACAAAAACCTTAATTTGCACTATTAAAGGAAACCCTACTTCATGCAGACTAATCCATGTCTGGGTTGAATAAGGAAAGGAAGGGAGAAAGTACTGTCGAAGAGACTAGGCATCGAACCCGCTTCTAGGTTGAAAAGGGGGAAATCAGTAGCTAAGGAATGAGTCTCGTGTCTCTTGATTGAAAAAGGGTAGAAAGGCATGACAACGCAATAGAGAATGACCAGGTCGATCGGTTTGTTGTCCTCACATAGGAAAAAGGTGGCTAAAGAGAACAAAAATGGGACGTAATCCACATATGCTGCCTGGATATTTGTTGCTCTGGGCAACCATCCCTCCCTCACCACTCTATGCGTCCGTGGAGGTACATCATACTGGTGCGCCCACTGTCCGAATGGGCCTCCCATGCTCTTATTGCCACTTTTTTGCTGTTAGTATAACGCCAGCAGTAAAGTCAAGCAATGCTACTGCTAAAGTGATGTCACACTTAACTAATACCACACTCAGTCTAATGCCACCGATAAATTTAAGCAATGCCATTTAATGTCACTGGATTATTTCAGGGTTAGCTGTTGATTGTGGATGTACTACCTCCGTCTCGGTGTATAAGTCATTCACGTAGTTCTAGGTCGACAATTTAACTATCTAAATATGTATTATATGTGACAAAAAATATATTTAGAAACTACATTTGTGTAGAAATCTAGTGATGTACTTTTCATGACATATAACACATATTTAATTCCTCAAATCGATGACCTAGAACTACGCAAATGACTTATACATCGGGACAGAGGTAGTATTAAAGATTTTTCAGCTAAGGCATTCTAATGTTGTTGCACAACCAGTATACCAACGATGAAACTTGTTACTACCTTCAGATTTTTGCACCGTTAATGCTTATAGATTACATACCTCACTTTCATGAGGTAAGTCAATTTTTTTGTACAGTGTCACTAAAATGCCAAGGCGTTGATGTCATTTAATTTTGGTTAAACTGCACAAAAAATTATGAAGAGAAGAGGAAAGGTCAAGAGTGGGCACCTCCTCCTCCGGCTGTTTTCTTGATTCAGTTGATCAAGTTTTTATGTTTGATCGATTATCAAGATTGGGATAGCAATTTTTCAAGTCCCCTCAAGTTTGAAATGATATTTACCTTGAAGGTACATGGTTTGCAATTTTTTTTATACTGTCATTAGTTAATAATGCTAGTTACCTTCAGACTTTTGTATTTGGTTTAATGCTGTTCACAGCTAGTATACCAATGCTGAAACTTGTTACCTTTACATTTTGTATAGTTAATTCTTATAGAAATCTTCCAGTGCTAGCTTATGGAAATCTGTTCAGTAAAACCATTGTACTGTACCCCGTAATAAAAAAACTACTCTACTGTTGCACTAGCCACTGGATTAGTGTATATTTGTACTATTCGAATGGTGTTGCATTAGCGTATGGACATATATAAGGTGTGGCAAGCTTTCAGATATGTGCTCAAGAAAACTACTACCTATTTTTCTAAATACTAGACGTTTGGGTACTTTAAATTGAACTGCGAAAACATCTTATATTAAGGAACAGAGGGTGTAGAGTTCACTCAAATTATGCCGGTAAAGCTAGTGACACCTTTGTTAAAATTAATGTTCATTATGTTATCGGAGGAGGTCTGCATGTTTGTTTCTAATGCCTGTCGATCACATACCTGACATCATGATGTAATGGTAAGTCATTGCTTTTTGTACAGTGTCACTGAATTGTCAAGGTGGTGATGGCGTTTTATTTTAGTTGAACTGCACAAAATATGCTTAAAAGAAGAGGAAAGGTCAGGAATGGCTCAATCTTTCAGAAAATACTATATTTGCCTTCCTGACATCAGCCGCTGTTGCCTTATTTATTGCTTCAAAAAGGTGGTTAGAAATAGTCTTGCTACCTTTTCCCATTAAGAAATTGGAATGCTTATATTTGTGAGTCTATGCTTCAACTAGTGCCAATTTTATAGTAATCACACTTTTAATATCTGTGCAAACAGGGATGCTTGATTTTAGTGGAACTGCACAAAAAGTCCAAATGGTTCAACATTATGAGCATGTTTTCTTCCAAACTGGTATATCCAATTGGTGGCACTATGAGCTGTTCATTACGAAGGTACATGGTTTGCTACTATCTTGCTACTCTTTTTGTACTGTCATTAGATAGTAATATTAGTGGTTTGCCTGTGAATTTATTGGCAGGGTGGACCAACATTGGAGGTGCAGGACATGATTTAATGATAGGATGCTCAATTTTGGTTGTACCGATTTCACCTCTTCCATCACTGCGAACATGGATATCCTTGGTCTGATGAAGAATAGGCACTACATTTCTGCTCTGTACCAGCAAATCAATTCAGTACGAAATTGTCCAGGGCAAAACATGACAGTATCAAATTGTCCAGTGAAAAACATGACAGACGGTAAGGGGAAACGACTAGAAGAGACATGTTTAAACCGAAAATACAAGGTGCGGTATATGTTTACTAGCTGCTTGATATTTGTGCAGATAGATGTATGCCCATTGCTATTTGGCAAACAAACAAAGTGACCTCAATTTTGGTGGAACTGCACAAGATAATAGTATAGTCACTGCATGCAGTGCCATTTGAAAATAGACACAGAAAGATTGGATAGTCACTTCATGGACTGCACAAAAGTAGTACTGTACTATTTATCGGCCAACACTAGGTGCTTCATTGCTTTGGTCTGATTATACAATGGGCATCATTTTTCCTAAGTTAAAGTTTGTATTCCGAAAATAGTCTCGCCGTGTGATCGAGAGAAGACCAAATCATATTGCAGTGGATGTTCCTCCATCATGTGTGGTTCATTCTCATGGTTCCAGCTGTTGGTGAAACCACTTACGTTTGCAAGAGGAATTGTAGACTTCACAAACAAATTTGTCTTTCACTCTGTACTGAATATTGGCCCAGAGAAGCATCCATGTTAGTAGCAAGAACATATGTTTTTTTCTAGATCTTTGCTTTTGGAGCTACATATTTGTATATGATCTGTGAATCATTGAGATGCATTAACATGTTGATCTTATGTATGGGAATCATACTAGTTGGTTGTGAATTTGGGCTACTAATGTGAACATATTACAATGCCAGGCCTGTGAGTCTCGTGTGAACATTTCGAATGAATCGACTCTTACTACTATGCACAACATGATCCTTATTTCTGTGTGCTCAGTGTTTACAAGTTACTAGCAGTTCCTTATTTCTGTTCGCTCAGTGTTTACAAGTTACTGATCGATCACTAGCTAGCCTACTAATACGCTCCTGGCAGTTTTAGTTGCGACGCAAGATCCGAAGGTGGCAGTTTTTTGAATAAAAATGCCTACCTCTGAAGAAACTGACATGCTGTTCTGAAGAAAATGCCATGTGAATCTGAAGAAACTGCCAGCAAAAACGTTCGCAAATGCCTTATCTCCCAGCGAACGTTCATCAGCTATTGCGATCCTACACGTACACTATCCGACCGACTCGATCATACGCGATTAACCAACGGATCATGCATGTACCTCATCTGGATGAATTGAGCGCACTCGTTTGACCGTCATGCTGACGTGCGACCCAGCACGGACGGGACGCACCACTGACGGGACGGGACAACACAGTCATAATTTCAGTTTTTCTAGTTTTCCACAGCAAGCTGGCACGCGAAGCCATGCCTGCTTATGCATTGAATTCCGATGCCCGTCGTGTTTCCCGCAACACGCTGGTTCACCTACCTTCCGCCTATAATTACTAGTTCCCGGCGTTCTCCGGTGGCACCATCACCCAACTCACCCTATCCTCATAAGCCCCCACCGGCCCGACGTCGCTCGCCACTTGCCCTCGCTCTTACCATGTCCGTCATGCCCCCACCCGTCCGCAATAGGTGACGCCGGAGGCGGTCACCACCGGAACTAGTGCTTGATTTTTCACCGGAAGGCAGACAGAGGGAAGAGGCATTCTATCGGTCTTTAGATGGCAATGCGGAGTATGAGGACTTGTTGGAGCGCGACCGCCTGGCGAAGGAGCAGCGTATCACCGATTTGCGCCACCAGCGGGGCATGGAGCAGCAGGGCACTGACGCTCTGAGTCGCGAGCATAGCGCCCGCAACTGGGCCGACTACGTGGAGGCCGGCGCCCGGCAAATAGCCCTAGAGGCTGTTGGGAACGCACGCGTTCGCGATGCCGAATTTTACTACCATCTCATCAAGTGGGTTTCCCGCTTAGAAGCCGAAGCTTCGGTGGACCACGCCGGCATGGAAAGGGCCAACGCGCACGAGCAACGCGCCCTATCACACCTCTGGCAAGTCCGAGGTGAGGAGGAGGACGTCGGTGCCAGGGTTTAGCGTGTACCGCACATGGCTGCCGGCATCGTCTAGTTAGCTAAGAGTAAGTTAGTACTTGTACACTACTAGAGTATTAGTGGGAGTAGATAGTTAACCTGGCTATGATGGTTGTCAACGTGGAAGTTCAGTACTCTATATCTGGATCAGACTTGTTACTTTGCTCCGAATGTTGAACTTTCCGTTTGAACATATGGAATGGACTGTTATTTTTTTAAATGGGTTGTATTTGTCCGCCACGGGTTTAGAGGCTGACTTGTGGGCCTACTAGGTTGACGCGTACACAATCAGGAGATGATTGTACGTGGAGAGGATGACAGTAGGGACCCACCAGGGTCATGGCAGTACGCAAGCAAGTGCCTCCTTATTTCAAGCCAAAAAAATGGTTCCTCCTAATGGATTTCTGACATCTGGGTCCCATGCCATTGTCAACGTAGTCAATAAATGAGAGAATTGCACAACGAGCGGCTGACACCAGGGACCCAGTAGCTCGCCCAGTTCTTTCTGTTTTTGAGACGGAAGCAGGGTGTCAACTAGGCTGTGCGGGGCACTCTGGCCTATCTAGCCAGCCTTTTATTTTATGTTTACCACAAGACCAGCCGAGTAGTTTTTTTCTTTCTGAAAATGGCTAGCCCAATTTTTTTGTTCTTTTGCAGAATACCCAACCGAGGCCTACTTGCTTTGTCAGCCCTGCTAGGCTACAAATCTTTCAAGACGAGGAGAGTTTCATTCGGCTTGCCCAGAAAATGGGCTATCAGTAATGAGAAATGGGATGTACATTTTTAAAACACATCAGACCGGCAATTAGTTCCAATTTTTTTCATTTCAAGATTTTAAATTCCATTGATTTTCATGCGTGGACAATTATTTGGATTTTATATTGATATAAATTTATTTTTCAAATTAGTTTTAATGTGACTCAAAATTTCGGGATTAAAAACAGTTGGGACCGCACCGAAATATGCAAATTTTTGTATAATTGGCCACAATATGGGCTGTAATGCTAACAAAAAGAATATGGGCTCCAAAAAAATCCTTAAGAATTAGCAAATGGGCTGTAAATTATTAGAAATAATGGCAGATGGGCTGTATCCTATTTTCCACACATTTGAGGCTGACTTGTGCGCCTACTATAGGTTGACTCGTACGCTTTCCTAAAAAAAAGGTTGACGCACACGCAACGCCATGTCAACTTAGTCAACACACGAGAGCAGTGACTGTTGGATGTCCATCCAACGGCCGTCGTGCTTCTTCAATCTCTGCTCTTCCTGCTCCAGCCGCTCAAACAAGCGCCGGTGGGACTGCCTGCTCCCTCCTCCCGCGTCCGGCTGTGCTGCCGCGCAGGCCTCACCGCCCCATCGTACTCCCATCGCTGGCCTAGCCATCCCTCTACTCACCCAGACCTCCTATTATTCTCCGGTGACGGCAGCCTCACACTGCAGCTGAAGCAGTAAACCCTTGTACTCCCCTCCGCATGGGAAACAACTGCCGAGTCTTCCCCGGCTCCTGGTCATTCCCTTCCTAGGCCTCGCCGTCGTCCCCGCCTTGGTGCTCTCGACGCAGCGTGGTCAACGTGGTCAAGGAACGACTTCCATCGAAAGAGGACTGTACGTGGAGAGGCTGATAGCTGGGTGCACGGCCGCAGCAAGGAAGTGCCTCCTTATTACGCGCAAAATAATGATTCCTCCGCCTGACAGCGGGGACCCACCGGAAGGGCCTCTGTATTTCGCGAAAAAAACATTCCCCCCACTGACAGCTCGGACCCACCAGCTATATCTTCGAACGCAAGGAAGTGCCTCCTTATTACACAAAAAAAATGAATACCCTAACTGCTAGGTGGGACCCACCATATTTGAAGGCTGACTTGTGGGCCTACTAAGTTGACGCGGACGCAGGGCTTTGTCAACTTAGTCAATATAAACGATTCTAGCTGCGGTGACCATACAATGTCCATCCAACGGTTGTCATGCTTCTTCAACCTCTGGTCTTCTTGCTCTAGCCGCCCAAACCATCGCGGGCCGTGCCTCCTGCTCCTGCCTCCCGTGGCCGGCTGTGCTGCCGCGCAGGCCTCACTGCCCCCTCCTACTCCAACCTCTGGCCAGGGCATCCCTCTACTCACCCACAACCCCTATTATTCTGCGGCAACGGCAGGCTCACACCGCAGCCGAACCAGTCAACCCTCGTACTCCTCTCCGCGTGGGCATCCACTGCCGCGTCTTCCCTGGCTCTGTGTCGTCCCCTTCCTAGGCCTCGCCTTCGTCCACCGCCTTGGTGCTCTCGGCACGGCGTGGTCAACGTGGTCAAGGAATGACTTCCATCGGAAGAGGACTGTACATGGAGAGGCTGACAGTTGGGTCCACGGCTGCAACAAGGAAGTGCCTCCTATTACGCGTAAAATAATTATTCCTCCACCAGACAGCAGGGACCCATCCGGAAGGGACTCTGTATTTTGCGAAAAAAATGTTTCCCCCCTGACAGCTAGGACCCACCAGCTACATCTTCGCATGCAAGGAAGTGCGTCCATACTACGGGCAAAAAAAGTGATTCTTCCCCCTGACAGCTGGGACCCACCAGCTATATCTTCGCACACAAGGAAGTGCGTCCTTATTCTCCCTGACAGCTGGGACCCATCCGGTCGAAGCGTACATAGCGTTGTCGCGAATGTGTACGTACATACTGGTCGATCGGTCTCTCTGCAGCGATGAATTGTGGCCGAGTAAGGAGCGGCACGTGTCGTAGTAGAGGCGCGGACGTAGCATGTCACGCAGTCCCGTCTATATCGTGTACACGTACGTACAGCCACACTGCAAGAAAGTAAATATGACTACATACGTACATACGGGCGGGGTCTCAAACGCGTACAGCGATGTCGTCCTGTTCATCGGCAGCCAACCGGCTGGGTTGCAACGGAGGAAACACCGTCGTGTTCATCGAGAGGCAACGGAATACGTCGTGTTCATCGGGAGCCAACCGGCTTGGACGGAACAGCCGAAACAAGGTCCGGCGTACCGCAGAACAGAGGAAACGGGCCTTCTATTCGACCGCGTACGGTCAAAATGGGGTCCTGTTCATCAGGAAGGGTCTGGTGTACCGCAAAACGAAGGAAACGGACTTGTGTTCGAGTGCCTATGGTCGAAACGGGGTCCTGTTGATCGGGAGGGGTGTGGCGTACCGCAAAACGGAGGAAACGGACTTGTGTTGGAGCACCTATGGTCGAAACGGGGTCCTGTTCATCCACCGTCTACTGCCACGCTCCAGCCTCCACGGCTACTGTTCATCCACTATCGACCTCCTCCAGCCTCCATGGGCTACTGTTCATCCATGAGGTACTGTTCATCCAGCCTCCACCGGCTGCTGTTAGTAGAGCCTCCATGGGATCCTGTTCATCCACCCCCAACAGGCTGGGGTGCGGCGGCCTCCTCGGGGTCCTGTTCATCCAGCAGCAACGACCTACTACCACAGGGTCCTGTTCATCCAACCCCCACCAGGAACTGTTCATCCACAGCCAACCAACCGGCTCGACTCACCACGTCTCGACTCGTTATACATACCGCGCGCACGGTAGCAACGGTCACTGTTCATCGAGAGGCAACCAACACCGGCTGGCTACGTCTCGCACGGGGGCTCGATCGGCTTCAGTAAGCAGCAGTGTCGATCGCTCGGTTCAGTTAGCAGCAGCAGCGAAGGAATCGCTCGATCGGGTTCAGTCAGTAGTGAATGAATCGCTCGGGTTCAGTTAACAGCCAAGGGATCGATCGCTCGGGTTCAGTAACGTGGGATCGCTCGGGTTCAGTTAGCCAACGCCTCGCTCGGCCCCGACGACCCACCGTAACTGAGAACTCCCCGATATTTTCCTCGCCCTCGCTTCTACCATGATTTTTTCCGTCATGGACGGCCCAAAGAATGTCATGCAGCTGCGTCTCCGGCCCGTCTAGGACGAAAAGCCCATTTTCTGTCATGATTTTTTGTCATAGAAGTAGGATCCCAACACATCTATGATGATACATACTTTTGTCATAAATATCATCATAGAAGTGTCATAAGCATGACAGAAAAAATTCGTTCGACCCATAATGTCACAGATGTGTCTCTTTTTTTTGTAGTGGATAGCCAAGTTGCACCCTTATAATCGAGATCCCAAGCAATAATCAATCAAGCAGGAAGTAGGCTATTACCTCCATCGTGAGGGGCCGAACCTGGGTAAATTCATGTCTCTCGATTCCGATCAACCCCGTTCAAGCTACTACCTTGCGGCAATGGCCTCACGACTAAGTTCTTTCATGAGGACATCTGCCATGACAAAACCACAATAGAGTGGGCCTTCCTGATTCCATCGATAGTAGCCCCCGGCCCCATCGCTTCTAGGAAGACTTTTCTGAGGAACGGTTTGTTGAGACGCAGGGGTGGGGCCCTATAGAAGGGAAGCCATCATGAACACCTATTGGCAGACACCAGCGGGGGGATCCTGCCTGATGGTGTCCCAGATAGGGGAGTGCTAACCACATCGGCTTCGAGGCATGGGATGGGCCGAGGACCCCCAAACAACAAACCAGTAGGCCACATTTGTCAAGCCCCATGAAGCAATCAAGATGGAATCCTCCGAAGACTTGGCACATACTCTAAGGCACAGATGCAATCTTCGGCATGTTTATCTCCAGATGTAGCTGACCTACATGTAACCCTAGGTACCCCTGGTGTCTATATACGCTTAGGGGTTTAGACCATAGAGGCTAACTCATTCATACACAATCCTGAGGTAGACCAACTTGTACTCTTTACCCCATCCATAATCAATACAACAAAGCAGGACGTAGGGTTTTACCTCTTCGAGAGGGCCTGAACCTGGGTAAACACCATGTACCCTCTCTATCCTGTTACCATCATGCCAAGGCTACCGGCTCGGGACCACATACCCAAGATTTGCCAGATTCGACTCCGTCATTGGTGGCCCATGCAAGTCCCTCTACATAGCCGAAGCGGCTCGATGGCTTGCCTTCAGAACGACGACGACATCGACTGTGGCATGACTTTCTCCCCGAGAAAACTCTTTGTCTTCGGCAGTGTCACGCTTTACGCCGATTCGACTAGCCACCTCGGCCAGATCAAAAATCTCGCTCCAGGGCAGATCATCAGATTTGGGAATCTGGAGTACGGTGCGGAATCCCATGGTGTTCTCACATTTTCGGGCTGGGTGTCAGACCAGGTCGAAGACCACACTGACACGCCCATCCAGATCTCGGATTCAATCTCGGATTAGGACCACGGCATGGATCATACCTCGGATCCGGCCTTAAGCCCGGAGCTGAGCATTACAACGATGGATCAGACATCTAGCTTGACAGACGAAGACCCCGAGACAATGTCAGATTGGATCTCGAGCAAACTCCAGCTAAGCCCAACCTTCAATCAGAATATGTGCGAGGCTGACAAGGCATTTTTGAATGAGATGTTATATCGGATTCAGAACCTGGTAATCTCGGATGATCGGACCTTGGTGGATGATCAGATCTGGGAAAAATCGGGAGAAGCTGGAATTTTCATCCCACCCTCCACCCACCTAGTCACTACTGTCGAGGACTTAACTGACATTCTAGCCAGTTCCTCTGAGGATGCAACCGATGTAGATCGAGATGTCAGTGAGATGTCAGATACAGCTCCGCTAACAGCCATCAATCACACTCGCAGGTGGGAAATAACCTCCACCTACGATGTTTGATGTCCCACAAGTATAGGGGATCAATCGTAGTCCTTTCGATAAGTAAGAGTGTCGAACCCAACGAGGAGCAGAAGGAAATGACAAGTGGTTCTCAGCAAGGTATTTTCTGCAAGCACTGAAATAGTCGGTAACAGATAGTTTGATAGCAAGATAATTTGTAACGAGCAAGTAACGGTAACGGTAAATAAAGTGCAGCAAGGTAGCCCAATCCTTTTGTGGCAAAGGACAGGCCAAAATGGTCTCTTATGATAAGCAAAGCGTTCTTGAGGGTACACGGGAATTTCATCATATCACTTTCATCATGTTGGTTTGATTCATGTTCGCTACTTTGATAATTTGATATGTGGGTGGACCGGTGCTTAGGTGTTGTTCTTACTTGAACAAACCGCCTACTTATGATTAACCCCCTCGCAAGCATCCGCAACTACGAGAAAAGTATTAAGATAAAATCTAACCATAGCATTAAACTTTTGGATCCAAATCAGTCCCTTACGAAGTAGTGCATAAACTAGGGTTTAAGCTTCTGTCACTCTAGCAACCCATCATCTAATAACTACTCCACAATGCATTCCCTTAGGCCCAAATATGGTGAAGTGCCATGTAGTCGATGTTCACATAACACCACTAAGGGAATCACAACATACATATCATCAAAATATCGAACACATATCAAGTTCACATGATTACTTGCAACATGACTTCTCCCGTGAACTCAAGAACAAAAATAACTACTCACCAATGATAATCATGCTCAAGATCAGAGGGGTATTAAATAGCATAATGGATCTGAACATATAATCTTCCACCAAATAAACCATATAGTAATCAACTACAAGATGTAATCAACACTACTAGTCGCCCACAAGCACCAATCTAAGGTTCCGGTACAAAGATTGAACACAAGAGATGAACTAGGGTTTGAGTGGAGATGGTGCTGTTGAAGATGTTGATGGAGATGGCCCTCCCAAAGATGGGAGAGTTGCTGGTGATGATGATGATGATTTCCCCCTCCGGGAGGGAAGTTCCCCCGGCGGAATCGCTCCGCCGAAGGGCAAAAGTGCTCCTGCCCAATGATAACCCACAAGTATAGGGGATCGCAACAGTTTTCGAGGGTAGAGTATTCAACCCAAATTTGTTGATTCAACACAAGGGGAGCCAAAGAATATTCTCAAGCATTAGCAGCTGAGTTGCCAATTCAACCACACCTAAAAGACTTAATATCTGCAGCAAAGTATTTAGTAGCAAAGTAGTATGGAAGTAACGGTAACGGTGGCAAAACTAACAGTAGCAGTTTTGTAGCAATCGTAACAGTGGCAACGGAAAAGTAACTTAGCAAAGATCAATATGTGAAAAGCTCGTAGGCAATGGATCAATGATGGATAATTATGTCAGATGGCATTCATCATGCAACAGTTATAACATAGGGTGACACAGAACTAGCTCCAATTCATCAATATAATGTAGGCATGTATCCCGAATATAGTCATACGTGCTTATGGAAAAGAACTTGCATGACATCTTTTGTCCTACCCTCCCGTGGCAGCGGGGTCCTATTGGAAACTAAGGGATATTAAGGCCTCCTTTTAATAGAGAACCGGACCAAAGCATTAGCACTTAGTGAATAAATGAACTCCTCAAACTACGGTCATCACCGGGAAGTGTCCCGACTATTGTCACTCCAGGGTTGCCGGATCATAACACGTAGTAGGTGACTATAACTTGCAAGATAGGATCAAGAACACAAATATATTCATGGAAACATAAAGGGTTCATATCTGAAATCATGGCACTCGGGCCCTAGTGACAAGCATTAAGCATAGCAAAGTCATAGCAACATCAATCTTAGAACATAGTGGATACTAGGGATCAAACCCTAACAAAACTAACTCAATTACATGGTAAATCTCATCCAACCCATCACCGTCCAACAAGCCTACGATGGGATTACTCACGCACGGTGGTGAGCATCATGAAATTGGTGATGGAGGATGGTTGATGATGACGACGACGATGATTTCCCCTCTCCGGAGCCCCGAACGGACTCCAGATCTGGTCTCCCGAGGAAGAACAGGAGGTGGCGGCGGCTCTATATCGTAAAACATGATGAATCCTTCTCTTTGATTTGTTTCTCCCCGAACGTGAATATATGGAGTTGGAGTGAGGTCGGTGGAGGTCCAGGGGGCCCACAAGGACAGAGGGCGCGCCCTGGGGGGTGGGCGCGCCCCCCACCCTTGTGGAAAGGGTGTGGGCCCCCTTCAGTTTATTCTTTCGCCAATATTTTTTATTTATTCCAAAAATGATCTCCGTGAAGTTTCAGGTCATTCCGAGAACTTTTATTTCTGCACAAAAATAACACCATGGCAATTCTGCTGAAAACAGCGTCAGTCCGGGTTAGTTCCATTCAAATCATGCAAATTAGAGTCCAAAACAAGGGCAAAAGAGTTTGGAAAAGTAGATACGATGGAGACGTATCAACTCCCCCAAGCTTAACCCATTGCTTGTCCTCAAGCAATTCAGTTGACAAACTGAAAGTGATAAAGAAAAACTTTTACAAACTCTGTTTGATCTTGTTGTTGCAAATATGTAAAGCCAGCATTCAAGTTTTCAGAAAAGATTATGAACTAACCATATTCACAATAACATTTAGGTCTCACATTTACTCATATCAATGGCATAATCAACTAGCGAGCAATAATAATAAATCTCGGATGACAACACTTTTTCAAAACAATCATCATATGATATAACAAGATGGTATCTCGCTAGCCCTTTCTGAGACCACAAAACATAAATGCAGAGCACCCCTGAAGATCAAGGACTGACTAGACATTGTAATTCACGGTAAAAGATTTCCAGTCATACTCAATATCAATTAATAATAAAGCATACAAATGACGGTGGTGCTCTCTAACTGGTGCTTTTTATAAGAGAATGATGACTCAACATAAAAGTAAATAGATAGGCCCTTCGCAGAGGGAAGCAGGGATTTGCAGAGGTGCCAGAGCTCGAGTTTTTAAAACAGAGATGAATATAATTTTGAGCGGTATGCTTTCATTGTCAACATAGCAACCAAGAGATCTCAGTATCTTCCATGCTACATACATTATAGGCGGTTCCCAAACAGAATGGTAAAGTTTTTTTACGCCCCCTCAACCAACAAGCACACTCCACGGCTGGTCCGAAACAACGGGTACCGTCCATACAAGCAACAATCCTGGGGGAGTTTTGTTTTAATTTATTTTGAATTGATTTGAGCATGGGACTGGGCATCCCAATTACCAGCCATTTTCTCATGAATGATGAGCAGAGTCCACTCATAGCGAGAATAACCCACCTAGCATGGAAGATACTGACAGCCCCCAGTCGCTACATGAGCGATTCGGGCATAAAAACAGATTATCATTTGAAGGTTTAAAGTTTGGCACATGCAAATTTACTTGGAACGGCAGGTAAATACCGCATAAAGGAAGGTATGGTGGACTCATATGGAATAACTTTGGGTTTATGGAAGTGGATGCACAAGCAGTATTCCCGCTTAGTACAAGTGAAGGCTAGAAAAAGATTGGGAAGCGACCAACTAGAGAGCGACAATAGTCATAAACATGCATTGTGGTTAACCAACATTGAATGCAAGCATGAGTAGGATATAAATCATCATGAACATAAATATTATGGAGGCTATGCTGATCTTGTTTCAACTACATGCGTGAACATGTGCCAAGTCAAGCCACGCGAATCATTCAAAGGAGGATACCATCCTATCATACTACATCACAACCATTTTAAAAGCATGTTGGCACGCAAGGTAAACCATTATAAACTCCTAGCTAATTAAGCATGGCATGAGTAACTATAATCTCTAATTGTCATTGCAAACATGTTTCATTCATAATAGGCTAAATCAAGAATGATGAACTAATCATATTTACAAAAACAAGATAGGTCGAGTTCATACCAGCTTTTCCTCATCTCAATCATTTCATCATAATTCATCATTATTGCCTTTCACTTGCATGACCGAACGATGTGAATAATAATAGTGCACGTGCATTGGACTAAGCTAGAATCTGCAACATTTATTCAAAGGAGAAGACAAGGTAATATGGGCTCTTTGTTAGATCAACAATAATGCATATGAGAGCCACTCAACATTTTCATCGTGGTCTTATCTCCTCGACCCCCAAAGAAAAGAAAAGAGTTTCAAAGAATCATACTGAAATGTTTTTGGAGTTTTTGTTTTTCTGAAGAAAGTAAAACAAGAACGAGAAAAACTATCTACATGGGAAAGCTCCCAACAAGTAAAAGAAGAACGAGAAATATTTTTGTGTTTTCTTTAATACTACAACTAAGCATGGAAAGTAAACTAAGCTACAACTAATTTTTTTTTCTCAAAGGTTTTCAAACACACAAGAAGAAAGCAGGAAAAAGAAATAGACTAACATGGATAATACAATGAAAAAGTATGAACACCGACAACTAGAATGAGTGTGTGAACATGAATGTAATGTCGGTGAGAAATACGTACTGCCCCAAGATTAGGCTTTTGGCCTAAGTTGGTCTAAGCCCATGGATCAAAGTAGCCCTCTCCGGTGTACTGAGGAGGATCTTGTGGGTTCCACTGGTTAGCGAGCTCCTGTGGCTCCCACTAATAAATAGACTCCTGATATGGATCAGGTGATGGCTCTAGCTCAGGAGCTGGGGATCGCGTCCCCTCCCAGTATGCATGAATGTCCTCGGGCAAAATGAAGTACCTGCCTGAATGAATATCGAACAAAGCAGGTGCATGCAAGGTAACAATCTGAAAAGTATCCTCGCTAAATATCAAGTTATAAATGAGTCTCTTTTCCTCATCATAGCGAATAAACTTATGTGCTACCATGTTGTCATAATCTAAGTATATAGTGGGTAGCAGTTTCTCCTCTTTTTCATTATGCCTAATGGGTATCTCAAAGCGTCTAGCAAGTCGAGAGGTGAAGATACCTCCAAAAATAGGACCCTTAGTACGGTTGAGACTCAACCGTCTAGCAACCATAGCGCCTAAACTGAAAGTTTTATCGCGAAGTAAAGCATGGCGTAAAATGGCAAGGTCCGGAGCACTAAGGCCTCCACTCTCCCCACGACCAATTAAACATCTCCCAGCAAATAATGAGTAGTAGCGCAAAACAGGAAAATGTAAACTAGCTACTCTCGCTTCCGACGCCTTTCTCCTTTCCCCTACGGTAACTTCATTAGTAAAATCTTCCACATCACTAGGACGTGGTTCCTCGACGCTACCCTCATAAGGTAATTTACAAACCTCACAAAAGTCATAAAGCGTCATCTCCTTATGCTCATCATATAAGTGAAACTCTATCGTGGGTGGTGATCTCCTAGCATGAAAATGAAAATTTTGCACGAAAGTATTAGTGAGTAGGAGATACTGATCACACTGGTCATGGAGGAAGTCGGTGATGCCTGCATTCTCAGCCAAATAATAGAAATCCTCATAAATTCCGGTCGCTTCCAAGAATGCATTACATGGCCATTCACACGACCGAATCTCTGCGGCACGAGGAAGATTATACTTGGGCTTTTCCTTCTCCTGATTTTCTTTTTCCTTCGAACCCCGGCTCGAAGAGCCTCTCAATAATCTCCTCATCATTTTCTTCCTCTGAAAATTTTCTAAAATTTTTAGTGACTCAAAATAAAAGTGAACCAAACTCAACAAAACTGATAGCAACTACTCCTACAAATGCCTAGAGGCTATATCATGTATCAAAACTACTTTGGACCATATAAATTTGACATGCAAGCTCAAGAACAGGGTCACTACAGCAGCAAAAAATTGCAATATATAAAGCACTAGAACAAAAAATAATTGGACCATTGGAGGAGTCACATACCGAAGAACAATCCCCCAAAACAGTTTTGCAAATGGAGCTTTACACAAGGAGATCGAAAATGGCAGCAAGATGAGCTAGAACACGGGTTTGAGCACTAGGATGATTTTTTCTGGAGGAAGACGAAGTGGATGGGTGTTGGAATAAGTGAAGGGGGGCCACGTGGGACCCACAAGACTGGGGGGCACGCCCAGGGGGGTAGGGCGCGCCTTCCGTCCTTGTGGACAGGTGGTGGGTCCCCCTGGTGTGTTCTTAGTGCCAGAAATTCTAAAATATTCTATAAAAATCATACTAAATTTTCAGGGCATTTGGAGAACTTTTATTTTCGGGCCATTTTTTATTTCATGGATAATTCAGAAAACAGACAGAAAATACTATTTTTGCTTTATTCATTCTAAATAACAGAAAGTAAAAAGTAAGTACAGAAAGTTGTGCTTTCTAAATTCATCCATCTCATGCCCATCAAAAGGAATCCGTTAACAAGGTTGATCAAGTCTTATTAACAAACTTCTTCCGAATGACATGAAACTGGAGAATTTTTGAATAACACTAAGTTACCTCAACGGGGATATGCATGTCCCCAATAATAAGAATATGATATTTCTTTTTGACAGTATGGAGAGGGAATTCAAAACCTCCAATAGTAATAGTTGAAAATTTTCCAATAGAATTGATACTATGAACTTGGGGTTGTTTCTTCAGAAAGTGTACCATATGCTCATTACCATTAACATGAAAAGTGACATTGCCTTTATTGCAATCAATAACAGCCCCTGCAGTATTCAAAAAGGGTCTACCAAGGATGATCGACATACTGTCGTCCTCGGGAATATCAAGAATAACAAAGTCCGTTAAGATAGTAACATTTGCAACCACAACAGGCACATCCTCACAAATACCGATGGGTATAGTAGTTGATTTATCAGCCATTTGCAAAGAGATTTCAGTAGGTGTCAACTTATTCAATTCAAGTCTACGATATAAAGAGAAAGGCATAACACTAACACCAGCTCCAAGATCACATAAAGCAGTTTTAACATAGTTTCTTTTAATGGAGCATTGTATAGTTGGTATTCCTGGATCCCCAAGTTTCTTTGGTATTCCACCCTTAAAAATGTAATTAGCAAGCATGGTGGAAATTTTAGCTTCCGGTATCTTCCTTTTATTAGTAACAATATCTTTCATATACTTAGCATAAGGAGGGATTTTAAGCATATCAGTTAAACGCATATGCAAAAAGATAGGTCTAATCATTTCAGCAAAGCGCTCAAAATCCTCATCATCCTTTTTCTTGGATGGCTTAGGAGGAAAGGGCATGGGTTTCTGAACCCATGGTTCTCTTTCTCTACCATGTTTTCTAGCAACAAAGTCTCTCTTATCATAACGTTGATTCTTTGATTGTGGGTTATCAAGATCAACAGCAGGTTCAATCTCTACATCATTATCATTACTAGGTTGAGCATCAACATGAACATCATCATTAACATTATCACTAGGTTCATGTTCATCACCAGATTGTGTCTCAGCATCAGAAATAGAAATATCATTTGGATTCTCAGGTGAGTCTATAACAGGTTCACTAGAAGTATGCAAAGTCCTATCAGTTTTCTTTTTCTTTTTATTACTAGGACTAGATGCATCAGTATTAATTCTCTGAGAATCTTGCTCAACTCTCTTAGGATGGCCCTTAGGATACAAAGGTTCCTGAGTCATTTTACCACCTCTAGTCATAACCCTAATAGCATTATCATTGTTCTTACTATTCAACTCATTAAGCAAATCATCCTGTGCCTTAAGTACTTGTTCTACTTGAGTTGTGACCATGGAAGCATGTTTACTAATAAGCTTAAGATCATTAACAGTTCTACTCATATAATCACCCAAGTAATCAAGCATGTGAGCATTATGTTTCAATTGTCTACTAACATAAGCATTGAAATTTTCTTGTTTAACAATAAAATTATCAAACTCATCCAAGCATTGACTAGTAGACTTATTATGAGGAATATCACCTTCATCAAATCTATGGAGAGAGTTTACCTCTACTACCTGTGTTAGGTTATCAAGACCATGTATTTCTTCAATAGGCGGTAAATTCTTAACATCTTCAGCTTTAATACCTTTTTCTTTCATAGATTTCCTTGCCTCTTGCATATCTTCAGGACTGAGAAATAGAATACCTCTTTTCTTCGGAGTTGGCTTAGGAGTTGGTTCAGGAATTGTTCAATCATTATCATTACTCAATATATTATTCAATAGCAATTCAGCTTGCTCAATAGTTCATTCCCTGAAAATACAACCAGCACAACTATCTAGGTGGTCCCTAGAAGCATCGGTTAGTCCATTATAAAAGATATGAAGTATTTCATTATTCTTGAGAGGATGATCAGGCAAAGCATTAAGTAATTGGAGAAGCCTCCCCCAAGCTTGTAGGAGACTCTCTTCTTCAGATTGCACAAAGTTAAATATTTCCTGTAAGGCAGCTTGTTTCTTCTGAGCAGGGAAATATTTTTGAGAGAAGTAATAAATCATATCCTGGGGACTACGCACACAACCAGGAGAAAGAGAATTAAACCATAACTTAGCATCACCCTTTAACGAGAAAGGAAACATTTTAAGAATATAATAGTAGCGAATTTTTTCCTCATGAGCAAATAGGGTGGCTATATCATTCAGTTTAGTAAGATGTGCCACAGCTGTTTCAGATTCATAACCATAGAAGGGATCAGATTCAACCAAAGTAATTAACTCAGGATCGACAGAGAATTCATAATCCTTATCAGTAACAAAGATAGGTGAAGTAGCAAAATTGGTACCATATTTCATTCTAGCATTCAAGGAATTTTCTTTCAGCTTAGCTAACAGTTTCTTAAGATCTTCTCTATCATTGCAAGCAAGAAAGTCTCTAGCAGTTTCTTCATCCATAATATAACCCTCAGGTACAATAGGCAATTAATATCTAGGGGGAGAATCATAATCTTCAGTTTCAATAATATCATCAGTTTCGGCAATTTCATTTTCTCTAACCCTAGCATGTTGTTCATCAAGAAATTCACCTAGTGGCACAGTATTATCAAGCAAAGCAGTAGTATCATCATTAGCATCATGCATAGCAGAAGTGGCATCATCAATTACTTGCGACATATCAGAATTACTAGCAGGTGTAGGTGTCGCAAGCTTACTCAAAACAGAAGGTGAATCAAGTGCAGAGCTAGATGGCAGTTCCTTACCTCCCCTCGTAGTAGAGGGAAAAATCTTGGTTCTAGTATCTTTCAAATTCCTCATGGTGATCAACAGATATAAATCCCAAGTGACTCAGAGAATAGAGCTATGCTCCCCGGCAACGGCGCCAGAAAAAGGTCTTGATAACCCACAAGTATAGGGGATCACAACAGTTTTCAAGGGTAGAGTATTCAACCCAAATTTATTGATTCGACACAAGGGGAGCCAAAGAATATTCTCAAGCATTAGCAGCTGAGTTGTCAATTCAACCACACCTGGAAGACTTAATATCTGCAGCAAAGTATTTAGTAGGAAAGTAGTATGGAAGTAACGGTAACGGTGGCAAAACTAACAGTAGCAGTTTTGTAGCAATCGTAACAGTGGCAATGGAAAAGTAACTTAGCAAAGATCAATATGTGAAAAGCTCGTAGGCAATGGATCAGTGATGGATAATTATGTCAGATGGCATTCATCATGCAACAGTTATAACATAGGGTGACACAGAACTAGCTCCAATTCATCAATATAATGTAGGCATGTATCCCGAATATAGTCATACGTGCTTATGGAAAAGAACTTGCATGACATCTTTTGTCCTACCCTCCCGTGGCAGCGGGGTCCTATTGGAAACTAAGGGATATTAAGGCCTCCTTTTAATAGAGAACCGGACCAAAGCATTAGCACTTAGTGAATACATGAACTCCTCGAACTACGATCATCACCGGGAAGTGTCCCGACTATTGTCACTCCGAGGTTGCCGGATCATAACACGTAGTAGGTGACTATAACTTGCAAGATAGGATCAAGAACACAAATATATTCATGGAAACATAAAGGGTTCAGATATGAAATCATGGCACTCGGGCCCTAGTGACAAGCATTAAGCATAGCAAAGTCATAGCAACATCAATCTTAGAACATAGTGGTTACTAGGGATCAAACCCTAACAAAACTAACTCGATTACATGGTAAATCTCATCCAACCCATCACCGTCCAACAAGCCTACCATGGGATTACTCACGCACGGCAGTGAGCATCATGAAATTGGTGACGGAGGATGGTTGATGATGACGACGGCGACGATTTCCCCTCTCCGAAGCCCCGAACGGACTCCGGATCTGGTGTCCCGAGGAAGAACAGGAGGTGGCGGCGGCTCCGTATCGTAAAACACGATGAATCCTTCTCTCTGATTTTTTTCTCCCCGAACATGAATATATGGAGTTGGAGTTGAGGTCGGTGGAGGTCCAGGGGGCCCACAAGGACAGAGGGCGCGCCCCCCACCCTTGTGGATAGGGTGTGGGCCCCCTTCAGTTGATTCTTTCACCAATATTTTTTATTTATTCCAAAACTGATCTCCGTGAAGTTTCAGGTCATTCCGAGAACTTTTATTTCTGCACAAAAATAACACCATGGCAATTCTGCTAAAAACAGCGTCAGTCCGGGTTAGTTCCATTCAAATCATGCAAATTAGAGTCCAAAACAAGGGCAAAAGAGTTTGGAAAAGTAGATACGATGGAGACGTATCACCCAAGTTCCGCCTCGAGACGGCGGCGCTTCGTCCCGAAAGTCCTCCCCTTATTTTTTCTAGGTCAAAATTACTTATATACCAGAAGAGGGGCACCGGAGGTGGGCCGAGGAGGGCACAACCCACCAGGGCGCGCCTGGGCTCCCTGGCGCGCCCAGGTGGGTTGTGCCCACCTGGTGGCCCCCCTCTGGTAGTTATTTGCTCCAATATTCTTCATATATTCCAAAACAATTCTCCGTAAATTTTCAGCTCATTTGGAGATGTGCAGAATAGGTAACTCTGACATAGCTTTTCCAGGTCCAGAATTCCAGCTGCCGGCATTCTCCCTCTTTGTGTAAACCTTACATAATATGAGAGAAAAGGCATTAGAAATACTCCAAAAAGCATTATTATGCATAAAAACATTATAAATAACAGTAGGAAAACATGATGCAAAATGGACGTATCAACTCCCCCAAGCTTAGACCTCGCTTGTCCTCAAGCGAAAGCCGAAATCGAAAAACATGCCCACATGCTTAGAGAGAGAGGTGTCGATAAAAACAAAATACGGACATAGAAGCATCATGCATATTATTATAACAGCAAAGAACTTCAAAAAAAAACTTTATCAAATAACTTTTATCATGTAACTTCTCATGAACAAGTAACAATTCATCACAACATTGGAGTATAAAGCATAAACCTTATTGAAAACCAACAAACTATGTTCTCAGTCAACTTTGCAACTACAATTCATCATTCAGGAAGGGTCACGTATCGGAGCCTTTAGGCAAGTCCACATACTCAACCATCATTTAATCTTCTATGATTGCTAACACTCACAGCGTACCCATGAACAAAATGTTTCAACCGGACACATAGAAAGATATGGGCTTATAGTTTCGCCTCCCAACGTATTCACCTCAAGGGTGATGTCAACAATAATAACTCATGCCTACTCATATCCAATTGGATATATGTGCCTAGATCTTTCCTCACCACATGATGCTTGCAAAAAGAGAAAATAAAAAGGAATAGGGAAGAAAACTTTGACTCTTCATAAAAGTAAATGCATAAAAGTAAAAGATAGGCCCTTCGCAGAGGGAAGCAGAGGTTGTCATGCGCTTACTTGTTTGTATGCCAAATCCCTTAATGCAAAAGAACGTCACGTTATATTGCCCCTTGTGATAGCAACCTTTATTATGCAGTCCGTCACTTTTATTACTTTGCCATCACAAGTTCGTACAACGCTCAATTTTCTCTTACACTAAATGATCCAACACATTTAGAAGCAATTTTTATTGCCTTATTGCACCGATGACAACTTACTTGAAGGATCTTACTCAATCCATAGGTAGGTATGGTGGACTCCCAAAATAAGATTTCGGTTAAGGGTTTTTGGATGCACAAGTAGTATCTCTACTTAGTGCAAATTTTTTGGCTAGAAAAGATATTGAGCAAGCACCACATGTTAAAGGATCTATGACAATATAACTTCTATGTGAATATGAACAAACATAAATCATTACGTTGTCTTCCTTGCCCAACGTCAACTATTTTGACACAAAATATTTAATGGGGGCTCACAATCATAAAAAATGTCCAAGATAGTGTATTTGCATGTGAATCTTCTCTTCCCTTATTAATTCCTTCATGAGTTGCATCATTGACCAATGCTATGTTTGTCAATCTCCAACAAATTTTACCACTTATACTTTTCCTTATGTGATGTCATTACTTACCATAAGATTGGCATATGATCTTTTTCATTTATTTTCCTTTCCTTTATTGAAACATAAAATTAAAGAAACAAAACTCAAACTACTTTTTATTATATATCTCGCACACGATTACATCGATTGATAGATCACTAAGTAAACACTCGAAAAGAAAGGATCGAACAAAACTTTTATTCAACTAAATCATAGGAAAAACAAAAGATCGGACTAAAATAGATAAAGGCAAAGATAGTGGTGGTGATACGATACCGAGACACCTCCCCCAAGCTTGGCACAAGCCAAGGGGAGTGTCCATACCATGAACTCAAGTCTCTTTTGGTGATGAAGAAGGCGGTGGTGGTGATGAGGTAGTAGCGATCTTATCTTCCAGTTTCCATGGCAATGACTCACCATCTTAAGAGGAGGAGCGAGGAGTCTCGCGAGTCCTGCAACTGGCAGCCAAACTCATACCTTTAAACCTTGCCTCATATTCAAAGACTTGGTTTTGGAGATCATAGATTTGGCTTTGCAGAAAGTTGATTTGCTCGTTGAAGGTGAAGACGATATCCTTCATGGATTTGCCATCCACCTTGAGATCACGGGTGTAATCCGCGATCATGAGGTGATTGGCATAGAGTCCACGCTCCACCATCCCCTTGCACTTGAAGACCTCTTGCTCCATAGCTTCAAGCCTGGCATCCACGGTCCCCGTCCCCTTGGGGCCTTGGACGCCTCGGATGTGGAGCACCCCCTCACGCATCTCAATGGCTTGAGGGTGCTGCATCACCTCCCGCAAATACGAGTTGATGACGTTCTCGAAGAACTTGTCCTTGGAGGAGCCCGAAGCGGCCATTGCGATCTAGATCTGTCAGAAAACAGCAAGAAAGAAGAACAGAAGATTTCTCCGCGATACGATGGTCAATATGTTCGGGGGGTATATAAAGATTTTTTATCTTGGGAAACAAGCAAACAGGAGGAAAACAGAGTCGAGAAGGTTCCCGAGGTGGGCACAACCCACCTGGGCGCCCCAGGGGGCCCAAGCCCGCCCTGGTGTCTTGTGCCCTCCTCGGGTGCCTTCCTGGTTGTTTCTTATTTTCCTAATTTTTAAAATATTCCAAAATTGCCAGAAAATATTTTTGCGGATTTTTTGGAGTCCGTTTACTTACCGTATCACGTACCTCCTCTTTTTTAATTATTCTGGAGTGTTCCGGAAGGTCTCTTTTATGTGTTCCTCAGGTGTCATAGTTTGAATAATATTACTTTCAATATTAATAGGCGTACCTAAAATATAATGTTTAATTCTTTGCCCATTGACCACCTTCGGGTTAGTACCTTCGGCATTATTTATTTTGATAGCTCCAGAGCGGTAAACCTCTTCGATGATATATGGTCCTTCCCATTTAGAGAGAAGTTTTGCTGCAAAGAATCTAAAACGAGAGTTGTACAAAAGAACATGTTCTCCAACCTTGAATTCCTGCTTTTGGATTCTCTTTTCATGCCATCTTTTAACTTTTTCTTTAAATAATTTGTCATTTTCATAGGCTTGGGTTCTCCATTCATCAAGTGAGCTAATATCAAATAACCTCTTTTCACCGGCAAATTTGAAATCATAGTTGAGTTCTTTAATTGCCCAATATGCTTTGTGTTCTAACTCTAGAGGCAAATGACAAGCTTTTCCATAAACCATTTTATAGGGAGACATACCCATAGGATTTTTATATGTTGTTCGGTAGGCCCAAAGTGCATCATCCAATTTTTTAGACAAATTCTTTCGGGACCTATTAACAGTTTTCTGTAATATTAATTTTATTTCTCTATTGCTAAGTTCAACTTGACCACTAGATTGAGGATGATAGGGTGATGCAATTCTATGGTTAACATCATATTTAGCAAGCATTTTACGGAAAGCGCCATGAATAAAGTGTGAACCACCATCAGTCATTAAATATCTAGGGACTCCAAACCTCGGGAAAATAACTTCTTTAAGCATTTTAATGGAAGTGTTATGATCAGCACTACTAGTTGGAATAGCTTCTACCCACTTAGTAACATAATCAACATCAACCAAAATATGTGTATACCCATTAGAGGAAGGAAAAGGTCCCATATAATCAAAACCCCAAACATCAAACGGTTCAACAACAAGTGAATAATTCATAGGCATTTCTTGACGCTTACCAATATTACCGATTCATTGACATTCATCACAAGATAAAACAAACTTACGGGCATCCTTGAAGAGAGTAGGCCAATAAAAACCAGATTGCAATACCTTGTGAGCAGTTCTATCTCCCACATGATGCCCTCCATAAGCTTCGGAGTGACATTTCTGTAGGATTTGTTCCTGTTCATGCTGAGGTACACAACGTCCAATAATACCATCTACTCCTTTATAAAGATGTGGGTCATCCCAAAAGTAATGTCTTAAATCATAGAAGAATTTTTTCTTTTGTTGGTATGGGAAACTAGGTGGTTTGTATTTAGCAACAATATAATTAGCATAGTCAGCATACCAAGGAGTGTTATGAGAAACATTTATTGCAGCTAATTGCTCATCAGGAAAGCTATCATCAATAGGTAGTGGGTCATCAAGGATATTTTCTAACCTAGATATGTTATCAGCTACGGGGTTCTCAGCTCCTTTTCTACAAGTGATATGTAAATCAAATTCCTGTAGCAAGAGAACCCACCTAATGAGTCTAGGTTTATCATCTTTCTTTTCCATAAGATATTTAATAGCAGCATGATCAGTGTGAACAATAACTTTAGAATCAACAATGTAAGATCTGAATTTGTCACAAGGAAACACAACTGCTAAAAATTCTTTTTCAGTAGTAGCATAATTTCTTTGGGCACTATCTAGAGTTTTGCTAGCATAATGGATAACATTTAATTTATTATCAACTCTTTGTCCTATAACAGCACCAACAGCATAATCACTAGCATCACACATAATATCAAAAGGCAAGTTCCAATGAGGCGGTTGAACAATAGGTGCAGAAGATATGGCTTTCTTAAGTGTTTCAAAGGCTTCTACACAATCATCATAAAAAACAAATGGAACATCCTTTTGTAAAATATTTGTAAGAGGCCTAGAAATTTTAGAGAAGTCTTTAATAAACCTCCTATAGAAACCAGCATGACCGAGAAAACTATGAATACCTTTAATATCTTTAGGACATGGCATTTTCTCAATTGCATCAACTTTAGCTTTATCCACCTCAATACCTCATTCAGAAATTTTATGTCCCAAGACAATACCTTCAACCATAAAGTGGCACTTCTCCCAATTCAAGACAAGATTAGTTTGCTCACATCACTACAAAACTCGATCAAGGTTGCTCAAGCAATCATCAAAAGAAGTTCCATAAACAGAAAAATCATCCATGAAAACCTCAACAATCTTTTCACAAAAATCAGAGAATATAGCAGTCATACATCTTTGAAAGGTAGCAGGTGCATTGCATAAACCAAAAGGCATACGTCTATAAGCATAAGTTCCGAAAGGGCAAGTAAAGGTGGTTTTCTCTTGATCAGGTTGTGAAACAGGAATTTGAGAAAAACCAGAATATCCATCTAGGAAGCAAAAGTGTGTGTGCTTTGATAATCTTTCTAGCATTTGATCAATAAAAGGCAAGGGGTAGTGATCTTTTCTAGTTGCTTTATTTAATTTTCTAAAATCAATAACCATTCTATAGACAGTAACAATTCTTTGTGGAATGAGTTCATTTTTATCATTAGGAACAACGGTAATACCTCCCTTCTTAGGGAAACAATGAATGGGACTCACCCATCTACTATCAGCTATGGGATAGATTATACCTGCTTCCAGAAGCTTTAATATTTCAGTTCTTACCACTTCTTTCATCTTAGGATTCAAATGTCGTTGATGATCAACAACGGGTTTAGCATCACGTTCCATATTAATCTTGTGCTGACAAAGAGTGGGACTAATGCCCTTAAGATCATCAAGAGTATATCCAATAGCAGCTTGGTGCTTCTTCAGAATTTTCAATAATCTTTCTTCTTCATGTTCTGAAAGGTTAGCACTAATAATAACAGGATATATCTTTTTCTCATCAAGATAAGCATATTTCAAAGTGTCAGGCAATTGTTTTAATTCAAACACAGGATCACCTTTAGGTGGAGTAGGACCTCCTAGAGTTTCAATAGGCAAATTATGTTTGAGCAGAGGTCGTTGTTCAAAGAAAATTTTATCTATCTCATTTCTTTCATGCATATGCATATCATTTTCATGGTCTGGCAAATATTGTTCTAGTGGATCAGTAGGAGGCACGGAAATAGAAGCAAGACCAATTATTTCATCCTTACTAGGTAATTCTTTCTTGTGAGGTTGTCTATTAAACTTGGAAAAATTAAACTCATGAGACTCATCACCAAAGCTAACACTGACAGTTTGTTTATGACAATCTATAGTAGCATTGACAGTGTTCAAGAAAGGTCTACCAAAGATAATGGGATAGAAGTCATCTTGTGGGAAAACAAGAACTAGAAAATTAGTAGGGTATTTTATTTTCCCACACAATACTTGAACATCTCTAATAATTCCAAGTGGTGTGATGGTGTCTCTATTAGCAAGTTTAATAGTAACATCTATGTCTTCTATTTCAGCGGGTGCTGTGTCATTCATAATTTCTTGGTATAAGGTAAAAGGAATAGCACTCACGCTAGCACCTAAATCACATAAACCATGATAACAATGATCTCCTATTTTAACTGAGACAACAGGCATGCCAACAACAAGTCTATGTTTATCTTTTTCATCGGATTTGGCAATTCTAGCAGCTTCATCGCAGAAGTAAATAACATGCCCATCAATATTTTCTACCAAGAGATCTTTAACCATAGCAACACTAGGTTCTACTTTAATTTGTTCAGCAGGTTTAGGTGCTCTAATATTACTTTTGCGAACCACAGTTGAAACCTTAGCATGTTCCTTTATCCTAACAGGGAAAGGTGGTTTTTCAATATAAGCAGTAGGCACAACTGGATCAACATTGTAAATAATAGTTTCATCTTTAGCTATGTAGGGTTCTTTAATTTCTTCTTTAATAGGTGGGAGATCAATATAAGTAGTAACCACTTCTCCTTAGGGAGATCAACATGAGTAGCAAATGATTCACAAAAGGAGGCTACTATCTCAGAGTCAAGTCCATATTTAGTGCTAAACTTGTGAAAAGCATCAGTATTCATAAAAGATTTAACACAATCGAATTCAAGCTTAATACCTGTCTCTTTACCTTCATCGAGTCCCCAATCTTCAGAGTTGCGTTTAATTCTTTCTAAAAGATCCCACCTGAATTCAATAGTCTTCTTCATAAAAGAACCAGTACAAGAGGTATCGAGCATGGATTGATCATCACGAGAAAGCCGAGCATAAAAATTCTGAATAATAATTTCTCTTGAAAGCTCATGATTGGGGCATGAATATAACATTGACTTAAGCCTCCCCCAAGCTAGAGCGATACTTTCTCCTTCACAAGGCCAAAAATTATATATATAATTCCGATCAGGATGAACTAGATGCATAGGATAATTTTTTTGGTGAAATTCCAATTTCAATCGATTCCAGTTCCAAGATCCAATATCATCGCATAGCCTATACCATGCCAATGCTTTTCCCTGCAAAGATAAATAGAAAATCTTCTTAGCTTCATCTCCGGGCAAACCTGCAAGCTTCAATAATCCACAAATTTCATCCACATATATCTAGTGCATATCAGGATGTTCAGTTCCATCTCCTGCATAAGGATTAGTTAGCAGTTGTTCTATCATACCCAAAGGAATTTTATAACCAATATTTTCAATAGGTGCAGTAGGTTGAGGGGCAACTAATTGTGGTTCCGGTCGAGGTGAAGATACCCAGAACAAACCCCTCAAAGGATGATTCTCCATACTAACAAGTGACAATAAATTTCAGCATGTAGTAATATTTTTCCCTTACCAAGAGTGCTTCACCCCCCGGCAACGGCGCCAGAAAAGAGCCTTGATGACCCACAAGTATAGGGGATCAATCGTAGTCCTTTCGATAAGTAAGAGTGTCGAACCCAACGAGGAGCAGAAGGAAATGACAAGTGGTTCTCAACAAGGTATTTTCTGCAAGCACTGAAATAGTCGGTAACAGATAGTTTGATAGCAAGATAATTTGTAACGAGCAAATAACGGTAACGGTAAATAAAATGCAGCAAGGTAGCCCAATCCTTTTGTGGCAAAGGACAGGCCAAAACGGTCTCTTATGATAAGCAAAGCGTTCTTGAGGGTACACGAGAATTTCATCATATCACTTTCATCATGTTGGTTTAATTCGTGTTCGCTACTTTGATAATTTGATATGTGGGTGGACCGGTGCTTAGGTGCTTTTCTTACTTGAACAAACCTCCTACTTATGATTAATCCCCTCACAAGCATCCGCAACTACGAGAAAATTATTAAGATTAAATCTAACCATAGCATTAAACTTTTGGATCCAAATCAGTCCCTTACGAAGTAGTGCATAAACTAGGGTTTAAGCTTCTGTCACTCTAGCAACCCATCATCTAATAACTACTCCACAATGCATTCCCTTAGGCCCAAATATGGTGAAGTGCCATGTAGTCGATGTTCACATGACACCACTAAGGGAATCACAACATACATATCATCAAAATATCGAACACATATCAAGTTCACATGATTACTTGCAACATGACTTCTCCCGTGACCTCAAGAACAAAAGTAAATACTCACAAATGATAATCATGCTCAAGATCGGAGGGGTCTTAAAAAGCATAATGGATCTGAACATATAATCTTCCACCAAATAAACCATATAGTAATCAACTACAAGATGTAATCAACACTACTAGTCGCCCACAAGCACCAATCTAAGGTTCCGGTACAAAGATTGAACACAAGAGATGAACTAGGGTTTGAGAGGAGATGGTGATGTTGAAGATGTTGATGGAGATGGCCCTCCCAAAGATGGGAGAGTTGTTGGTGATGATGATGATGATGATTTCCCCCTCCGAGAGGGAAGTTCCCCCGGCGGAATCGCTCCGCCGGAGGGCAAAAGTGCCCCTGCCCAAGTTCCGCCTCGAGACGGTGGCGCTTCATCCCGAAAGTCCTCCCCTTATTTTTTCTAGGTCAAAATGACTTATATACCAGAAGAGGGGAACCGAAGGTGGGCCGAGGAAGGCACAACCCACCAGGTCACACCTGGGCTCCCTGGCGCGCCCAGGTGGGTTGTGCCCACTTGATGGGCCCCCTCTGGTAGTTATTTGCTCCAATATTCTTCATATATTCCAAAACAATTCTCCGTAAATATTCAGCTCATTTGGAGATGTGCAGAATAGGTAACTCTGATGTAACTTTTCCAGGTCCAGAATTCCAACTGTCGGCATTTTCCCTCTTTGTGTAAACCTTGCATAATATGAGAGAAAAGACATTAGAAATACTCCAAAAAGCATTATTATGCATAAAACATTATAAATAACAGTAGGAAAACATCACTACTAGAATCAGCTTCTTTGCCGTCCGCCACGGCGGACGGCAAAGGCATAGATCACGGACGGCAAACCTCTTTGCCGTCCGCCAGCAGACGACAAAATGTCCGGATGAACACGTGCCAGCAAAGGCCTTCTTTGCCGTCCGCTTCCTGGAAACAGACGGCAAAGGATTGTGCCGTCTGCCTCTGGTGGCCAGCAGACGGCAAAGATCGTGGACGGCAGTGAGGTGGGGTGAGGGCCGTTAGGGGTTAACGGTGTGCTTTGCCGTCAGCCAGCGGACGGCAAAGAGGCTAACGTCTTTGCCGTCCGCTGGCAGACGGCAAAGTGCTCAAACATGCCAGTCTCAGGAATCACAGGTAGCTGCCACGTGGCATGTTTGCCGTCAGCTAGCTGACGGCAAAGAGCCTGTACAGCCCTGTTTTTAATTTAATTCATTCAATTTGACAGCAATTCACAGATATACATATATACACAACAAGCATATCCAACACACTAGTTTCATCATATATACATACATAACCAACACATATATAGTTCCATCCTTACATATTACAAAAGTTTCACATTGTTCATCCAACACCGTTATCCATCCATCCATATAACAAGTTCCAACCATGCAAGTTCATTGATACAAAATAAAAGCACAAATGGAAAAGAAGCACTCCATCCATGCAAGCTTCCGTGAATTAAATCAAATCTGCAAAATGATAAACAAGATGTTAGAAGAAGAAGAATAAAATGAAGAAGAAGAACAAGACTATAAGAAGTAAGCATACTTAAGTAAAATGGAGCTAACCTAGAAGAAAATGAAGAAGAAGAAGAAGAAGAAGAAGACTAGAAGAAGACTAGAAGAAGACTAGAAGAATAAGAAGAAGAAGAAGAAGACTATAAGCTTATTATGTAAACTTGGTCATTTTGTGCTAACATAAGTAATTTTGGAGTTAACCTATAGGAAAGTAAGCATAGTAGAGATAACTTAGCATATTAGAGCTAACATAGGTAACTAAGCATATTAGAGCTAACATAGGTAACTAAGCATATTAGAGCTAACTTAGAGCTAACTTATGTCATTTCGGAGGAAACAAAGCTAAGTATATATAGATCATTTTGGAGATCAAACATACCTGACATAGTTCAGTTCTCATTGTTCTTCTCCTTCTCCTTCCTCAGCCTGATGCGCCAAGAGCGGCGAGGCGGTGGAGGCAGTGGGATGTAGTCTTCTACCACAATTGGTGTGGTCATGTCGCCCAGCTGTGGGATCGCCGGCGCCACCACCGGCGCGAGGTCATTGTCAGGCACCACCACCATCGCGAGGCCATCTTCAGGCAGGACAGGCACGACCATCGCTAGGTCATCCTTAGCCACCACCATCGCTAGGTCATCCTTAGCCTGATGCCCACTCTGCTCCTCTTCTTCCCCACTCCAGTCCGGATCATCCTCCTTGCTGTTGCTTTTGCTACAGCCAGAATCACTGTTGCTTTTGCTACAGCCAGAATCGCTGCTGCTTTGGCTGTAGCCAGTGTCGCTGCTGCTGCTCCCATTGCCTGTCCAAATGCAACAATGACCGTTAACAATCGATGCGAGACAAAGCCAAATGTAGAGGAATAAGAAGAGGCAGAACGTACTGGCATCATCGTCGTCAGCGTAGCGCATGCGACACATAGTCGCGTTAAACACCTTCACGATGAGCATGGTGGCGTCGTCGTCGTACCTGAAGAGAAGGAAGTACCCCTGTCGCAGGTCGTAGGCACGGTAGAACTTCTCCCAGCCACGACACAGGTACATGTGGCCCTCCTTGATCACCAACTCCACATCCCACAGCCTGCGAAACCCGCTGCCGGCCTGTCGCAGCTTCACATTATTTGGCGGATCTTCACCCAGCATGTTCATAAAAGTGTCAGGCA
Organism: Thinopyrum elongatum; assembly: GCA_011799875.1. NCBI lineage: Eukaryota > Viridiplantae > Streptophyta > Magnoliopsida > Poales > Poaceae > Thinopyrum > Thinopyrum elongatum. The sequence continues at coordinate 304,311,806 of CM022303.1, read as the reverse complement.
GCCTCTGCAGTTTGGGACAATGTGTGATGTAGCAAACAACAGAGTTATCATAATGAGATGGGTGAAGGGGAGATCTCTCCTTTTATATACCTGCCTCGTGGATGATACTGAAGTCCCAAGTATGATACTGAAGAACTCGAAAGCATCCAACTCATACTCCGGTGTGGCAGAGCGGAGTCTGCGGTGGCGGCTTCCCCCCATCTCTGATAAGCAGCAGAAGATAATCAACTACACCAAGTTATCATTTCTCATTCAAAAAACAATGCACTTGTGGACATATGATGGCTCTAGTTGAATTTATTAGTAGCACTAGTTGTCAAAAATGTTGACTTTAGTTGAATTTCATATAATAACTATTTTAACTTCTTTGGGTCAGCAAACTAGGCAACTAGCTAGCAGTATAAAAACATTCAACTAAAGAAAAGAAAGAAACTGCAAAACGTGGCGGAACCCTAAATAAGAAAGTATAAAAACGTGTCTTTTTCTTCTTCTTCCCACTCTAGTACTGAGGGGTTCTATGGTTTGCATATTCGCTCGGGGGCGGAGGAGGAGGAGGAGGAGGAGGAGGAGGGGGGCAGAGGGGGAAGAGGGAGGAGGGAGGGAAGAGGAGAGGGGGAAGAGGGAAGAGGAGAGCGAGGCCGGGAGGAGGCCGGAGGAGGAGGCAGGAGGAGGAAGAGGAGGAGGGGGAAGTAGGGGGAAGAGTGAGGAGGAGGAGAGGAGCGAGGAGAGGAGGAGGAGGAGGGAGAGGTGGAGGAGGAGGAGGAGGCGGAGGAGGGAGGCAGGAGGAGGAGGAGGAAGAGGAGGATGGAGGATGGGAGGAGGAGGAAGCTAGGAGGAGGAGGAGGAGGCGGGGAGGAGGAGGAGGAGGAGGAGGAGGAGGAGGAGGAGAGGAGGCAAGAGGAGGAGGAAGAGAGGGGAAGGAGGAGGGGAGGAGGAAGGATGAGGAGGGAGGAGGGAGAGGGGAGGAGGAGAGGAGAGAGAGAGGAGGCGGAAGAGGAGGAGGATGAGACGCGGGGAGGAGGAAGAGGAGGATGAGGAGGACGAGGGGAGGATAGGAGGGAGGAGGAGAGGAGGAGGAGGAGAGGAGAAGAGGCGGCCGAGGTTGAGGGGAGGGATGAGGAGTCGTGCTGAGGAAGCTGCGGAAGGGGAAGAGATGACGAGGGACTCTTCTTCTATTATGATTTTTCCGCTTCTTCGTCTCCTCTCTTTTCTTTTTCTTTTACGGTGTCTGACTGTCTGCGACAGCTCTGCCTCATCCTCCCTCCCTCCTTCTACTCTTCTTCTTCTAAACTAAAACTAAAAAACTAATCTAAAAATAAACTAAACTAAAAAAAAGAAAACTAAAACTTAACTTGAAACAAAACTAAAGTAAAACGATAACTTAAACATAAACTAAATTTAACTAAAAGAAACTAAAAATACAAAAAGGGGGGAAACTCACCACCTGCAGGCAGGGATCGCAGGGGGAGGGAACGGAGGAGGGAAGCGGGGAGGGGGGACGGAAGAGGAGGGGGGAGCGGAAATACTCCCTGGGTGGACGAGGAAAGGGGGAGGGGTAGATGGACGAGCGAGAGGGGGGCGGTGGCAGGGAGGAGATAAAGGGGGAGGGGCAGGCGCGAGCGGGGAAGAGAGGGAGGAAAGGGGAGGGAGGATCGGAACGAGGAGGGGTTTTGGGGGAGGAGGGAGGATTAAGAGGGAGGGGGGAGGAAAGTCGAGAAGAGGAGCACGGGGGGGCGGGGGAGGGGGGAAAGGCAATGAAGGGGAGGGGGAGGGGAAGAGAGGGCCGGAATGGGAAAGGGAAGGAGAAGCGGGGGTGGGGCGACGGGGCGAGGGGGCGGCGGCGGGTGGTGGGGCGACGAGGCAAGGGTGGCGGCGGGTGGTCGGGGCGAGGGGCGGCGGCGGGTGGTGGGGGCGGCGGTGGTCTCGTCGGGGAGAGAGGGACAGAAAGAGAGAGAGAGGGAAGGAGGGGTGGGGATCCGTTAGTTAGGTTATCTCTTTGCCGTCCGCCCCCCTTTGCCGTCCGCTTTTTTTCTCTTTGCCGTCCGCTAGCAGACGGCAAAGAGAGGGCCGTTAGTTTTTTTCTAAGCAGCTCGTTAGTGGGGCCCACCTCTCTCTTTGCCGTCCGCCAACTGACGGCAAAGATTCTTTGCCGTCCGCTAGCCGACAGCAAAGAACTGGCTGATGGCAAAGACCTTCTTTGCCATCAGCCAGTTCTTTGCCGTCAGCCAGCAGACGGCAAAGAAGTGGCAGAAGGCAAAGAAGTGGATTCCAGTAGTGCATGATGCAAAATGGACGTATCAGTGTCAACCGGGAGCCCACGAAGGCCCAAGGCGAAGGAGAAACCCTAGAAGAGCGTCAGAGACCTACTTGCCCTCCAAGACAAGGTCGATGGCAGGAGAGATTGCATCATACTCTCTGTAAACACTAGGCTTCCACCGTCTATGTAAGGGGAGGCCAGAAGACCTCCACAATCATCTATTCTCGAATAGAAAACTCTCGGTAGCAATCGCATACACCATTGTAACCCCTCGCATGACGTATCCCTCCACCATGAATAAACAAAACGAGCAGGATGTAGGATATTACTCTCTAGAGGCCCGAGCCTAGATAAAACCCTCATGTGATCTCCGATCTAAGACTTCCAGCTATGCTTGGACCCCTATCGAGGGATCTGACAACATTTTGCACCGTCAGTTGGCGCCAGGCACGGGTGGCGCCAGCTGGAGACCGATCTCAGATCAGATCTACCCCATCCTCCGAGGGCCTCTTGCCGGGGGACAACTTAACATTCGGCTCCCTCACGTTCACTGCTGATGGGGCAAGCCGAGCAACATCAACCCACCGGCACACCCTGCATGCATGATCTATGTAGGCAACATTGCCTTGATCATCTACAATCACGGCGACCTCCGATTGTGTTTGCCACCAATCTGACAAACAGTGGCGAAGACCTCTTCAACCACGAAGACCTCATCATCAGGAGCAAGCTACTCATTGTAACACCCTGGATTTTGCCCATTTTCTTTTTCTTTCGATTTTGGTCTGGTTTTGCTTTTCAGTGGCTTAGTGGTCTTGAAACCTGGAGAGATCACCTTTGATTCCTATCCCAGGTGGCTTGTCAATCTCAAAACCATCCCAAGACCTTGCCATTTCCATCTTGGACCAATCCCAATATTATTTTCTCAGGAATATTCCTTTTTCTTATTAAAGGAATAACCCTGTCTGCCCTGGGTTGTAAAGCAACCCACACTTCCATCATTCCATAGATTCCCAAATAATTCCCATAAATTGTTTGGGTCAAATATTCCTCAGATATGTCAAAATCTTTCCTTGCCATGATCAAAAATATTCCACCAATATTCATTTTCTGATTCCGCCCTAGCTGGCAGTTTGTGAAGCAAGTACCCATTATCCTTCCTTGCTTGCTCTCAATCTTTTTTGTGCACTCTTTCCCATCCATATCATTGCCACATGCCAAATTTCAACTTCATTTGCCTAGTGAATATTCCTGAGCAATTTTTCAAAGTTTCTGTTCAAACAGAGGCCTTGTGAAGGAAGTGCAAGCTAGGCATATCCAAATGAGTTGACATTTTGAAAGCATCTTCATATGATCAAATAATAGCTCTCCACCAAATTTGAGCATAATTCCATCATCTATGTGATCACAGCATCAAATCTTTGTTGCTGGTAATTATTTTGGGTTGTGAAGCAACTATAATTTTTATTGCTCCATAATTCATGAATAATTTCCAGAACATGCTTCCACCTATATGACATCCCTCCACACAATTTGGGCTCATCTCATCTACCCAATATTTCTCTAGAATTTCTCTTAGTTTCTGTCCAGAGAGGACCACTGTGAAGGAAGTACCATTTTGGTGTGTCCAAATGGTATGAAATTTTTACAGTGTTTTCATGTATCCAAATAACTCCTAGCCACCAAATTTCACCTCAATCCAAGCATCCCTTAGAGTGCCACTTCATGATTCACTTTCTGGACCAGTTTGGGCAGTTGTGAAGCAACTATGCTAAATACTTGTCCAAATCCTCTCTAACTTTAGAGGAATGTAGTCCCTCCTAATCTAAACCTCCCAGACACTAGCTTTGGTCCTTATCACCTCCCTGTTGATAACAGTCTCATGCAACAGTTTGCTACAGCCAACTTCAGAGGATCATTCACATCTAACCACAGTGCGTTTCTTCGATCCATCACCTCCCAGGGACTGTTCTTTGGAAAGACAACACTCTGGACATGATTTGACCGGCCAGGGAGCTCTGGATGCCACAATTCAAGCGGTGACCACCGCCCTGGCACGCCATGGACGCGAGCTGGATGTCGTTTGCTCGGGACCCTCCTCTGCTCGTCATTTCCGCGTGCCTCGTCGTGTCCAACAGCTCCCCCTCGCCGTTCTCTTCTCCCTGGACCCCTCTCCCCCTCTCACGTCCCCTCCTACGAGGTGCGGCAGTCGTGCTCGCATCGTGTCTGTCCCTGCCGCCGCAGCGTCCGGTCGTCGTCAGCTCCCGAGCCTTCCCAACCTCGCCTGAGCCCTCTCCTATCCTCTGTGAAGCTCATGGACGCCTCTCCATCCCTCCAGGCGTGCTCCCGAAGCTCCGGGACGCCGACGCACGTGTCACCGCGGCCGCGCTCGGCCACCCTCGCCGCCCGGCTATTTAAAGGCCCCGAGCCCCTCCCGAGCACACCATCCTCCTCTCCACCCTCCTCTGGTCCCGCCCAGCCTCTTCCCCGAGTTGGAGAATCCCTCTCCGCCGCCCATTGAAGCCATGGCCACTGTCGGGCATCGCTCAAATTAGAGCTACCCCGACCCCCTCCCTCCTCCCTTTCACCACCAGAGGAACCACCGTAGCCCGGAGAAGCCCTCTCGAGCCATTTCTCTGTCTCCCCGCCACCGGAGCTCCATGCCCATCTCTGGCCGGAGCTGTCATCTGCCACGGTGGGTGTCGCGCTTCTCCCCTACCTCGCCGGCGGCGGAGACCCCCATCCATCGAAGCGGCCCGATCTCCTGAGCAGTTTGATAGGCCGCATGCCACGAGGGATGGCCGGAGTCGTCGGCAATCATCATCGGGGTGAGCTCCTCTCTCCGGCCGAGCGCGCGAATGGAGGAAGAGGAAGAAGGAGTTGGGGGGGAGATAAGGTGGGCCTAGCCCAACAGTGGCCCATCATTTTTTTAAATGAGATGGGCAGCAGCGCTACGGGCCGGCCCAATAGCAGCGGCGGCAGCAGCCAGTTTCGGTCCGGATCAGCCCAAGTGCACAGTGCACTTTCTCTTTTATCAGTGGATTTACTGGCAGGGACCCGGATGCAAATAATATAGTTACAGAAAGGTCCTTGGCAGAAAAACCATCACACCTTCTCATCCGTAACTCCAACCGAGGTGATTCCAAAGCCCACGTCTTCGTCTCTTCGAGCCCGTCATGTTGGTACTATTCTCATCATGTGTTTCCATAGTGGAAATGACCATTTTGCCCTTGTTTGTAAACAGCCCCTCCGAGAGAGAACTGTTTCCGGCAATCGTCTCCGCGGACTCTCCGCACTTCTTCCTGATGGTTCCTTCATCCCCAGGCAAGCCACGACAGCCACTTGCATAATGGATTTGTAGTAGCTATGGTTTCCTACTTGAATAGTTACTTAATGTGTGCATGTTATTCTGTCTGAAACTACTATATATGCTCATGTTCTATGCTCATGTGCATCTTGCTAGTTATCAAGTACTCATTGGTAGCATTATGCTCATGATTAATCCTTGCAGTAGTTCAAGCCAGGATGATGACATGTCTGCATGTTTATTTAATGGTTGTTATGAAAATAATGATGTAGATCATGCTCACCATGCTCGTCTGCATTTAGCTGGTTAAATGCTTGCATGATGTGGTTACTATGATCCAGATATTAAGCTTCCCATCCCTGTTTAGGTTATATCATGTTCATATGCAATATGGTTTCATTATGTTATCATGACTCAGCACATCATCGTTCAAATTTAACCGGATGTTAATCGAACTTGAACACCTGTTGGCTGAGTCATAGTGCGGACCGAATCGAGCCCACCAGTGCAACCACACTTGCTGGGATGGGGAAGCCCTAACTCGGTCTATTGTCATGCCTCTCGCTGGTACCTCCAACTAGGGAAGGTTATGGGTGCGTGCTACCCTGATCAGGTAGGCGGCCATAACCTTGTGAACCCAGTTTTGGTATTATGCGCACGTCCCCGTTTGGTACAGTTTTGTTTGGCCATGACGATGGCAGGTGTCGGAAGGACACAGGGGTCACCCATGACATAGCCCAAAGGGGAGTTTGTCGGAGTGGCCGGGAGAGTGCCATGCAATAGATTGGGTTTTGTCGGAACACCGTTGGTCCACCCGAATGGGAGCACGAGGCCATGAGTTCCGTGGTGCGGGTACAGTGTACTAACCTCTACAGAGTGTATAATCTATCGATAGCCGCGTCCTCGGATATGGGCACAGTTCATAGTAGGACACACTATGGGTCAACGGTATAATAATCTTGCTATAACAACCCCGTTCGATGAGAAAGAAGTTGGTTGATCTTTATGTGATCGCGGGAGGATCACCGTGGTATCGAGGATACCGACGTTGGTTGATCGTGATCATGAGAGGATCACCATGGTATCGTGGATACCGAATTTGGTTGATAGTGTTATATGGTGATCCCGGGTAACGACCAAGCTCCTTGTGATCATGTTATCACTACGGTATTGTAATACCAAGTTTGGTTGGTCCCGAGGCTATCATGTGGCACGCTTGATGGGTAGTTCTTATACACGGTGGTTACGAGGTAACCTCGGAGCAGAGTAAGTTGCACCATGATAGTTTTAACCTGTTGCATGTAGTGTCAGCATGCTCATATGCTATGCTATGCTCATATTGTTCTAGCATCATCATATTTGCACCTGATTAACCGGTAAATGCCATGCTGTTGCTTGTCTTGATTGCTGTGAGCTTGCGAGTACATTCAAAGTACTCACCTGGCGTGTCATGCCAGTTTGCAGGTCATGCCATGATTGCTTGCTTGTCGAGGATTCCGAGTTTGCGAGCTAGGATATGCGTTCCAGCCAGAGTCCTTGCGGAGTGGAGTTCACCACCGCCGTCGTTGTTCCGCTACCGAGGGTACTCCGCTTCCTTGGGTTGTTTCACTGTTAGCATAGAACTACCCTGGGCAGGCGTAGTGTTGCCGTGTCGATGTATTCCATGTACCCTTGTAACCTTATCCATAGTAATAAAGAGCTGATTTGTTCTATGCCAATAGTGCCGTATTCCAGAAGACTTGTCTCTGGGCTGGAATACGGGGCATTCCGGTTTACTCTGAGCCGGGGTGCCACACTCATATCCGTTTGAGCTGCAGAATATGGAAGGAATATACTAGCTGGAGCTTTGCAAGCGCCAACAACACCAGCTTGATGGTGAGAGCAATGCTTGGTCAGCCGCGCTAGACCACCATCTCTCGCAACCAGACATGAAGGACGAAGCCCTGTCGAACCACACAAGCTCTAAGCGCCAAGGAGCCCAGTGTAACACCCTGGTTTTGGGACTTTTCTTTTTCTTTTTGATTTGTTTGGTTTTTGCTCTGATTTTGTTTTTGGAGCAGTTCTGTGGACTTGAAACCTGGGAGATCATCATCATTTCTTCTCTCAAGTGGTTTACCATTCTCAAATCCCTCCCAAGATCATGTCATTTTCCATTCTAGCTGAACCCCAAAACTCTTTTTCTCAGGAATATTCCTTTTTCTATTAAAGGAATAACCCTGTCTGACCTAGGTTGTGAAGCAACCTATATTTTTGTCTTCCACAAAATTCCCAAATAATTCTCATAAATTGTTTGGATCATATATGTCCCAAATATGTCCAAACTTTCCTTTCCTAGCCCAAAAATAATTCATCAATATTCATTCTTCATTTCTGTCCAGAGTGGTCTTCTATGAAGGAAGTGCCACCTATCTTTCCTTGATTGCTCCCAAACTTTTTGGGCATGATTATACATCCAAATCATTGCCTCATGATAAAATTCAGCTCCATTTGCCTAGTAAATCTTCCTCAGCAATTTTCCAAAGTTTTTGTCACATGGAAGCCTTGTTGAAGGAAGTACTAGCTCGGAGTATCCAAATGAGTTGAAATTTTGCAAGCTCCTTAAGGTGCTCATATTATAACTCTCCACCAATTTTTAGCCTCATACAATCAACTATGTGAGCACACCTTCAAATCTTTGCTTCTGGCAATATTTCAGGTTGTGAAACAAGTATATTTTATATTGCTTCATTAATTCTGAGAAATTACCAGATCACGCTCCTACCAATAAAACTTCTCTCCACCAAATTTGGGATCATTTTAGAAAGCCATTTTCTCTCCAAAATTATCCCAAATTTCTGGACAGAAAGCATATCTGTGAAAGAAGTACCATTTTGGCAAGTCCAAATGGTATGAAATTTTTACAGCATATTCTTATGTCCATATGACCATGATCTACCAAATTTCAGCTCAAGTGACCACTCCATGTGAGTGCATCATCCAATTCTCTTTTCTGGACCAATATTGCAGTTGCAAAGCAACTATATTGAATTGTGGTCCATTTCTTCTCTAATTGCACAGGATCATAGTCCTTCCTAACCTAAACTTCCCAAACATCAAGTTTGGCCCTTAGCATTTCTCTGTTGATCAAAGTGACATGGTCTAGTTTGATACAACAAACTTCCATTGAAGCCTCACTTCACTACAGAGCCTCTTCTCTCGATCTTTCACCTCCTATAGTCCCCCTGGTGGAGAGACAACACGCTAGACATCAAGTGACAGCCCCTCTTTTCCTCTCCTTGCAATTCCAGGCAGTGACCACGTGGATTCTTGCCTGTGCACGCGCTCTGGCTGTAGAGGACGCGCTCTGCGCGTTGGGTCTCATCGGCCCGCGGCTTCCCGGCGATGTTTGCACGTCCGTGGTTGCCGACCTGACACCCTGCCCTCTCCCATCGCTCTCCAGCTCCATGCCCCTGCCTATAGCTTGATGCGTCTCCGTCGTATCTATAATTTTTTATTGTTTCATGCCAATATTATACAACTTTCACATATTTTTGGCTACATTTTATATGATTTATTGGACTAACCTATTGATCCAGTGCCCAGTGCCAGTTCCTGCTTATTGCATGTTTTTTGTTTTGCGGAATATCCATATCAAACGAAGTCCAAACGCGATAAAAAATTATGGAGAATTATTTTGGAATATTTATGATTTTTAGGAGGTGGAATCAATGAAAACGGAGGCCCACGGCCTCCACAACCCACCAGGGCGCGCCGGGCACCCCCTGGCGTGCCCAAGTGTCTTGTGCCCTCCCCATAAGTCGGTTGGGGCTCTTCTTCGGGCGCAAGAAAGATAATTTATGGAAAAAATCGTGTAAAAATGTCAGTGCAATCGGAGTTACGGATCTCCGGGAATTTAAGAAACGGTGAAGGGCCAGAAAACAGGAACGTGAAACAGAAGAGAACAGAGAGACAGATCTGATCTCGGAGGGGCTCCCGCCCCTCCACCGCCATGGAGGCCATGGACTAGAGGGGGAACCATCCTACCATCTAGGAGGGAGGCCAAGGAATAAGAAGAAGGAGGGGGACTCTCTCCCCCTCTCTCCCGGTGGCACCGGAACGCCGCCGGGGCAATCATCATGTGACGGTGATCTACTCCAACAACTCCGTCATCTTCACCAACAACTCCATCACCTTCCCCCATCTATATTCAGTGGTCAACTCTCCCGCAACCCGCTTTACCCTCTACTTGAACATGGTGCTTTATGCTTCATACTATTATCCAATGATATGTTGCCATCCTATGATGTCTGAGTAGATTTTTGTTGTCCTATCGGTAATTGGTGAATTGCTATGATTGGTTTAATTTGCTTGTGTTGATGTTGATGTCCTTTGGTGCCCATCATATGAGCGCGCGTGTGCATCACACCATAGGGTTAGTTGTATGTTGATAGGACTATGCATTGGAGGGCAAGGGTGACAGCAGCTTCAGCCTAAACATAGAAATTGATACGTACGGGATTGAAGAGGGACCAATATATATCTTAATGCTATGGTTGGGTGTTTTACCTTATTGAACGTTAGTAGTTGCGGATGCTTGCTAATAGTTCCAATCATAAGTGCATAGAATTCCAAGTAAGGGACGACATGCTAACAGTGGCCTCTCCCACATAAAAACTTGCTATCGATCTAGCAGCGTAGTCAATTGCTAAGGGACAATTCCGCAAATCCTACCACCACTAATCCACACTCGTTTTAGTAAGTTAATTGTTTCTTTATCTAAATAGCACCTAACTTTTATTTTTACGTTCTTTATTATCTTGCAAACCTATCACACCTACAAAGTACTTCTAGTTTTATTCTTGTTCTAGGTAAAGCAAACGTTAAGTGTGCGCAGAGTTGTATCGTTGGTCGATAGAACTTGAGGGAATATTTGTTCTGCCTTTAGCTCCTCGTTGTGTTCGACACTCTTATTTATCGAAAAGGGCTACAAATGATCCCCTATACTTGTGGGTTATCCAGACCTTTTTCTGGCACCGTTGCCGGGGAGCAATAGCGTGGGGTGAATATTCTCGTGTGTGCTTGTTTGCTTTATCACTAAGTAGTTTTTTTATTTTGTGCTCTTGTTTTATATCTTTAGTTATGGGTAGGAAACACAAAATACCAAAAAAATAGTTGACCTACTAAGCCAATGGTTGAAGAACCACCCAAAATCTATCATACTACTGAAGCTTTCTACTTGGATCATCTTCGATCCATTTGTGCTCGTGCTGAAAACCCAACTAGCTTATTTGAGGGAAAATCATTAGATGAGCATGCTTGTTTTGTGCGACACCGTTTATCTCGAAAAGGGAAACTTTTACAGCATCAAATTAATACTATGCAATGCTATGCTTGGAATTTATGTGAAATACATGATTTTACTTGTTGTTCTGAAGACCCTAAGAAACACCTTCCTTATCAATGTGAGTTTAGAGATAATGGAATTCTATCTTCTTATGCTAAGGGTGTTTATAATTACTATGATGTTGAAAAAATTGAAGAATTTGTTGCTTTTAAGGGTGCTTATGAAATTGCTTCTTTGATTGAAAAGTATGATACTACTCTTTACGAATCTGAAATTTTTTGCCATACTTAAATATTGCTATGAAAACTATGCTTCTAATGCTTATATTAATGAGTTTATTGAGAAAGTCTCCGCTGTCCAAGAAGAGACTAATATTTTGCAGGAGTCTATTGACAAAGAAATTGATGAAACTGTGAGCTCATTGGATGAAAAATATGAGGAAGAGAGTGAAGAACAAAAGGAGGAAGAGCGGATTAGCTACCCGTGCCCACCTTCTAATGAGAGTAACCCTCCAACTCATACATTGTTTAATGTCCATTCGTTCTTACCGAAAGATGAATGCTATGATAATTGCTATGATTCCGTTGATTCTTTTGAAATATCCCTTTTTGATGAAATTGATGTTTGTTATGCTTGTGGCCAAGATGCCAATATGAATTATGCTTATGGAGATGAATTTGCTATAGTTCCTTATGTTAAGAATGAAATTGTTGCTATTGCACCCACACATGATAGTCCTATTATCTTTTTGAATTCTCCAAACTACACTATATAGGAGAAGTTTGCACTTATTAAGGATTATATTGATGGGTTGCATTTTGTTACTACACATGATAATTTTTATGAATATAATATGCATGTGCTTGCTGCTCCTACCTGCAATTATTATGAGAGAGGAACTATATCTCCACCTCTCTATGTTTCCAACATGATAAAATTGCAAGAAACTGCTTATGCTATGTATTGGCCTCTACTTGATGTGCATGAATTGTTCTTTTATGGTATGCCGATGCATAGGAAGAGAGTTAGACTTCGTCATTGCATGATTTATGTTGCTTTGTGCTCACTACTAAATGCCAAATCATTGTTAATTAAAATTGGCTTTGATATACCTTGGGATCCGAGTGGATCCATTACTTGAGCACTTTATGCCTAGCTTAATGGCTTTAAAGAAAGCGCTGCCAAGGAGACAACCCAGAAGATTTTATTCTGTCAAGTGCTTTTATAAAGTTTAAAAACAAAAAAATATAGAGGGGAACTTAAAACTTCACAAAAAGAAAAGTGAAAGTGAGAGGGACGAGCATTGTCAAAGTGGGAGCTAGCCTTGAACTTTGTTCATGCCCATGGAAACTTTGTGAATCTTAATTACAGAAACTTTTCAAAAAAAATAATTATCCCATTGTACAAATCCATTGTATTATAAAAATAATGTGCCAAGATTTGCCTTTAGGATGATTAGATTGCTTGTTGGTATGTGCGGTGCAAAAACAGAAACTTTGGCTGTAGTGTGTGAATTTACATTTTTTTACTGGAACGTCAAAAGTTTCTGAAACTTATTGCACAATATTTCTATACAAATTATTTATTTTTTCCTAATTTTTCAGAATTTTTGGAATTACAGAAGTATAGTAGATGTTCAGATTGCTACAGACTGTCCTGTTTAAGACAGATTCTATTTTTGATGCATTGTTTTGCTTGTTTTGATGAAACTATCGATTCTATTGGTGGTATGAGCCATGGAAAAGTTATATTACAGTAGCTACAATGCAAAAACAAACTGTGAATGGGTTTGCAACAGTACTTAAAGTAGTGATTTGCATTATTATACTAACGGATCTCACCAGTTTTTTGTTAAGTTTTGTGTGGATGAAGTGATCAAAGATCGAGGAGGTCTCGATATGAGGAGAAGGAGGAGAGGCAAGAGCTCAAGCTTGGGGATTCCCAAGGGAACCCAAGTAAATATTCAAGGAGACTCAAGTGTCTAAGCTTGGGGATGCCCTGGAAGGCATCCCATCTTTCTTCAACAAGTATCGGTATGTTTTCATTCTTGTTTCGTTCATGTGATATGTGTAAATCTTGGAGCGTCTTTTGCGTCATTTTTGTTTTATGCACCATGCTGGTATGAGATAGTCCATGGTTGATTTATAGAATGCTCATTGCACTTCACTTATATATTTTGAGTATGGCTTTGTAGAATGCTTCATGTGTTTCACTTATATCATTTGAAGTTTGGATTGCCTGTTTCTCTTCACATAGAAAACCGTTATTTGCAGAATGCTCTTTTGCTTCACTTATACTTATTAGAGCATGATCTTTTGTAGAAAGAATTAAACTCTCATGCTTCACTTATATCTATTTAGAGAGTCAACAGGAATTGGTCATTTGCATGGTTAGTCATAAAATCCTACATAAAACTTGTGGATCACTGATTATGATATGTTTGATTCCTTGCAATAGTTTTGCGATATAGAGATGGGATATGTGGGAGGTACTAGTAAACGGTTGTGGTTAGTAAGAATATTGGTGTTAAGGTTTGTGTTTCCCGAAGCATGCACGTATAGTCTCTCGTTATGCTATGAAGTTGGAGCATGATTTATTATTGATTGTCTTCCATATGAGTGGCGGTCGGAGACGAGCGATGGTCTTTTCCTACCAATCTATCCCCCTAGGGGCATGTGTAGTAGTACTTTGCTTCGAGGGCTAATAAACTTTTGCAATAAGTATATGAGTTCGTTATGACTAATGTGAGTCCATGGATTATATGCACTCTTACCTTTCCAAAACTTGCAAGCCTCTACAGTATCGTGCATTGCCCTTTCTCACCTCGAGATTCGGTGCAAACTTCGCCGGTGCATCCAAACACGATGATATGATACGCTCTATCACACATAAGCCTTATTATATCTTCCTCAAAACAGCCACCATACCTACCTATTATGGCCTTTCCATAGCCATTCCGAGATATATTGCCATGCAACTTCCACCGCTTCCGTTTTGATGACTTGAGCATTCATTGTCATATTGCTTTGCATGATCGTAAGATAGCTAGCATGATATTTCCATGGCTTGTCCATTTTTTGGTATCGTTGTTATGCTAGATCATTGCACATCCTGGTACACTGCCAGAGGCATTCATATAGAGTCATACTTTGTTATAGGTATCGAGTTGTAATTTTTATTTCTTTTGAGTTAAGTAAATAGAAGTGTGAAGATCATAATTATTCATTTTTAGAGCATTGCCCCAGTGAGGAAAGGATGATGGAGACTATGATTCCCCCACAAGTCGGGATGAGACTCCGGACAAAGAGAGAGAAAAAAAGAAAAAAACAAACAAAGAGAGAAGGGGCATGCTAATTCCACACTTGTGCTTCAAAGTAGCACCATATTTTTCATATAGAGAGTCTCCTATGTTGTCACTTTCATATACTAGTGGGAATTTTTCATTATAGGATTAGATGCACACCCACTTAGTTTTCATTTTGAGCTTTCATACACTTATAGCTCTTAGTGCATTCATTGCATGCCAATCCATACTCCTCGCATTGAGATCAATTGATGGGCATCTCCATAGCCCGTTGGTTAGCCGCGTCGATGTGAGACTTTCTTACTTTTTTTCTTCTTCTCTATATTTACCCCTATCATCATACTCTATTCCACCCGTAGTGCTATATCCATGGCTCGCGCTCATGTATTGCGTGAGGGTTGAAAAAGCTGAAGCGCGTTAAAAAGTATGAACCAATTGCTCGGCTTGTCATCGGGGTTATGCATGATAAATACTTTGTGTTAAGAAGACAGAGCATGACAAGACTATATGATTTTGTAGGGACAACTTTCTTTAGCGTTGGTCTTTTGAAAGACACGATTGTTTGTTGGGATGCCTGAGTATTGATGTCTTTATGTCAAATTATAGACTATTGCTTTGAATCGCTCGTGTCTTAATATTCATGCCATGATTAGATATATGATCAAGATTATGCTAGGTAGCATTCCACATCAAAAATTATCTTTTTTATCATTTACCTACTCAAGGATGAGCAGGAATTAAGCTTGGGGATGCTGATATGTCTCCGTCGTATCTATATTTTTTTTATTGTTTCATGCCAATATTATACAACTTTCACATATTTTTGGCAACATTTTATATGATTTACTGGACTAACCTATTGATCCAGTGCCCAGTGCCAGTTCCTGTTTGTTGCATGTTTTTTGTTTCGCAGAATATCCATATCAAACGAAGTCCAAATGTGATAAAAATTTACGGAGAATTATTTTGGAATATTTATGATTTTTAGGAGGTGGAATCAATGCAAACGAAGGCCCACGGCCTCCACAACCCACCAGGGCGCGCCGGGCACCCCCTGGTGCACCCAAGTGTCTTGTGCCCTCCCCGTAAGTCGGTTGGGGCTCTTCTTCCGGCACAAGAAAGATAATTTATGGGGGGAAATCGTGTAAAAATTTCAGTGCAATCGGATTTACGGATCTTCGCGAATTTAAGAAACGGTGAAGGGCCAGAAAACAGGAACGTGAAACAAAAGAGAACAAAGAGACATATCCAATCTCTAAGGGGATCCTGCCCCTCCACTGCCATGGAGGCCATGGACCAGAGGGGGAACCCTCCTCCAATTTAGGGGGGAGGCCAAGGAATAAGAAGGAGGGGGCTCTCCCCCCTCTCTCCCGGTGGCGCCGGAACGCCGCCGGGGCAATCATCGTGTGACGGCGATCTACTCCAACAACTCCGTCATCTTCACCAACAACTCCATCACCTTCCCCCATCCATATTCAGCGGTCCACTCTCCCGCAACCCGTTGTACCCTATACTTGAACATGGTGCTTTATGCTTCATACTATTATCCAATGATATGTTGCCATCCTATGATGTCTGAGTAGATTTTTGTTGTCCTATCGGTAATTGGTGAATTGCTATGGTTGGTTTAATTTGCTTGCGGTTATGTTGATGTCCTTTGGTGCCCATCATATGAGCGCGTGTGTGCATCACACCATAGGGTTAGTTGTATGTTGATAGGACTATGCATTGGAGGGCAAGGGTGACAGGAGCTTCAGCCTAAACATAGAAATTGATACGTACGGGATTGAAGGGGGACCAATATATATCTTAATGCTATGGTTGCGTGTTTTACCTTAATGAATGTTAGTAGTTGCGGATGCTTGCTAATAGTTCCAATCATAAGTGCATAGAATTCCAAGTAAGGGACGACATGCTAGCAGTGGCCTCTCCCACATTAAAACTTGTTATCGGTCTAGTAACATAGTCAAATGCTAAGGGACAATTCCGCAAATCGTACCATCACTAATCCACACTCGTTTTACTAAGTGTAAAACCCCATGTACTTAACAACAGTGATCACCCTTAGTTAATGCCATGTCAGCAAGTTTAATAGTGCCTAATCATCATTTGCATCATATTAGAATTCAACTCCTAATTCAAACTTCAAGTTAATTTAAATTGGAAATAAAAGTTGCTCCAAATTGAAAACTAAATTGTTCAACATATTGCAAATAATCTAGAGGCATTTATAAAATTAGCAACAACAATGTTTAGAATATTTAAATGTCCCTAGCATCCTAAAACAGTAGCAAACAGTCACCTTTGATAACCTTTTATTTAATCTAAATTAAATATGAAATTATGTTTTACTCAAACTAGTTTTTGATGATAGGTAATAATGCACTGCGAATTATGGGCTAAGTCACATATTTTGTAAAAGTCATCTGGTGGCTTAGGAATTTGCAAAACAGAAAAGAATAAATAGAAAGAAAAGAGATAAAACAAAAGAAAAAGAAAAAGAAACCCCCCTGGCCAACTGTGCCAAACGGCCCAGCCGGCCAGCCCACCGTCCCAGGCCGGCCCACCCCGCCTCCTTTATCCCCTGGGCACCGAAACCCTAGCCCAACCCCCCTCGCACTCCCCCCACTCTCCCTCTCCCCCGATCCAATCGGGATCGGGCCGACGCCGCCCCGTGCCTGACGCCGTCGCATTGCCGTCCGGCGCCGCCCCGTCCTCGACCTCCTCCTCCCCGACTCGCTTCTTCGAGCCACGCCACCCGTACATCCACACTGGAGGGTGAGGACCCCGAACCCACCTGCGTTTTTCCTTCTGCTCGCTCCCGCCGCTAGCTGCCGCTGATGCTACTGCAGCTTGCTGCTGCCCGCTACCGCTACCATCTGCTGCTGCTCTGCTGCCGTCACGCATGCCTCGCCACGCTCCCTGCTCGTTCGCACCCCCCCCAAACCCCGCCGCAGCTGCCAGCCCCTGCTACCCCCACCCTGGCCTCGCTCGGCCCGCGCCACCGCGCCTAACCCCCCGTGCTGCCCCTGCAGCACCCGTCGCGCTCGCCGCACTTCTGGCGCCCCGCGCCCCATCTCTGGCCGCCACGGCCGATCGCCCGCACCTGCTCGCGCGCTCCGGCGCCCCGCTGCTCGCCAGGCCGCGCCCTGCTCCCGCTTCAGCAGCCCCAACGCTGGCGCCGCCGGGCGCGCGTGCCCCGCGGCCTCTACCGTCGCGCCCCTGTGGCCTCGCCCCGCCGCACTCCCTGCAGGCGAGCGCCCGTTCGGGGGCCGCTCCGCACCCGCGCCCGTTCGGGCTGTGCCCGTTGCCCGACCCGCTATGGCCCTCTAGGCCACTGCCAAGTGGGGCCCACGCCCAGAACGAGTTAAAAAAAGAAGAAAAGAAAATGAAATTAGAAAATTAATTAATAATTAATTAATTAGTGAATTAATTGAGTTAATTAATTGTGTTTAATTAAACTAATTAATTAGTTAGTCTAATTAATCTGTAATTAGTTTAGTTAAACCCTAATTAACCTAAACAGTCAATGACAACCGGGCCTCACATGTCAGTTTGACCCAGTCAACAGTACTGTTGACTGCTGACATCATGATGACGTCATAATTGTATTTTCAAATTAGTTTAATTAATAGTAATTTCAGAATTGATTAAATCTTTAAAATTTAATATAAAATAAACCATAGCTCAAATGAAAATACTTTGTACATGAAAGTTGCTTAGAATTTCGAGACGAATCCGAATACGTGGTCCGTTCATCTGTCAGATGCCCCTAGCTATCTGAACATGGAACTTTTGGACCGATTTCGGTAAATGAATAGTGCTCAACCTTAATAAAATAAATCCAAATAAATTCCTAAATTAACTAAATCATTTAGTTAGGCAATAGAACACCTCTGCATATCATTTAGGCATGTCATACATATTGTTTGCATTTTTGCCGTGAATTTATTGTTTCTCTCCCACTCCTTCTCTCTCGATAGACACCGAGACCGACGCCGTTGCAGCTGAGTACGACTACGCTCCAGACGAGCAGCCCGTTGACGACCCCTCTTTCTTGCCAGAGCAACCAGACAAGCCCCCCCCCCCTTGAGCATCTAGATATCGCCCATTCCATTTCTCCTGCTTGCATTAGATTTTGCTACTGTTAATGTTTGCTCCTATTCTGATGCATAGCCTGCTTTTGTAACATGTTTATTGTTACCTTACCTGCCTATGTTAAACTGCTTAGTATAGGTTGGTAGTGAACCATCAGTGACCCCCACCACCTTACCCTTGTTGCCCCTGCTTGATCATCGACGACTCGATCAATGTGATCGTCGACCAGAGACCAACACATCACTTCACCCCCTTAGTTGTACGACTCTGCATAGTTACTATCGAGTGCCGAGGGTGATACCTCGTAACGCACTCCTGATGAATACTCTGCAGTATAGCTGTTCGGTAGTGGTCATCGAGGGTGATTCCTCCTTCTCCACTTCCGATACGACTCTGTCATGCAACCCCTTAGTGTGAACCTCGAGGGTGATGCCTCATACGTTCACCCTGATGATTTCATCAAGTGGAATCCACCGAGGGTGATTCCTCGGGGTTTCCCTCTTGATGTTATGACCACACGGTTACTTTGACCTTTGTTACAGGCGGGTCGACCCTGATGGGTACCCGCAGGGGATCTATGATGTCGGGTGTGCCGGAAGGGCACTCGAGTGTGATATTGTGGCGGAGCTTCAGAAACTCTGATTGTCTCCGCGTGTTAATAAAGGAGCCTATTGGATTTGGGTATTTGATCTGAGTGGGTCGACGTGCCCTATACGCACTACCACCACACGGGATTATGGTTTATGGGGCCCTCTACGTCGTACGTTTCTCCCGAAAGCTCTTCAGACGTCACGGTTCACCGTGCGGGCTGATCGACGGGAATGGGCTGGATACTTCACTGACGAGTTCAGTGTCGCGCCTGCACCCCGGCCAGCCACGCAACGCGCAGGGTGCCCAGGGTGATGGCCCAAGACCTCTGGGTGCATAGGTTAGTCCGGCGTGCTGACCTCTCTGCTGAGCCTAGGTAGGGCGCTGCTTCGTGTTGATATCCCGAGGCCGGGCATTACCCAGCAAGTGTGTCCGGTCAGAGGTGATCGAGCGTGTTGGGTAACAGTAGTGCACCCCTGCAGGGAAGAATAATCTATCGATAGCCGGTCCTACGGTAAAGGATGCTCAGTTTGTGTATCCCGATCTACTACTTGAACTGGATACTTGTTACTTAATTGAAGCTTCGGGATCGCTTTCTCGCAGCGAGTCGAGGAAGGATCTCTAAGCTGTACTTCAACTTGTTTGCATAATAAAATGCTATTCTACCCTCTTCTATTGCTGCAAGATGGTGGCTTCGTGAAGATGTTTGAAGATGCTAGTCTTCGATAGGACTAGGCCTTCTCTCTATTCTAGCATTTCTGCAGCCCAGTCCACATAAATAGCCTTTCCCCTTTGATAATGTTGCATATGTAGTGTAGATCCTTGTGCTGAGTACTTCGGATGAGTACTCATGGTTGCTTTGCTTCCTCTTTTTCCCTATATTCCCCTACTTGGTGATACAATAGACGATGGAGCCCAGGAGCCAGATGCCACCGCAGGAGCTTACTATCAGATGGGTCCAGACGGTACTTACTACTGGATCAAGCCAGCGGACCAGGAGTAGGATCGGAGGCTCCCAGGCAGGAGGCCTTCGCCTTTCGATCTAGTGTCATTGTTTGTGCTAGCCTTCTTAAGGAAAACCTTGTCTAACTATGTCCGTACTCAGATATTATTTGTATGACTAACTTGTGTATTCGGATCCTCATGATCGCTGGTCTGTAATATTGTGGATCTCCGTTTATTTGTGTTAGAGTTGTGTTGTGATATCTTCCCGTGAGTCCCTGTGCTTGATCGTGCATGTTTGCATGTATGATTAGTGCACGATTGAGTCGGGGGCGACACAAGTTGGTATCAGAGCCGACTACCTGTAGGAAGCCCCCTTTCCAACTCCTTGGCCGAAGTTGAGTCTAGACATCGAAAAACTATTTTACTAACTTGGCTATGTGGCTTACGGGCCCACGTCGCCAATTGGGTGGTATTAGGATCTTTTATTCCTCGTCTATACTCTGGGACTCTGATCTCTCTTCTATTCGAGTTAAATGATTTTACTAACGCCGACACTTAGGATCTCGTAAATCTCATCCACCCGGAGAGCTGGATATCTGTGCGATTTCCCTGTCATTGATCTGATTAGTCTGATAATCATTTTCCTTTCCATTGTTTTGTTTAACCTTTCTCTTCAAGATCTGTTAAACTTCTCATTGTCGGTTGACAATCCTGAATTTCCTCTGTTTCAGATGGATCGTTTGTTTCCACCATGTCCTACAACACAGCTTGTGCTTCGCACTTGGGCTCGTGATGCCCCTGGTTTTCCAGCTGTCCTGATCGCCCTCCTGACCAGACTTGGCTACCGCTGGTACCCTGAGTACATGGTCTACGAGGATTACCGCGAGTTCAACCAGGAGCAGTACCATGCTGATGTTCGTATCTATGATCAGCAAGATGACTCAGACACTGAGCTGCACCTTTTCCACGGTATCGGCGTGACGATTGAGATGGCAGTCCATGATGCCGCCTACTCTGCTGTCGCACGTCTCCGAGGAGAGTTCAGCAGTATCTTGGATGCCTCTGAGTTCCGATACATTCCGTATGCCCCTACTGGAGATGCTACTGGATACTACACAGCTATCTGTGCCCCGTACGAGCCTCATCGCTACGACCCGCACGTTCTGATTCAGTGCACTCAGGCTCTGGATCGCACTGTTCGGGCTCTTGCCGTCGAGTTGGTTGCCACTCGAGCACGTCTCTACGTTGCTATGACACAGTTGCTACCCGCTGTTTGTGCAGCGATACATCCGAAGCATTTCCTTTATCCGCACAGGACTCAGATGTATGCTGGTATTGTTTGGCCTGCAATTGGAGGTCACACACCTGCACGTGGACCTCTTCTTTCAGCTCGAGACCGGGTTCTGCATCAGAGTGCACATGGAGCGCAGGATCCTACCGCGACGAACATTCGTCGTCCGCACTTGCAGTTACCCCGTTTCAGTGGTTTTCTCCGACGTTGATGTAGCCTTTGCTATGTCTCGTTGTGTACTTCCTTACCGCGTGCCTGCGCGCCGCCTAGCATGTCTAGTTTTTAAATTTGCGTCGTTATGCTGTCCGCATGTACCCGACTCCGTGTATGGATCTGTATGTCTTAATTGACTACTGTTAAGTATCTATTACACTACTTAATTGTTGTCGAGTTACATCATGCTTGTCGCTAAACACTCGCAATTTCTTTTACTAAACTGCCCCCTGTTGATACTTCGCAGGATGGTTAGACCAGGTGGTCGTGGTTGTGGTCGTGCCCCTGAACGCCCACCACCGCCAGACTATATGGCAGCTATGATGCAACAATTCGAGCTCAACCGCCAGTTCATGACTGGGATTATGGCTCAGTTTCGGCATCAGAACAACCAGAACCCTGCTTCAATAACTTTGACAGAGTTTATGCGACTCAACCCCACTCAGTTCTGCAACTCTGACGAGCCACTGGATGCTGATGACTGGCTCCGCAACATCACTCACGGGATGGAGTCTGCTAATGTCGCCCCTGCCAACTTCGTCACCTTCGCGGCCTTTTTCTTAAAGGGCCCCGCTACTAAATGGTGGGACACACACAAGCGCACACTGCCTGCTGGAACAGCCGTTACTTGGCTTGAGTTCCAGGCTGCTTTTCGTGCCCGTTAGATTCCTCAGGGAATTATGGACCGGATGAAAACCCAGTTCCGCAACCTCACCCAGGGCAACAAGACTGTCGAAGCTTATCAGCGGGAATTCCTTGACCTGTCCCGCTATGCAGAAGAAGACATCGCCATAGATGCCCATAGACAAGAGAAGTTTCGTAGTGGACTCCACCTAGAACTCGAGCTTGCACTTGCTGCTCAAGACTTCAACGACTTTTTTACTCTTGTGAACAAGGCTATTCTAGTTGAGACCGCTCAGATGAAGCATAAGTACTCGCAGAAGCGCTATCGTGATGCTGGCTCATCTTCGAGCTCAGCACAGAAGCGTCGAGTCTGGATTCCCAACAACGTGTTCCGTCCAAATGCCCCTGCGCCAAAGAACAACTATGCTGCACCACGTCTGCCTCCTCCACCACCGAGGCAGCCAAGAGCTCAAGCTGCTCCACCCAATGCTCCTCTTCGTCCTGAAGATGGTCTATGCTTCAAGTGCCACAAACCAGGTCACCTTGCTAAGGACTGCCGCCAGACTCAGAATCAGTTGGCTTTTCCTCGTACTGGCCGTGGCAATGGTCGTGGCAACAATCAGGCCCGCAACTATAATACTGGGTCTGCTGCTCATTGTCGTGGACACGCTTACAACATTGATATTGAAGAAGTCCAGGATCAACCTGCTACTGTGATGGGTACCCTTCTCGTTAACTCAGTACTCGCTTCTGTATTATTTGATTCAGGAGCATCGCATTCATTCATGGCAGAAGCATTTGCATTATCGCATGACATTGCATTTCGAAAGATGAACCTGCTAGTAGTTATCCGCACCCCTGGAGGCCAGTGTCAAACCACTATGATGGCACACAATGTCCCCGTTGAAATTAAGGGATTGGAATTCCTTGTTTCGCCCATTATCCTAAAGTCTTCCACCATAGACCTCATCCTTGGAATGGATTGTTGAAAGCTCATATAGCTTCGATCAATTGTGCCACAAAAGTCATCCAACTTCTTCACCCCTCCGACGAGATAGTGAACTACACCGCCCGAATTACTCGGGATGCTGAAGCTCACATGTATGCTCTGAATGCTTTGAACGCCTCACCTCTGGAAGGAATCAAGAACGTTCCTGTCGTTCGAGATTTTCCGGACGTCTTTTCGGAAGAACTTCCAGGAATACCCCCGATTAGAGCTGTCGAGTTCGTCATCGACTTGAAGCCTGGCACTACCCCTATTGCGAAGCGTCCCTATAAGATGCCTCCGCACCACCTTCTCGAGCTTAAGGAAGAAATCGACAATTCACTTAAGAAAGGTTTCATCCGCCCCAGTTCCTCTACTTGGGGAGCACTTTCACTCTTCGTTAGGAAGAAGGATGGAACTAACCGATTGGTTCAGGATTACTGGCCCATTAACCAAGCCACAATCCAGAATAAATACCCACTGCCCCGGATTAATGATCTTTATGATCAGCTTGCTGGATCCTCTGTGTTTTCTAAACTCGACTTGAGGTTGAGTTATCATCAGATCCGTGTTCGCGAAGAGGATATTCCGAAGACTGCCTTTGTCACTCGTTATGGCTCTTATGAGTACACTATCATGTCATTTGGCTTAACAAATGCTCCAGCAACCTTCTCCCGGTTGATGAACTATATCTTCATGGATTACCTCGAAAAATTCGTCGTGGTTTATTTGGATGATATCCTTATATACTCCAAGAATGAAGAAGAACATGCTGAACATCTTCGGCTTGTATTGGAGAAGCTTCGAGAACACCAGCTATACGCCAAGTACTCTAAGTGTGAGTTCTGGTTATCTGAAGTGACCTATCTTGGTCATGTGATTTCCAAGAATGGCATTACTGTTAACCCCGAGCGAGTACAGGCTATTCTTGATTGGACTCCCCCGAAGAATGTCAAGCAAGTCAGAAGTTTTCTCGGACTCGCTAGTTATTGCCGTCGATTCATTGAGAATTTTTCCAAGATTGCAAAGCCACTGACTGACCTGCTCCACAAAGGTGTTAAATTTGATTGGATAGAAAAATGTCAAGAAAGCTTTCAGACACTAAAAGATAAGTTAACATCTGCCCCAGTGCTAGCGCCCCCGGATTCCCAAAAGGATTTCGTGATATACTGTGATGCATCTCGTCAAGGATTAGGCTGTGTCCTAATGCAAGAGCGCAAAGTGATTGCTTATGCCTCTCAACAATTGCGTCCTTACAAAGAAAATTACCCAGTGCATGATCTTGAACTTTCTGCGGTTATTTATGCCCTGAAGCTATGGCGACATTACCTTGTCGGTAATTGTTGCGAGATATACACGGATCATCATAGTTTGAAGTATCTATATACTCAACCCGATCTGAACCTTCGTCAACAAAGATGGCTCGAGACAATTGCCGACTATGATATGAATATCTCATACACCCCTGGCAAGGCTAATGTAATGGCCGATGCTTTGAGTCGCAAGGCTTATTGCAACAATCTTATGGTTCAGGAAGCACAACCTCTCCTTTATGAAGAGCTTCGCAAATTGAACCTCCATATTGTTCCACAGGGTTATCTCAATACCCTGGTTGTTGAACCAGACTTAGAAAACAACATTAAGACTATGCAACGGCATGACTCTGAAGTTGAAAGGATTAAGCGATACCTCAAAAGAGGAAAGCCGTCGGAATTCCATCTTGATAATGATGGGATCCCATTCTTCCAACGCGTCTCTTCGTACCCAAATTCAGGGATGAGAGGGAGCACGTTATGAAAGAAGCTCATGACACTCCTCTGTCAATTCATCCTCGTAGCACAAAGATGTACCATGACATTTGTCAGAGATACAGGTGGCCTAATATGAAGCGAGACATTGCTCGTTATGGTTCTGAGTGTGACGTTTGCCACCGCATTAAGGCAGAAGATCAAAGGCCTGCTGGAACTCTGCAACCCCTTGATATTCCTGAATGGAAATGGGACAAGGTCCAAATGGATTTCATTACTGGTTTTCCTAGATCTCAGAAGGGTCATGATGCTATCTTTGTCGTCATTGACCGATTCTCAAAGGTTGCTCACTTTCTTCCAGTCAAGGAGACAATCACTGCTAGTCAGTTAGCAGACTTGTATGTTTCCCGCATTGTGTCACTCCACGGTGTTCCGTTGGAGATCAGTTTTGATCGTGGTAGTCTCTTTACCTCAAGAATCTGGAAAAGTTTCCAAGAAGCTCTGTGAACTCAGCTGTCCTTCAGCACTGCCTTTCACCCTCAGTCACAGGGTCAAGTCGAATGAGTTAATCAAGTGCTCAAAGATATGCTTCGAGCTTGTTTCATTTCCTTCGGTAAGAAGTGGGAAGAATCTCTCCCGTATGCCGAATTCTCTTACAACAATAGCTACCAAGCTAGTTTGAAGATGGCACCGTTTGAAGTTCTTTACGGACGTAAGTGTCAAACCCCTCTGAATTGGTCAGAAACTGGGGAACGCTCACTCGTCGAACCAGACATTGTTCAGCAAGCTGAAGAAAAAGTCTGCTTCGTCCATGAACATCTGAAGACTGCTCAGTCTCGTCAGAAGAGCAACTATGACCAAAAGCACAAGGAAATGGTCTATCAGCCTGGCGAGCAAGCTTACCTTCGCGTCACTCCATTCAAAGTCACTCATCGGTTCGGAATCAAGGGCAAGTTAGCTCCTCGCTACATTGGCCCGTTCTGTATTCTTGCCCGTCGAGGAGAAGTGGCATATCAATTGCAATTGCCGCCAAATCTTTCTCAAGTGCATGATGTTTTTCATGTATGCCAACTTTGTCGCTGCTTCAAGGATCCTATTCGAGTTGTGGATCATGAAATGCTTGAATTGTAGGAAGATCTGTCTTATCCAGAATATCCCATCCGCATTCTTGATCAAGCTGAACGTCGAACTCGTCAGAAGTCAATCAAGTTCCTGAAAGTTCAGTGGTCGAATCATTCTGAAGATGAGGCCACTTGGGAACGCGAGGATCGTCTTCGCGAAGAATACCCCTCTTTCTTCCGGTCTTCCTCTTAATTCTCGGGACGAGAATTCTTGTTAGACTAGGAGAATTGTAACACCCCATGTACTTAACAACAGTGATCACCCTTAGTTAATGCCATGTTAGCAAGTTTAACAGTGCCTAATCATCATTTGCATCATATTGCATTTCAACTACTAATTCAAACTTCAAGTTAATTTAAATTGGAAATAAAAGTTGCTCCAAATTGAAAACTAAATTGTTCAACATATTGCAAATAATCTAGAGGCATTTATAAAATTAGCAGCAACAATGTTTAGAATATTTAAATGTCCCTAGCATCCTAAAACAGTAGCAAACAGCCACCTTTGATAATCTTTTATTTAATCTAAATTAAATATGAAATTATGTTTTACTCAAACTAGTTTTTGATGATAAGTAATAATGCACTGCGAATTATGGGCTAAGTCACATATTTTGTAAAAGTCATCTGGTGGCTTAGGAATTTGCAAAACAGAAAAGAATAAATAGAAAGAAAAGAGATAAAACAAAAGAAAAAGAAAAACAACCCCCCCCCCTGGCGAACTCGGCCAAACGGCCCAGCCGGCCAGCCCACCGTCCCAGGCCGGCCCACCCCACCTCCTTTATCCCCTGGGCACCGAAACCCTAGCCCAACCCCCCTCGCACTCCCCCCCACTCTCCCTCTCCCCCGATCCAATCGGGATCGGGCCGACGCCGTCCCGTGTCCGACGCCGTCGCCTTGCTGTCCGGCGCCGCCCCGTCCTCGACCTCCTCCTCCCCGACTCGCTTCTCCGAGCCACGCCGCCCATACATCCACACCGGAGGGTGAGGACCCCGAACCCCCCTGCGTTTTTCCTTCTGCTCGCTCCCGCCACTAGCTGCCGCTGCTGCGTGCTACTGCCCGCAACCGCCGCCATATGCTACTGCTCCGCTGCCGTCACGCATGCCTCGCCACGCTCCCTGCTCGTTCGCACCGCCCCCCCCCCCCGCCAGCCCCTGCTACCCCCGCTCTGGCCTCGCTCGACCCGCGCCACCGCGCCTAACCCCCCGCGCTGCCCCTGCAGCGCCCGTCGTGCTCGCCGCACTTCTGGCGCCCCGCGCCCCATCTCCGGCCGCCACGGCCGATCGCCCGCACCTGCTCACGTGCTCCAGCGCCCCGCTGCTCACCCAGGCCGCACCCTGCTCCCGCTTCAGCCGCCCCAACGCTGGCGCCGCCGGGCGAGCGCGCCCCGCGGCCTCTGCCGTCGCGCCCCTGTGGCCTCGCCCCGCCGCACTCCCTGCGGGCGGGCACCCGTTCGGGGGCCGCTCCGCAACCGCGCCCATTCGGGCTGCGCCCGTTGCCCGACCCGCTATGGCCCTCTGGGCCACTTCCAAGTGGGGCCCACGCCCCAGAACGAGTTAAAAAAAAAGAAGAAAAGAAAATGAAATTAGAAAATTAATAATTAATTATTTAATTAGTGAATTAATTAAGTTTAATTAAACTAATTAATTAGTTAGTCTAATTAATCTGTAATTAGTTTAGTTAAACCCTAATTAACCTAAACCGTCAATGACAACCAGGCCCCACATGTCAGTTTGACCCAGTTAACAGTACTGTTGACTGCTGACATCATGCTGACATCATGATGACGTCATAATTGTATTTTCAAATTAATTTAATTAATAGTAATTTTAGAATTGATTAAATCTTTAAAATTTAATATAAAATAAACCGTAGCTCACATGAAAATACTTTGTACATGAAAGTTGCTTAGAATTTAGAGACGAATCCGAATACGTGGTCCGTTCATCTGTCAGATGCCCCTAGCTATCTGAACATGGAACTTTTGGACCGATTTCGGTAAATGAATAGTGCTCAACCATAATAAAATAAATCCAAATAAATTCCTAAATTAACTAAATCATTTAGTTAGGCAGTAGAACACCTCTGCATATCATTTAGGCATGTCATACATATTGTTTGCATTTTTGCCATGAATTTATTGTTTCTCTCCCCCTCCTTCTTTCTCGATAGACGCCGAGACCGACGCCGTTGCAGCTGAGTACGACTATGCTCCAGACGAGCAGCCCGTTGACGACCCCTCTTTCTTGCCAGAGCAACCAGGCAAGCCCCCCCCCCTTTGAGCATCCAGATATCGCCCATTCCATTTCTCCTGCTTGCATTAGATTTTTCTACTGTTAATGTTTGCTCCTATTCTGATGCATAGCCTGCTTTTGTAACATGTTTATTGTTACCTTACCTGCCTATGTTAAACTACTTAATATAGGTTGGTAGTGAACCATAAGTGACCCCCACCACCTTACCCTTGTTGCCCCTGCTTGATCATCGACGACTCGATCAATGTGATCGTCGACTAGAGACCAACACATCACTTCACCCCCCCCCTTAGTTGTACGACTCTGCATAGTTACTATCGAGTGCCGAGGGTGATACCTCGTAACGCACTCCTGATGAATACTCTGCAGTATAGCAGTTCGGTCGTAGTCATCGAGGGTGATTCCTCCTTCTCCACTTCCGATACGACTCTGTCATGCAACCCCTCAGTGTGAACCTCGAGGGTGATGCCTCATACGTTCACCCTGATGATTTCATCGAGTGGAATCCA
Organism: Thinopyrum elongatum; assembly: GCA_011799875.1. Lineage (NCBI taxonomy): Eukaryota > Viridiplantae > Streptophyta > Magnoliopsida > Poales > Poaceae > Thinopyrum > Thinopyrum elongatum. The sequence goes on along the minus strand of CM022303.1, from coordinate 304,283,238 downwards.
CCAAGGGTGATTCCTCGGGGTTTCCCTCTTGATGTTATGACCACATGGTTACTTTGACCTTTGTTACAGGCGGGTCGACCCTGATGGGTACCCGCAGGGGATCTATGATGTCGGGTGTGCCGGAAGGGCACTCGAGTGTGATATTGTGGCGGAGCTTCAGAAACTCTGATTGTCTCTGCGTGTTAATAAAGGAGCCTATTGGATTTGGGTATTTGATCTGAGTGGGTCGACGTGCCCTATACGCGCTACCACCACGCGGGATTATGGTTTATGGGGCCCTCTACGTCGTACGTTTCTCCTGAAAGCTCTTCAGACGTCACGGTTCACCGTGCGGGCTGATCGCCGGGAATGGGCTGGATACTTCACTGACGAGTTTAGTGTCGCGCCTGCACCCCGGCCAGCCACGCAACGCGCAGGGTGCCCAGGGTGATGGCCCAAGACCTCTAGGTGCATAGGTTAGTCCGGCGTGCTGAACTCTCTACTGAGCCTAGGTAGGGCGCTGCTTCGTGTTGATCTCCCGAGGCCGGGCATTACCCAACAAGTGTGTCCGGCCAGAGGTGATCGAGCGTGTTGGGTAACAGTAGTGCACCCCTGCAGGGAAGAATAATCTATCGATAGCCGGTCCTACGGTAAAGGACGCTCAGTTTGTGTATCCCAATCTACTACTTGAACTGGATACTTGTTACTTAATTGAATCTTTGGGATCGCTTTCTCGTAGGGAGTCGAGGAAGGATCTCTAAGCTGTACTTCAACTTGTCTGCATAATAAAATGCTATTCTACCCTCTTCTATTGCTGCAAGATGGTGGCTTCGTGAAGATGTTTGAAGATGCTAGTCTTCGATAGGACTAGGCCTTCTCTCTATTCTGGCATTTCTGCAGCCCAGTCCACATAAACAGCCTTTCCCCTTTGATAATATTGCATATGTAGTGTAGATCCTTGCTTGCTGAGTACTTCGGATGAGTACTCACGGTTGCTTTGCTTCCTCATTTTCCGTATATTCCCCTACTTGGTGATACAATAGACGATGGAGCCCAGGAGCCAGATGCCACCGCAAGAGCTTACTATCAGATGGGTCCAGACGGTACTTACTACTGGATCGAGCCAGCCGACCAGGAGTAGGATCGGAGGCTCCCAGGCAGGAGGCCTTCACCTTTTGATCTAGTGTCATTGTTTGTGCTAGCATTCTTAAGGCAAACCTTGTCTAACTATGTCTGTACTCAGATATTATTTGTATGACTAACTTGTGTATTCGGATCCTCGTGATCCCTGGTCTGTAATATTGTGGATCTTCGTTTATTTGTGTTAGAGTTGTGTTGTGATATCTTCCCGTGAGTCCCTGTGCTTGATCGTGCATGTTTGCGTGTATGATTAGTGCACGATTGAGTCGGGGGCGTCACACTAAGTTAATTGTTTCTTTATCTAAACAGCACCTAACTTTTATTTTTACGTTCTTTATTATCTTGCAAACCTATCACACCTACAAAGTGCTTCTAGTTTTATTCTTGTTCTAGGTAAAGCAAACATTAAGTGTGCCTAGAGTTGTATCGGTGGTCGATAGAACTTGAGGGAATATTTGTTTTGTCTTTAGCTCCTCGCTGGGTTCGACACTCTTATTTATCGAAAAGGGCTACAAACAATCCCCCATACTTGTGGGTTATCATAGCTCGCTCGTCGGCGCTCACCGCCGCGTGCCCACGGACGCACAGTACGCCGACCGCCCCTCTTCGTGCTCCGTCTTCTTCCTCTGCTTCCTGGAGTCGTCTACTACTCCGTGAACCTCCTCTGCTCTCTCCCGATGCCTCCTCGCCCTCCCGTGACCCCTGCCATCGCCAGAGCCTCGGCTGGACTCGCACGGCGGCGACCGGCTCGGGCACCTCGCCCCACCTATATATAGGCCTCCCCGAGCACCCCCCCGGCCTCACCAGCCACTCCATCTCACTCCCAGAAGCCACCCCGACTCCTCAATCCATCATCGGAGCCCCTTCTTCCTCCCCCATGTTTGCCATGTCCGCTTCGGCCGCCGTCTAAATTCCGGCGAACCGAAGCCTATCTCCCTCTCCTTTCTTCACCACTGGAACCAGAAGATCTCGGCGGACCTCCCCCTTTCCTCAGCCCCTCCTCCGGTGCACTAGGACATCGTGCCCATCTCAACCCGACGCCACCGTCCGCCGGCATCGAAGCCATCGTCACCTCGGTCCATCTCGCCGGCCGTGGATGGCACCATTGGAGGCGTTCTTCAACGCTGAACTCATCCATAACCGGAGCATCGTCGGAGGTGCCTGGGGTCGCCGATAGTCACCGTTGAACGCCGCCCCGCCTCGGCTGAGCGCGGGTAGGAGCTTGAAGACGACGGCCCTGGCCAGGCGGGCCCTACCTCCCTCGCGACCCCACTCGTCAGCCGCACAGCCCGTTGACACCGGCAAGCTGACATGGATAAGAGGACACGCATTTGACGAAATACGTCTTCTTCTGGTGAAAGCGTACTCTTCTGTTCTTCGGCCAGTATTGCGCTTTCACTTCACTAAAATCGTATTTTCTCGAGTGCGCGTTCTGTTTTTTAGTCAGGGGTCAGTTTGTGAAGATTTTCTTTATAGATAGGTCCCTGGGAGTCAAAGCTTTATAACTTTTTGCTCACAACTCCGAATCAGGTGATTCCAAAGCCCAGTTTCTCTGTTGGTCGAGCCCGTCCCGATGGTATAATTTTCCCCATGTGATAATATTCTAAAAATGACCATTATGCCCTTGCCTTTATTCAGCCCCCTCCGAGAGAGAAATTTTTCCGGTGAATCTTTCCGTGAGCTCCTCACACTTCTTCCCGGTGAATCCATCAATCCCAGGCAAGCCACACCCTCCATTTGCATGATTGCAATGCAATACCATGGTTTATTTAATTAGACTTGCTTAAAATGTTGCATTAGTAATGTATGATTTATTCATGGCATTTCTTGGGGTGATGTTTGATCTTGTTGTTGCCATGATGATGCTTGGATTTCTAGGACTAATGTTTTGCAGATTGAGGATGACATGTTGCCTTGGGATTATTAGTGGCTATTATTATTATTATTATTTTCAACATGATAGTATTTGATATTATGCTTTGGAGTATTATTTTTTATATGATGTTATCATGTGGATATTAGCTTAATATCTTGATCTTGCTATTGGATTAGTAGTATCTTGGTTCTTGGATTCATCATGACATTCGTTATATGCTATCCTCGGAGTATTATGATATGACTATATGATGCTTTGGTATATTCGGTGGATATCGCTATAACTTGGTTTACAGGTGGATATATGATATCGGAGTATTAGTTCTCACAGATTTACCTTGGGGATAAATTCCGTCATTTCGTTGGTCAGGTGCCACCAAACCGGGCTTTTCCAGTGCAGCCACATTTGCCTTTATGGGAAGGCCCTAATGTGGTCTATTGTCATGCCTCTCGCTGGTGCCTCCAACTAGGGAAGGTTATGTGCGTGCACTACCCTGATCAGGTAGGCGGCCATAAGCCTTGTGTGCCCGTAGTTGTTGTAGGTGCCTTTTTGTCCCCATTTGGGACCATTTTTGTTTTGCCATGACGGTGGCCGTTGGATGTCACGAGGTGACATCTGGGCCACCCAGGACTGATCCCAAAGGGGAGTTGGTCGGAGTGGCCGGGAGAGTGTCATTGCAGTAGATTGGTTTTGTCGGAACGCCGTTGATCCACCCGAATGGGAGCATGAGGCCATGGGTTATGTGATGTGGGTATAGTGTGCTAACCTCTGCAGAGTGTGTTCAATCTATCGATAGTCGCGTCCTCGGTCATGGGCGTAGTTCGTACTAGGTCACACCGTTCGATCAACACTCACATGACGGAATGACTTATAGATGACTTATATGTTAATAATGTGAACAGCAACAGTTTGGCAGGATGCTGATGATGATGTTGGGATGATCTTGAGGATGATCATTTAGTTTGTGAGGTGGTCATGCGGTGATCACGTGGAGGTATTGATCATGAGGTGATCGAGGTGATTTATTGCTTGGCCGGATAGCCAAGAGTGAGTTGGTTCGTGTGATCCAAGATGTTGATTCCTCAGTATTCTAGTAGTTTCATATCATGCTTAAGCATTGCTTCCACCTCATAGTAGTTTTTAATAACTTAACATGTTGATGCTATATTGTTGTTTTGCCTTGATGCTTTTGGTTGTTGTGAGCTTGCAACTACATTCAATGTACTGACCTGGTGTGTCATGCCAGATTGCAGGTGATGCCGTGATTGATTGCTTGTCGAGGTTACCATGTGTGCGAGCTAGATCGTGTCCCAGCCAGAGTCCCTGCGGAGTGGAGTTCACCACGGTCATCGTTGTTCCACTGCTAGAAGTTTTCCGCTGCTACGAGTTGTTCCGTTGCTAGCATAGAGCTACCTTAGCAGGCGTAGTGTCGCTGTGCTGATGTGATCCTTTGTAACATCAGACCCTTGTACCATTATCCTTTGTAATAAGAGCTGATTTTTTCTATGCTGAGCAGTGCCGTATTCCAAAAGACTTGATCTCTAGGCTGGAATACGGGGTGTTCTGGTTCCTCTGAGCTGGGGTGCCACAGAGCTTGGTATTAGAGCCAGTTTGGTTGTAGGACGCCCTAGTCAGCGTGAGCAGTAGAAAACGGTAGTATAGAGTCTGGCTTGTTTGTTGCATTGGTTGATGCATTTGTTTATTGCATAGCATGCATATAGCTTTATTATTTCTTGCTAACGGTTTATCTTGTGAGTGTAGCTGGCATCGGTTTGGATCCACTACAACTCAGCCTCTGCATCCCTCCAGTTTCCTTCGAGCCCATTCTTCGGTGTTTGGCGCCATTTCTGTCCCAGCGGAGTGATGCCTAGTGTTCCGGACACCGTTTGCGGGATGGTGCCCAGGTATCGCACCAGTTGCATTTCTTCTTCCCCACCTATCGTTTCGGTGGTAGACATGTTTCTACCCCGGATCATGCTTTTAGTCTAGTCATGTTGGCAACCCTTAATGATCTTAGTTATCAGAAAAGGGCAATGCTAGCGGACTCAGCTTTCAACCGCTATCCTTTCCCTTGGACGAGTACGGATACCTTCCGTCCACTTGATGATGATGTGGTGGTGACATTCGTGCCCCGCTACATGGTTACCAAGTACGTCCTCGCCTCCGAGCTAGTCCAGGTTGCTACCTGGCTAAGCCAGCACTTGGTGTAGCTATGTTTATACCAACCCCTCCACACGCTGATCCCTTTTTCGTGCACATCGTCACAGCATGTTAGATCGTAGTACCGGAGTTCCCGCGAGATTTGTGTGCTTAAGTAGGCATGCGTATTGTGTGAATAGCAGTAATATGTGACTTTGTTTGTGTGTGAGTGGATTGTTTTTGTGTGCTTTTGTTTAGTTGAGCTGTTTCTTTTGATTCCTTCTTTTTGGGCCCTCGGTGTTACCTTATTTCCCCTTATGGAAGTTTCTCATCAATCGACATCGGACTCGAAGAAGCAATAAGGATTTCAAATATTTGGAAGAAGCTCAGCTAAACATATCAAGTCTACATCAATACTTAATCCTCACACAGAAATGGTCAAGCCAGCAGGAAGACAAGTCAGGTACGAGAGCAACGGTATATTTTCAGTCAAAGGTATGGCTCATATACAAAGTTTTGGGTCAGCAATGAATGATGCTTGAAATATGTTATACTCAGAAAGAAAGCCAGAATGTGCTATGATCAAGGAAGATAGTCAAACAAATTTTCTCATGCAAGTAACCAGCCGCAAAATATTATGGATGTGTGTATGGCTTTCAGTCTGCATGTCACAGTATGAAGCATTGGATATGAGAAACCCAGTCTTCCTCCACACGCTATCGGAAGAAGCTTATGATGCAAGGCTCCTCAATTTTCCCCAGTACAATATATGGACAGATTCTGGTCCAAGATACCCAGTCTTTCACATCAAGATACCTCGATAAAGGCTTCTGACATAAGGAATTGAATCTTTCTCAACAAGCAACCGGAGGAGAAGCTTCTCAGGAACGGAACCTAGTCTTCTCCAGCACACCACTACGGGAAAAGCTTCAAGCCTAAGCCATCCGGTCTTCTTCAGCAAGTCACTCGGATAGCTTCCAACCCATGACACCTTGCCTTCTTCAGTACGACACTGCACGTCGTATTTAGTATTGCTGCAATATATGACACAGTAAGTAGGCAGTATATGACAGTGCATCTCAAGGATCAGATTCGCAATAATTTTGTCAGAAGTACAATTCAGTCAAGACATATGCCTACATCAAGAATCGAGTGTTCGGTTGCATATGATTCTTATATATATGGTGAGCATGTATCCCCGGTCATACAAGTCACTCATACGAAATACGGCAATGATCAAGCAGATATACCTAAGAAAGGTAAGGATCCCACAACCTCATGAGGCATGCCAATGAAGATAAGCAGAGATATATCTCATGTAATGCAAGGATCGACAAGTTCTGGAGCTGACAACGCAGAATCAACAGTCTTGACAATGGCTACCAAAGTCATTATTCCCGCACCAGACAAGGAGATCTCATGAACTCTTGTCACCCTCTTGTATGATTGGCCTCAACAACGAGCTCTGTACAGCTACATGCCCCGAGTATATGTCATATATGTGCGGACCCAGGTCAGAAAATAAGCACAAGGAATGATGCCAAAATATTGCACTAACCACATCCATGGTTGCACGAAGAATCAAGGACATATGTGGCCAAGTTATTTCAGTAAGGTATCCTGACAAAGAAAATCATGACCATCAAAGGGTGAGACTGACAGCAAAGGTATGATGATTTTTGCACAACCATCAGGGTCCGGATACCCAAGCTAGTTGGAGGGCATGATTCCATATGGATCAACAAAGACATACCCTCCGAAGCCTACCCTGTTCTACAAGGACTTCATATCCCGCTGACCCACTTAGAATGGTTAGTGTGGAATATCCAAGTCTGTTCTGTCCGATCCAAGATTCCTATGCAACCTCAGCAGTTTGACTTCAGCGGCAGTGTTAAAGCATCTCACAGCCTATTACCTTGGACGGATATACCGACAACATGGATCAGCCAAAAGCCGAACCATCAGCTCAGACCAGGTATACTCACTTGCGGAACCAAGTACACAGACAACCTGCCATGAAAAGTATCTTCCCGCCAGCACCCCTGTCAGGCTAGTCTCAAGATGCTAATGTTTGAGGTATGCTACAGCTATAAGTCCATACCCCTTTATATTTCTCATGACAGAAGGCAGTCAAATCTTTGGTACGTATCTCCTGCTTGAGCCAAACAAACCAAGTCAAGGTTAGTTAGTACCACCTACAAGCAGTCAGATTCCATCAGGAGAATGGCCATGATTCTCAACATTGATAGAACCCGGAAGACATGCATTTGTTTGAGCAACCCCATGATAGAAGTAAAAGGTTTTCATGACCAAAGGGAATTTGTGCTTAGGTCCCTTGGATATCACCGCAGATATGAAAGAATCAACGTCAGCATAAGGATTTGGTATATGAGGAAAGACCGGTCAGAATTTGGGAAAAGTGGAGCAAACCACCCCAGAGCGAGGTAATCAGATCGTGTGAAAATCAGGGGGAACAACAATAAACAAAGGAAAAAGGATACCCGAGTTGGAAACGGCTTCCTCAAGGCATATTCATACTTGTTCCCTGAACAACCAAATCTTGAGGACGAGATTTCTTTAAGGGGGGAGGTTTGTAACACCCTGGTTTTTGGCCTTTTCTTTTTCTTTTTGATTTGTTTGGTTTTTGCTCTGATTTTGTTTTTGGAGCAGTTCTGTGGACTTGAAACCTGGGAGATCATCATCATTTCTTCTCTCAAGTGGTTTATCATTCCCAAATCCCTCCCAAGATCATGTCATTTTCCATTCTAGCTCAACCCCAAAACTCTTTTTCTCAGGAATATTCCTTTTTTCTATTAAAGGAATAACCCTATCTGACCTAGGTTGTGAAGCCACCTATATTTCTGTCTTCCACAAAATTCCCAAATAATTCTCATAAATTGTTTGGATCATATATGTCCCAAATATGTCCAAACTTTCCTTTCCTAACCCAAAAATAATTCATCAATATTCACTCTTCATTTCTGTATAGAGTGGTCTTCTGTGAAGGAAGTGCCACCTATCTTTCCTTGATTAATCCCAAACTTTTTGGGCATGCTTATACATCCAAATCATTGCCTCATGACAAAATTCAGTTCCATTTGCCTAGTGAATCTTCCTCAGCAATTTTCCAAAGTTTCTGTCACATGGAAGCCTTGTTGAAGGAAGTACTAGCTAGGAGTATACAAATGAGTTGAAATTTTGCAAGCTCCTTAAGGTGCTCATATCATGACTCTCCACCAATTTTTATCCTCATCCAATCTACTATGTGAGCACACCTTCAAATCTTTGCTTCTGGCAATATTTTCAGGTTGTGAAACAAGTATATTTTATATTGCTTCATTAATTCTAAGAAATTACTAGATCATGCTCCTACTAATAAAACTTCTCTCCACCACATTTGGGATCATTTCAGAAAGCCATTTTCTCTCCAAAAGTATCCCAAGTTTCTGGACAGAAAGGATATCTGTGAAGGAAGTACCATTTTGGCAAGTCCAAATGGTATGAAATTTTTACAGCATATTCTTATGTCCATATGACCATGATCTACCAAATTTCAGCTCAAGTGACCACTCAATGTGAGTGCATCATCCAATTCTCTTTTCTGGACCAATATTGCAGTTGCAAAGCAACTATATTGAATTGTGGTCCATTTCTTCTAGAATTGCACAGGATCATAGTCCTTCCTTACCTAAACATCCTAGACATCAAGTTTGGCCCTTAGCATTTCTCTGTTGATCATAGTGATATGGTCAAGTTTGATACAGCAAACTTCCATCAAAGCCTCACTTCAGTACAGAGCCTCTTCTCTCGATCTTTCACCTCCTACAGTCCCCCTGGTGGAGAGACAACACGCTAGACATCAAGTGACAGCCCCTCTTGTCCTCTCCTTGCCATGCCCGGCGGTGACCGCGTGGATTCTTGCCTGTGCATGCGCTCTGGCTGCAGAGGACACGCTCTGCGCGTCGGGTCTCGTCGGCCCACGGCTTCCCAGCGATGTTTGCGTGTCTGTGGTTGCTGACCTGACGTCCTGCCCTCTCCCGTCACTCTCCAGCTCCATGCCCCCGCATGTAGCTCGCTCGTCGACGCTCGCCGCCGCGTGCCCATGGACATAGAGTACGCTGACCGCCCCTATTCATGCTCCGTCCTCTTCCTCTGCTTCCTGGCATCGTCTACTACTCCGTGAACCTTCTCTGCTCTCTCCCGTCGCCTCCTCGCCCTCCCGTGACCCCTGCCATCGCCAGAGCCTCGGCCGGACTCGCACGGCGGTGACCGGCTCGGGCACCTCGCCCCACCTATGTATAGGCCGCCCGAGCACCCCCGGCCTCACCAGCCACTCCCTCTCACTCCCAGAAGTCACCTCGACTCCTCAATCCATCGCCAGAGTCCCTTCTTCCTCCTCCATGGTCGCCATGTCCGCTTCGACCACCGCCTAAATTCCGGCGAACCGAAGCCTATCTCCCTCTCCTTTCTTCACCACTGGAACCAGAAGATCCCGGCGGACCTCCCCCTTTCCTCAGCCCCTCCTCCGACGCACTGGGACGCCATGCCCATCTCCACCCGACGCCACCGTCCGCCGGCATCGAAGCCATCGTCGCCTCGGTCCATCTCGCCGGCCGTGGATGTCACCACTGGATGCGCCGTTCGACGCTGAACTCATCCATAACTGGAGCATTGCCGGAGGTGCCCGGAGTCGCCGACAGGCGACGTCGAACGCCGCCCCGCCTCGGCCGAGTGCGGGCAGGAGCTTGAAGAAGACGACCCTGGCTTGGTGGGCCCCACCTCCCCCGTGACCCCACTCGTCAGCCGCATAGCCCGTTGACCCCGGCACACTGACATGGATAAGTGGACACACATTTGACGGAATACGTCTTCCTCTGGTGAAAGCGTACTCTTCTGTTCTTCGGCCAGAAATGCGCTTTCACTTCACTGAAAGCGTATTTTCTCGAGTGCGCGTTCTGTTTTTCAGTCAGGGCCAGTTTGTGAAGGTTTTCTTTACAGATAGGTCCCTGGCAGTCAAACCTTAATAACTTTTTGCTCACAAGTCTGAATCAGGTGATTCTAAAGCCCAGTTTCTCTATTCGTCGAGCCTGTTCTGACGGTATCATTTTCACCATGTGATAACATTCTAAAAATGACCATTATGCCCTTGCCTTTATTCAGCCCCCTCCGAGAGAGAAAGTTTTCCGGTGAATCTTTTCGCGAGCTCCTCGCACTTCTTCCCGGTGAATCCATCCATCCCAGGTAAGCCACACCCTCCATTTGCATGATTGCAATGCAATACCATGGTTTATTTAATTAAACTTGCTTAAAATGTTGCATTAGTAATGTATGATTTATTCATGGCATTTCTTGGGGTGATGTTTGATCTTGTTATTGCCATGATGATGCTTGGATTTCTAGGACTAATGTTTTGCAGATTGAGGATGACATGTTGCCTTGGGATTATTAGTGGCTATTATTATTATTTTCAACATGATAGTATTTGATATTATGCTTTGGAGTATTATTTTGGATATGATGTTATCATGTGGACCTTAGGTTAATATCTTGATCTTGCTATTGGATTAGTAGTATCTTGGTTCTTGGATTCATCATGATATTCGTTATATGCTATCCTCGGAGTATTATGATATGACTATATGATGCTTTGTTATATTCGGTGTATATGGCTATAACTTGGTTTACAGGTGGATATATGATATCGGAGTATCAGTTCTCACAGATTTACCTTGGGGACAAATTCTGTCATTTTGTTGGTCAGGTGCCACCGAACCGGGCTTTTCCAGTGCAGCCACATTTGCCTTTATGGGAAGGCCCTAATGCGGTCTACTGTCATGCCTCTCGCTGGTGCCTCCAACTAGGGAAGGTTATGTGCATGTGCTACCCTGGTCAGGTAGGCGGCCATAAGCCTTGTGTGCTCGTAGTTGTTGTAGGCGCCTTTTTGTCCCCGTTTGGGACCATTTTTGTTTTGCCACGACGGTGGCCGTTGGATGTCACGAGGTGACATTGGGGCCACCCAGGACTGAGCCCAAAGGGGAGTTGGTCGGAATGGCCGGAAGAGTGTCATTGTAGTAGATTGGTTTTGTCGGAACGCCGTTGGTCCACCCGAATGGGAGCACAAGGCCATGAGTTCTGTGATGTGGGTACAGTGTGCTAACCTCTGCAGGGTGTGTTTAATCTATCGATAGCCGCGTCCTCGGTCATGGGCACAGTTCATACTAGGTCACACCGTTCGATCAACACTCACATGACGGAATGACTTATAGATGACTTATATGTTAATAATGTGAACAGTAATAGTTTGGTAGGATGCTGATGATGATGTTGGGATGATCTTGAGGAAGATCATTCAGTTTGTGAGGTGGTCACGCGGTGATCACGTGGAGATATTGATCACGAGGTGATCAAGGTGATTTATTGCTTGGCCGGATAGCCAAGAGTGAGTTGGTTCGTGTGATCCGAGATGTTGGTTCCTCAATATTCTAGTAGTTTCATATCATCCTTAATCATTGCTTCCACCTCATAGTAGTTGTTAATAACTTAACTTGTTGATACTATGTTGTTGTTTTGCCTTGATGCTTTTGGTTGTTGTGAGCTTGCAAGTACATTCAATGTACTGACCTGGCGTGTCATGCCAGATTGCAGGTGATGCCATGATTGATTGCTTGTCGAGGTTACCGCACGTGTGAGCTAGATCGTGTCCCAGCCAGATTCCCCGCGGAGTGGAGTTCACCACAGTCGTCGTTGTTCCGCTGCTAGAAGTTTTCCGCTGCTACGAGTTGTTCCACTGCTAGCATAGAGCTACCTTAGCAGGCACAGTGTCGCCGTGCTGATGTGATCCTTTGTAACATCAAACCCTTGTACCATTATCCTTTGTAATAAGAGCTGATTTGTTCTATGCTGAGTGATACGTCTCCAACATATCTATAATTTTTTATTGTTCCATGCTATTATATTATCTGTTTTGGATGTTTTACATGCATTAATATGCTATTTTATATTATTTTTGGGACTAACCTATTAACCTAGAGCCTAGTGCCAGTTTCTTTTTTTTCCTTGTTTTTGAGTTTCGTAGAAAAGGAATACCAAACGGAGTCCAAATGGAATAAAACTTTCGCGATGATTTTTCTTGGACCAGAAGGAGACCAGGAGACTTGGAGATGAAGTCGGAGGAGCCATGAGGCGGCCAAAAGGACGGAGGGCGTGCCCAAGGGGGTAGGGCGTGCCCCCACCCTTGTGGGCCCCTCGTGCACCTCCTGACCTAATTCTTTCGCCTATATATACTCATATATCCCCAAACCAACAAAGGCATCCACGAAAAGACTTTTCCACCGCTGCAACCTTCTGTACTCGTGAGATCCCATCTAGGGACATTTTCCGGCACCCTGCCGGAGGGGGATTCGATCACGGAGGGCTTCTACATCAACACCATTGCCCTTCCGTTGAAGCATGAGTAGTTTACCACAGACCTACGGGTCCATAGCTAGTAGCTAGATGGCTTCTTCTCTTTCTTTGATTCTCAATACCATGTTCTCCTCGATGTTCTTGGAGATCTATTCGATGTAATACTTTTTTGTGGTGTGTTTGCCAAGATCCGATGAATTGTGGATTTATGATCAGCTTATCTATGAATATTATTTGAATCTTCTCTGAATTCTTATATGCATGATTTGATATCTTTGTAATTCTCTTCGAACTATCGGTTTGGTTTGGCCAACTAGATTGGTTTTTCTTGCAATGGGAGAAGTGCTTAGCTTTGGGTTCAATCTTGCGGTGTCCTTTCCCAATGACAGTTGGGGCAGCAAGGCACGTATTGTATTGTTGCCATCGAGGATAAAAAGATGGGGTTTTCATCATATTGCTTGAGTTAATTCCTCTACATCATGTCATCTAACTTAATGCATTACTCTGTTCTTTATGAACTTAATACTCTAGATGCATGCTGGATAGCGGTCGATGTGTGGAGTAATAGTAGTAGATGCAGAATCGTTTCGGTCTACTTGACACGGACGTGATGCCTATATTCATGATCATTGCCTTATATATCGTCATAACTTTGCGTTTTTCTATTAATTGCTCGGCAGTAATTTGTTCACCCACCGTATTATTTTCTATCTTGAGAGAAGCCTCTAGTGAAACCTATGGCCCCCGGGTCTATTTTCCATTATATAATCTTCTACTTTTCATCATACAAGTTTCTGATCTACTATTTTGCAATCTTTTATTTTCCGATCTATAAAACAAAAATAGCAAAAATATTTACTTTATCTTTTATTTAGTTTCATTTATATCTATGAGATCTCACTTTTGCAAATAGCCGTGAAGGGATTGACAACCCCTTTATCGCATTGGGTGCAAGTTGTTTGATTGTTTGTGCAGGTATTCGGTGATTTGTGCGTTGTCTCCTACTGGATTGATACCTTGGTTCTCAAACTGAGGGAAATACTTATCTCTACTTTGCTGCATCACCCTTTCCTCTTCAAGGGAAAAACCAACGCAAGCTCAAGAAGTAGCAGGAAGAATTTCTGGCGCCGTTGCCGGGGAGATCTACGGCAAGTCAAGACATACCAAGTACCCATCATAAACTCTCATCTCTTGCATTACATTATTCGCCATTTGCCTCTCGTTTTCCTCTCCCCCACTTCTAAAATGATTTTCGAAAAGATTTGCCTTTTTCTTTGCCTTTTCTTCGTCCCTCTTCCATTCGTATTATTCGTTTGCTTTTTGTGTACCCAAGTGATTTGACTTGCTTTTATGGCCCAACCAAAGAACATTGATCCTCACCTTAGGCGGTTGGAAGAAATTGAAAATAATGTTAGGCGCTTCATGTCTTTACAATTTGAGCATAATAGTTTCTTTAGAAACGAGCTTAAAGAGCAGAAAAGTTTTATGGAGTACATGAATAAAGAGCTCGACAATATGTCTAAGGAAGTTTATGGTTTGAAATCTCAGTTTGCTCATCTTGAAAATTTAGTAGGCCAAATTTCTGATAAACAAGCTACCTTAGTAAATAAGATGGCCGCTAAACCAGAGGCTTTAAATAATGATGAAGATCTTAAAGTGATTGATGTGACTCCTATTGAATCTTTGTTTTCCAATATAAATCTTCATAAAGATGGGACTGGAGATGAGTCAACTTTAGTTAAAAGGCGTCCCAATGATTTGGAGTTTTTAGATCTTGATGCAAAAATTGATAAAAGTGGGATTGGAGAGGTCAAAACTTTAAGTAGCAATGAACCCACTCTTTTGGATTTCAAGGAATTTAATTATGATAATTGTTCTTTAATAGATTGTATTTCCTTGTTGCAATCCATGTTGAATTCTCCTCATGCTTACAATCAAAACAAAGCTTTTACTAAACATATTGTTGATGCTATGATGCAATCTTTTGAAGAAAAGCTTGAATTGGAAGTTTCTATCCCTAGAAAACTTTATGAGTGGGAACCTACTATTAAGATTAAGATTAAAGATTATGAGTGTTATGCTTTGTGTGATTTGGGTGCTAGTGTTTCCACGATTCCAAAAACTTTATGTGATGTGTTAGGTTTCCGTGAATTTGATGATTGTTCTTTAAATTTGCATCTCGCGGATTCCACAATTAAGAAACCTATGGGAAGGATTAATGATGTTCTTATTGTTGCAAATAGGAATTATGTGCCCGTAGATTTCATTGTTCTTGATATAGATTGCAATCCTACATGTCCTATTATTCTTGGTAGACCTTTCCTTAGAACGATTGGTGCAATTATTGATATGAAGGAAGGAAACATTAGATCTACTCTCATTCTCCGATCACGAGAACAACGACGAAGAACAAACATCGGAACACCATGACGCAGCCGAAGAGGCCACGCCGTCACCTCCAGACAAGGAAGATGCGAACGGTGGCCACGAGTCACCAGGAAGAAGGAGCTCTGGTCCACAGACAAAGGTCGACATGTCAAAGGGCACCACTGGGGAGGTTGTAGAAGAGTATATCCCTCAGCCAATCTCGTTGCACCAGGTCATGTTGGCAAAAGCAGAGGATCAAACGACCAACCAAGGAGCCCCTAGATCAACCACTATAACGGTGGCGCCAGCGGCAACAGCTGAACACACGCCCACTCAACCCTAGACCCCTGGTCTGGAAAAAAAGAAACTCCGTAAAAAAACACATAAATGTTTTACTCCGAGGGCTACAGAATCCGTACTAGCTGGTGTTGCAACAACGCCACCGATCATGATGACCAAGGCCATCTGACGCCTCATCAAACCCATACAAGGCCATGGCCCCACAACACTATCAAAGGAAACCAGAAGGATATGCACACTTAAAAGACATGTGCGGCTCCGGCAAGACACCCTCGAGACAGCCGCCTTTCAGTAGGCCACCGTGGACCTAGAACCCAGACATCAGATGTGCCGCAGGAAGTGGGCTAGCATCTGGCGCAGTACAGAACATGACTGGCAGGCCGAGACGGGCCTCGGAGAATAGAATAACATGAAAAAACCTCCCGCACCAGCTCATGGTATTCAAGTTGCCGCAACGTTGGTGGATCGGTGATACGTCTCAAATGTATCTATAATTTTTTTATTGTTTCATGCTATTATATTATCAATCTTATATGCTTTATATGCAATTTTATATCATTTTTGGGAACTAACCTAGTGCCTAGTGCCAGTTGCTATTTTCTGCTTGTTTGTGGTTTTACAAAAAATCCATACCAAACGGAGTCCAAACACAATGAAAGTTTTTGATGATTTTTTCTAGAACATAAGAGACCCTAGAAGCTTCGGGGGAGGACCAGAAGACCTACGAGGAGACAACAAGACAACATGGTGCGCCCTGGGGGGTAGGCATGCCCTGATGTCTTATGGGCCCCTTGTGGCTCCGTCTGACCTAATTCCAATGCTATAAATTACCAAATATTGCAAAACCCCCAGAAGCACCAACGAAACAACTTTTCCGCCGCCGCAAGTCTCTGTTTTTCTGTGATCCCATCTGGAGGCCTTAATCGGTACTCTGCCGGGGGGGATCGATTGTGGAGGGCTTCTACATCAACATTGTTGCACCTCCGTTGATGCATGAGTAGTTCCCACAGGACCTATGGGTCCATAGTGATTAGCTAGATGGCTTTCTCTCTTTCTCTTTGATCAACAATACAATGTTCTCTTCGGAGCTCGATTCGATGTAATCTTTTGTGGTGTGTTTGTTGGGATCCGATGAATTGTGGGTTTATGATCAGGTTGTTTATTGAAAATAACTGAGTCTTTTCTGAACTTTATTACGTGTGATTGTTATAGCCTTGTATTTCTCTCTGATCTATATATCCCTTTAGTTTGGCCAACTAGATTGATTTATCTTCAGCGGGAGAGGTGCTTTGTAGTAGGTTCAATCCTACAGTGTCCTCACTAGGTGATAGGAGGGGTAGCGAGGCACGTATTTGTATTGTTGGTACTAAGGGTAAAATGACAGGGTTTAATCATATTGCTTGGTTTTATTCTGTCTACATTATGTCATCATACATCATGCATTACTCTGTTTGTCATGAACTTAATACCTAGAAAGACAAGCATAGAAGCGCTCTCGAAGTGGAGTAATAGTAGTAGGCTTTAGTAAGTTTAACGGTCTAGTTGTCACGGATGTAATGCCTATGTACTCATCATGCCATGAATAACATCATAACTATGCGCTTTTCTATCAATTGCCCAACAGTAATTTGTGTACCCACGTTTTTTGTGTTCTTGAGGGAGATGCCTTTAGTGAAAACTATGGCCCCTAGGTATATTTAAACCATATTACTAAAACCATAAATACCTTGCTGCAATTTCTTTACTTTTATTTTATTTTGCAATTCATACATCTCCTACTATCAGATTTGATCCTTGCAATTAATGAGTACAAGGGGATTGACAACCCTCTTGCCCGTGTTGGGTGCAAGTATTTGCTCTTGTGTGTGTAGGTACTACTAAAGGTCATTTGCATGAATCTCCTATTGGTTTGATAACCTTGGTTCTCTACTGAGGGAAATACTATTCGCTACTATATTGATTCTCCCTTCCTCTTCGGGGAAAAACCCAACACAGCTCACAAGTAGCAGAAAGAATTTCTACACTGGTGCAGAGACGTGCTATACAAACGGTTTTTACTCCCTTTCCGCGACGGAGTTTTAAACCATTGCCTAGTGAGTGTGTGCGATAGGGGGGTCCTTCCCACACGACCCAGAAACCGTCGGGGATAGGCCCTCCAGCCACACAGGCGGGGGCAAAATGAGCTCGTGTGCGATCGGGCGAGGCATCGAAGACCAATCATTTCCGTTCGTATGTACATCCCACACAGTGAATCCCAGAAAAACATTTCCGTTCGCATGTATATCACACATAGTTTTTGTGTGGAAACGTTTGTGCAAGGTGGCCTAACGCAAACAGTTCTTTGCCGGAAGCCGTGTGTGATTGTTAGTTGATCCAACACGCCTACTTTCTAGAAACCGTGTGGGTTGTTTGAGTTCATCGCCCACGGTGTTGTCTGAGTAACCGTCTGCAATAGAAAACCCTAATAAGCAGGGTAATTAGCCTATTATTGATAATCCATGTAGTAATCAAATTGACATTTCTTATAAAACACACCAGATATTTCATATCCGTATAATGGCAACCAGGATTTCATAATCGAACTACATCAGATAGCTTCAGCACTCAGTTACACCAAAGAGGGATATAGCTAGCTATGCCATTACACAACAGCACCAAGTTTCACATGCAACATCAAAAACCTTTGGAAAAGTAGCATCATACATGGTAAATAGACAGATGAATCTCATCTGGGAAACTGCAGAAGCGGAAGGCAAATATTGAGCCTTCAGTGATGTTGAACGTCCTTGCAACTTTAGGCCAGTGGCTATGAATAATTGCCCGCCCAACCTTCGTCCTCTTCAGGAAGACTTCAATATTGTACCGTGGGTGTTGAATGAATACCTTCCTCGCCTCTTGACCATGCAGATGGTTTGACAGGTAATCATCGGTGAACTGCTTTGAAAAGTACTGAAAACAAAGATATGCATAAATCGCTGTTATAAATTTTGAAATGGTGGAAGGGGTAAAAACAAGGTAAAAGAGTTAGTACCATCCTATAGTTGACTGATGTCTTCTTAATTGTGCAAACAAATATCTTGCTGTTATTCGTCGCAAGTTTCTTCATCCTAACAATCTTTCTGAGTTTCTTGACTTGACTGATATTCATGGACATCTCATTTCCCCATATGCAAAATGGGTCGAACAGTGGGTCTAAGCCTCTGACAGCAGGACCTACATGTGCAAGACCAAATTGTAAGAAACCTAAATATTAGAATGATTCCTGCAACTGCACAATAATGTGCTATTAGTGAAAGGACCATGCATGAGCACACCTCGATGGTAAACCGCAGTGTCTCCCATTGTTTCCCTGCAACACATATAAGGCAGATCTTGATCAGGTTAACTGAGAGTTGCCATACTATCAGTAGAATATGTATTGAGTACAGCCAAATTCGATTTATTTCTCACATGCATAACAATACAAAATTGTACCCACAACAAATGAAAATCAAATTGCAGAATTGAACCAAACAGTTAAATGGACAGCAGACCAAATGAACCAAAACAGTTAACTGAGCACGACATTGCATAATAGAAACATGTACTAGAAGATAAGACAGTTAACGAAACAAAGAATGCTTGAGAACAGTACTACAAAATTTGGCAATTGTTGGACCAAACTGCTTACTGAACATTACATTTCAGAATATCAGATTGCATATTAACATTATAGAGGACAAATCACTAGAAGGCACCGGTGATGGCCTCGAGAAAACAACACGAACTGTATTTTAAAGTAGACAACCGTGTGGCGGTGTCAACGGTGGCCTCGAAGATGAGGTGCTCCTCCAAGATCAGGCGGTCGGCACGCATGGCAGCCATAGCGACCTCGTCCGTGCGTGCGGCCGCGATTTACTTCTCCATTGCCAGATGCTACTGAGCTCCATGTTATACTGTGTGCAAAATGGCTGTGGGCGGCACTTAATTGGAGGACGGGGCCAGTGATTTCGGCGGAAGGTGTCGCGCCGTCGGTCGGGGCATGTGGGACGGGGAAGGAGGAGGATGGTGTGGGTAGGGTGTGGATTACCTGACCATATCGACAAGGCTGCGCAGCAAGAAGAAGGGTCGCCGGCGAAGAGGCCGTGCAGCAAGAAGAAGGGTCGGCGGCGAGGAGGCGGCGCTGCAAGAAGAAGGGTTGCCGGCGAGGAGGCGGCACTGCAAGAAGAAGGGTCGCCGGCGAGGAGGCGGCGCTGCAAGAAGAAGGGACGCCTGCGAGGGGGATGAGCTGCCAATAAGCAGCAGTGAAGGTTTGAACTTGGAAAGCAAGGAGGAACAGTGGAAATGTGGCTTTTGGTGGGAGGGAGGGGGCGGGGAGATAGATATTTCCGCGGTGGCAGAAAAATTTTGCTCGGTGCCGCGAGAAACTGGTGCGCAAGTGTGGTTCAAGCGCGGGCAGTGGACTGTAGACGATGAAGCTTCCTACGTAAGCCAGACAAGACGGTGCGCCAAGATATTTTATATCGCATCCCACACGATTCTTGCTAGTAAGCTGTTTGTGGTATACCTTATTTTTTTCATTATGTTTTGAAAGACAAAATGGTGTTATGGAGGGAAAGGATGGTGTTTGAATTGCTAGAACATTTATCTACAGTGAACATGCAACTACATTAGTGTCGTGTTAAAATTTGGAATTAATCCGGGTTCGTTTCGCATTTTTATGCATTAATTGAGTTTCTAGGCATTTAATGTGCATAATTCAAATTTGAACTACAATCATATGCTCTAGTGCACCAAAGTTTGTTGAAAAATCACATGTGTGTCTTTGGGTGAATTTATAGGTCCCATGCAAGAATGGGAATGAAATTCAATCATCTGGGTGTCGTGGCTCGGCCGGAAACATTGAGAAACTTGGTTTTTAAATTCCTATAAATCCCAAACTTGCCTGAAAATCATGAAACTTGGCATGGTGTCAATTCATGGCACCAGCATGCTATGGTAAAAAAATTGGCCGAATTGGGACAAGTTTTGGCATAAGCTTCTTGCAAATTGTAGCTTCTCTGAAGAAGGCGTGTGGTTTCGAGAGGGAACGTGTCACCTTTGTGTGCGAAACGATATATGCTGCCCCCCTCCTTGATTTTTTTGCAAAGCAAACATAGAACTATATGAGTGTCGTGTTTAAATTTGGAATTATCCAGGTTCGTTTGGCCCTTTTTATGCATTAATTGAGTTTCTGGGCATTTAATGTGAATAATTCAAATTTGAACTACAAGCACATGCTCCAGTGCACCAAGGTTGGTTGAAAAATCACATGTGTGTCCTTGGGTGAATTTCTAGGTCTCATGCAAGAAATGGGAATGAAATTCAAATATCTAGGCGTCGTGGCTCAACCGATAACATTGAGAAACTTGGTTTTTTAAATTCCTGTAAATTCAAAACTCTCCTAAAAATCATGAAAATTGGCATGGTGTCATTTTCATGGCACCAACATGCTGTGATAAAAAAATTGGCCGAATTTTGGACAAGTTTTGGTATAAGCTTATTGCAAACCAGAGCTTCTCTCAAGAAGACTCGTGGTTCCCGAGGGGGAACGTGTCATGTTTGTGTGCGAAATGATATACGCTGCCTCCCCCCCCCTTGATTTTTTACAGAGGCAACATAGAACCATATGAGTGCCGTGTTAAAATTTGAAATTATTCCGGGTTCGTTTGGCCTTTTTTATACATTAATTGAGTTTCTGGGCATTTAATGTGCATAATTCAATTTTGAACTACGAACACATGCTCCAGTGCACCAAAGTTGGTTGAAAAATCACATGTGTGTACTTGGGTGAATTTCTAGGTCCCATGCAAGAAATGGAAATGAAATTCAAACATCTGGGCGTCATGGCTCGGCCGGAAATATTGAGAAACTTGGTTTTTTAATTCCTGTAAATCCAAAACACGCATGAAAATCATGAAACTTGGCATGTTGTCATGACATGGCACCAACATGCTGTGGTAAATTTTTTGGCCGAATTGGGACAAGCTTTGGTATAGGCTTCTTGCAAACCGGGGCTTCTCTCAAGAAGGCTCATGGTTCCGAGAGGGAACGTGTCACCTCCGTGTGCGAAACGACATACACTGCCTTCTCCCGCCTTGATTTTTTTACACAGGCAGCTTAGACCAAATAGGAGTTTCATGCTAAATTTTGGAATTATTCCAGTTTCGTTTGGCCTTTTTTATACATTAATTGTATTTCCAGGCATTTAATGCACATAATTCAAATTTGAACTACAAGCGCATGCTCCAGTGCGCCAAAGTTAGTTGAAAAATCATTTATGTGTACTTGGGCAAATTTCTAGGTCCCATGCAAGAAGTGGGAATGGAATTCAAACATTTGGGCATCTTTGCTCGGCTTGAAACATCGAGAAACTTGGTTTTAAAATTTTCGTAAATCCAAAACTCGCCTGAAAATCATCAAACTTGGCATGGTGTCATGACATGGCACCAACATGTTGTGGTAAAAAATTTGTCCGATTTGCGAAGGCGCACACATTAACAATCAACAAAGTCATTTTGGAACAAGTGTTGTCATGTTACAAATCGGAAACACAAGTATTATTGAAACCGTGGGCGTTCTACTTACCATTTACGTGCCGCCACGCGTCCCCTTTTTTTATTGGCTAGGAGGTGCCGTGCGGGGTAGCTATTTGAGTACGGGAGGCGTGCGATCAGACCCCTGTGCGTGCTCATCGGGAGGAGAGCCCTTTGACCTCTATCCGCCACCCACCTCCCTCCCAACGTCTCCATTAATGGCGCCCGAGCTCCTGTTTCATGGCGTGGCTATGTCTCACTCGACTGAGATTTAAGAGAGAAAAAAGAAAATCTGAAAAGAAAGTTTTGCATGGATCATGATGTAAGATCTGACGGACCTATATAGCATCGAATGTGACTTATAGCAAGACTGATGAATATAAGATGATAATAGTGGATAATAATTGTCTTACATATTTAGGAAGATAATTAAAAAAGCCACATGCGGCAACGCCCTAAATATACAAGGGCAAAAGAAGAAGGAAGACAACGATCTGGCTCGTTGATCTCTACTTTCTTGATGCATTGCTGCAGGCCACGGGAACTAGTCTCCGCGACGAGCGGCGATGAGCTCTTTCGTGTCCTCAAGATGCTGCTTGAGAGCATCCACGGATTCGTCCACCAGCCTTTGGCGCTCGATGCGAAGCATGGCATTCTCGTCCATAAGTTTCTTGACGATGATGCCGGTCCTCTGCAACAAGGCAGTGGTCTCCTCGTGCTGCTTCGTCGTTCCGGCGATCTTCGCCCTCAGCAGGTCGCGCTCGGTGCGAAGCTTTGCCTTGTCCTCCCCTAGTCCTCGGATAACTCTGGTAGCATTTTCAAATGAGGCATTCATCTCGTCCTGCTGCTTCATCCAGTCGGACATCCGACCCATCAGGTCATCAAGCATAGCACGCATGTGCCTGTGAGAGTCCTTGCCTGCCCGCGAGACATTTTCCCAGGCCGCCGTGATGCGCAAGGACATCTCTGCTGCATTCGCGGTGTGGCGGGACATCTCTGCTGCTTCCGCGGCGCGGCCGGACCAGTCTACTGCATCGACGGCGCGGCGGGAACTCTGTGCTGCTTCGGCGGCGCGGCGGGACATCTATGTTGCTACGGCCGCGCGGCGGGACATGTCGGCTGCTTTCGCGGCAAGGCGGGACATCTCTCGTGCTTCCGCTTCCATGCTAGCCTCTCCCTGGTAGTAATCTCTTGACCCAGAACTCACGCTGGCCATGGCAGACGCAAGGGAACGATGATGAATGACTTATTTGTTTTTGTGGATGAGGAGTTGAGGAGGAATGTGCAGTCATCTTGGAGTAGTAGTATTTATAACCGAGTACTAATACGCTCCTAAGTGGGAAACCATTTAGGTTTTGATCGGTGTGAACAGGTTTGCAATTAAATATAGTGTGGTAGTAATTTGGAATGTGACGGGACACAGGCTCAAAATTTATTGACGGTTCTATAATTTCTAAGTGTGGCACTATTCCCGGACAGGGTAACATGGTCACGCTTTCTCCGCTGCGTACGTGGCATTTGCACCATAGGGTGCACCGCAATAGGCGATGTCAGCACACGTCTTGTTCCAACAACTGTGCGCGCTCATTATTACCATCGCGCATGCTTCTTTTAATTAGAATGTGTGCCCGTCTAGCGCACACACGTTGATCTGTTTAATTGTTTCTGTTTGTTGTGGCTAATCGCAAACAATTCATCTGTGTGAAGTCTATGCTGTCAATCGCAGACACGTTGATCTGGCTGACCATTTCTGTTGTGTTGCCTAATCGCAAACAGTTCATCCGTCTGAAGTGTATGCCCTCAATCGCACACACCTTCATCTGGCTGCCCGTTTCTGTTGTTCGGCCTCATCACAAATAGTTAATCCGACTGAACTGTATGCCGTATATCGCACACGCCTTTATTTGGCTGCCCGTTTCTGTTCTTCTTCCGCATCACAAACAGTTCATTGATTTAAACCGTATGCCCCGCATCACACATGCAACTAAAATCTGAAACGTGTTTGATGTATCCGCCATCGCAAACGTATTGCATCTTTTTTTACAGTTTTTTTACATCACGGTTTGCGATTAATGCATCGCACACAGTTTCGTCGAAGGGTCTCTGATTGTAGTGTCGCGTTAGCAGCATCCTGCAGTAGTGCTAGCGCCATTGTCAGGAGACTTCATCAAACAAATCAAGGTCCCTTCATACACATTATCATTTGCTTGTTCTACTTTTTATTTGCCTTTATTAGTCTCATTAAAAAACAAAAACACAAAAACATTTTATTTTGCTTGCTTGCTTGAATTGCCAGTATGTCTCAAGAAAACACTAAGTTGTGTGACTTCTCGAATACTAATAACAATGGTTTTATTAGAACTCCAATTGCTCCTCCCGCCATTAGTGTGGAGTCATATGATATTATTGCCTCATTGCTGAATCTTATTACGGAAGAACGATTTGCTGAAAATCCTAATTAAGATGTTGCATCCCATTTTAATACCTTTGTTGAATTATGTGATACGCAAAAGAAAAAAGATGTGGATAATGATATTGTTAAGTTGAAATTATTTCCCATCTCATTAAGGGATAAAGCTAAAAGTTGGTTTTCATCCTTTCCTCGCAATAGTATTGGTTCTTGGGATAAATGTAACGATGCTTTTATTACTAAGTATTTTCCACCCGCTAAGATTATATCTCTTAGAAATCAAATCATGAACTTTAAACAACATGAGCAAGAACATATTGCACAATCTTGGGAGAGTATAAAATTAATGATTAAAAATTATCCCACTCATGGATTAAGCTTATGGATGATAGTACAAATTTTTTATGCGGGACTAAACTTTGTCTCAAGAAATCTTCTAGACTCTACTGCAGGTGGTACATTCATGGAAATTACATTAGGATAATCCATGAAGGTTCTTGATAATATGACATCAAATTTCTCCCAATGGCACACCGAACGAGCTCCAACTGGTAGGAAGGTACATTCTGTCAAAGAAGTTTCTACTCTTAATGATAAAATGGATGCTCTTATGAATATGCTTACTAGTAAAAATGCACGTGTTTATCCTAATTATATCCCATTATCTACTTTGACTGAGCAAAATAATGATGCTATTGATGTGAATTTTGTCGCTAGAAATAATTTCAACAACGATGCTTATAGAGGAAATTATAATCCTATACCGTATCCCGATAATTCCTCTAATAACTATGGTAATTTATATAATAATAATAGGATACCTACAGAACTTGGGAACAACATTAAAGAATTTATTAGTTATCAAAATATTTTCAGCGCTATGGTAGAAGAAAACTAAACAAGGTTGATGATATGTCTAGAAACATACAATTGCTCATGATGTGGATACTCTCAAAATAAAAAAATCCACAGAAAAAGGATGAAATATCTGAATGTTTAAAGTCTATCCAAGTCACTGTTGATGAAATTAGAAAAATAATTGAAAGGACGAAAGCTAGACGCGAATTTCTAGAAAAAAATGCTCCCACCCAGTTTTTATGATAACCATGATGAAGAAATTAAAATGATTGGTGTGAAACCTATTGAATCTTTGTTTAGTAATATAAAACTTGATGAAAAAGGGACTGGAGATGATTCAACTTTAATTAGAAGGCGTCCCAATTGTTCGGAGGGTGATGATCTTAATGATAAAAACAACAAAATTGGGTTTGAAGAGGTCAAAACTTTAGATAGTGATGCACCCACTACTTTGGATTACAAAGACTTTAATTATGATAATTTTTCTTTGATTGATTGTATTTCCTTGTTGCAATCCATGATTAATTCACCCAATGCTTACGAACAAAATAAAGCTTTCACTAAACATATTGTAGGAGCCATTATTAAAGCTAATGAAGAAAAGCTAGAATTGGAAGTATCAATACCAAGGAAATTACAAGATGAATGGGAACCTACTATTAAAGTTAAGATTAAAGATTATGAATGTAATGCTTTGTGTGATCTAGGTGCTAACGTCCCTACTATACCAAAATCTTTATGAGCCATTCTAGGTCTCATCGATATGGATGAATGTTCCCTGAACTTGCATCTAGCGGATTCACCAATTAAGAAATCATTGGGTAGAATAAATGATGTTCTCATAATTGCTAATAGAAATTATGTACATGTGGATTTTATTGTGTTTGATATTGAATGCAATCCGTCTTGTCCTAGAATACTTGGTAGGCCATTCCTATGAACCATAGGTGCAGTTTTTGGTATGAAAGAAGGAAATATAAGGTTCCAATTTCCATTAAAGAATGGTATGGAACACTTCCCAAGGAAGAGAATTAAACCACCATATGAATCCATTATGAGAGCCACCTATGGAATTACTTCGAAAGATGATAATACTTGAAAATATGCATTATGCCTAGCTAGGGGCATAAAACAATAGCGCTTGTTGGGAGGCAACCCAATATTTATCTTTATTGCAATTTTTATTTTCTGTTTTGATGTGTTGACATGATTATTTCTGTTGTAATGATTGTGTTTTTTGTTTTTTAATTAGTGTTTTTGCCACGTAAAGGCTTTGGGATGATTTGGATGATAATTGAATTGATTCTGTGCAAAAACAGAAACTTTTGCGCCCAGTCTAGGAATTTCCATTTTTTTTACTGCAACGTGACAACATTCTAATTTTTTTACATGGTATTGAGGTAGAAATTGTTTACATTGTCCTGATTGTTCAGTATTTTTGGAGTTAGAAAAGAATGGTTTTAGTTCAAATCATTACAGACTATTCTGTTTTAGATAGATTATGTTTTTTATTGCATAGTGTGCTTGTTTTAATGGTGCTATGGATTATATCGGGGGTTATAAGTCATGGAGAAGTTAGAATATAGTAGGTATTATGCAAAAATAATTATGAATTGGTTTATAACAGTACCTAAGTTTCTGGTTTACCGATTATACTAATGGATCTCACGAGGTATTGTTGAGTTTTGTGTGATGAAGTTTTGGGTGAGTTTACGATGGACAAAGGAATAAGGAGAGCAAGACCCTAATCTTGGGGATGACCAAGGCACCCCAAGGTAATATTCAAGGAAGACCCAAGCGTCTAAGCTTGGGGATGCCCCGGACGACATCCCCTCTTTCGTCCACAATTCATCGGTATGATTACTCGGAGCTATATTTTTATTCATCACATGATATGAGTTCTATTTGGAGCGTCTTGTGCTATAGTTTTATTTTGTTTGTTAGTTTGCCATGATCATTGTTTGTTGGACACACCTTTTGAGAGACACACACATTCATCATGATTTGTTAGAATACTCTATGTGCTTCACTTTTATCTTTTGAGCTAGGCAGTTGCTCATGTGCTTCACTTATATCTTTAGAGCACGACGGTTGCTATATTTTATAGAAATGATTTGCACTCTCATGCTTCACTTATATATTTTTGGGAGTCTTAAATGGGAATTGGTAATATGCTCGGGTTATGAGATTAGTTCAAGAATGATAGGTATACAAGAGTGATATGATAAAAACTTTCATGTAGATCACTGAATATGAAACGTGTGATTTAATTATATTGATGTAGTAATATGAAAGGGTATTGGTTCATGGTCATTGGTTAGTAAAGAATCGATATTAAAGCTTGTTAGGTATTACTCATTTAAGTGTCGGTCATGGCATGACGGGGATGTTGGAGCATTTTTATTTCTGATTGAAATCCTTTGTACTGTTTGAATTAGGGGCGCGCGATGGTTAACTCCTACCAACCTCCTCCCTAGGGGCGTGCAAGTATTACTTTGCTTCGAGGGCTAATAAAACTTTCACAATAAATATATGAGTTCTTTATAACTAATGTGAGTTCATGGACTAATACAACACTCTCACCTATCCACATGTTCCTAGCCTCTCTGGTACCGTGCATTGACCATTTTCACCTCGAGAATTGGTGCAAACTTCGCTGGTGCATCCAAACCCCATGAAAAGGTCAAAACTTTACATATTGGTGCGAATTCCATTTTTATCATTTACCTACTCAAGGACGAACGGGAATTAAGCTTGGGGATGCTGATACGTCTCCAACATATCTATAATTTTTTATTGTTTCATGCTATTATATTATCAATCTTATATGCTTTATATGCAATTTTATATCAATTTTGGGAACTAACCTATTAACCTAGTGCCTAGTGCCAGTTGTTGTTTTCTGCTTGTTTTGGGTTTTAGAGAAAATCCATACCAAACGGAGTCCAAACACCACGAAATTTTTTGACAGTTTTTTCTGGAATATAAGAGACCCTAGAAGTTCCGAGGGAGGACCAGAATACCTACGAGGACAAAACAAGACAATAGGTCACGCCCTTGGGGGGGTAGGTGCGCCCTGATGTCTTGTGGGCCCTCGTGGCTCCGTCTGACCTAATTCCAGTGCTATAAATTCCCAAATATTGCAAACCCCGCACAAGCACCAACGAAACAACTTTGCCGTGACCGCAAGTCTCTATTCTTCTGCGATCCCATCTGGAGGCCTTCGTCGGTACTCGTGTCTCCCGTCCCGCTCAACCCCGATAAGCTAATCACCGTAGCGATGGCCTCGCACCTAAGTCCTTTCACTAGGGCATCTGCCGTGACAAAACCACGACAGTTGGCGCCCATCATGGGGCCAGCACATGGTGGTTTCGAGTTCTTGAAGGGCTCTTTCCCAGGGATCGAGGGATACGCCGTTGGCGGGATGAGCAAGAGTCACCGCGGCAAGCTTTACAATGAAGACGCTGGCTGGGGCCCCGAGGTCGACTCAATCGAGTATGGATACCAGGTCCCCTTCAGCGGAATCCACATCTTCATCAGCAAGATCGGCGGATCTGAGCCTAAGCCGGACATCTTCACCAACCTCGTCGAGCCAGCTCGGCGCGCGCAACCCGCCCGGATCCAAGCCGGCCAAAAACATGCTTTCGTGGGCTTCACGCAAGGAGTGGAACTTGCAGAAAATTCCACATCTGGAGTAGAGACTATCATCTACTCAGGTGATGAGTCCTCGACCGGAGAGACAGAGTCCATCTACCAGCTTCAAAATGGCGGGCTTGGGGGCTGTTCCGATGGCGACAGTATTCCGGACCCCTACGAGCCGCCGTGTCGAGCTGCCATCTTTATGGCAGGCATGGCGCCGGCTCTCACCAACACAACGGCTGGAGTAGCAGTAGCTACTGACCCCTCAGGATCCGGCTCAGCTAGGCCGCCAGCTCATGTCTTATCTGAGTTGATGAATGAGCTGACAACTCTAATGGGGACCGAGGTCACAACGAAAAACCAAGCAGAGCGTAACGCAAAGATCGCAAAGCTTAGGGAGCAGATGACCAAGGCCCAGGAGGATATCAGCGCTGAGAACACCCGGATGGCCGAGTTACATGCCCAGGTTCATGCCGAGTCAGAACGCTTAAAGGCAGAAGCTTGGCGTTTAAGTCTGGATCAAAATGCCTCCAATGCAGTCCTTCCAAGGAGGCACCAAACCCATTTACCCCTGAGTTATGAGCCTGTGAATTTGTTCAACATGCCAGGGGCAAGACCAAGTGCGGCTGGAGCGTCGGTTATACCCCAGTTAACCATGGATGTGCATGGGAACAGGGCATCTCAGCCTTACAGGCGAGAGCCGGTCCGGAGAGAAGAGCCGGTCCAGAGGAAGGAGCCGGGACCTAACCCGCCCCCAGGTCGAATGCCAGCGCCACACTTTCCAATACCACGAGATCATTTTTCTAACCCAGTGGATAACATGGTGGCGGCGGCAACCCAGCTAGCCGCGATACCTTTCACCGATGAGTCGCGAGTTGCAGTAGAGACCTGGAATGCCATTGAGTTGTTGCAGACGGTAGTCACTCACCAAGCTAACTATTGCTACAACCGACAACGTGTGCACTCAACCCCTTTGCCTAGTCGCAGTTATAGCCAGCATATTGAGTCGCCCGCAGTTTCTAGTAGTGAGCGGCGCCGCAACCCGCCCCGTGATAACCCACCCCCTAACTTAAGAACGGATGCTCAGGCAATTGTGGACAGAGCAAGGGCTTGCCGTGAAGCTAAAATAGTAAACCAGGGGGCTTATCAGTCGCCTCCAGTCGTTTCTTTTGCATTGGCAGGAGCCGGGTTAAGCAGCGGGACCATTGGAGTACCGTGTCTAGTGCCGGCTTTGCGCAACGAGCGCTTGCCCAAAGATTTGAAGGGCCCTCGCAAGGTTCCCAATTACATGGCAGATCTCCCTCCTGAGGCTTGGATTGACAGTTACGAGCTAGCCATGGAGATGTTGGACGTCGATGATGAAGTCTGTGCCAAATATTTCACTATGATGTTGGAAGGGCCGGCTCGTACATGGTTAAAGAACCTGCCCCCAACTCTATCAATACCTGGGCAGAGTTGAAGGACAACTTTATCAAGAATTTCAAGGAACTTGTAAGAAGCCAATGACAATTGTTGATTTGGAGCACTGTGTGCAGTGAGAATATGAGTTGGCTCATCATTGGGCTCGCCGGGTTGCAACCATCATTCATTCTTCAGAAAGTATTGGGGCAGCTCAAGCTGTACTGCTCTTGGAGAAAAACTGTCACTTTGACCCCCTTAAGCAGAAGCTAGGGCGGCTTAAGCGTACGTGTATAGATATGGGCAAGCTTATGGATGTGCTTACCAGGTATGGTGATTCTGATACTACCAAGGATACGAGCTCTAATGATGATAAATCCTGTAAGGGCAAGAAAAACGACGGTGGTAAGGGCCAGCAGCAACATGCCTCGACTCAGCATGGTAATCAGAATAACCAAGGGAATGGAGGGAAGCGCAAGTACTCCGATGGCGGGTCAGATTTTGTGGCTAACACCAATGCAAAAATCAGCGTCACAATGGTAATGGCAAGCCTCCTTTTAGTGGAGGAAAGCCTTTCAATCTTGAAGCAATGCTCAATGACCCCTACCTGAAACACAGTTATCCTAACAAGCCGTCTACTCATGCCTAGAAGGATTGTTATATCATGCGGGAGTTTAGGAATCAGAGCTTTAACTAGCATCATGGTAATAATAATGGGCCGCCTAGCGGGTCAGGATCTGGTTTTCAGGGTTCCGGCTTTGGTGGTGGCGGCTCAAATTCTGGCTATCAATGTCAAGGCAACAATGGTGGTCATAATCAACAGTCTGGTCAGGGTAATCAGCAACAAAATACTCAGTCAGGATATCAGAGTAATCCAAAGCAGCTTAATGGGGACAATATCACGTATTCACTACGAACACGTGCAAGCGTGACCAGAAGGTCCATAAGCGAGCAGTCAACACAATTAAGCTGGCAATGCCTCAGTACTTACGGTGGTTAGAGCAAGTAATCACTTGGAGTTGGGCGGACCACCTGCCCCGAGTTGATGATCCGGTTCATCTAGCCCTGGTGGTAGCCCCTCAAGTGGGCAGTTATAAATTTACAAAGGTGCTTATGGATGGCGGTAGCAACATCAACATATTATATTATGATACTTTTCGCCGGATTAGCCTGACTGACAAAGATCTTAAGCCGTCCTCCATAGTGTTCCATGGTGTAGTGCTGGCAAGTCGGCTTACCCTATTGGAAAGATATCACTGGAAGTGGCCTTTGGTGATGAGCATAATTACAGAGCAGAGACGCTGTGGTTTGAGGTGGTCAAGATCAAAAGTCCTTATCATGCTTTATTTGGACGGCCGGCTTATGCCAGGTTCATGGCTCGCCCTTGCTATGTATATTTGTAGCTTAAGATGCCAGGGCCAGAGGGGACAATCACAGCTCATGGGAATCGCAAACTCGCCCTGGAGTGCGAGGAAGGAGATGCGGCTTATGCAGAGTCGGCTTGTGCCGAAGAAGAACTCAAGTATTATAAAGATAATGTTGACTCGGCTGATATGACCCCTCTGAAGAAGCCCACCATAGAGACAGACCCACCACTTAAGTTTAAGTCAGCGAAGGATACACAGCAAGTGGATTTTGTCCCTGGTGATTCTTCTTAGCAATTCACAATTGGGACAGGGATGCATCCTAAATAGGAAAGCGCGCTCATCGAATTCATCCGTGAGAATCGGGACATCTTTGCATGGAAGCCTTCTGACATGCCAGGTGTACCGAGAGAGTTCGCTGAGCACCGATTTAACATTGATCCTAAGATGAAACCTGTTCGCCAATTCCTTCGTCGTTTTAATGAAGAGAGGTGTAAGGCCATCGGAGAAGAAGTTGCCCGGCTCCTCGCTGTCGGGTTCATAATTGAGGTGTTCCACCCGCAGTGGCTGGCTAACCCTATGCTTGTGCTTAAGAAGAACGACACTTGGCGTATGTGTGTTGATTACACAGATCTTAACAAGGCGTGTCCAGGTGATCCATTTGCTCTCCCTTGCATTGATCAAATCATTGATGCCATGGCGGGTTGTGAGAGTTTGTGCTTCCTAGATGCGTACTCTGGTTATCATCAGATCAAGATGGCAGTGGAAGATCAGGAAAAGACAGCTTTCATCACCCCTTTGGAGCTTTCTGTTTTGTATCTATGCCTTTTGGGCTCAAGAGTGCCCAGGAGACTTATCAACCTTGTGTTCAGAATTGCTTTCATAAGCAGATTGGAAGGAACGTTCATGCCTATGTGTATGACATCGTGGTTAAGTCAAGGAAGAAAGAAACCTTACTTGATGGTCTGAAGGAGACCTTTGATAATCTCAGGGCGTACAAGATGATGCTTAACCCGGCCAAGTGTGTTTTTGGCATACCAGCAGGCAAATTGCTAGGTTTCTTGGTCTCAGAGCGGTGCATCGAGGCTAACCCGGAGAAGATTGCGGCTATTACTTCCCTTTCTAAGATGGCATGTATTAACGAAGTCCAGTGCCTGGCGGGTCATATTGCAGCCCTGAGCTGGTTCATAAGCCGCCTTGGGGAGAAGGCAATTCCCATGTATCAGATGATGAAAAAGATTGATCACTTCATCTGGAGCGATGCAGCTAATGAGGCGTTTGAGGCTCTTAAGAAACAGTTGGCTGAGCCGCCCATCCTGGCTACTCCCAAAGACAGAGCCTTTGCTCTTGTATGTGGCGGCTAATAATAAAGCTATCAGCGTGGCACTTGTCGTGGAGCACAAGGAGGCGGGTAAAGAGTATCTAGTGCAGCATCCGGCTTATTATGTCAGTGAAGTCCTTACAGAGTCCAAGCAAAGATACCCACATTGGTAGAAGCTGGTGTTTGGGGTGTTCATGGCCAGCCGTAAGCTTAAGCATTATTTTCTTGGACATCCAATCACAGTGGTCAATTTTGCTCCACTGGGCGACATAATTCAAAACAGAGAGGCTATTGGCCGGGTTGCTAAGTGGGCAATTGAGCTTGGGCCACATCATCTGAAGTATGTGCCTAGAACAGCCATCAAGTCTCAAGCTTTGGTGGATTTTATAAATGATTGGACAGAGCTGCAAACACCCGAGGAGAAGCCTGACAATATATACTAGACGATACACTTTGATGGATCCAGGCAATTGGAAGGCTCGGGAGCTGGAGTCATTTTGGAGTCTCCACGAGGTGACAAATTTTGTTATGTTCTAAGGCTCATGTTCCCTTGTACTAAGAATGCAGCTGAGTATGACGCCTTACTGCACGGGCTTCGTATGGCTAAGGAGATGAACCTAAGCCGGGTTAGGTGTCTGGGCGACTCAGACTTGGTGGCTCAGTAAGTTTCAGGAAAGTGGGATTCTAAAGACCCGCTCATGGCGGCTTATCGTCAGGCAGTGAATAATATTGCTGGTCACTTTAAGGGTTATCAGGTGGATCACATAGACAGGAGGAAAAACGAGGTAGCTGATGCACTGTCCAGGCTTGGATCTCAGCGTAAGCCGGTTCCCCCCAATGTGTTCCTTGATGTACTGCCCAGTACTTCTATTAAATTACCTTCAGAGGAAGATCTTGCTATTCCTGAAATGGAGGGACAGTTGGTGGCGGCTATTCATGCCATCCCTGACTGGACGATGCCTTATCTGGCTTACCTAACTCAAGGCGAGTTACCTCAAGATGAAAATCTAGCTCGGCAGATCACACGGCGGTCTAAGTCCATGACTATTGTCAATGGCGAGTTACACAGATGTAGTGTGACTGGCGTGTTCCAACGTTGTGTTTCCCCCGAAGAGGGTCGCGAGATCTTGCAAGAAATTCATACAGGTGATTGTGGTCATCATGACGGGTCACGATCGTTGGTGGCTAAAGCTTTTCGTCACGGGTTTTTCTGGTTGACGGCTCATACTAATGCAGAGGACATTGTTAGCAAGTGCGATGGGTGTCAGAAATTTGCAAGACAAGCTCATGTGCCAGCTCAGGAATTGAGGATGATACCAATCACTTGGCTGTTCGCGGTCTGGGGGCTTGATATGGTCGGGCCTTTCAAGCTATCTAAGGACAAGAAGACGACCCACCTGTTGGTGGCGGTTGATAAGTTTACCAAGTGGGTTGAAGCAGAGCCAGTTAGCAATTGTGAAGCAGCGATTGCCATTCAGTTTGTCAAAAAGCCGATCTTCCGCTTTGGTTATCCTCATAGTATCATCACTGATAAAAGGACAAATTTGTCAAAAGGTGCTATAAAGGAGTTATGTCAAAGAGAACACATCCGTCTTGATGTGTCATCGGTGGCTCATCCACAGTCCAATGGTCAGGCAGAACGTGCTAACCAAGAGATATTACGAGGGATCAAACTCCGGCTTCTGGTTCCTTTAAAACAACCGCCAGGTTGTTGGGTTGAAGAGCTTCCTGCAGTTCTTTGGAGTATCAGGACCACCCCCAACAGATCAACAGGCTACACGCCCTTCTTCGTGGTTTATGGTGCAGAGGCAGTTCTCCCAAGTAATATTCGTCATGACTCACCTAGGGTGGTGGCTTACGTTGAAGCAGATAATGAGACAGTGCGTCAGAATGCTCTCGATGCCTTGGATGAGGAACGTGATCTTGCAGCAGCTCGTTCGGTGATTTACCAACAAGACCTGCATCGCTATCACAGCCACAGAATTTGAAGCCAGACGTTCTAGGAGGGCGACTTAGTGCTCCGTCTAATTCAAGATCAGACAGGCATGCATAAGTTATCACCCCCTTGGGAAGGACCTTTTGTGGTCAGCAAAAATCTCAACAACGGGTCATATTATCTCATTGACATACGTGAACACAATAAGTCACATGCTTCTGAGGAGGAGACCAACAGGCCTTGGAACATCGCTCATCTTTGGCCTTACTATACTTGAGCCACCGGCTCTCATCATTGTACATAAGTTTGTCAATGTATATATCTTTTTATGATCAACGTAATAAAGCCAGCATCCCCAAAATTTGGGGCCTCTGTCGTTTCATCTCATATTTTTTGTGCATGAGTCTTTATTAATTGATCATAAGGTCACTTGGGGGCTTCCAACTCACCGAGATTAGCTTTAATACCCTCTTGACTGGCAAATAAATGCCATATTATGGGTTAAACCTGCATGTATGCAAGATGATACTCCAACAGGTGACCTGCCGTACTGTTGACAGTCAATCTTTTATGACCCTGAACTAGTCAAGGTTAAAATGGCAGCTTATGTCACGTTAGAGCCGGCTTACAGAAGGCGAAGATAAAATCACCTGTCTGCTTGTTGCTATGCCAATATGTGACCTGCCGTACTCTTAACAGTCAATCTCTATGACCTTGAACTAGTTAAGGTCAAAACGGCGGATTATGTCATGCGAGAGCCGGCTCACGGGAAGAAAGGCTATTAAGCCATGCTTCATGAAAGCAAGATTTGAGCCTTAAAAGGCCAGTCTTTTTTGGTCGTGCCTTAAAAGCTGACTTATCAACATTGAGATATATGTATGTCTATGTTTCTGTTTTCATAGAAATTTTATATTTTTACATATTTTTATATGCAGGCTATAAGTCCTTGGATCAAAGAAGGTCCGGGTTAACATTGCTCAAAATTTGAGCTTATTATGGCTATGAGCCGCCAAATGATCTTTTCAAAAAAATTATGACCATGAGTCATTGGGTTCTAACCCGCCCTGGCTTTTGACTACAAGTCGCCAGTACAAGAATTGATGGACTTCTTACAGTTTATATGACAAAATATTAAGTCAGCACCCGAATTCAAAGATGGTGCAAAACACGGATGCATATCTGATTTGATCAAAGCATACAAAGTAGCTTGATCACATGGATGTTGGGTTATCAGTTAAAAAACATGCTCGAAGGCATGACAAGGAAGCCCAATGTTTTTAACTAAGCTATTACAAGGCTACTGTTGAGCCCAAAAGTCTTTCAAGCAAGTTTTTCAGGAGTTATATCACTCCTTTGAGCCGGCCTCTGTGTCGTTCGGGTTATGTCCCACCGGGTTTACATCATCATGGCATCTTGCAGTGGAGGTCCCCAGGTCATCCTGTGTTGGTTCTTCTTCGCTTGCAATCTGAAGATTATCCGAGGTCCAATCGATACCAGTTAATGCCTCAAAGGTTGCTTCATCATTCATGACAGAAGAAGGGTCAATATCAGGGGCAAAGATATGCTTACACCTTTGAGGAGTCAAATTAACAACGTTGAAAGAAGGCGCTTTGATTCGAATGTTGCCGCTGTCATAAGCCGGCTGGTACTTCTTCAGATCCAGCTCTTGTGCAAGTTGACATGCCAAAGGCCGCATTTCCTTGACACATCTGGCGAAATCTGCTTCACTAAAGATAGACCCATCCTCGTTATACTCCGAACACCCGCCAGCCATTTCTTTTGGGTCCAGCTCTGATTGATAAGCTTTAGCCCGGCTTAGTGCGGTGATTGCCTCTGCACGGATGGCTGACAGTTTTAACTCTTCAATTTGCTTAGGCATTGTGGACAATTGGTCCAGCACATCTTTTATGAGTTGTGGCGGCTTCTTGCCATTTGATGCAGCCACTAGAGTGCGGAGACTTCCATCATAAAGTTTTTCTGTCAAAGCATAGGCAGCTTTCAGCTTCGTCACCACACTTTACCCAAGACTGGCACTTCTGGCACCTATTACGCATTTAAAGCAAGAGTCGCCAGGCGAGTTAGCATTATATTTTCCAAGTCGCCGGGCGAGTTATTTCAATTAATTGAAAGTCTTACTTACCAAAGATAGCAGCAGTCATTTGAGAGACGTGATGTTTTAAGCCGACCAATTCTGCAGCCACCGGCTTAAGTTGGTTCTCAGCGTCTTCTGTGCGCTTCAATAAGGCATCCTTTTCAGTTTCCAAGGCAGATCTTTCAGTGTCAAAGTTGGCCTTCACTTTTTCTAAATCTTCCAATGAAGACTTCAAGCTTGATTCAGCCTTGGCAGGTTCTGCTTGTTCAGACTCTAAGTTCTTTTTTAAGCCGGCCAGATCTGACTCGCCCAGGCTTAATGCTTCCTGCAAAAAGTTAAACAGAGGGTTGTCATTCAAAGAGAACATTATGAGTTTGTTGGTTTGGTTAAGACGGCCTTTGACACAAATATTAAGCAAGACTATTTAAGTCCCAACCACATTGCAAGCAATATCCTTGGCACTTGGGGGCTAATGTACGTCGCTCTTTTCAATTTATACTGAAGAAGACCCGGCTTATCTCATGATGATAACCTGGCCCTTGGGGGTTACGTGATGTTTTCTTTCTAGCAAATTTAAAGACCTGGCTTATCTCATGATGATAAACCGGCCCTTGGGGGTTACGTGATGTTTTCTTTCTAGCAAATTTAAAGACACGGCTCATCATTGACATGATAACCCGACCCTTGGGGGCGACATGTGATTCTTCAAAGTAGTTATACTTGACAGAACCGGCTCATCATTGACATGATAACCCGGCCCTTGGGGGCTACAGGTGATTCTTCAAAGTAGTTATACTTGACAGAACCTGCTTATCATTGACATGATAACCCGACCCTTGGGGGCTACAATTTGGAATCTACAGATCTTTCTTCAAGTCTTCACCATACTCAAAGATTTTTCTATGGTCAAGACTTGGGGGCTACGTACATACCTCATACTTCTTCTTCATTATATGTGCCAAGCTTGCCTCCATGTCCCGGCTTGTAGTTAAGCAGTTCAAATAGCCTGCATACACCTCTTCCGCGCTAAGTACCTCACAGTTCGGCAGTTCACATTTTGTTTTGCCCTTTTCCAGCAAGGGCGACTCTTCTTTGGCTGAGTGCTTGGCTAGCACGGTGGAGGTCTTGGGTGTTTTCTGACTCACCCCTATAATGGCAATATCATCAGTATGCTCTTCAAGAGGGGCTTCTTCAGTTGACTTGACAGGAGCTGAAGAAGGAATTGGACTTGGCGGGTCACGATTATCCGCTGGGTCAGCTTCAATATCCATGGCCTCAAAGGCCGTTAGGTCAGTATGAGGAGGCGGGTCATCTTGTTTGTTGTGATGCTCTTCAGGGTTTTCGGTGTTGGCTTCAGGAGTTACCAGCACCTGTTCTTCCGACTCAGGGACTTCAAGGGCCTTGGAAGAATAACCAATCTTTCTTTTCTTATCCTTGGCTTTGACCCTGAGATTACATTGCAATATTAAGTCGTATATGACAATAAGATTTAAGTTATCAATAAATGCAAGTTCTCACCCTGGGTTTACATTGAAGACAGGCAGCTGGGTTGAAGATGAGCAGCCTGAAGACGGCGGCGACTCCTGGTAATTGGAGTCAGAGGGGTTAAGAGGATGTCTCATAAGACCAGCTTCGGGTAAAGAAGGAGTTGGGCTGTGTGGCACCTCAGTAGGCCGCTTACGGGCAGAGGGTTCATGAGTTAACCCGGCTATTAAATCGCCTGAGTCGCCACTTCAAGTCTGGCGTCTTAGTTCATGTTGAGTTTTCTTCAAAATAAAGTGTGGATCTAAGTGAGCATCTGGATGAGAAAACTTTACTTTCCGGGTGACTCGCCGTATTCTCTCTAGGGGTGCGGAGTCTGAGCCGGAAGAGATAGGAATTACCTCAATGTCGTCAGTCCGGCTGGTGACAGCCTCATCCTGTGAACAAGAGGCATCAGCCAATTCAATAAAGAGTCGACCAAGAGAGTCGAGTTCTACCTCTGATTGATCGTCGGCATCAGCTGACTCGCCCACAACAGCCGCCTCAACTGCAGCAGCTGGCTTTTTCTTCTTCGACTTTGGGCCAGTTCTAGTTTTGGCCACAACAGTTTTCTTCTTCCTGTTCCAAAAGGAAGTGTTGGTATGCATAACGAAAAAAGGATTATCAAAGGAAGTATAGGATAAAGCAAAAGATGCTTAAGCTAGGTATAAATGAATACTTACGGGCGGGGCCGGGTTGAGTTTGAAGAATGGTAACAGTCCAATCTTGTTATAATTTTCTTGAGACTCTCCAAGCAAAGTCTTCATAGTTTTAAAGATCTCTTCAGCGGTAAAATTATCAGAAGAATAGCGCTGTGGGTCATCTGACTCGCCTGAATATTCACACATTAAGCCGGGCCGGCAGCTTAAGGGAAGAATTTTCCATGCGACCCAGTAACGGGCTAAGTCGACCCCAGTTAACCCATTGGCTAGCAAAGCTTTGACTTTTGGATAGTGTTGGAGCGCCTCAGCATGTTCATCTAGAAGAAGCTTGCTTGGCGGGTCAAAATCAATAGGGAGACGATCAACCCGGTAACCCGGCAGAAGGTTCTCATTAACCGGGGCGGTGTTCTTGCAATAAAACCAAGTGGTTATCCATCCTTTTGGGTGGCTTGGTAAGGTGGCTGAGGAAAGCCGCCATCTCTGCATCTCTGAATTGAGACTCCACCCAATTCTTGACTCGGACCGTTCGTACATTCCGTGTGGCGATTTATATAGAAGAACTCTTTGAAGAGAGCGACAGTGGGCTCTATTTGTAGATAAACTTCGCAGAAAATTTGGAAGTGACAGATGTTTGACACTGAATTTGGGCCTATATCTTGAGGGTGAAGATTGAAATAATGCAAGACATCCCGAAAGAATTTTGACCCAGGTGGCATAAAGCCTCTGAGAATATGATCAGTGAAAACTATTACTTCTCCTTCACCAGGATTGGGGACATTCTCTCTTTGACTGACCCGCCAGCCAATTTCTGCCTGAGTCGCCAAGAGACCTTGGCCTTCATAATCCCTAAGGATTTCTTCAGTAACTAGGGAAGGCCCCCTATTGCTCATGGTGTCTTTCATCATATTAAGTTGCCTAAGGACGATGGAAAGGCGGGTTATTTAAAAAGGCAATGATTCATCAACAGTGCATGAATACGCAGCATAAAGGTAAGTCGCCCTAAACAAATGGCGAATTATTTAAAAGAGGCAGTTTCTGGAACTTTTGCGAGTTACAAATACATTGGTAAGCTGCCCAAGATGCAATGGGTGGATCAGCTAAGTTCGGGATTGTTAAAATTTTGCTAAGTATGGAGCAAACCAGATTCAGAATGAACAACTATTTTTACGGATCTACGGGCAGTTCAAAAAAGAAAAATAATTGCTAAAACTAAGAAGTGGTGACGGAAATATTAGTGGGCTACCCATTGATTCTGGAGAAAGTACATCTTGTTTAAAATACAAGATGAATATCAAATCTACAACCGAAGTATTTCTATGGCATTTTTTGATCAAAATAAGTTTTACTCGCGATATGAGGAACAGGGGGTGGACGAACTCCGATGAACGCCATGAACTTAGGTGACCTAATGTGGATCTGACAAGAAGGAGAAGGGGTACCTGGCTGCAGCGGAAGAGAGCGGAGGAACACAGCTGAACTCCGGCGAAGATGGGGTGGAGTTGTGGCCTTGGGCGAGATGGCTGGCACAGGTCGACGGACGCGGCAGAGCTCCGGCTGCGAAGGGTCTCGCGACGAAGACAAAGAAGTGGAGGAGACGAGGTAAAAGGTAAAGGAAGGGCCCTCATGCCTATTTATAAGGAAAAGGTAACAGTGAATGGCTGGTGTGAAAATCGAGGACGCACAATAAATTTTATAACAAAGGGGCGCCTTGATTCACTGAATGATGGATTTATACAAAGATTCGTTATGATGTCATGAAGGGTTTTCCGAAATCACGGAGGTGACATCATCCTTTTCATATGGTGGGTTATGAAGATTTTCAAGGCTGCAGTTAAGAGGCATAAAGAGAAGACTCGCTAAATAGAAGGATTGAAGATTGACATGAACAAGTTCAAATCAATCTGGGGCCTAATGTCGGGGATATAACCCCGCGGTATAACCGCCCTAATAGGGCCGGGTCAGATCATTGGCGATTTATGAAGTTGGGCCTCAGATAGGCTGAGAGGATCAAGACACAAGGCCAGAAGGGCGGGTCATAAGATGGGCCGACTTAGGGCCCGAATCTAGAAGCCAGCCTGGAGGTGTAAGCCGCCATATGATGACTTGTCTTATAAGGCAAGGTGATTTAGAGTATGACTCGGTCACGAGTCGTAACCCGACCCGGACTCTTGTAAGCGGGAGGCCTCGACCTATATATAAAGGCGAGTCCCTGGCACAGAATAGGGCAAGTTACAATCAATCGATAGCTAGGTCAAGCAAAACTGCTCCCTTGTAATCGATACTCAAACAATAAGTAACAAGAGCAGAAGTAGGCTTTTACCTCCGCCGAGAGGGGCCGAACCTGGGTAAGCTTGTGTCTCTCGTCCCGCTCAACCCCCACAAGCTAATCACCATAGCGATGGCATCGCAACTAAGTCCTTTCACTAGGGCATCTGTCGTGACAAAACCAGGACAACAGGGTTTAATCATATTGCTTGGTTTTATTCTGTCTACATTATGTCATCATACTTCATGCATTACTCTATTTGTCATGAACTTAATACGTAGAGAGGCAACCATAGAAGCGCTCTCGAAGTGGAGTAATAGTAGTAGGCGTTAGTAAGTTTAACGGTCTACTTGTCACGGACGTAATGCCTATGAACTGATCATGCCATGAATAACATCATAACTATGCGCTTTTCTATCAATTGCCCAATAGTAATTTGTGTACCCACCATTTGCTATGTTCTTGAGAGAAATGCCTCTGGTGAAAACTATGGCCCCCAGGTCTATTTAAATCATATTCATAAAACCCCAAATACCTTGCTGCAATTTATTTACTTTTATTTTATTTTGCAATTTATATATCTCCTACTATCATATTTGATCCTTGCAATTAACGAGTACAAGGGGATTGACAACCCTCTTGCCCGTGTTGGGTGCAAGTATTTGCTCTTGTGTGGGTAGGTACCGCTAAAGGTTGTTTGCGTGAATTTCCTATTGGTTCGATAACCTTGGTTCCCTACTAAGGGAAATACTATCCTCTACTATATTGCTTCTCCCTTCCTCTTCGGGGGAAAACCCAACGCAGATCACAAGTAGCAGTATGGTGGTTGTTTTGAGGAAGGATATAATAAGGTTTATGTGTGGTAGAGTGTGTCATATATATCACGGGATTTGGATACACCCGCGAAGTTTGCACCAATTCTCAAGGTGGAAATGGGCAATGCACGGTACCGGAGAGGCTAGCAAAACATGGATAGACGGGAATGCTGAAGTCCACAACTTCACATTAGTCATAAAGAACTCATATACATATCATGAAATTTTCAAAGCCCTCGAAGCAAAGTACTACTCGCATGCTCCTAGGAGGGAGGTCCGGAGGAGTTAACCATCGCGCGCCCCCGATTCGAACAACACAAAGGATTTCAATCAAGGACAAATTATGCTCCAACTTCCTGGCTATGCCATGACCGGCACTTAAATGAGTAGTAGACAACAGACATTAATATCGAAATTTCTACTAACTAATGCTTATTAACTAGTAATATTTCATATTATAACCTCAATATCAAGTAAATCACACACATCATATTCAATGATCTACATGAAAGTTTTTATTATACCACTTTGTATACCTATCCTTTTTAGACTAATCATATAGCTCATGCAAATTACCACTTCCTATTTAACTCTAAAAAAGATATAAGTGAAGCATGAGAGTGCAATTGATTTCTATAAAATATATCTACGCCGTGCTCTAAAGATATAAGTGAAGCACATGAGCAACTGCCAAACTCAAAAGATATAAGTGAAGCACAACGGGCATTCTAACAATTTGTGATGAATGTGTGTCTCTCATAAAAGTGTGTTAAGAAAAACAATGATTGTGGATACTAGCAAGCAAAATAAAATATAATACATGACGCTCCAAGTAAAACACATATCATGTTATGAATAAAACTATAGCTCCGAGTATAATTACCGATGTATTGGAGACAAAAGATGGGATGCTTTCCGGGCGTCCCCAAGCTTAGATACTTGGATATTCCTTGAATATTACCTTGGGGTGCCTTGGGCATCCCCAAGCTTAGGGTCTTCCACTCCTTATTCCTTCATCCATCATGATCTCACCCAAAACTTGAAAACTTCAGCACACAAAACTCAACAAAACCTCGTGAGATCCATTAGTATAATAATGCAATCATGCACTTTAAGTATTGTTGTAAATATATTCATAATTGTTATTGCATAATACCTACTGTATTCTAAATCCCCATGACTTATACCCCTCCCCCCAATATAATCCATAGCATCATCAAAATAAGCACACTCTACAATAAAATAGAATTTGTCTAAAACAGAACAGTCTGTAG
This sequence comes from Thinopyrum elongatum, assembly GCA_011799875.1. Classification (NCBI taxonomy): domain Eukaryota; kingdom Viridiplantae; phylum Streptophyta; class Magnoliopsida; order Poales; family Poaceae; genus Thinopyrum; species Thinopyrum elongatum. The sequence continues at coordinate 304,239,923 of CM022303.1, read as the reverse complement.
TGATCTGATCTAAAGCTATGCTTCTATAACTCTAAAATTCTAAAAATTAGGACAATGTAGGCAATTTGTATCACAATACTGTGTAAAAATTTCAGACAAAGATCACATCTAGTAAAAAAATGTAAATTCAAATACTGGGCGCGAAAGTTTTTTTTGCACATAATCAATTCAACTATCATCTAAGTCATCCCAAATGCTTTACTTGGCACAAACACAAAATAAAAGATAAAAACACAATCGTTACAGTAGCAATAATCATATTGGCACACAAAAATAGGAAATAAAAATAAAGATAACTATTAGGTTGCTGATACGTCTCCAACGTATCTATAATTTTTGACTGTTCCATGATATTATATTATCCATCTTGGATGTTTTATATGCAGTAATATGCTATTTTATATCATTTGTTGGGACTAACCTATTAACCTAGTGCCCAGTGCCAGTTGATATTTTTTCCTTGTTTTTGTCTTTTACAGAAAATCAATATCAAACGGAGTCCAAATGGAATAAAACTTTACGGTGATTTTTCTTGGACCAGAAGAAACCTAGGAAGCTTCGGGAGAAGGCCAGAAGACCTACGAGGCGGCCACAAGCCCTAGGGGAGCGCCCTAGGGGGGCACGCCCCCCAGGCTTGTGGGCCCCTCGTAGGCCTCCTAATCCTAATCCTTGCTCCATAAATACCCAAATATTCCCCCTACACCAGAGGGCACACCACAAATACTTTTCTGACGCCGCAAGCTTCTGTTCTCATGAGATCCCATCTTGGGGCCTTTTTTGGCACTCCGACGGAGGGGGATTCGATCACGGAGGGCTTCTACATCAACCTTGCTGCCCTTTTGATGATGTGTGAGTATTTTACCATAGACCTACGGGTCCATAGCTAGTAGCTAGATGGCTTCTTCTCTCTTTGATCTTCAATACAATGTTCTCCTTGATGTTCTTGGAGTTATATTCGATGTAATCTTCTTTTGCGGTGCGTTTGTTGAGATCCGATGAATTGTGGATTTATGATCAGATTATCTATGAATATTATTTGAGTCTTCTCTGAACTCTTTTATGCATGATTAAGATAGCTTTATATTTCTCTCTGATCTATTGATTTGGTTTGACCAACTAGATTGATCTATCTTGCAATGGGAGAGCTGCTTTGTGATGGGTTCAATCTTGCGGTGTCCTCACCCAGTGACAGAAGGGGTAGCAAGGCACGTATTGTATTATTGCCATTAAGGATAAAAAGATGGGGGTTTATATCATATTGCTTGAGTTTATCCCTCTACATCATGTCATCTTGATTAAGGCGTTACTCCATTCTTGTTAACTTAATACACTAGATGCATGCTGGATAGCGGTCGATGTGTGGAGTAATAGTAGTAGATGCAGGCAGGAGTCGGTCTACTTGTCACGGACATGATGCCTATATTCGTGATCATTGCCTTAGATGTCGTCATAACTATGCGCTTTTCTATCAATTGCCCAATAGTAATTTGTTCACCCATCGTATGTTTCTTTCAAGAGAGAAGCCTCTAGTGAAAACTATGGCCCCCGGGTCTATTTCTCATCATATATTTTCAGATCTATAAAACCAAAAATACAAAAATACCTTGCTGCACTTTATTTATATTTACTTTATTTTGCACTTTTATTTATCTTTTATACCTATCTCTATCAGATCTCACCCTTGCAAATGACCGTGAAGGGATTGACAACCCCTTTTTTGCGTTGAGTGCAAGTGTTTGTTAATTTGTGCAGGTGCATCTATTGGGGACTTGCTTGTGCCTCCTACTGGATTGATACCTTGGTTCTTAACTGGGGGAAATACTTATCTCTACTTTGCTACATCACCCTTTCCTCTTCAAGGGAAAAATCGACGCAAGCTCAAGAAGTAGCAGGAAGAATTTTTGGCACCGTTGCCGGGGAGGTTCTACATCAAGCCTACCAAGTACCTATCATAAACTCTCATCTCTTGCATTTAAATTATTTGCCATTTGCCTCTCGCTTTCCTCTCCCCCACTTCTAAAACATTTTCAGAAAAAACACAAAAATATTTGCCTTTTTATTTGCCTTCTTTCTGTTCGTATTTTTGTTTGCTTGTGTGATAGATTGCTTGCTTTGCCATCATGTATGGATCTGGGAAGGTTATCATTGAAAAAGATAGTAATAATCTTGAGGAAAAATTTGAATCTTGTGCTCTTAATCATGAATCTTTTGAAGTTGAAATCCCTACTCATTTTAAAACTAAGATCTACCATGTGGGTGATGGGAATATTATTGGAAAGAATGTTATTCATGAATTCTTTGATTGCGTGGGAGTTATGCCTATAGATAGGGGAACTATCCTTGATAATACAAATTGCTATGTGGACGCTATTTCTATGCTTGTATAAAATTGGAAAGAGAATTTCTACACGTCCATCCGGCTTTACAAAACATGTTTTATGAACTCCCCAATATACTTGATCCTAGGGCTAAGAAAATTGCTACCATTATCCTTATGCGTGAATTTGATTACATAGTCCGAGAGGCTAGGGAAATATTTTCTCACTATAACATAAATTTTGAGCACCCTATAATAGAAGAAATTCTCTATGATAAAGAAACTTTACGTGGTTTGGAATCTAAGGATTATGTTGCTTTTAGTAACAATTTAAGAAAGAGTGTTCCTTACCCAGATGTTATCCAAGCTTTATATATTGATGCCTATGATAGATCTGATTGGGTTACTAAGGGAATAGATGAAGAATTTTATAAAGAATGGATTGAAGAAATATCTAAAGAACCTATTAAAAGTGAGATACATGTTTCTTACGAAGATGTTTATGGGGATGATCCTGAGTATGAAATTATGAATGTCAAAATCACTAAACGAAGTCATTTCCATGCTTTAAGCTCTCCTGCTAGAAGGAAACAACTGGATAAGAAAGATTTACTAAGAAAAGTTTTGGAAGATTTGGTTAGAAAGGAATCGAATACCAAAGATGATAATGCCTAGATCTATGCATTATGCCTAGCTAGGGGCGTTAAACAACAGCGCTTGTTGGGAGGCAACCCAATTTTATTTTGTGTTTTTTGTTTTTGCTTCTGTTTTTCAATAAATACACATTATTACTTCTGTAGTAATTGTGTTTAAGTGTTTTAATTAGTGTTTGAGCCAAGTAAGACCTTTGGGATGATCTATGGTGATAGTTGATTTGATTTTGCTGAAAAACAAAAACTTTTGCGTCCAGTAGAAAAATTGTTAAAATTCACAGGAGTGTGTTCTGGTTCTGAATTTTTTACAAAATATTTATATACAAATTTCCTGCGTTGTCCTTATTCTTCAGAATTTTTAGAGTTACAGAAGTATGAGAACAATTCATATCTTCGCAGACTGTTCTGTTTTTGACAGATTCTGTTTTTTATGTGTTGTTTGCTTATTTTGATGAATCTATGGGAAGTATCGGGGGGTATGAACCATGGAGAAGTTGGATTACAGTAGATATAACACCATTATAAATTTAGAATGAGTTCACAACAGTACCTAAAAGTGGTGATTTGTTTTATTATACTAACGGAGCTTATGAGTTTTCTGTTGAGTTTTGTGTTGTGAAGTTTTCAAGTTTTGGGTAAAATTTTGATGGACTACAGAATAAGGAGTGACAAGAGCCTAAGCTTGGGGATGCCCAAGGCACCCCAAGGAAATATTCAAGGACAACCAAGCATATAAGCTTGGGGATGCCCCGGATGGCATCCCCTCTTTCGTCTTCAATCCATCGGTAAAATTACTTGAGGCTATATTTTTATTCAGCACATGATATGTGTTTTGCTTGGAGCATCTTGTATTATATGAGTCTTTGCTTTTTAGTTTGTCACAATCATCCTTGATGTACACACCTTTTGAGAGGGACACACATTAATCATGAATTTATTAGAATACTCTATGTGCTTCACTTATATCTTTTGATCTAGGCAGTTGCTCTAGTACTTCACTTACATGTTTTTAGAGCACGACGGTGATTTTTTTTGTAGATATTGATGAACTCTCATGCTTCACTTATATTATTTTTAGAGTATTAAAAATAGTATGGCAATTTGCTTAGGTTATGAATTTAGTCCTAATATGATGGGTATTCAAGAGGGATATAATAAAAACTTTCATGAAGATCATTGAATATATGAGAAGTTTAATTCCTTGCATTTGTTTTGAGATATCAAGATGGTGATATTAGAGTCATGCTAGTGAGTAATTGTGGATTATTAAGAATATTTGTGTTAAAGTTTGTGATTCCCGAAGCATGCACGTATGGTGAACCGTCATGTGATGAAGTTAGAGCATGATTTATTTTTGATTGTCTTCCTTATGAGTGGCGGTCGGGGACACGCGATGGTCTTTTCCTACCAATCTATCCTCCTAGGAGCATGCATATTAGTACTTTGCTTCAATGGCTAATAAACCTTTGCAATAAGTATGTGAGTTCTTTATGACTAATGCTGAGTCCATGGATTATACGCACTCTCACCCTTCCACCATTGCTAGCCTCTCTAGTACCGCGGAAATTTCAGTGGTGCATTAAACCCACCATATACCTTCCTCAAAACAGCCACCATACCTACCTATTATGGCATTTCCATAGCCATTCCGAGATATATTGCCATGCAACTTCCACCGTTCCATTTTATTATGACACACACCATCATTGTCATATTGTTCTCATAAGCATGAGGCATTCATATAGAGTCATATTTGTTCTAGTATCGAGTTGTAATCTTTGAGTTGTAAGTAAATAAAAGTGTGATGATCATCATTATTAGAGCAATGTCCCATGTGAGTAAAGGATGATGGAGGCTATGATTCTCCCACAAGTACAGATGAGGCTCCGGACTTAAAAAAAAGAGGCCAAAGAGCCCCCCAAAAAAAAGAGGCCAAAATAAAAAAAATGAGAGAAAAAGAGAGAAGGGACAATGTTACTATCCTTTTCCACACTTGTGCTTCAAAGTGGCACCATGTTCTTCATGATAGAGAGTCTCCTATTTTGTCACTTTTATATACTAGTGGGAATTTTTCATTATAGAACTTGGCTTGTATATTCCAATGATGCGCTTCCTCAAATTGCCCTAGGTCTTCATGAGCAAGCGAGTTAGATGCACACCCACTTAGTTTTCTTTTGAGCTTTCATACACTTATAGCTCTAGTGCATCTGTTGCATGGCAATCCCTACTCACTTGCATCGATATCAATTGATAGGCATCTCCATAGCCTATTAATTTGCCTAGTTGATGTGAGACTTTTTTTCTTCTCCTCACAACCTCCACCATATTCTATTCCACCTATAGTGCTATATCCATGGATCACGCTCATGTATTGCGTGAGAGTTGAAAAAGCTTGAGAACATTAAAAGTATGAAACAATTGCTTGGCTTGTCATCGGGGTTGTGCATGATAAATACTTTGTGTGATGAAGATAGAGCATGACAAGACTATATGATTTTGTAGGGATAACTTTCTTTAGCCATGATATTTTGAGAAGACATGATTGCTTTATTAGTATGCTTGAAGTATTATTTTTTTATGTCAATATTAAAATTTTGTTTTGAATATTATGGATCTACATATTCATGCCACAATAAGAAGAATACATTGATAAACATGTTAGGTAGCATTCCACATCAAAAATTCTATTTTTATCATTTACCTACTCGAGGACGAGCAGGAATTAAGCTTGGGGATGCTTGATACGTCTCCAATGTATCCATAATATTTGATTGTTCCATGCTATTATATTATCCATCTTGGATGTTTTATATGCATTAATATGCTATTTTATATCATTTTTTGGGAATAACCTATTAACCTAGTGCCTAGTGCCAGTTGCTGTTTTTTCCTTGTTTTTGTCTTTTACGGAAAATCAATATCAAACGGAGTCCAAATGGAATAAAACTTTACGGTGATTTTTCTTGGACCAGAAGAAACCTAGGGAGCTTCAGGAGAAGGCCAGAAGACCTAGGAGGCGGCCACAAGCCCTAGGGGCATGTCCCCCAGGCTTGTGGGCCCCTCGTAGACCTCCTAACCCTAATCCTTGCTCCATAAATACCCAAATATTCCCCCTACACTAGAGGGCACACCACAAATACTTTTCCGCCGCCGCAAGCTTCTGTTCTCGTGAGATCCCATCTTGGGGCCTTTTCCGACACTCTGTCGGAGGGGGATCTGATCACGGAGGGCTTCTACATCAACCTTGCTGCCCTTCCGATGATGTGTGAGCAGTTTACCACAGACCTACGGGTCCATAGCTAGTAGCTAGATGGCTTCTTCTCTCTCTTTGATCTTCAATACAATGTTATCCTCGATGTTCTTGGAGTTCTATTCGATGTAATCTTCTTTTGCGGTGCATTTGTTGAGATCCGATGAATTGTGGATTTATGATTAGATTATCTATGAATATTATTTGAGTCTTCTCTGAACTCTTTTATGCATGATTAAGATAGCTTTGTATTTCTCTCTGATCTATTGATTTGGTTTGGCCAACTAGATTGATCTATCTTGCAATGGGAGAGGTGCTTTGTGATGGGTTCAATCTTGCGGTGTCCTCACCCAGTGACAGAAGGGGTAGCGAGTCACATATTGTATTGTTGCCATTAAGGATAAAAAGATGGGGTTTATATCATATTGCTTGAGTTTATCCCTCTACATCATGTCATCTTGCTTAAGGCGTTACTCCGTTCTTGTTAACTTAATACACTAGATGCATGCTGGATAGCGGTCGATGTGTGGAGTAATAGTAGTAGATGCAGGCAGGAGTCGGTCTACTTGTCATGGGCGTGATGCCTATATTCATGATCCTTGCCTTAGATGTCGCCATAACTATGCACTTTTCTATCAATTGCTCAACAGTAATTTGTTCATGCACTGTATGCTTCTTTCAAGAGAGAAGCCTCTAGTGAAAACTATGGCCCCGGGGTCTATTTCTCATCATATATTTTCAGATCTATAAAACCAAAAATACAAAAATACCTTGCTGCACTTTATTTATATTTACTTTATTTTGCACTTTTATTTATCTTTAATACCTATCTCTATCAGATCTCACCCTTGCAAGTGACCGTGAAGGGAATGACAACCCCTTTTTCGCGTTGAGTGCAAGTGTTTGTTAGTTTGTGCAGGTGCATCTATTGGGGACTTGCTTGTGCCTCCTACTGGATTGATACCTTGGTTCTTAACTGAGGGAAATACTTATCTCTACTTTGCTGCATAACCCTTTCCTCTTCAAGGGAAAAATCAACGCAAGCTCAAGAAGTAGCAGGAAGAATTTTTGGTGCCGTTGCTGAGGAGGTTCTATATCAAGACTAGACTATTGCTTTGAATCATATAAAAGTCCATATGTCCATGCTACAAAAGAAAAGAATATGTGATGAACATGTTAGGCAGCATTCCACATCAAAAATTCTGTTTTTATCATTTACCTACTCGAGGACGAGTAGGAATTAAGCTTGGGGATGTTGATACGTCTCCAACGTATCTATAATTTTTGCTTGTTCCATGCTGTTATATTATCATTCTTGGATGTTTTACAACCATTTTATAGCAACTTTATATCATTTTTTGGGACTAACCTATTCACATAGTGCCCAGTGCCAGTTGCTGTTTTTTGCTTGTTTTTTACTTCACAGAAAATCAGTACCAAACGGAGTCCAAACGCAGCGAAACTTTTTGGAGAATTTTTCTGGACCAGAAGACACAAGATGGGCCAAAGAAGTACCAGAGGGGTGCCCCGAGGGGGGCACAACCCACCTGGGCGCGCCTGGGGGCCCAGGCACGCCCTAGTGGGTTGTGCCCACCTCGGTGGCCTCCCACACCGCCTCTTCGCCCTATAAATACCCCAATATTCCAAAAACCCTAGGGGCGTCGACGAAACACAATTCCAGCCGCCGCAAGTTCCAGAACCACGAGATCCAGTCTAGACACCATCACGGAGGGGTTCATCATCCTCATTGGTGCCTCTCCAATGATGCGTGAGTCATTCATTGTAGACCTACGGGTCCGTAGGCAGTAGCTAGATGGCTTCTTCTCTCTTTTTGATTCTCAATACAATGGTCTCTTGGAGATCTATTTGATGTAACTCTTTTTGCGGTGTGTTTGTTGGGATCCGATGAACTTTGAGTTTATGATCAGATCTATATCCATGAAAGTTATTTGAGTTCTCTGATCTCTTTTATGCATGATTACTTATAGCCTCGTATTTCTTCTTCAAATCTTTGGTTTAGTTAGGCCAACTAGATTAGTTTTTCTTGCCATGGGAAGAGGTGCTTTGTGATGGGTTTGATCGTGTGGTGTTCTTTCCCAGTGACAGAAGGGGCAGCAAGACACGCATGTATCATTGCTATTAAGGATAACAAGATCGGGGCTATTCCTACATGAATAGATCTCGTCTACATCATGTCATCGTTCTTATTGCATTACTCCATTTCTCCATGAACTTAATACACTAGATGCATGCTGGATAGCAGTCGATGTGTGGAGTAATAATAGTAGATGCAGGTAGGAGTTGGTCTACTAATCTTGGATGTGATGCCTATATAATGATCATTGCCTGGATATCGGCATAATTATTTGAAGTTCTATCAATTGCCCAACCGTAATTTGTTTACCCACCGTGTGCTATTTCTTGAGAGAAGCCACTAGTGAAATCTACGGCCCCCGGGTCTATTCTTCATCATATTTGCTTTCTGATCTATTATTTGCCACTTTTATTTTCAGATCTATATTTCCAAAAACCCAAAAATGCCTTGCTGCACTTTTTTTATTATTATTTTATTCCACGTTTTATCGAGAGCTATTTATCCAATCTACCACAAATTTATCTATCTTTTTACCATGGAGGGATTGACAACCCCTCTTACGCGTCGAGTTGCAAGTATTTATTCTTTGTGTGTAGGTACCGTTTACATAGTGTTGCTTGGTTCTCCTACTAGATTGATACCTTGGTCTCATAACTGAGGGAAATACCTACCGTAGTTGTGCTGCATCATCCCTTCCTCTTTGGGGAAATACCGACGTAGTTCAAGCAACATCAAAAGGAATTTCTGGCGCCGTTGCCGGGGAGACATCATCAACATCTATCAGGATCCTAACCACAAATCTCATCTCCTTGAAATTTAAATTATTTTTCATTTGCCTCTTGTTTTCATCTCCCCCACTTCACAAAAATTTGCCGTTTTATTCGCCCTCTTTTTCGTTCGTCATTTTCTCGTCAGATCTATTTTTTTGTGCAATCTTGTTTGCCTGTCTTATCGCTATGGCTAGTTCTTCCTCTATTGCATGTACCCCCAAGAATGAAGTTCTTAATTTTAAACAGAGGGGATGGGAGAATCTAAAAGATGCTTGGTATAGAATTTGCAATGCTCATAATAGATCTATTCATAAGCAATCTACAGTTGTTCTTCTTCACAGTTTTTATGTAGGCATTACCACTTGGTATAGATTCATCCTTGATACGATTACTAGTGGAAATTTCTTGATGTGTCCATCTTTGGATGCTTTTAATGCTATGGGAAATCTAGTGGGTTCACCACCTCTCACTATCAATGAAACTGCTTTAACACTTGAGCATGTTATGCAAAGGCTTGATGCTATTGAAAAGAAAATGCTTACTGAAGAACATATTGACAACTTAGATTAAAAAAATGCATAATCTTGCTAATAAAATTGGGTCAAAATCCGGAGAGGTTTTAAAGTTGCTAAAGGAAAAAGGAACCATAATTCATGAAAGAATTGTAGAAAGCCCTTCTCGGATTGATACGTTGGAAGAAATTTTTTGTAACTTGAGCTCGGCTTTTGCTTCTGTTAAAACTATTAAAAAAACTCTCGTAAAAATTAGCAAGATTACTCAAGTTACTAAGAACAAGGGTGCAACTTCTAATAATAACAAAGAAGATCTTAAGATGATTAGTATTCACCCCGACTTTGTTGAAGTTGTTAGAAACCCTAATTGCAAGAACGAATTTTTCAATCTCATGCCTAGGAGTATTGTTATTGAAAATATATAAGCTAAATCTTTGAAGAATAGTGGTTGTGTGATTGAGGAATTGGAAACCAAAAATGACAATACTTGAATCTATGCATTATGCCTAGCTAGGGGCATAAAACGATAGCGCTTGTTGGGAGGCAACCCAATGAATAAAATTTATTTTTGCCTTTTTCTTTCTGTTCTTGAGTGTTTGCACAATTATGCCTCTGTTATGATTGTGTTTTTATGTTTTAATTAGTGTTTGGGCCAAGCAAAGCCTTTGGGATCATGTTGGGTGATAGTTGATTTGATCTTGTTGAAAAACAGAAACTTTTGCGTTTAGTAAAATAATTTTTAAAAATCACAGAAGGGACTAAAAATTCTGAAATTTTTACGCAAGCTTTATATACAAATTTTCCACGTTGTAATAATTTTTCAGGATTTTTTGGAGTTACAGAAGTATACGAAGTTTTCAGATTGATATAGACTATTCTGTTTTTGACAGATTCTGTTTTCGTTGCATTGTGTGCTTATTTTGATGAATCTATGGGTTGTATCGGGGGGTATGAGCCATAGAAAAGTTGGAATACAATAGATATAATGCAATAATAAAATATGAATGGATTTGCAACAGTACTTAGAGTGGTGATTTGCTCTGTTATACTAACAGATCTCACAAAGGTTTTGTTAAGTTTTGTGTGATTGAAGTTTTCAAGTTTTGGGTGAGATCACGATGGATGAAGGAATAAGGAGTAAGAAGAACCTAAGCTTGGGGATGCCCATGGCACCCCAAGTTAATATTCAAGGAGAAACAAGCAACTAAGCTTGGGGATGCCCCGAGTGGCATCCCCTCTTTCTTCTAACGACCATCGGTATTTTACTTGGAGCTATATTTTTATTCGTCACATATCATGAGTTTTGCTTGGAGCTTCTTGTATTATATGAGTCTTTGCTTGTTTTGATTTTTAGTTTGCTACAAGTATCCTTGCTAAACACACCTATTTGAGAGAGACAAAATTATGCTATGATTTAATAGAATTGCTCTATGTGCTTCACTTAAATTGTTTTTTGAGCTATGGAATTGCTCTAGTGCTTCACTTATATCTTTTTGAGCACGTTGTGCTTTAATATTTTTGAAGAAATGCTCTCATGTTTCACTTAGATTTATTTGAGAGTTTGTAAAATTTTGAAGAAATTCTCTCATGCTTCACTTATATTATTTTGAGAGACGAAAAAAATTATGCTCATGTTCCTCACTTAGATTTGTTTGAGCTTGTCAAAAGCAATTGCAACATATGAAATTAGTCCCAAAGTGATAGATATTCAAGAGGGACTTAATAAAAACTTTCATGAAGATCATTGGATAAAATAAACTTGATTCTTTGTAATAGTTTTGAGATATGATGATAGTGATATATGAGTCATGTTGGTGAGTAATTATGCTTTAGTAAGAATATTGGTGTTAAGGTTTATGATTCCCTATGCAAGCACGAAATTCAATAGTTGTGCAATGAAATTACATCCTACTTATGGTGCATTATTCGGTGTTAGTTATGCTTAATGCTTGCTTATGTGATTTTTCGTTTCTTGGTTGGTTGCTTCTCAATTTTTTTTGCTAGCCTCCACTTGTCCTAAGTAGAGATACTACTTGTGCATCCAAAATCCTTTAAACTAGTTTTGCCACATGAGTCCACCATACCTACCTATATGCGGTATTTCCATGCTGTTCTAAGCAAATTTGTATGTGCCATCTCCAATTTTCAAAATAATTTTCCTTTTTGTGTGCTCGTACCGCTCATGAAGCGGCAGGGGGTGGCCAATATTTTCCATGCTAGATGTGTTATTCTCAAGATAAGTGTTTATTCACTTGCCATTGCATGAGAGTGCGGCGGTAATAGGGATGCCCAGTCCCGAAATGAAAAAGAAATTTACTTTATATTGTCAAATAATAAATTCCTTGGAAAGTGTTGGTATGGAAGGCACCCGTGGATACGGCTAGCCATGGAAAGTGAAAGAATGGGGGAAAAAGGAATAAATTGTATTTTCTGTTTGGGAACTGCCTATGATATATCTAGCATGGAAAGTGTTGGGAATTACTCGGTCGTTTTCGTTGACGGGGAAAGTATGCCTCTCAAAATTTTTATCTCTCAATTTAAGCTTTGAGCTCTGGCACCTCTACAAATCCCTAATTCCCTCTACGAAGGGCCTTTCTATTTACTTTATGCAATTTTTTATTTTTATTTGAGTCTCCATCTTCTCTTATAAAGTACCAACTAAGGGGCACTATGATCGTACTTGACCATTGGGTATAGCTAATATGCGAGTGTGTTTCATGAATGGATCAATGATTGAGCATGATGGGCTAGGGATAACTTTCTTTAGTGTTGATATTTTGAAAGACATGGTTGCTTGTTGATATGCTTGAGTATTGAAATCTTCATGTCAAGAATAGACCAGTGCTTTGAATCATATAAAAGTCCATATGTCCATGCTACAAAAGAAAAGAATATGTGATGAACATGTTAGGCAACATTCCACATCAAAAATTCTGTTTTTATCATTTACCTACTCGAGGATGAGTAGGAATTAAGCTTGGGGATGTTGATATGTCTCCAACGTATCTATAATTTTTGCTTGTTCCATGTTGTTATATTATCATTCTTGGATGTTTTACAATCATTTTATAGCAACTTTATATCATTTTTTGGGACTAACCTATTGACATAGTGCCCAGTGCTAGTTCCTGTTTTTTGCTTGTTTTTTACTTCACAGAAAATCAATACCAAATGGAGTCCAAACGCAGTGAAACTTTTTGGAGAATTTTTCTGGACCAGAAGACACAAGATGGGCCAAAGAAGTACTAGAGGGGTGCCCCGAGGGGGGCACAACCCACCTGGGCGCGCCCGCGCCCTGGTGGGTTCTGCCCACCTCGGTGGCCTCCCGCACCGCCTCTTCGCCTATAAATACCCCAATATTCCAAAAACCCTAGGGGAGTCGACGAAACACAATTCCAGCTGCCGCAAGTTCCAGAACCACGAGATCCAGTCTAGACACCATCACGGAGGGGTTCATCATCCTCATTGGTGCCTCTCCGATGATGCGTGAGTAGTTCATTGTAGACCTACGGGTCCGTAGGCAGTAGCTAGATGGCTTCTTCTCTCTTTTTGATTCTCAATACAATATTCTCTTGGAGATCTATTTGATGTAACTCTTTTTGCGGTGTGTTTGTTGGGATCCGATGAACTTTGAGTTTATGATCAGATCTATATCCATGAAAGTTATTTGAGTTCTTTGATCTCTTTTATGCATGATTACTTATAGCCTCATATTCCTTCTTCGAATCTTTGGTTTAGTTAGGCCAACTAGATCGATTTTTCTTGCCATGGGAAGAGGTGCTTTGTGATGGGTTCGATCGTGCGGTGTTCTTTCCCAGTGACAGAAGGGGCAGCAAGACATGCACGTATCGTTGCTATTAAGGATAACAAGATGGGGGCTATTACTACATAAATAGATTGCTCCTCCAATTTTAGCCCCAATTTTAGGGCATTGAAAGCAACATAGAGATGGGCGACCTAGGGGCGACCGCCGCCCATGTGCGCGCGCCGGCCTCGTCCCCCGGCGTACGGCTGCAAGTCGGGGGCCGATTCTGGGCGCTCGCCGACGATGGAGAGGAGGATGCGGATGGGGAGGCGGATGTGGACTTGCCGGAGTCTTCACCGACGCTGATGCCATCGGATATGATCTGCGAGTTTTTTAACTCCGGCTATGATGAGGACGAAGTGGCAGCGACGGTAGACGAAGTGCTGCCTCTGGATGATCCGGCAAGGGCAGGATTACACGCGGGGGAGAAGAAGAAGATGGTCCGGCGGGTCGTTCATCGGAGGACGGCGGCGTCGGCGATCAGGCCTTGGAAAGGCCCTCTTCCCAAGGTATGTCTACCCAATCTCTCTCTTTTCGATTTGATTCATCCGGATTCTTGGACAGTGGTTGTGAGGAAGAAGAAAGGCCGCCGGCCGGCAGCTAGATTCGCGCCGGCGGTGTCCACGGCGGCGGCGCCGGAGATTCCGGGGATCGGGATCGGAGCCGCCCGCGAACATCGTTTGAATTTGCTGCTGGGCCATGACGGGCCGGCTCTTTGAGACACTGAGTCGGGCCTCGCGAGGACTAGGTATGAGGCCCAGGTCACCCGCCAGGAGACCGATCGGAGTGTCGGTGTGGACCTGGACGTGCATGGGAGGGAATCGACGTGTGGTTCGATTAGTCTCTCCGTCTCGAGTCCTTCGCGTCGCTCGTCTCAGGCTGCTAGGGTTCGCCGGATCGCCGTGCCCGGGTTCCCAAGGGTAGCACAAGGGAGAGCCGCTAGGGTTAGACCCTGGGCAGCCATGGCCGGACGGGGCAATGGACCCCACCCCCCAAGACCGCGCCGCCGATCTCCAAGACTGCGCCGCCGAAGCCAAAGACCGCGCCGCAGTTGCCCGGCGCGGCTCCGCGGCCGGCCCTGCCGCCGCATCATGTCTCGCTCCCGCCGTAGAGCCGCGCGGGGTAGGCTCAGCATGTACCCGCTCCCCCGCTGTAGAATGCGGGGCAGCCACCCGCGGCCAGGGCGGTGCCGCCGGCGCATAGGGGTGGCGGCAGCTCGGGCCAGCACCGCTTCCCGGTGAACCGAGGCTGGGAGGCAACGTATGGTGGTCATGGTCCCCCCCGTGGCCAATGGGGTGATGACGGGTATGACGCATATGGTGAAGGCCAACATCGCGGTTCGTCGGCGGTGGGCGGCGGACGCGGTTACGCGTGGCAGAGTGACGGGACGACGGAACGCCCGTTTTACGGCCCTTCGGGAGGCTTCGTCGAGGGGGCTTCTGGCCCGGACTACCGGCAGCGAGGTGGCTACCGTGGTCATCATGGTGGTCGCGGAGGCAGGAACCGCCATCGTCATCCTCCACTGCCTACCGCTACTGTTACCGATGTCGCGGAGCCGATGAGCTCTGCGGACGTGGTGGCGACTGTGCAGACGCCAGCGTTGTCCGGTCAGGTCATGGCCGCGGTGACGGCGCTGGCAACTGCGATGATGCCAGAGGCGGAGCCTAGTGCGGCAGGTACTGTCAGAGGGGCCGAGAAACCAGATGGTGATAGAGCTACCAAGTGGGCCCGGAAGAAGGAGAAGATGTTGTGTTATCGCTGTGGTGAGCAGGGGCACTTTATTGCAGAGTGCGCTACTGAGCTTTGTGAAACTTGCCTCAAACCGGTGCATGAGACGGGGGAATGCCCGTTGTTGCGTGAACCGATGCCGGGAGTTACCATATATGGAGTGTGCTGCGCTGAGTTGATGTTCTTTGGGTCCCCTAGTGCGAGGGAGATCCCAGAGGCGCCATAGAGCGCGACCACGGGGGTGGTCAAAGTGACAAAACGTGTCCTGTCTGAGGCACAGATCCTACAGAGACTGAATGAGCTGGCTCCAGTTAACTTTCAGTGGGAGCTTACTAGACTCGAGGCCAATGTGTATAAGGTTGAGTTTCCAACTACAGAGGACTTGCATAGGCCTCTGAGTTTTGGGTTGTGCAGAGTCCCTGGCACTGAGTGTATCCTTGAGTTTCATGAGTGGAAGAAGGTCGAGCCAAAGGGAAAGCCCCTTACTCAGGTTTGGTTACGGTTCTCGGGGGCACCGTCCAAGCCTCTGAATGATGTTCGGGTCGCGGCTAACTTGGGGAATCTTGTTGGGAAGACCGAGCGGGTGGACATGGCCTTTACCCGAGCAAACGGGGTGGCGAGGTTGCTAGTGAGTGTTCTGGACATCGAGTTCGTACCGGATGTGGTTAAGTGGATGCATGCCGGCATGATCTACAATCTCGAGATTGAATTCGAGGACACTGATTTATTCACTGAGGCTTTGGCTGGGAATGATGTTGATATGCTCGATAAGGATGACGGCTCGGGCAACAAGGAGCTGAGCGAGGATGATCGTGGACGAGATATGACCACCGACCCGGGTTCAAACCACACTTCAGTGGCGCCCGGGAAGGGGACCCCCACATCTACTTCGGCGCCTATGAACTCACTGAGATTTGGCTCGTTTGAGCCCGCTTCGGCTCCTCCTAGACTGTGGAGTGATCGAGTGGAGTGTGATGATCTGTTTGAACACTCGCTTCCCCCACTTGATTTTGAGGCTCATGGCACATCTGTTGGTGGTTGCTCGGATGTTTCTGGTACAGTGGTGACCTTTGCGGAGTGCGCTTCTATTTCTGCGGCTACCGCGACTGTGCTCGGTCAAGTCGAGGGTGGGGAGGATGATGGGCAGGCGGCCCCTGGTTCTCCCGCCACTCGCCTTCAGTGTGGTGCTTCGCAGAAGACGCGGAGCCCGGCGACGCCCTGTGCGGCTGAGGTCGTGCGGTGCGTCGGGGTTGCTGCCGGGCCGGGAGGGAGGCGTGGGCAGGTGGCCTCCGCCCCTACCTCCCCCACAGCGCCCCTGGAGGGGGCGGGCCCTGCCACGACACCTGGATCTGGGACGGCTTGGCTGGGCGCACCGGGCCCTATGACGGTGGCAGCTGGAGGAGCTTCACAGGTTCAGGCGTCAGCACGTGGCAGCACCCCGGTTGTTTCAGCTCAGTCTAGCCCTGTTGGGGGTAGGGCAAGTGGCCTTACCCCGAACGGAGCCACGCGGGACGAGATCATCACTTTTGGAGGGATTCCGGATCCTGTGACCGAAGGTCGACGGATGAGCTATCGCCTCCAGGATCAGCCGGATGTTGATGACATGCAGCTAAGGTGTGCCATGCGGGCGGCCAAGCTTCGTGATAATGAGGTCACTACGGGTATGTCAGTCAACACCTCCAATTCCATTCTGCATTTTTCTAGCGATGAGATTATTCATAATGCAAATTAGTTGGGTGTTTCACTAGGTAGTAATGGTAGTGAAATTTCTAAATCCATTAATGATATCCTGGATCTCGAAGCAGAGCGTGCCTTAGAAATGATTCGGAACATAGAGGCTATTAAACCCATGAATGATTCGGAAATAGATGCGTTGGGAGTTCGGGTACTTGATAGCTTTTGTGCGGATCTTGCACCCTCACTTCCTGACACCGAGGAAGATGACTGTTCTATCTCCCCGAGGGATTCCATTCTTACAGATTCTCAAGTGGTTAGGTCCACTGAGCTCGGTTGTGAGGATCGAGTTGAGGATCAACACAAGCCTAAACGCAAATGGAAACGAAAGATTTATCCGGCTTCAGCTGTGCGTAGAAGTGCTAGGATCCGGACCACTAAAAAATTTCATGATGAAATATGAAAGGAATCTTTTGGAATAGTAGAGGTCTTAAGGACTTGGCTAAGAGAAGGTTTCTAGCTGATGCTTCTATAGAACACAAGTTGGATTTTATCGCCCTTTCCGAGACTGGAAGGGACAACTTTACTCCCTAGTTTCTTAGTACTTTATCGGGAGGTGTTGATTTCGATTGGCACTGCCTGCCTCCAAGAGGGAGATCCGGTGGGATTTTACTTGGGGTCAAGTGCGATACATTGGAAGTCCGGAATGTGTTCTGCGGTTAAGTTTAGGGTCAGATCGAAGGCCGATGGGTTTAATTGGGCCTTGGTGGCGGTGTATGGTGCCGTGCAGCCTGAACTCAAGCCAGATTTTTTGGCGGATCTAGTCCTTATTTGTGGTAGCGAGCAGCTCCCAATTCTGGTTGGGGTGATTTTAACATTATTCGAAGACGGGATGAAAAAAAACAATGATAACTTTGACGGCAGATGGTCATTTATGTTTAATACTATCATCGAAAGCTTGGATCTTAGAGAGATAGAGCTGTCCAGTAGAAAATTCACTTGGGCCAATTCATTACCAACCCCGACGTTTGAGAAATTGGATCGTGTCCTCGCTAGCATCGAATGGGAACAGAAGTTTCCCCTGGTAACGGTCCATGTGTTATCCCGCGCGATCTCCGACCATACAACATTGCTTGTTCACTCTGGAGAGGCAACACATCTGGGAAACAAGAACACTTTTTCTTTCGAACTAGCATGGTTTGAAAGAGAAGGATTCCTGTATTTGATAGCCAGAGAATGGGCTAAGGATTCGGGAGGGAGGTCCAATGTTGAGAGATGGCAAAACAAGATAAGGCACCTAAGGCGATTCTTACATGGATGGACCAAACATTTAAGTGGGATATATAAGGTTGAAAAGGAAAGGCTTCTTTTACTTATTCAATCCCTAGATTTAAAGGCCGAGTCCTCCATTCTAGATACCAGGGAGTTGGAATCTAAAGTGGAGGTGGAGATGCGACTGAAAGAACTTCTTCGAGAGGAGGAATTGAAGTGGGCACTGCGAGCTAAAGTTTGCAAAATCGTCCAAGGTGATGATAACACTCAATTCTTCCACATGATTGCGAATGGCAAACATCGAAAGAAGAGAATTTTTCAGCTCGAGCAAGATGAGGGGACGATTTTAGGACAGGAAAATTTAAAATTATACATCACGAACTACTAGAAGCAGCTGTTTGGGCCTCCAGAGGATAACTTTGTATCCTTGGATGAGTCAAGGGTTGAGGATGTGCCTCAGCTTGCTGCGGATGAGAACGACATTTTGACCGCCCCATTTTCGGAGAAAGAGGTGTTTGAGGCAATATCACAAATGAAGAATAATAAAGCTCCAGGGCCGGATGGTTTTCCGGCGGAGTTTTATAAGAAGTGCTGGCACATTATTAAGGGTGACTTGCTCCCGATGTTCCATGATTTATTCTGTGGACAGTTGCAGCTGTTTCACTTGAATTACGGAACAATTACTTTGCTTCCTAAGAAAACGGAGGCCGTGCGGATTTAACAGTTCAGGCCAATCTGTCTTCTTAATGTTAGCTTTAAAATTTTCACCAAGGTTGGGACTAATAGGCTTACGCAGATTGCACATACTGTGGTGCAGCCTTCCCAAACTGCTTTCATGCCGGACAGAAACATCTTAGAAGGGGTTGTGGTCTTGCATGAAACGCTCCATGAAATCCACACGAAAAAACTCGATGGGGTGGTTTTCAAAGTGGATTTAAAAAAATCGCACGATAAGGTAAAATGGCCATTCCTTCAGCAGGCCTTGCGTATGAAAGGATTCGATCAGGCTTGGAGAAACCAGGTAGACTCTTTCACGCAAAAAGGGAGTGTTGGAATCAAAGTGAATGATGACATAGGTCATTACTTCCAGACACACAATGGCCTGAGGCAAGGTGACCCGATGTCACTGATTCTTTTCAACATAGTGGTCAACATGTTGACAATCCTAATAGGAAGGGCTAAGGATGACGGCTAGGTAGGTGGCCTCGTTCCACATTTAGTGGATGGCGGAGTGTTGATCCTATAGTACGCTGATGATACTATCATCTTCATGGAGCATGATTTGGCAAAAGCAAGGAACATGAAGCTTGTGTTATGTCTGTTCGAACAATTATCGGGGTTAAAGATTAACTTCCATAAAAGTGAATTGTTCTGCTTTGGAAGAGCTAAAGATGAACAAGAAGCTTACAAACAATTGTTCGGGTGCGAATTGGGGTCTTTACCCTTCACGTATTTGGGTATACCAATCCACCATCGCAAGCTTTCTAACAAAGAATGGAAGTGCATTGAGGATCGATTTGAAAAAAAAACTAAGCTGCTGGAAGGGCAAGCTTATGTCATACGAAGGCCGACTAATTCTCATTAATTCGGTACTCACGAGTATGCCTATGTTTCTCTTGTCCTTTTTTGAGGTACCAGTTGGAGTCCGGAAAAGGCTAGATTTCTATCGATCGCGCTTCTTCTGGCAGAGCGATGACTTAAAACAAAAATACAGACTCACTAAATGGGATATCATTTGTAGACCGAAAGACCAAGGGGGTCTCGGCATTGAAAACTTAGAGGTGAAGAACAGATGTCTACTCAGCAAGTGGTTGTATAAGCTATCTGTGGAGACGGATGCCACGTGGGCCCAGATTCTGCAGAACAAGTACCTTCATTCCAAAACACTATCCTAGGCGACGGTGAGGCCGACTGACTCGCCTTTTTGGAAAGGACTGATGAGAGTGAAATCAGTCTTTTTCAACAGGACGAAATTTGTAGTTGGAAATGGTACTACCACGAGGTTCTGGGAGGACACATGGCTAGGGGAGACGCCCCTTGCACTCCAATATCCTTCTCTCTATAATATTGTCCAGCGAAGAGAAGCTTATGTTGCAATAGTATTACAGTCCAATCCTCTGAATATTCAATTCAGGAGGACGCTTGCGGGAAATCATTGGGAAGCTTGGATCCATCTTGTGAGAAGATTGATGGATGTCCACCTTTCTCAACAGCCCGATCAGTTGCGCTGGAAGCTAACAAAGAATGGAGAATTTTCTGTTAAATCCATGTATTTGGATGTCATCAACTCTAGCTCTATTCCTCATTCGAAACATGTTTGGAAAGTCAAAGTGCCTTTAAAAATCAAAGTATTTATGTGGTTTGTCCATAAACAAGTCATTCTAACTAAGGACAATTTGGCAAAACGCAATTGGACAGGATCTACAAGATGTAGTTTCTGTGATAGGGACGAATCCATCAAACACCTCTTTCTTGACTGCCCCTTGGCAAAAAAATTGTGGCGGACAGTCCACTTAGCTTTTAATATTACTCCTCCGAATACCATCAACACGTTATTTGGGACGTGGTTAGATGGGTTAGATTCCGAAACAGCGAGACATATCCGTGTAGGAGTATGTGCTTTATTATGGGCAGTCTGGAACTGCAGAAACGATTTGGTTTTTACCAGAACAAAAAATATTCATTTCTTGCAGGTTATCTTCCGGGCCACTACACTCATCCGTATGTGGTCGCTACTCACTCCGACGGAGGCCAGGGAGCGTTTGGTTACTGGATCTATCCGATGGGAGACGGTAGCTCGGGATATCTTCAACCGGTTTGGATGGCGGTCATGTAATAGGATAGGTGTTTAGTTTCCTATCTTATCTTTTTGCCTGCCGGTTGTGGCTATTCTGTCATGTTGCTTTTGCTCTTTGTGAGCCTCTTTACTTTTGAGACCTGAAGACTTTTGTTGAACCTTTTGCTTATTGAAAGGATCGAGAAGAGGTGTCTAGAGGGGGGGGGATTAGACCCTCAACAAATAAAGGTGGCAATTTTTAAGTTCTTCAAGTTAAGGTGGAGTTTTAGCACAAGTTTAAACATTCACAATACATATCAAGCAAGCATGGCAAGAGTATATGAGCAGCAGAAAGTAAAGCATGCAACTTGCAAGAATGTAAAGGGATGGGACTGGACAGTGCAAACGCAATTGGAGACACGGAGATTTTTGGCGTGGTTCCAATAGGTGGTGCTATCGTACGTCCACGTTGATGGAGACTTCAACCCACGAAGGGTAACGGTTGCGCGAGTCCACGGAGGGCTCCACCCACGAAGGGTCCACGAAGAAGCAACCTTGTCTATCCCACCATGGCCATCGCCCACGAAGGACTTGCCTCACTAGGGTAGATCTTCACGAAGTAGGTGATCTCCTTGCCCTTACAAACTCCTTGGTTAAACTCCACAATCTTGACGGAGGCTCCCAAGTGACACCTAACCAATCTAGGAGACACCACTCTCCAAAAGGTAATAGATGGTGTGTTGATGATGAACTCCTTGCTCTTGTGCTTCAAATGATAGTCTCCCCAACACTCAACTCTCTCTCACAGATTTGGATTTGGTGGAAACATGATATGAGTGGAAAGCAACTTGGGGAAGTCTAGAGATCAAGATTCTTATGGTTGGATTGGAATGTCCTGGTCTCAACACATGAGTAGGTGGTTCTCTCTCAGAAAATGAATGCTGGAAGTGTAGGCACGTTCTGATGGCTTTCCTCATGAATGGAGGAAGGGTGGAGGGGTATATATAGCCTCCACACAAAATCTAACCGTTACACACAATTTACCAAACTCGGTGGGACCGAATAGTGAAACTCAATCGGACCGATTTAGTTCAAAATGTGAACATTAGGATTTTCGGTGGGACCGATATGATCAACTCGGTGGGACCGATGTGCTAGGGTTAGGGTAAAACCTCATCTCGGTTTGACCGATTACACAAACTCGGTGAGACCGATTTTAGTAATAAGCAAACAGAGAGTTGGCCAAGCAAACTCGGTGGGGCCGACTACCTATTTCGGTGAGACCGAAATAATTGCAGTAGGCAACAGGGAGTTTGCAAGCCCATCTCGGTGAGACCGAGATCCCATCGGTGAGACCGAACTGATTAGGGTTTCTGGCAGTGGCTATGTCAAGTGAACTCGGTGGCGTCGGATAGATCAAATTGGTGGGGCCGAGTTTGACTTTAGGTTTAGGACATATTTGGAAATGAGAAAGTGGTTGAGGGCTTTAGGAGCATATCACTAAGCACTTTGAGCAAGCAAGCCATTAAGCAACACCTCATCCCCTTTTAATAGTATTGGCTTTCCTATGGACTCAATGTGATCTTGGATCACTAAAATGAAAAGAGTAGAGTCTTGAGGTTGAGCCAATATGTGTCCTTAGCATCTTGAAGGGGTTCCACATCCTCTTTTCCTGCCACTCCACTGTTGAACTTATCTGAAATATACTAGATGAAAGTATTAGTCCAACAAGAGATATGTTGACATTAATTACCAAAATCACCCAGGGAGCACTTGTGCTTTCAATCTCCCCCTTTTTGGTAATTGATGACAACATACATCAAAGCTTTAGATAAAGATACAAGGAATAGCAAGTAAAGCTTTGGAAAGACATGTAACATGCATAGGCTCCCCCTACATGTATGCAATCATGTGAAGATAGAATATAATACCATGTGAATGCATAAGCATGACAGAGCAGGCAATGAGTTACATGTATCTTGGCTATATGCATCAGAGCAAATGGTGTGAATATAGGAAGTGTACCTCAATGTTCATGATTCCTTCTTGCAAACAATATGTACATCAGCAAGAGATCATCATGCACATGAGTGTCATGCATATACTTACCTTGCGGTCATGAGCTAGCTTTGGAAGAGATGAACCTGAGTAAACAAGGTTAGATAACACAGGAATATCTACTAAGCAGAGCAAGAACAGGAAACCACAAGAGTACCAAGATTGGGATGACATGTAGTGAGTGAGTACTTAGTACTCTATTTGGATATTGACATGTCCCCAAAGAGTAAAGATATGCAATGAATTCCAAAGATTTTCTTCCCTTAGAAATGAGCTCTCTCTCCCCCTGAATCTTATATATTAGATAATGGGAGAAGATAGGGAAAAGAAAATCAGAGCAAAAACAAAATCAGAGTAAAACAATCATAATAAACATAACACATACTAACATGTCTTTCCCCTCTTGAAGACATGTGACTTCTCTCCTCTATGGAAAATAAGCATCTGGAGAAGCTTAAGGTGTGCATTCTCTCTTATGTGATAAGCTTTGATGTGCTCTCTCTCCCCCTTTGACATCAATTTCCAAGAAGGGATCTTCTGGAGCATGAGTCAAGTAGGTTTGGTCCTTGAGTCACAGTACAAAGCAACATGTAATATAAGATGCTGGTAGAGGACAAGAATCATCGAGTGGAGCTGGAACAAATATGCAGGATGCAAATGGCAAAGTGTTTTCTCAGTATTGAATTCGGTTACTCTGAGTTGTTTGCTTCGGTGGCACCGAGTTGTTTCGGTTTGGCCAAGAAGAACAAATCGGTGAGGCTGATTTCAACACAGAGAGAAAACAATTGTCATCTCAGCTCACTTAGGCAAATAAGATCTCACAAGGATTTGCAAGGAATTAACTGAAAGATTTGAAATGAATTGGATGCAGGGAATGCAGAAAATAATTAGAGAAAAGAAAAGAAATATAGACAAAGTTTTTTTTGAAAGGGGAATATGTATGAAGAAACAAATGCAAAAACACAGAAAAACACAAGAGAGCTTCATCTAGAATTGGTCGGTGACAAAGTCACCTATGTTAGAGTATATTGACTTAGGAGACACTTGATCATAGGTCATACTCGTCGTTTAAGCTCAAAATGGGGTTACCATTTTTTGTTCAAGCATTTTGATGTATTCTCATCTTGTTGAGCTGCTTTAACCCATGTCTTGGGGTAAAGCTTCTCTAAGATGGAATATCATACCTTGGGTGGTGGTGTTGATCTTGATCATGTAGTTGAACTTGTGTGGGATGCTCAAGGTTGATGTAGTTCATCAAGAGTTGGGACCACCACCTGTAGTTTGAGTTCATCTTCCTACATGGGTTAGTCTTGCAAGGAAAAGCACTTGTGTATCCAAAATGACAAACATGATATTGATACCAAATGAAATTTGATATAAAGAAGTTGTCAAAGGATATATTGAAAGGATTCATGCTTCCTTGTCTTCAACCACCATATTGTAGAGACTTGGTGATGTAAAGATTGCTCAAGATGTGAGTGATTTGCAATCTCATAGACTTTGGCTTATCCAAGTACCTACAAGGGTTAGATGGCATGCAAGAGTACAAATATAGATCCAAGACATATGATCATCTTCATAAGAGAAACATCAAGGATTAGTCAAAACTCATGCCTTGCATGTATCCAAATGGAGTTTCTACTCCAAGTTTGAAGCATCAATGATGTTCAATTCACCTCTCAACCGGCAAAAAACTTTCTCATCAAGCGGTTTGGTGAATATATCCGCCAATTGCTTATCGGTACGAACATGCTTAAGATCGATGTCTCCTTTAGCAACATGATCTCGAATGAAGTGATGACGAACTTCAATATGCTTAGTTCGAGAATGTTGCACGGGATTGTGAGCAATCTTAATAGCACTTTCATTATCACAAAGCAATGGAACATGTTTCACATATATCCCATAATCTTTAAGAGTTTGGGTCATCCAAAGTAATTGAGCACAACATGAACCGGCGGCAATGTATTCCGCTTCGGCGGTGGATAAGGATACCAAGTTTTGTTTCGTGGAGGACCAAGACACAAGAGATCTACCAAGAAATTGACAAGTACCCGAAGTGGACTTTCTATCAACCTTGTCTCCGGCATAGTCCGAATCGGAGTAGCCAACAAGATCAAAAGAAGACCTCTTAGGATACCAAATGCCAAAGTTTGGTGAGTGAATTAAGTAACTCACTATCCTTTTCATAGCCTTAAGATGAAATTCTTTGGGGGCCGCTTGATATCGTGCACACATGCACACACTTAGCATAATATCGGGACGGGAGGCACATAGATATAACAATGAACCAATCATAGAGCGGTAAACCTTTTGGTCAATCGGTTTGCCATCCTTAGTCAAGTCAAGATGTCCACTAGTAGGCATGGGTGTATTCATACCTTTGCTTTCTTGCATGTTGAACTTCTTGAATAGGTCCTTGGTATACTTTGTTTGGGAAACAAAGGTACCCTCCTTAGTTTGCTTGATTTGCAAACCAAGAAAGAACTTGAGTTCACTCATCATAGACATCTCAAACTTCTCCGATATTAGCCTTCCAAACTTTTCACTAAAATGAGGGTTAGTCGAACCAAATATGATATCATCCACATAAATTTGGCACACAAATAATTCACCATTAACCCTTTTAGTAAAAAGAGTAGAATCAATTTTTCCAATCTCAAAGCCTTTTTCAATAAGGAATTTAGTCAAGCATTTATACCACGCTCTAGGAGCTTGTTTAAGACCATAAAGAGCTTTGTGAAGTTTGTAAACATGGTTGGGTTTCTTAGGATTAACAAAGCCGGGAGGTTGTTTAACATAAACTTCCTCCTTAATTTCACCATTTAGAAAAGCACTTTTAATGTCCATTTGACATAATGTGATATCATGATGATTGGCATAACCAAGTAAGATGCGTATGGACTCAAGTCTAGCAACGGGGGCATATGTCTCACCATAGTCCATACCTTCGACTTGAGTGTAGCCTTGAGCGACGAGACGGGCCTTGTTGCGTACAACTTGTCCATCTTCATCTTGCTTATTCTGAAACACCCATTTTGTACCAATGACATTGTGCTTCTCATCGGGCTTTTCAATCAACGTCCACACTTGGTTCCTCTCGAAATTGTGTAGCTCTTCATGCATAGCGTTCACCCAGTCCGGATCATCAAGCGCTTCTTCAACCTTCATAGGTTCAATGCTAGAGATGAATGAATAGTGTTCACAAAAATTAGCCAAACGAGTTTTAGAGCGAGTGATTCTCCCGGTTTGAATATCATCAAAGATTTGTTCGACGGGATGATCTCTTGAGACTCTTGCTCTAACTCGTGAGAGCTTTTGTTTGGGTCGGGGTGGAACATCTTCTTCATCATCTTGTTCTTCCTCTTGGCCTTCTTCATTGTTGGTGTTGTTGTTCTCTTGTGGAGGTGGAGAAGGAGGTTGATGAGGTTCATCTTGGTGTACATCCTCGTTTTCATCATCTTGGCATGTCCCACTTGTGGATGCTTCCGAGTTAACTCGTGGTTCACCTTGTCGTGAGGTAGAAGCTTCCACTTGGACGGACGAGGTACTCTCCTTCACCTCCATTGGACGAATCTTGCCAATAGACAAGTCTTGGATTGCTTCCGAAGGGTCTTTGTCTCCTACATCAATTGGCAATTGCTCTACTTGCGAGCCGTTAGATTCATCAAACTTCACATCTACCGTCTCTTTAACCTTTCGGGTGAAGTTGTTGTAGACACGGTAAGTGTGAGAGTTTGAGCCATAACCGAGTAGGAAACCTTCATGAGATTTAGGAGCAAATTTCGAATGATGATGCTTATCAAGAATATAGCACTTTGAGCCGAATACTCGAAAGTATCCAACTTGGGGTTTGTTACCGGTGAGAAGCTCGTATGCCGTCTTGCCGAGAAGCTTGTGAACATACAATCGATTTGTGGCATGACAGGCTGTCTCAACCGCTTCTGCCCAAAAGTGTTTTGGCGTCTTGTACTCATCAAGCATCGTTCTCGCCATCTCAATAAGAGTTCAGTTCTTCCTCTCATAAACTCCATTTTATTGAGGCGTGTACGTAGCCGAGAACTCATGTGAAATCCCTTCTTCGTCAAGAAAGGTGTCCACATTGGCGTTCTTGAACTCCGTTCCGTTGTCGCTGTGAACCTTCTTGATCTTCACTTCAAATTGATTTGGGGCCTTCCTAGCAAAGTTCTTGAAGATCTTTTGGACCTGCGATTTATCATCAAGAAAGAACACCCACGTAAATCTTGAAAAATCATCGACAATGACTAAACCGAACGAGTTACCACCGAGACTCTTGTAGGCATTGGGACCAAAAAGATCCATATGAAGTAGCTCGAGCGGTCTTCTCGTGGTCATGATGTTTTTCACGGGATGACTTCCTCCAACCTGTTTTCCTGCTTGACAAGCACTACAAAGTCTATCCTTGTCAAATATAACATCTTTAACACCAAGGATATGATCACCTTTAATAAGCTTATCAAGATTTCGCATGCCCACATGACCTAAACTTCTATGCCATAACCAACCTTTAGAAGATTTAGCAATTAAGCAAGTTCTAGGTTGAGCCTCTTTAGTGAAATCACCAATGTATAGATCACCTCTACGTATACTGGTAAAGACCATATTATGATTATCTCTTCAAAACACTTGGCAATCTACTTCAGTAAATAGGACGTTGAAACTGAAATCGGCTAGTCTAGATACGGAAAGTAAATTGTATCCAAGAGATTCAATGAGCATAACATTTTTGATGGAGCTGTCATGTGAGATGGCCACCTTACCAAGGCCAACCACCTTACCCTTTGAGTTATCACCAAAAGTGACATACTTTCGAGGGCCGTCGTTTTCAGCAAGCTCATGAAACATATCCTTGTTTCCGGTCATGTGATCGGTACATCCACTATCAAGAACCCATTCCTTTCCTCCAGCCATGTAGCCGCGAAGATTAGCCATAAGACCAAAGTGTCTCATAGACTCATCGAGATCAAAGTCACTATCATCATCCTTATCATAGTATCCATGTTCAACATCGTCTTGTGATTGATCATTACCTAGAGAGAGTGATTCATTAGTTTTATGACCATGACAATGTGCATCTTTATGAATTCTAATGACTTCAGAAATGACATTGCTAATGATTCCAACATCTCCTTTGGCACGCATAAGGTCACGAAGCTCACATAGACAATCACCAAACTTAGGATCATTAGGGCTCATCTTATTTAAAGCAATGGACTTATGAAGAATCTCATCTAAGTTTTTCAAGGAGTAGTTTGGAAATTGTTCCTCAAGAAATCTCCATATAGTATAAGCACAATCAAGAGCAGGCAAGCAAACAATCAAATTTCTAGGCAGTCCTCTAATGAAAAGATAGATAGTTCTAAGATTTCGGATCATGTCAATAGACTCATCATGGGTAGGATGCAAGGGGTCAACAAGGGGTGCACACGGGCTAGCAATGTACTTGTTCAAATGATATCCATTGAAAATCTCAAGCATCTCATTTTTCCAACCATGAAAGAACTCCCCATCAAGCATAGGCACTCTACGTCTAAAACTCCCCATCATAGACTCATCCATCCTCCTCCAATGGTGATTAAACCAAAGCAATGGAGACCAACGCTCTGATACCAATTGAAAGGATCGAGAAGAGGTGTCTAGAGGGGGGGATTAGACCCTCAACAAATAAAGGTGGCAATTTTTAAGTTCTTCAAGTTAAGGTGGAGTTTTAGCACAAGTTTAAATATTCACAATACATATCAAGCAAGCATGGCAAGAGTATATGAGCAGCAGAAAGTAAAGCATGCAACTTGCAAGAATGTAAAGGAATGGGATTGGAGTGTGCAAACGCAATTGGAGACACGGAGATTTTTGGCGTGGTTCCGATAGGTGGTGCTATCATACGTCCACGTTGATGGAGACTTCAACCCACGAAGGGTAACGGTTGCGCGAGTCCACGGAGGGCTCCACCCACGAAGGGTCCACGAAGAAGCAACCTTGTCTATCCCACCATGGCCATCGCCCATGAAGGACTTGCCTCACTATGGTAGATCTTCACGAAGTAGGCGATCTCCTTGCCCTTACAAACTCCTTGGTTCAACTCCACAATCTTGACGAAGGCTCCCAAGTGACACCTAACCAATCTAGGAGACACCACTCTCCAAAAGGTAATAGATGGTGTGTTGATGATGAACTCCTTGCTCTTGTGCTTCAAATGATAGTCTCCCCAACACTCAACTCTCTCTCACAGATTTGGATTTGGTGGAAAGATGATATGAGTGGAAAGCAACTTGGGGAAGGCTAGAGATCAAGATTCTTATGGTTGGATTGGAATGTCTTGGTCTCAACACATGAGTAGGTGGTTCTCTCTCAGAAAATGAATGCTGGAAGTGTAGGCACGATCTGATGGCTTTCCTCACGAATGGAGGAAGGGTGGAGGGGTATATATAGCCTCCACACAAAATCTAACCGTTACACACAATTTACCAAACTCGGTGGGACCGAATAGTGAAACTCGGTCAGACCGATTTAGTTCAAAATGTGAACGTTAGGATTTTTGGTGGGACCGATATGATCAAATCGGTGGGACAGATGTGCTAGGGTTAGGGTAAAACCTCATCTCGGTTTGACCGATTACACAAACTCGGTGAGACCGATTTTAGTAATAAGCAAACAGAGAGTTGGCCAAGCAAACTCGGTGGGGCCGACTACCTATTTCGGTGAGACCGAAATAATTGCAGTAGGCAACAAAGAGTTTGCAAGCCCATCGAGGTGAGACCGAGATCCCATCGGTGAGACCGAACTGATTAGGGTTTCTGGTAGTGGCTATGTCAAGTGAACTCGGTGGCGCCAGATAGATCAAATCGGTGGGGCCGAGTTTGACTTTAGTTTTAGGACATATTTGGAAATGAGAAAGTGGTTGAGGGCTTTAGGAGCATATCACTAAGCACTGTGAGCAAGCAAGCCATTAAGCAACACCTCATCCCCTTTTAATAGTATTGGCTTTCCTATGGACTCAATGTGATCTTGGATCACTAAAATGAAAAGAGTAGAGTCTTGAGGTTGAGCCAATATGTGTCCTTAGCATCTTGAAGGGGTTCCACATCCTCTTGTCCTGCCACTCCACTGTTGAACTTATCTGAAATATACTAGATAAAAGTATTAGTCCAACAAGAGATATGTTGACATTAATTACCAAAATCACCGAGGGAGCACTTGTGCTTTCACTTATCAATAATATGGCCGTATGCATCGTTCTGATTCAGAGGCCGGGGCCTTACCCCCTTTTCGAAAAAACATGAATAGATCTCGTGTACATAATGTCATCGTTCTTATTGCAGTACTCCGTTTCTCCATGAACTTAATACACTAGATGCATGCTGGATAGCGGTCGATATGTAGAGTAATAGTAGTAGATGCAGGCAGGAGTCGGTCTACTAATCTTGGACGTGATGCCTATATAATGATCATTGCCTGGATATCGTCATAATTATTTGAAGTTCTATCAATTGCCCAACAGTAATTTGTTTACCCACCATGTGCTATTTCTTGAGAGAAGCCACTAGTGAAATCTACGGCCCCCGGGTCTATTCTTCATCATATTTGCTTTCCGATCTATTATTTGCCACTTTTATTTTCAGATCTATATTTCCAAAAACCCAGAAATACCTTGCTGCACTTTTTATTATTTATTTTATTTCGCGTTTTATTGAGAGCTATTTATCCAATCTACCACAAATTTATCTATCTTTTTACCATGGAGGGATTGACAACCCCTCTTACGCGTCGGGTTGCAAGTATTTGTTCTTTGTGTGCAGGTACCGTTAACATAGTGTTGCTTGGTTCTCCTACTGGATTGATACCTTGGTTTCATAACTGGGGGAAATACCTACCGTAGCTGTGCTGCATCATCCCTTCCTCTTTGTGGATATACCGATGTAGTTCAAGTGAGACCAGGCAACGACGCTTGAAATTCTTCTATTACTTTACGATATCGTTGAGAATTCCTTGAGTAGGAAGGGTGATGTAGTACAGTAGCAAAAAAGTATTTCCCTCGGTTAAGAACCGAGATTTATCGAACCAATAGGAGACTCCATGAGAAAAAGACAAGCGGTGCCCTCACACACACAAAGCAAATACTTGTACCCAACGAAGGAAAGAGGGTTGTCAATCCCCTTGTTCTCGCCGATTACAAGGATCAAATATGATAGTGGTAGATAGATAAAATAAAAATAAAACTAAATAAATTGCAGCAAGTATTTTTAGGGTTTTAATAAATATAAAGTGAATGGACCCGAGGGCCATTGCATTCACTAGAGGCATCTCTCTCATGAGTGCAACACGGTGGCTAAACAAATTACTGTTGGGCAATTGATAGAAAAGCGCATAGTTATGATGATATTCATGGCATGATCAATATATAGGCATTATGTCCGAGACAAGTAGACTGACATCCATCTGCATCTGCTACTATTACTCCACCCCTCGACCGCTATCTAGCATGCATCTTGAGGTATTAAGTTCATAACAAACAGAGTAATGCTTGGAGCATGATGACATAATGTAGACAAAGTAAAATCAGTTAATTGATTGTACCCCATCGTTTTATCCTTTGTAGCAACAACACAAATACGTGCCTCGTTACTCCTCCTGTCATAGAGTGAGGACATCGCAAGATGGAACCTACTATTAAGGACCTCTCTCACTGAAGATCAACCGATCAATTTGGCTAAAAGAGATAGATAGATTGGAGAGAAATACAAGACTATAAAATCACACATAATAATGTTCAGAAAAGACTCAATTAATTTCAATGAATGATCTGATCATAAATCCACAATTCCTCGGATCCCAACAAACACACCACAAAAAGATTACATTGAATAGATCTCCGAAGAGATCGTTGTATTGAAGATCAAAAAGAGAGAGAGAGCCATCTAGCTACTGCTACGGACCCATAGCTCCTGTGGAAACTACTCACACATCATAATGGAGGCAGCAAGGTTGATTTAGAAGGCCTCCATGATGGATTCCCCCTTCGGCGGAGTAACAAAAAAGGCCTCCAGATGGGATCATGGAAGAACAGAGACTTGAAGCGGCAGAAAATTTGTTTCGGGACCTCCCCCGAGGGTTTTTGAATATAGGTGAATTTATAGGCTTGGAATTAGGGCAATCAGAACCACTAGGGGCCTACAAGGGGGTAGGGTGCACCTGCTCCCCTAGGTGCGGCCTACTGCCTTGTGGATTCCTCGTGCGACGTCTGTTATCCCCACGAAGCTTCTAGGGTCCCTTTTGGTCTAAAAAATCATCAAAAAGTTTCATTGTGTTTGAACTCCGTTTGGTATGGATTTTTTGTGAAACAAAGAAACAGACAAAAACAGGAACTGCCATTGGGCACTGAGTTAATTGGTTACTTCCCAAAAATGACATAAAATGGCATATAAAGCATACAAGATTGATAATATAATACCATGAAATAATAAAAAATTTATATATACGTCAGAGATGTATCACGACCCATGGTCTGTATAGGCCAAAGAAGTCTTGCACCTTATTTCGGCCTGTTAGCCCCATTGTTACTATGGACCCATGTTATGGCCCATGATGTTTATTGCCAGTTATTTTGGGGCCTTCATTGATTTTGGTCCAATTATTTTTGTGGGCTATAGGCCATTAGGGCCCATAATTGTTTGAGCAGCTTTCAAAACATCAACAGGCAGTTCTGGGCCATCCCAATTATTGTCCGTTATGCCTCTCAGACGGTTCGTGTGATTTGGCCCATTGGCCTCCTATGATGCTTTCCGCCTACAAGCAGACCGATGAAGCCAAATATATTAACTAACAATAAACCTACACTATACAAAAATGGCTTGCTATTCTACAGCCGTTGGCTGCCCGTTAATAACAAACGTTGTATCGCAACAAAATAAATTACAGCCATATAACAAAAGGCCGGTTGGCACAAAAGTTTACAGTCCGGCAGATAAATGCACCATCAGAAGTTCAGAAGCTTAGATCATTTGACCTTACTGGTATGTTTTCATGTTGTAGTGTCTGATGGAGCACCATAACCTTCGCCTTCATTTCTCCTAGGCTCCTGAACAACAAAGCAAATGTCTGATAATAAACAATGCATATCTTCACGATATCTGACAATCCTGTTGTTTTCGTTTCACAAACAGTCTCTGTTAGGGATTGGACTTGTGTCTGGAGTGCAGATATATCATTCTGTCGAGCTTGGAGAACTTGCTCATGAGGCGGTTTGGACGAGGTTGCCTTAACAACCAACCCATTATCATGCGGGGAGGTGCTTTTGGCACTGTTAGTGGAGAGATACCGACCCACTACAGCAAGAGCTGACATTGTGGTTGTGGTTGACTTGTCACCTTTAGGAGGTTGTGGCGGTTCCACCATTTGTTCCATAGCTTGCTAAAAAGTTGAATTTGTACATTAGTAGTACCAGAAAAGAAGTTATTAATGAGCAGCAAAAAACAGAGAGTATAGCTTCAGTGTATATACATGACTTATTTTGGTGAACCCCTCTAACATATGAGTTGTATTTTACTTCAAAGTACATAATAAAACCAGGTTCCATATATCCATGTAGCATGGCTAATGTATTATCTAGTTATTCACATCGTATTGACAACTAAGGATAACTCCGGGTCCATTTTCCATATTTACTATCACGCTAAATTTGCTTGTTGTTTTTTATTTTATTTTTTTATTTTTTTTATATATCTACTACTATCAAATTTAATCCTTGAAATTGGCAAGAACAAGGGGATTGACAACCCTCTTTCCTTCGTTGGGTGCAAGCTATTGCTTTGTGTGTGTGCAGGTACCGCCTATCTTGTTTGTGTGGCGTCTCCTACTGGTTCGGTAAACCTTGATTCTTAACTGAGGGAAATACTATACTAAATCACCTTGCTCTTCGGGGAATCCCAACGCCTATCACAGGTAGCAAGCCCATGCTGATTCTTCTCATCGGCTAGCTTGGTATTCACCTCCATCAACCGATTAAACTCCTCAGTCTTTCGGCCAAGGACTCGACGGCCCATAGCCTCTTTCATTGGGAGTAATGGGCTTCCTCCCGAGCCTGCTTCAGGTTTGATGTCTACTACACAACTTATTCTTGTAGATTCGTGTTGGGCCTCCAAGCGCAGAGTTTTGTACGACAACAGCAAATTCCCTCAAGTGGATGACCTAAGGTTTATCAATCCGTGGGAGGCGTAGGATGAAGATGGTCTCTCTCAAACAGCCCTGCAATCAAATACAAGAAATCTCTTGTGTCCCCAACACACCAAATACAATGGTAAATTGTATAGGTGCACTAGTTCGGCGAAGAGATGGTGATACAAATGTAGTATGGATAGTAGATATAGGTTTTTGTAATCTGAAAATATAAAAAGAGCAAGGTAGCAAGTGATAAAATGGAGCACAAACGGTATTGCAATGCTTGAAAACAAGGCCTAGGATTCATACTTTCACTAGTGCAATCTCTCAACAGTGCTAGCATAATTGAATCATATAACAATCCCTCAATGTGCGACAAAGAATCACTTGAAAGTTCTTATCTAGCGGAGAACATAAGATGAAATTGTTGTAGGCTACGAAACCACCTCAAAGTTATCTTTTTCGATCAATCTATTGAGCCATTCCTATAAGTGTCACAAACAGCCCTAGAGTTCATACTAAAATAACACCGCACGATACGCATCAATCAACTCTAATGTCACCTAGATACTCCAATGTCACCACAAGTATCCGTGAGTCAATTATCCGATGTGCATCAAACAACTTCAGATTCATAATATTCAATCCAACACAAAGAACTTCAAAGAGTGCCCCAAAGTTTCTACCGGAGAAAGTTGGATGAAAACATGCATCAACCCCTATGCATAGATTACCCCAATGTCACGATAATCTGCAAGTTTGAATACCAAAACATATATCAAGTGAATCAATAGAACACCCCATTGTCACCTAGGTATCGACATGCAAGACATACATCAAGTGTTCTCAAATCCAAAAAGTATTCAATCCAATAATAGTGAAACCTCAAAGGTAAAAACTCAATTCATCGCAACAAGATAGAGAGGGGAAAAACACCATATGATCCAACTATATTAACAAAGCTTGCGGTACATCAAGATCGTGCCAAATCAAGAACACGAGAGAGAAAGAGAGAGAGAGAGAGAGATCAAACAAATAGCCCCTCAGCCCTAAGGGTGAACTACTCCCTCCTCATCATGGAGACCATCGGGATGATGAAGATGGCCTCCGGTGATGATTTTCCCCTCCAACAGGGTGCCAGAAAAGGCCTCCAGATGGGATCTCTTCGTAACACAGGCTTGCGGTGGCGGAGTCAAAGTTCTAGGTTAACTTTCGGGGGTTTCCTTATTTATAAGAATTTTCAGAGTTGGAATCACGCAAAGAGGTGCCACAGGGGGCCCACAAGGTACAAGGGCACAATGACCCCCTGGGCACGCCCTAATGCCTTGGGGGCCCTGTGGGTCTTCTGGTACTCCCGCGAAGCCTCATGGGTGCCTTCCTTCCAGAAAAAATCGTCAAAAAGTTTCGCCGCATTTGGACTTCATTTGATATGGATTTTCTAGAAAACCAAAAACAAGCAGAAAACAACAACTGGCACTGGGCACTAGGTCAATATGATAGTCCATGAAAATCATATAGAAGTTATATAAAGGTGCACCAAAACCATATACAATTATTGCTAACATGGCATGAATACTTCATAAATTATAGATACGTTGGAGACGTATCAATTCTCGAGCTGACCGATTGTCTCCGCTGCTAATAAATAGCACAGGTTCAGCCATAATACTACACTTTTGGTAATAGTAATCAAGCTAAAATTCTACAATGAGATTCGCGGGTGAACTCTTGACGTGCTCAACTTCCTTATTGACTTTGCAAGCTAGGCCTTGACCCGCACCAACTCCTCGAATAATTGTTAAGCTTGCTGCCGAGACACCTGCATATACAGTCGGTATGGTTAGCCAAATAGATCTATCCTTAGGTCGGCCTCTCGCGCCCCACCTAAGGCTTGGGGGCTACTGGAGTTTACGTTTTTCAATCATGTGCAGTAAAACGGGAAGAATCATGTCTATCCCCTGCCCGGGTATGGCTGCCTAGCCAGTGGCTCGGGGGCTACTGGACTTTGCATTTCTTGCACGCATGGTCGGCTAATAAGCACCTTGGAAGGACACCTCAGAAATGTTCTCGGCATACACCTTGAGGGCTACTGGGTGACGAAAGAACTCAGATTTGTGGTATCAAACCTCATTACCTGCAAATCATTCGCAAGAACATCGGCGACATCCTTAAGCCCCATTCGCATGGCGCCAAGGTGCGCATCCACCGATCAAAGTGCGACAAACTACTGATCAGAAAATAGAGGGTTGATCAGCGACACCTTCCTCACCCGGTGGCGCATCAGGCTCTCGGCATTTGAATGAGTCGTGGAGTGCGTCGCCGAGGACGCCAGTTGGGGAGCATCTTGAGGCTCCTCGGGAGGCAGTTGCTGCACATGAGTTGTTTTGGGAGCCGAGTTAGGCGGTCCCGAGGCCTCTGGTACTAGCATGGCAGAAGACAAGGGGGCCTACAAGTTAAAGCTAAATGAGCGTCGCTATTCAATGGCGAGAAAAAGTTTGTTAAAACTAAAATAGGTCACGCTTATGGATTAGAAGAGGGTGTCCCTTGAGGCACTCGCTCCTCGGCGACAGCTTGACCAATGGTTGGTCCAAGATTCCTCCTTGGGCCATTCTCTTCTTGGTTCAGAGCCGGCCTTGAGTGCTTGGACTAATGACCCCTGGTGAAAGGGGCCTGAGCACTTGCAGATGGAGCGGTGCTCAAGGTGGTTCGCTTTCGCGAAGCCGACATTCAACGTCGGCTGTGTTGACAGACGGAGGCAGCATTCCCATGCGGTCGAAGAGGATGGCCACCTCGGTGCCATTAATATCCTCCTGGAAAAAAATCCCATCTTGAAAGCACATTTGATCCCTTCATGGTTTTGGTAATTAATGTCAACATACATATTGTTGGACTAACACTTTTATCTAGTATATTTCAGATAAGTTCAACAGTGGCGTGGCAAAGACATGAGGATGTGGACCCCTTCAAAATGCTAAGGACAAGAATTGGAAAAGCTCCAAGACTACATTTTTGGTTAAGTGATCCAAGATGAAAGTGCGTTATATCGACTAGAGGGGGGGTGAATAGGCGATTTTTACAAATTCGTCACTGAGGAATTCCAAGGTGAGGAAATTCCTAAGCAACGAACTACTTAGCAGTGAAATAAGTACTCAGATGCAAACATAACATGGCATAAGTACAGTCATCATGATGAAATGAAATAGGCACAGAGTACAGGTAGCATGAAACACAGGATAAGCAGGCTGAAGACTATGTGACTGAAGAAATAGGATTGAGGAAATTGAGAAAGTCTTCAGTCAAAGTCTTCACATAGTAACGATCAAGTAAATCAACACATGAATGAGGAAATGAAAGAGTTGAGGAAATTGAACCAGTAGCTAGGTGAAGACAATGATTTGGTAGACCAGTTCCAACTGCTGTGACAGTTGTACGTCTGGTTGGAGCGGCTAGGTATTTAAATCTGAGGACACACAGTCCTCACCGTATTCTCCTTGAGCTAAGGTCACACAGACCTCGCCCAATCACTCGTGGTAAGTCTTCAGGTGACTTCCAAACCTTCACAGACTCGGTCACTCGGTGATCCACAATTTCCTCTTGGATGCTCAAGACCATGATGCCTAACCGTCTGGAGGATGCACAGTCCTCAAAGGTAACAAGCGTCGGTTCCACACAGGAACAATCTCTTCAGTGCTGCTCAATCACTTTGGGTTTGTAGGTGTTTGGGTTTTTGGGTTTTTCCTCACTTGATGATTTTCGCTCAAAGTCCTCGGAGGATGGGATGCTCTAAATGACAAGTGTCAATCTATCTCTCGGAGCAGCCAACCAACTAGTGGTTGAAGGGGGCGGCTATTTATAGCCTAGGGAGCAGCCCGACATGATAAGACATAAATGCCCTTCAATGATATGACCGTTAGGTGGGTAGATATTTTGGGACAGCTGGCGCGTAGCACAGCAACGGTCGGATATTTGAGTATCAAATTCCTCAGGGCTATCATGTTCCTCACTTGTAGGCAATCCACACTGGCGAATTCCTAACTCCTCAGTCAGAACAAATTCCTCAGAGAACAGAAGAACTTCGTCTCTATCACTAAAGAAATTGACTGAACTGTATGAGATTTCCAATGGCTTCACTCGAAAGGATTGGGTAGGTGTAGGATTTTGAGATGAGCATCACTTGGAAACTTTTCCTTAGTTTTACCTCGACCCCCTTTAACAGTACGGTGTTTCCTATGACTCAATAATAAGAAAATGAAACTACAAAAACAAAAGTCTTCACGCTTCATAATCCTCGCATGAATATCAAGTCTTCAGGGTCACACCAATTTCCTCACTTTCAAAGTCTTCAAGAAAACCAAAGTCTTCAACTGAAGACATTCATTTTTAGGGGTCGACTTTCATCATAAATATCAAACTCCTCATAGACTTATAGAACCTGTGTACACTCATAAACACATTAGTCCCTTAACCTATAAGTCTTCAATGCACCAAAATCACTAAGGGGCACTAGATGCACTTACAATCTAGTTGGAAGCCCATCTCCTTCCAACAAGCTGAGGAACTTTGACCTTCTTGAATTTCTTCGAAGGTGGCTGAGACCAGTCAAAGTCCTGTTGGAAGCCCATCTCCTTGAGATCTTCAGCACTATGAAGATTCGACAGACTAGCCCAAGTGCGGTCAAAGACTTCATGCAAGTAGTAGTGATTCTTCTTCACAGTATTTTGAGTGACTGTCATGTTCTGAAGAATTGCACCAAACTGACGCTTGACCCACTTGTGATTTCGATCAACTTTTTGATGAAGACTAAGGAGAAGTTCACGATCAGTCATCACACGCGGAGCTGTGGCTTGAGGATTATGTTCTGAAGCTTTGGGGGTAGAATCTTGTGTTGCAGAATCATCATTGGTGGAATATGAAGTAGCTTTGCGAAATTGTCCATCCAATGGACGAGTACCTTCATCAATAACTGCAGCCTTGCCCTTCTCGTCAGTTGAGGAAATAGTCTGTTTGAGGACTTCAATAGGGGGCAAATAGCTGAGATGATTTTGAAAGTCAGCCTTATAATGAATTGAAGACCTTGATCTGATGAACTTCATGATCCAGGGAGCATAAGGCTTCAACTCAAAAGGTGACAGAGCAGCATTGGCCAAAGTCCTCATGAAGAAATCGTGGTAGTTGATAGGAATACCATGAATGATATTGAACAGCAGATTCTTCATAATGCCAACAACCTCTTCGTCATCAGAGTTGTGGCCCTTGATTAGACTGAGGGTTTTGGTCAAAATGCGATAAACTGTCCTTGGCACATAGAGCAATTCCTTGACGAGGAATTTGGTCCTTGGAGCTTTTCCTGGCTTCAAAGGCTTCATCAACACTTGCATCAGATGATCGGATAGTTCAGGTTCAACATGGAGAAGCCTTGCACCTTCAGTGGGAGGACTGACTGGGATGGCATGAAGCAATTCAGAGACTGGTGCTTTGAAATGAGTATTATCGGTCATCCAGTCCAATACCCATGAATTGACATCATCAACATTTCCAGTAATGTGCAGTGTGGCGAAGAATTGAAGAATGAGTTCTTCATTCCAATCGCAGATATCGGTGCAGAAGTTGAGTAACCCAGCGTCATGAAGAACACTGAGAACTGGGGTGAAGCAGGGCAGCGATTCCATATCCACATGAGGAATTTGCTCATGATCAAAGATCTTGTCCTTATCAAACAACAGTGAGGAATAGAAGTTCATCTGGCTAGCAGTCCAGAAGCGCTTGCGACGAAGTCGAGCAGAGTCATAGGGATTGTAGTTAGTGAAGAACATGTGCTCATTGAAGAAATCTTCAGCATTGAACTTCTGCTTCTTGGAGTGAGGGTTCTGTGGCTTGGGCTGAAGATTTATAGTTGAAGTCTTCACAGCCTCTTGAGGTATAGCCACTGGAGCCAGAGGCTGAGGAATTTCAGTAGCTGTATCAGCAGCAGCCTTGGCCTCCATTTCTTCAGCACTAGCGGCTGGAACTTCTTCAGGAATAGATTGAAGGGAAGATTGAGGTCCATCAGAGCCCGTATGAATTTCTTCAGTTGGCACAGGAGACTGAGGAACTTGATGTAGTGGTGTTGTCAGAGGTGAATTGGGGTGATGACTTTCCCAAAAGTCATCATTCAGAATAGGAGTTGTAGACCCAATATCCACATCCTCATCTTTATCATCAAATTCCTCAACGCCTGCCTCTTCAGCTGTGAACTGAGGCATGGGCGATGATACCAACGGAGTTGAAGTGATATTATCCACTTCAATGTCTTCATCCAACTGCTCTATCGAAGCAGCAGAAGGATCTTCTTCATCAGATTTACTTGGAATTGCATATTCCTCACCAAAGGGAATAATCTCCTTTGATGGCATGCTTGATATTGGAACAGCATCAATTGGGTTTTCAGTTGAGCTCATCAAAGTCTTCACTTTCTTGGGAGCTGAAGACTCTGAGGAGGCAGATGCTTTCCTTTTCTTCACCGCAGCCTTCTCTGCGGCTTTGGTCTTCTTCGCTTCTGATGCAGAAGGAAGGACATCTTTCATCTGTGATGACTTTGCAGGAGGAGCAGATGAAATTGGTTGAATTTCTTTAGGCACAACTGATGCAGTTGCCCTGGCTTGTTCAGATTCCTCAGGCGCAGTAGCAGATGTATCAACTGGCCTGGTTTGCTCTTCAGGCGCAACATTGGTGGTTGCCCTGGCATTTTCTTCAGAGACTGGAATTTCTTCATCAGCCCTGGTGCTTTTTCATTTTCTTCAACAGTCTGATTTTCATCAGCTGTGCTTGCATGTTCTTCAGTAGGCTGAGCAGATGTGTCAGTCTGAGGAAATTTGGGTTGCGATGAAGCTGCAACATTTGGAGTGAATCTCTTTGCCATTCTGACGAATCTGACTTTGGCACCTAGCCAATCTGCACGGTATGCGTGAAATTCATCACTGGGTGCTTTGATCTCAGCCTGCGTAGTCACAAGTTCTTCAAGAGACATTTTCACAACATTGTTCTTCAGAAAATGCTCCTTCTTGTACTAAGCCTTCTTCACCTGCCTGGCCTTTTCAAATTTCCATTTCTCTTCAGTAATGAAGGACGTCAACATGTGACTTTGACCAGGAGTGAGGTTTAATTCAGGCAAAGGTGTGTTAGGGTTCTTGTGCCATAGATCAATGAAATCAAGGATCTTCCTTGGATCCAGCATGAGGGGCACAGCATTGCCTTTGGCACTAGCGGCCCTTTGTTGTCGATCTCTGATGATCTCAGCTAATTCTTCATAATCAGCTTCATCTTCGCTTGACGGAACCTGAAAGGCGACCTGCTTCTTGTGAGGACTTGGCCTTGTGCCTCGTCCAGCAGTGGTCTTTTTCTTCAGCAATGTCGGAGCTGTTGAAGACTGAGGTGGAGCTGAGGAACCTGCAGAGACTCCAGAAGCAATTGAGATTCCAGTGGTCCTTTGGCATGTGGCAAGATGCACAGGTGCTGAGGACTTTGCAGGAGCAGCTGAGGACTTTGCAACTGGGGGAGTTGGAGCTGCTTTTGAAGAAGTTGCTTGAGGATCAGGCCGTGAGGGCTTTGAAGAGCTTGGCCGTGAGGGCATTGCAGCTGAGGAACTTGTCTTGACAGCTGGTTTCTTTGTCATAGCCTTTTTAGGCTTGCTAGCAAAGGCCTCAGCAGTGGCAGCAGTAGACTCTTCGTTGAATTTCTTCACTACCTCTTTAGCCACTTTGGCCAGCTTGGCTTGACGCTTAGCCCACTCCTGAGGAAATTCCTCACCTCTTCTGATGCTTGTGGGATTAGCTTCTTGGCCTGGAGCCAATGGAGGTCTTGGGCATGGAGGGTTAACAGCGAATTTCTTCATGTACTTTGGAGTCACATATCGATACTCTCTCCATTCTCTTGCCCATCTCCTCTCAATCTTCTGAATGCGCACTTTGCGCTGATTTTTGTTCTCCTTTCCATGAGTTGCTTCATCAGGAGTACAATATTCATCAGAGAAGTCATCAGGGATCTCAAAAGCAGTATTTGTTTCTGGCCTCTTTCCTCCCTTCTGAGGTCTTTTACCATCAGCCATTTTCTTCACTTGAGGATTTTGAACAATGGATGTTTCTGAGGAATTGTGCAACTTATCTTTGAGAAATGCTGCAAATGAGTTAAGTTGATGAGAACCTAGTGATTCAGCAGCAGACATGTGTACCTGTGAACAGAATATAGGTGCGAAGAATTTGGAGAGGTCATATGCGTTCTCAGAAGTTTTTCAAAAGTATCAAGTTTGAGGAATTTGACCAGGGGTGTCTTGAGGAATTTCACTAAGCATTCTTTGACATAGGTTCCAGAGTTGTATAGATTGAAAATCCACACAATTGAGGAATCTTGAAGAAAAACG
This sequence comes from Thinopyrum elongatum, assembly GCA_011799875.1. Classification (NCBI taxonomy): domain Eukaryota; kingdom Viridiplantae; phylum Streptophyta; class Magnoliopsida; order Poales; family Poaceae; genus Thinopyrum; species Thinopyrum elongatum. Next base: position 304,197,443 of record CM022303.1, on the reverse strand, counting down.
TTGCTTAGAGAAACAGATCAAGAATAGAAGCAAGTTGGTGTTTAAGAACATGAAAGTTGAAGAATAAACACCTTTTGAAGATTTTGCGGAAATCATCAGAATCAACAAGGGCAGTAAAAATAGATTTTATTTACCCTTGACGAAGAACATGACGAACTAAGAGTAGCAGTGGAGAAGCTCATCCGTTCAGATCTTCCACGCCCTAACTTGGTGATGGAAAACAGCTACGGCGGCGGCGGAGTGAAGATTTTTGCGGCCGGCGTGAGTACGACGGCGACGAGGTCGAGGCAGTGAAGCTCTTCCTCACCGGCGATGATGGAGTGTAGCGGCGGCGCTAGGTCTGAGAGCTCGAGCGAGGGAGTAAGATCGAGCAGGGTAAATGAGATCTGAGGAGGGCGAGGGGTCTTTATAGCCGAGGTGAAAAACCGCTCGTCCGAAGAAAATGGACGAACATGCCCCTGACCCTTCTCATCCTAACAACATGTGTCACCCACGTACTATGAAGTGGAGATCATGTTAGATCGTGGGTGAATAGATAAATCTTATCGAGGGATATTGAACGGTTTGAGCGGCAAAAGCTGAAAATTCAGATAAGAATATTTTAATGTTTTCATTCGCAAATTCTTCAACTGTCAAGGACACAGTGAAGACTTTGAACGGGTTTCAAATAGAACGCACATGAAGAATTTGTGAACAGACTGGGTTGAGTTTAGCATAGAGGGGGAAAGGGTCCGATCACATTCACTTAGAAGAAAATAAATTTTGAAGAATTAGCAATAAGTGAATGCTGTAGAGGACATGAAAACTCAAATATATATATATATATATATATAGTCAATGAAGAACACAGTCGGAAAGAGTGAAGACTTTGCAAAGTTGAAGAATTTGAAGATTTGAAGAATTTGCAAAATGAAGAAAAACTCAATTTTTGAAGATTTTCAACTTTTTGTGGTGGCGTGACCCACCGTATAAGAATGATGATTTCAGACGCCGCGTACAATTGTTGTAGGGCTCTGAGAATCAGATTCTTCGTTAATTTCTTCACACTTAGAGGGTTAGTCTTCATTGATTTGAAGAAAAACGTTTCTTCGTGTGTTGCGCATCTAAGTCATCAATTTGCATAAGTGTTAGGATGTGTGTCCTTTTCAAAGGACATTCGAAGATTCTAAGATATTTAGCTCACACCGCAACTTGCTAAATCTCTTCTCATCCAAAGGCTTTGTGAAGATATCGGCTAGCTGTTCTTCAGTCTTCACGTGCTCGATTGAGATGTCGCCCTTCAACACATGATCTCGAAGAAAGTGATGACGAATCTGGATGTGCTTTGTCTTTGAGTGCTGAACTGGGTTATGAGCAATTTTGATGGCACTCTCATTGTCGCAGTAGAGTGGCACATTCTTCATGTTGATGCCATAGTCCTTGAGGGTTTGCTTCATCCACAGCAGTTGAGCACAGCAAGAACCAGCAGCAATGTACTCAGCTTCAGCGGTAGAGAGTGATACGCAGTTCTGCTTCTTCGAGGACCAACATACTAAGGATCGTCCAAGGAAATGGCATGTGCCAGAGGTTGACTTGTGGTCCACACGATCACCAGCATAGTCAGAGTCAGAATATCCAATGAGATCAAAAGCCGGGCCCTTGGGATACCATAATCCAAGTGTTGGAATGTGAGCTAGATATCGAAGAATATGCTTCACAGCCTTATGGTGTGATTCCTTCGGTGTAGCTTGAAAACGGGCACACATGCAAACACTAAGCATAATATCTGGCCTAGATGCACATAGATACAGTAAAGAGCCAATCATGGAGCGGTATACCTTTTGATCGAAGTCTATACCATTTTCATCAGTGCATAGATGGCCATTTGTGGGCATAGGGATTTTGACGCCTTTGCATTCTTGCATACCGAATTTCCTCAGAACGTCCTTGAGGTATTTCTCCTGAGAAATGAAGATGCCATTGCGTTGTTGACGAATTTGAAGACCTAAGAAGAATTTCAATTCTCCCATCATGGACATTTGATATTCCTCACTCATCATATAAGCAAATTCGTCAGTATAACGTTGGTTAGTACAGCCAAAGATAATATCATCAACATATATTTGGCACACAAATAATTCATCATCATATGTTTCGGTGAAAAGAGTTGGGTCGAGTGAACCGGGTTTGAAGCCTTTCTTCATGAGGAATTCCTTCAGAGTATCATACCACGCCCGACGGGCCTGCTTGAGGCCATAGAGGGCCTTATTGAGTCTGAAGACTTGATCAGGATGCTTAGGATCTTCAAAACCTGGGGGTTGAGCAACATATACTTCTTCCTCAAGCTTACCATTGAGGAATGCACTTTTCACATCCATTTGATATAAGATGATATTATGATGGTTAGCATAGGCAAGCAATATGCGAATAGCCTCAAGTCTAGCAACAGGTGCAAAAGTTTCATCGAAATCAATTCCTTCAACCTGTGTGTAGCCTTGAGCTACAAGACGAGCCTTGTTCCTCACTACTAGGCCATTTTCATCTTGTTTGTTGCGGTAGATCCATTTGGTGCCGATGATATTGTGCTTGCGAGGGTCTGGTCGCTTGACAAGCTCCCACACATTGTTCAGCTCGAATTGATGTAATTCCTCTTGCATCGCTTGAATCCATTCAGGCTCCAGAAATGCCTCATCTACTTTGGTGGGCTCTGTGATAGAGACGAAAGCAAAATGCCCGCAAAAGTTAGACAAATGTGAAGCTTTTGAGCGAGTGAGAGGACCTGGTGCGTTGATGTCGTTGATGATTCTCTCAATCTGTACTTCATTTGCAACGCGAGGATGAGCAGGTTGATTACTTTGATTTGGCTCAGCATTTTCTTCAGAGCCATTTTCTTCAGATGCACCAGCATGATTTTCTTCACGATCTGGAATGACTTCTTCAGCAGATTCTTCGGTAGGAATAACATCCTCAGTAGCCTTTAGCTTGATGGATTCCTCAGGAGACATTTCATCTAGCATAGGAGGTAGGTGCTCTCTTTGCGAGCCATTAGTTTCATCGAACCACACATCTACAGTTTCAACAACCTTGTTGTGATAGGTGTTGAAGACCCTGTAGGTGTGCGAGTCCTTTCCGTAACCAAGCATAAAACCTTCATGTGCTTTTGGTGTAAATTGAGAAATGTGATGGGGATCTCTAATCTAACATTTAGCACCGAAGACTTTGAAATAACTCACATTGGGTTTCTTGTCAGTGAGGAGTTCATATGAGGTCTTCTTGAAGAATTTGTGAAGATATACCCTATTGATAATGTGGCATGCAGTATCAATTGCTTCAGGCCAGAAGTGACGAGGTGTCTTGTATTCATCAAGCATAGTGCACGCCATCTCAACAAGAGTCCTGTTCTTGCGCTCCACGACACCATTCTGCTGAGGAGTGTATGGGGCAGATAACTCATGAGTAATACCGAGTTCATCAAGATAGTCATCAAGACCAGTATTCTTGAACTCGGTCCCATTGTCACTGCGTATATGCTTGATCTTCACACCGAAATTCGTCGAAGCCCTCGAAGAAAATCGTCTGAAGACTTCCTGCACTTCAGTTTTGTAAGTAATGACATGCACCCATGTGTAACGAGAATAATCATCAATAATGACAAAGCCATATAGAGATGCTGCATTTGTTAGTGTGGCATAATGAGTAGGACCAAAGAGATCCATATGAAGCAATTCAAAAGGACGAGAGGTAGTCATGATAGTCTTCGAGGGGTGCTTGGCTCTGGTCATCTTTCCATCCTCACAAGCCCCACAAAGATGATCTTTGAGGAATTTGACACCCTCAATGCCAATGACGTGCTTCTTCTTCATGAGCGTGTGTAAGTTCCTCATGCCAGCATGACCCAGTCATTGATGCCATAGCCAGCCTTCTGAAGCTTTCGCAAGTAGACAAGTGGCAGGCTGTGGTCCTGCAGAGAAATCAACAATATACAAGTCTCCTCTCCTAAAGCCTTCGAAGACTTTGGAATTGTCAGATTCCATGAGCACTAAGCAGCGATATTTGCCAAAGACAACAACCATATCCAGATCACAAAGCATTGAGACAGACATGAGGTTGAATCCGAGGGACTCGACAAGCATGACTTTGTCCATGTGTCGATCCTTTGAGATTGCAACCCTACCTAGACCCAATACCTTGCTTTTGCCTTTGTCTGCGTAGGTGATATGCTTCAAATGTGATGGAGATAAAGGAGTGTTCATCAGTAAGCTCTTGACACCAGTCATGTGATTAGTACATCCACTGTCGAGGACCCACTCAGTAGCTTTGGGTAAGTCATCCTGCAGATGAATTAGTGCATCTTACGAACACATATCTTCAGAGTGAAGAATATGACACCAATTTCATCAGACAGAAATTCATCAGTTAATGCAACATATGTATATATAGCAGTATAAGGATGTGAGAAATGAATGATTCATTTCTTCATGATTAGCTTGCGTCCTTTCAAGCATTTCAGGTCTCTAGAAAATTCTTCAGACGATTTAGTTCGTCTGGAGACCTGACCTTGCATAAGAGGTTAGTTCTTTTTCTTCACCACCCACATCTGGAGGGGTGGCAAAGAGTTCATCATTCTGCGAGCTCCATAAGAGAAAGGTGGCATTGAAGCCAAAGCGCTTCGTTTCACAGGAGAGGGATTAGTATAGGCATATGAGTAAGCAGAGAAATTCTTCGAGGACTTATGAACATAATGATTTGAAGAATAATGCACATAATCAGAACTCTTAGATTTTCCTTGCAAAACAGAAGCATTAGCATGATGATCATATGAGGACATGGATCCACGAGAAGAATTTGATCCATAAGAGGACTTGGATCCATATGAAGACTTTGGTCCATATGAAGAATTTGATCTGGGGTTCCTATTTTTCACAGGTGGTGTCATGAGGACATTCACCTGAAGACTTTCAAGGCACCTTTTGGGAACCCAGATTTTCTTCATAGGGGGACCATTCCTGCAGTTAGTTCCAACATATCTGGCAAATACTTCACCATTCTGATTTTTGAACAGTTTATAGTTGGAGTCAAATGACTCATCAGATGAATATGAGGATTCACAAGTAAAGCCAGATAAAGTGGATGGATCTACGGGAGGTCCCTTTGCAGCAACCCATGAGGTTTTGGGATACTGCTCAGGTTTCCAGTAGGTTCCATCAGCATTGAGTTTCCTCTCAAATGCAATACCCTCTTTCCTAGGGTTCCTGTTCAAGATCTGCTTTTTGAGCACATCACAAAGAGTCTGATGCCCTTTAAGGCTTTTGTACATGCCTGTCACATACAATTCCTTCAACCCTGCATTTTCGTCAGTGATACTAGTGGTATCCTCAGATGAGGAATTTGTGACCAAAGAGATAGTTGAAGAATTTGCAGCAATAGAAGCATTTGAACATTCAGGTGAAGAATTAGCAGTTTCACGTTCAATGCATTTCAAGCATGGTGGAATAAATTCTTCCTGAGCAGAACTGATCTGTTGAGCAAGCAATGAATCATTTTCCTTCTGAAGATCTTCATGACTCACCCTTAGCTTCTCAAGATCTTGCTTTCTTTGAAGAAATTCATAAGAAAGCTTCTCATGATCGGCTAAGAGAGTTTCATGACGACTTTGAAGGTTGTCAAACTTAGACTGTAGTTGCTGAAGATTATCAGTTAGTGTTTGAGTTCGATCCATTTCCTCACCTAACAGATCATCGCTTTTGTATAGAATATTTTGAACCTTTTCCAAAGCCTTTTGTTGTTTAACAGCAATATTAGCAAGTTTGGAATAGCTGGGTTTGAGGTTATCATCAGATTCATCCTCACTTGATTCAGAGGAGGGATATTTGAATACCTTGGCACCTTTTGCCATGAAGCAATAGGTGGGAGCATAGTCATCATTGCCGTCATCAGCAGTGTTGGGGAAGCCATTTTCCTCAGTGTTGAAGATGGACTTGCTGATGTAAGCAGTAGCGAGGGCTAGGCTCGCCACATGTCGGTGTACTAGAATAGGGGTACCCTAGTACCCCATACTTGTGCACGGGCAGTAGTAGCATCCCGCGGCCAGGCTTGCGGGAGGACAGCCAGAGAGAAGCTCAAGATTATTAAGCCATTCAAGAACAAAGTATACAAAGCAAGAGTTAAGGGCCCGGCAAGAGGAGCTTGCCGGGAGGGACAGCTGAGGCCCAGCCTGGGCATTGCTGAAGCAGAGTACTTGCCGCGGCAAGGTACTTGCCCCGGCAAGTCATTGGCTGCGGCAAGGTATTGGCTGCGGCAAGATAGCGGCTGCGGCAAGGTACTTGCCCCGGCAAGTTACCTTGCGCGGCAAACTATGGGTTGCGGCAAGCTGTCAGGTGCGGCAAGGTCTTGCCGCGGCAAGCGTTACTGTACCACTGTGCTACTGTGCTGCTCCGGTGCCTCTGCCAGCGTGGCGCTCTGGGTCCTTCCAAGCGTGCGTGGCAGGGCACTGTGTAGACGGCGGTGCACTGTAGCTAGCGGTGCAGGAGCAGGTGGGATAGGCTTTTCCCACGTCCAAGACGTCCGGGTACATGTATGTGGACAGCAAAGGCATGGGCATTTAATGCCCTTGTCCCCTGCCGTCAGTGGTAGGTAGGACATGTCATCCTGGTAATAGTGGCCTTACTGTAGCAACTTTCCACCTCTACCTTTACTGTTTGCCACCTGTTGGTGACCCCTTTGTGCGTATAAAAGGAGGCCCATAGGCAACGTGAAAAGGGGAGGAACTGGGAGATGGAGAACTCCAGTATTGTATGCAGCTACTCGGTACTGTAGCGCTCCTGGAGCTAGAACAATCATACAGATAATAAACCAAAAAGCAGGAGTAGGGTTTTACGCATCCGTGCGGCCCGAACCTGGGTAAATCTCTCTCGTGCACTGTCGTGTTCTTCGCTAGATTTGCTCTTCGTGCGACCGTCTCTCCCTGCCGAACGTAAAGGGGTCCTTCCCTGGGTACCATAGGTGATCGCAGATTCGTCCCCGACATCTTTGGCGCGCCAGGTAGGGGGAAGGAGGTTGTGTGAACCTAATCTAGCGATTTGCGCGTTAGTTTTTGGGCCATCCTCCGTCTTATGGCTCCAAAAAAGAAGACTTCAGCCATCGGTGCGTCTACGTCCAACCCGCCTGCTCCCATGCAGGAGGGTGCCGACGTGATTGCGGCTGCTAGGGGGACTGGAGAGCGAGAGCTCCTATTACCTCCACCTGTCCAAAACCGGGCCAGCAACGCCAATCTTGGCGCTGCTGGGTCTGGGAACGCAGCGCTGCTCGCTGCTGCTGGCCCTGCAAGCTCCAGAAACGGTGCTGTGCGTTCTGGAACGCCTGCGCCGGTTCAGACGCCGCGGCCTTCGCAAGAAGCCCGTGACAGGCAGCGTCCTGACGCCACAGGTGCCAGGCGCTCCCTGCATAATGAACTTGCGCATCGATCTCGAGATGCGCGGGGTCACCATACGCAACAACACGTTGGCGGGGTCGAGGTGCGGTCGCCTGGGCGTGGAGATGCTCCTTCTAACACTGTTAGGAGTAAGAGCATCCCACAGTCCTCACGCCACTCGATACCTCCCTCACCAGCAGAAGCGTTGGCGCGTGTGCAGCTGCTCCTGAACTTCCCTCCACCAGCAGATAAGCTTGACGAGTGGAGGGCAACCATTCAGAGCCTTCTCAGCTTCGCTGATGCCGACCCGGTGCGCGCGGCCGACAAGAGAACTGGTGACAATGCTGTCACCAACAAGAACGGCGAGGGGGCAACAACCGTACACTCCCCACCCAGACGGCCTCGGTCGCCGACACGTCGAAACGACGCCCGTGGCGATGATTCCACGGCGTCATCTGATCCGCGAGCTCGTCGTGACCAGCGCCTCGTTCTTCAGGAACGCAGAGGAGAAGACGCTCGTACCACTATCGAGCGAAGGAGAGAAGCACATCGTCAGTCCGACAGACGCGCAGGGCCCGCTGTTGACATGCATGCGCCAGGGGATCCTGGCGACTTGCCGTACGCGGTAAGTTGTCCAGCGTTCACCCGTGAGCTGCGGCAGGTCCAGTGGCCCAATCGCAAGGCTTTCAAGCCTGACGTGCCGGAGAAGTATGATGGCAAGACACACCCGTCGGAGTTCCTCAGCATTTACACCATTGCGGTGCAAGCTGCCGGGGGACGAGACGACAAGATTCTTGCTAACTACTTCCCACTCGTGTTAAAGCGCAACGTCGTCTCATGGCTCATGCACTTGCCGGAGAACTCCATTTCTTCATGGGCGGACCTGTGCCATCAGTTTGTTGGTGCCTTTACTGGCGGTCATCAACCTCATGGCCAGGAGAGTGATCTTCATCTCATCCCCCAGAAGGAAGGAGAGCCCCTGCGCAAATACATTCAAAGGTTCAGCCGCGTACAGTACAACATCCCAGATGTTCACCCCGCTGCGGTTATTAGTGCGTTCCATCAGAACGTGCGTAACCGCAAGATGCGGGAGGAAATGGCGATGACCAAGGTCAGAGACATTGGCCAGCTATATGCTCTCGCCGACAAGTGTGCGCGCGCTGAAGAGGGAAGGAAACTTCCCGGTGAAGGTGTTGGCGCAGGGGGGAGCTCTGACAGCGAAGGTACCGCCCCGGCAAAGAAGGGCCGGCGGCGGAACAACAGGAAGAAAAAGGGCAAAGCTGTGCTTGCCGTCGAGCAGTCCAGCGGCAACAGCAGCGCCGACAAGGCCAAAGTCGAGGGCTCCGGCAAGGAGATTGCCGCGTGCGCCAACTATCAGGCCTTGGCGGCTGCCGACAAGCAGGACGGCTCCGACACGCAATATTGCAAGATCCACCGCACCAAGGGACACGATCTCCAGAACTGTCGACGAGTCGAGCAGCTTGTCGAACAGCAGAAAGCTGAGTATGAGAGGCGCGACAAGGAGAAGGCCCCAGAAGGTGCTGGCGGGTCCGGCAAGAAGCGCACTGCCCGAGGAGGGCGTCGCGGCAAGGCCAAACAGCAGCAGAGAGACAGGCCTCCTCGTGGCCGCGACAAAGATGATGATGATGATGATCTAGATGATGAAGAATCCAGTGAGCACGAATTTCAGAAAGCCGCAGAAGTCTTGTGTGTTGACGGTGGTGCTTCGTTGCATTCTTCTCACCGCCAACTTAAACAGTGGGCGCCAGAGATCAATGCGGCGGAACCATCTGTTGACGCCAGAAAGCTTCTGAAGTGGTCCGACACGCCTATCGTCTTTGACATTGAGGACCACCCTGACCGCACAACGGCGGTCGGGTGCTTGCCGATGTTGGTTTCACCAACGATCCGCAACCTCAAGGTCACGAAGATGTTAGTGGACGGTGGGGCCGGCTTGAATCTAATTTCGCCCGCTGTGCTCCAGAAACTTCAAATCTCTGACGGCGAGCTTGAGGAAACTGGTACTTTCCAAGGAGTCAATCCAGGAAGGAGCAAGCCGAAAGGGAAGATCACGCTGCCAGTGACATTTGGCGGCGAGCTGAACTACCGGACCGAGAAGGTCACCTTTGATGTTGCCGATATTCCATTGCCTTATAATGGGATACTTGGCCGTCCAGCGCTCGCCAAGTTCATGGCAGCCTCTCATTATGCCTACAACGTGTTGAAGATGCCAGGTCCAGTAGGTGTTATCACAGTTCCCTGCGACAAGAAGGATGCGCTTATTTGCGCCGACAAGATTTACCGGGAAGCAGCTGCCGCAACTGCCGCCAAGGCACTTGCCGCTGAAGCTCTCGGGCGGGAGAACAAGAGGAAGTCCGGCAAGAGCTCCTGTGCCCACTCCGGCAAGCGCACCTCTTCGGAGTGTTGCGCTGCCGTCGAGGACGCACCAGAGAGCTCCACTGGCAAGTGTAAGAAGAACAAAGCCGCTCCGCCGGCGACAAAGAAGGTGCCCGCCAAGGAGGACGGCACTGGTGGTTCCTTCACCATCAGTGCCACACTTGACAACAAATAGGAAAACGCGCTCGTTGCTTTCCTGCGGGCGAATGTCGACGTATTTGCATGGCAACTGTCCGACATCCCCGGTGTTCCCAGGAAAGTAATTGAGCACCACCTTGCCGTTTGTCCCCACGCGAGGCCCGTCAAACAGAAAGCCAGAAAGCAAGCTGTGGAGCGGCAAGAGTTTATTGCGGAAGAAATCAAGAAGTTGGAAGCAGCAAGCCTCGTCAGAGGAGTGCTCCATCCTACGTGGTTGGCCAATCCTGTTGTCGTGCGCAAAGCGAATGGAAAATGGAGGCTTTGTATTGATTTCACTGATGTCAATAAAGCTTGTCCCAAAGACCCATTTCCTTTGCCCCGCATAGACCAGATTGTTGACTCCACGGCAGGATGTGATTTGCTTTCATTTCTTGACGCATATTCAGGGTATCATCAAATCTTCATGGCTGAGGAAGATGAGGAAAAGACCGCATTTATCACACCCTGTGGCGCATACTGTTTCGTACGTATGCCATTTGGTTTGAAAAATGCTGGTTCGACATTTGCAAGAGCCGTCCAGATTGCTTTTGAGCCTCAGCTGCACAGAAATGTGGAAGCCTATATGGATGATATAGTGGTCAAAAGCAAAGACAGGGCTACTTTGGTTCAAGATCTAGAAGAAACTTTTGTAAATCTGCGCAAGATCAACCTGAAGCTCAACCCCGAGAAGTGCGTGTTTGGAGTTCCCTCCGGCAAGCTTCTCGGGTTCTTTGTGTCTCAACGTCGAATTGAAGCCAATCCTGACAAGATCAAAGCCATTGAGCAAATTGAAGCACCGAAGCGCGTCAAGGATGTACGACGACTTGCCGGCTGTGTTGCTGCCCTCAGTAGGTTTATCTCCAAGTCAGCTGAGCGCGCCCTGCCATTTTTCAAAATCTTAAAAAAGGCAGGTCCATTGAAATGGACTCCGGAGGCAGAGGCAGCGCTGCAAGACTTGAAGAGATACCTCTCCTCTCCTCCAATACTTGTCGCGCCTAAACCACAAGAGAAGTTGTTGCTGTATCTAGCGGCAACCAATCAAGTGGTTAGTGCTGCGCTGGTAGCGGAGAGAGAGGTGGATGAGGAGGCAGTAACTGCGGCAAGCACGACCAGCGACAAGCTGGGGGCTCCCCCGACAAGTTTTGCTGCCGACAAGGATTCGTCTGCGCAGTCAGGCGAAGTGATACAAAAGAAGAAAATGGTGCAGCGCCCGGTCTACTTTGTGAGCTCTCTTCTGCAGGGAGCTAGGTCAAGGTATTCTGGTGTGCAGAAGCTGCTTTTCGGCCTTCTCATGGCCTCGAGAAAGCTGCACCATTACTTTCAAGCACATGAAGTTACCGTCGTCACTCGCTTCCCGCTGAAAAGGATTTTGCAAAATCCAGAAGCGACAGGCAGGATTGTCGAGTGGGCGTTGGAGTTGTCGAGCTTTGGTCTCAAGTTTGAGAGTACATCAACCATACAGAGCCGAGTTTTGGCAGAGTTTGTCGCAGAATGGACACCAACGCCAGACGAAGAAATCCCAGAGACGACTCTCCCCGGCAAGGAGACAAGCAAAGAGTGGCTTATGTACTTTGATGGGGCCTTTTCGCTGCAAGGCGCCGGTGCTGGCGTACTGCTTGTCGCACCCACCGGAGAGCACCTCAAGTACGTGGTCCAAATGCACTTTCCTAAGGAACAGGCGACGAACAATACTGCAGAATATGAGGGGTTGCTTGCCGGTCTCAGGATCGCGGCAGACCTTGGGATCAAGAAGCTTATTGTCAGGGGAGATTCGCAGCTTGTCGTCAGGCAAGTGAACAAGAACTACCAATGCCCATTGATGGAAGCTTATGTAGATGAGGTGAGGAAGTTGGAGGAACGCTTTGACGGCCTACAAATGGAGCACGTCCCACGTGCTGAGAATGACATTGCCGATGGTTTGTCAAAGCGCGCCGCACTCAAATTGCCTGTGGAACCAGGCACTTTTGTGCTCCAACTAACTCAGCCATCCGTGACGCCATCAGTAGGGCAAGGCAGGAAGAGGAAGTTGGCTTCTGGCGACTACTTCCCGGCAGAGCTTCCCGAAGCCGCCGGCAAGAAGGCTGCCAAAGCCAGCGCCAAAGATGCAGAGGGGCAACTTGCTCCGACAAGGCCTCACGCTCTTGTCATTGAAGCGGGTGCTCCTAGGCAAAAGGCAAAGGGGCAACTTGCTCTGACAAGACTTCGGGTCCTTGTCGTTGAAGCAGGCGCTCCTGATCGAAGCGCTGAGGAGCAAGATGCTCCGACGAGGCCTTGGGCTTCCGTCGTTGAAGCAACCGCTCCCGACGAGCTTGTTGAAGGACAGCACGCTCCAGCAGGGCCCCAGGCTCTTGTCGTTGAAGCGGCTGTTCCCGCCAAGCTCGTCGGGGAACGGCCGCCTCTGGTAGAGCGACGAGCTCTTGCCGTAGGGCCTGATGTTCCCGCAGCAGAAGAAATGCCTTTAGTCCTCATTGTCGAGCCACAGGCTCCAGCGTGGGCGCAGCAGATTGTCCGTTTCCTTCAGACAGGAGAACTTCCCGAAGAGCGGAGGAAGAAGAAGGCGGAGATTTGGAGATCGAGAATGGTGAGAGGGGTGTGTGAGTGCTTCTGTAGGTCCCTCCTTTTATGGGGAAAGATGCGGAACCATCCGCCCCTTCGTCATTCGAGATGGCTGCGCACGCTTCCCACGCTCCGCATTCAACGCGCGACGCGTGGGAGAGCGTGCAATTAAACAGCATAGGGACGTTTCGGCTTATCCCAGCCACGCGTGCCCGTGCACTGTTTGGGCCTGGCCCAACAACGCCCGGCACATTGTGTGGCCCAGGCCCGGGGGCTCCTGTCGGTGTACTAGAATAGGGGTACCCTAGTACCCCATACTTGTGCACGGGCAGTAGTAGCATCCCGCGGCCAGGCTTGCGGGAGGACAGCCAGAGAGAAGCTCAAGATTATTAAGCCATTCAAGAACAAAGTATACAAAGCAAGAGTTAAGGGCCCGGCAAGAGGAGCTTGCCGGGAGGGACAGCTGAGGCCCAGCCTGGGCATTGCTGAAGCAGAGTACTTGCCGCGGCAAGGTACTTGCCCCGGCAAGTCATTGGCTGCGGCAAGGTATTGGCTGCGGCAAGATAGCGGCTGCGGCAAGGTACTTGCCCCGGCAAGTTACCTTGCGTGGCAAACTATGGGTTGCGGCAAGCTGTCAGGTGCGGCAAGGTCTTGCCGCGGCAAGCGTTACTGTACCACTGTGCTACTGTGCTGCTCCGGTGCCTCTGCCAGCGTGGTGCTCTGGGTCCTTCCAAGCGTGCGTGGCAGGGCACTGTGTAGACGGCGGTGCACTGTAGCTAGCGGTGCAGGAGCAGGTGGGATAGGCTTTTCCCACATCCAAGACGTCCGGGTACATGTATGTGGACAGCAAAGGCATGGGCATTTAATGCCCTTGTCCCCTGCCGTCAGTGGTAGGTAGGACATGTCATCCTGGTAATAGTGGCCTTACTGTAGCAACTTTCCACCTCTACCTTTACTGTTTGCCACCTGTTGGTGACCCCTTTGTGCGTATAAAAGGAGGCCCATAGGCAACGTGAAAAGGGAAGGAACTGGGAGATGGAGAACTCCAGTATTGTACGCAGCTACTTGGTACTGTAGCGCTCCTGGAGCTAGAACAATCATACAGATAATAAACCAAAAAGCAGGAGTAGGGTTTTACGCATCCGTGCGGCCCGAACCTGGGTAAATCTCTCTCGTGCACTGTCGTGTTCTTCGCTAGATTTGCTCTTCGTGCGACCGTCTCTCCATGCCGAACGTAAAGGGGTCCTTCCCTGGGTCCCATAGGTGATCGCGGATTCGTCCCCGACACCACACCAGAGTCTGACTCCTCAGATGCCTCCTCTTCCTCATGTTTGTCAGATTCAGCTTCAGAGTCCATTTCCTTGCCAATGAATGCCCGAGCTTTCTTGGAGCTGCTCTTCTTGTGAGATGAAGACTTTGAAGATTTTGACGATGAGGACTTTGAAGATTTCTTCTTCTTCTTAGAGTCATCTGAACTATCATCCTTGTATTTCTTCTTCTTTGATTCCTTCTCCCACTGAGGACAATCAGTTATGTAGTGACCAGGTTTCTTGCATTTGTGGCAAGTTCTCTTCTTGTAATCACGGGATGAGGAATTTGATTTCATGTCATCACCTCTTGAGGATTTTCCAAATCGGCCACGTCTAGAGAACTTCTGGAATTTCCTCACGAGCATTGCTAGCTCCTGACTCATTTCTTCAGGATCACCAAGGCTGCTACCAGAATCTTCATCTTCAGATTCAGAGACTGCCTTGGCCTTCAGTGCACGAGATCTGCCATAGCTCGGTCCGTAGAGATCTCTCTTCTCAGCAAGTTGGAACTCATGAGTATTTAGCCTCTCAAGGATATCAGTAGGATCAAGTGACTTGTAGTCTCCACGTTCTTGAATCATCAGTGCCAGTGTATCGAATGAAGAATCAAGTGACCTTAGCAATTTCTTCACCACCTCATGGTCGGTGATGTCAGTGGCACCCAGTGCTTGAAGCTCGTTTGAAATGTCAGTGAGGCGATCAAAGGTTTGCTGGACATTCTCATTGTCGAGTCTTTTGAAGCGGTTGAAGAGATTGCGAAGAACGTCAACTCGAGAATCACGTTGAGTTGAGATTCCTTCGTTGACCTTGGACAGCCTGTCCCAGATAAGCTTTGCAGACTCCAAAGCACTCACTCTGTCATACTGTCCTTTGCTCAGATGGCCACATATGATATTCTTTGCTTGAGAGTCGAGTTTCTTGAATCTCTTCACATCAGCAGCATTCACGGAAGGAGTGACAGAGGGAACGCCATTTTCCACAATGTACCAGAGATCGTTGTCAATTGCCTCAAGATGCATGCGCATCTTATTCTTCCAGTAGGGGTAGTCCGTCCCATCAAAGGTAGGACACCTAGCCGAGACCTTGATCATGCCTGCAGTCGACATAACTAAAACTCCAGGTGGTTAAACCAAAATCACATAGAACAAGGGAGTACCTTGCTCTGATACCAATTGAAAGTGCGTTATATCGACTAGAGGGGGCTGAATAGGCAATTTTTACCAATTCGTCACTGAGGAATTTCACGGTGAGGAAATTCCTAAGTAACGAACTACTTAGCAGCGGAATAAGTACTCCGATGCAAACATAACATGGCATAAGAACAGTCATCATGATGAAATGAAATAGGCACAGAGTACAGGTAGCGTGAAACACAGGATAAGCAGGCTGAAGACTAAATGACTGAAGAAATAGGATTGAGGAAATTGAGAAAGTCTTCAGTCAAAGTCTTCACACAGTAACGAGCAAGTAAATCAACACATGAATGAGGAAATGAAAGAGTTGAGGAAATTGAACCAGTAGCTCGGTGAAGACAATGATTTGGTAGACTAGTTCCAACTGCTGTGACAGTTGTACGTCTGGTTGGAGCGGCTAGGTATTTAAACCTGAGGACACATAGTCCCGCACACACAGTCCTCACCGTATTCTCCTTGAGCTAAGGTCACACAGACCTCGCCCAATCACTCGTGGTAAGTCTTCAGGTGACTTCCAAACCTTCACAGACTCGGTCACTCGGCGATCCACAATTTCCTCTTGGATGCTCTAGACCATGATGCCTAACCGTCTGGAGGATGCACAGTCCTCAAAGGTAACAAGCGTTGGTTCCACACAGGAACAATTTCTTCAGTGATGCTCTTGGGTTTGTAGGTGTTTGGGTTTTTGGGTTTTTCCTCACTTGATGATTTTCGCTCAAAGTCCTCGGAGGATGGGATGCTCTAAATGACAAGTGTCAATCTATCTCTCGGAGCAGCCAACCAGCTAGTGGTTGTAGGGGGCGGCTATTTATAGCCTAGGGAGTAGCCCGACATGATAAGACATAAATGCCCTTCAATGATATGACCGTTAGGTGGGTAGGATATTTGGACAGCTGGCGCGTAGCACAGCAACGGTCGGAAATTTGAGTATCAAATTCCTCAGGGCTATCATGTTCCTCACTTGTAGGCAATCCGCACTGGCGAATTCCTAACTCCTCAGTCAGAACAAATTCCTCAGAGAACAGAAGAACTTCGTCTCTGTCACTGAAGAAATTGACTGAACTGTATGAGATTTCCAATGGCTTCACTCGAAAGGATTGGGTAGGTGTAGGATTTTGAGATGAGCATCACTTGGAAACTCTTCCTTAGTTTTACCTCGACCCCCTTTAACAGTACGGTGTTTCCTATGACTCAAGAAGAAGAAAATGAAACTACGAAAACAAAAGTCTTCACGCTTCATAATCCTCGCATGAATATCAAGTCTTCAGGGTCACACCAATTTCTTCACTTTCAAAGTCTTTAAGAAAACCAAAGTCTTCAGTTGAAGACATTCATTTTTAGGGGTCGACTTTCATCGTAAATATCAAACTTCTCAAAGACTTATAGAACCTGTGTACACTCACAAACGCATTAGTCCCTTAACCTATAAGTCTTCAATACACCAAAATCACTAAGGGGCACTAGATGCACTTACAGTTGAGCAACATATACTTCTTCCTCAAGCTTACCATTGAGGAATGCACTTTTCACATCCATTTGATATAAGATGATATTATGATGGTTAGCATAAGCAAGCAATATGCGAATAGCCTGAAGTCTAGCAACAGGTGCAAAAGTTTCATCGAAATCAATTCCTTCAACCTGTGTGTAGCCTTGAGCTACAAGACGAGCCTTATTCCTTACCACAAGGCCATTTTCATCTTGCTTGTTGTGGTAGATCCATTTGGTATCGATGATATTGTGCTTGCGTGGGTCTGGTCGCTTGACAAGTTCCCACACATTGTCTTGCATCGCTTGAATCCATTCAGGCTCCAGAAGTGCCTCATCAACTTTGGTGGGCTCTGTGATAGAGATGAAAGCAAAATGCCCACAAAAGTTAGACAAATGTGAAGCTTTTGAGCGAGTAAGAGGACCTGGTGCGTTGATGTCATTGATGATTCTCTCAATCTGTACTTCATTTGCAACGCGAGGATGAGCAGGTTGACGACTTTGATTTGGCTCAGCATTTTCTTCAGAGCCATTTTCTTCAGATGCACCAGCATGATTTTCTTCACGATCTGGAATGACTTCTTCAGCAGATTCTTTGGTAGGAATAACATCCTCAGTAGCCTTTAGCTTGATGGATTCCTCAGGTGACATTTCATCTAGCACAGGAGGTAGGTGCTCTCTTTGCGAGCCGTTAGTTTCAACAAACCACACATCTACAGTTTCAACAACCTTGTTGTGATAGGTGTTGAAGACCCTGTAGGTGTGCGAGTCCTTTCCGTAACCAAGCATAAAATCTTCATATGCTTTCGGTGCAAATTTAGAATTGTGATGAGGATCTCTAATCCAGCATTTAGCACCGAAGACTTTGAAATAACTCACATTGGGTTTCTTGTCAGTGAGGAGTTCATATGAGGTCTTCTTGAAGAATTTGTGAAGATATACCCTGTTGATGATGTGGCATGCAGTATCAATTGCCTCAGGCCAGAAGCGACGAGGTGTCTTGTATTCATCAAGCATGGTGCGAGCCATCTCAACAAGAGTCCTGTTCTTGCGCTCCACAACGCCATTCTGCAGAGGAGTGTATGGGGCAGATAGCTCATGAGTAATACCAAGTTCACCGAGATAGTCATCAAGACCAGTATTCTTGAACTCGGTCCCATTGTCACTACGTATATGCTTGATCTTCACACCGAAATTCGTCGAAGCCCTTGAAGAAAATCGTCTGAAGACTTCCTGCACTTCAGTTTTGTAAGTAATGACATGCACCCATGTGTAACGAGAATAATCATCAACAATGACAAAGCCATATAGAGATGCTGCATTTTCTTCACGAGCGTGTGTAAGTTCCTCATGCCAGCATGACCCAGTCGTCGATGCCATAGCCAGCCTTCTGAAGCTTTTGCAAGTAGACAAGTGGCAGGCTGTGGTCCTGCAGAGAAATCAACAATATACAAGTCCCCTCTCCTAAAGCCTTTGAAGACTTTGGAATTGTCAGATTCCATGAGCACTAAGCAACGATATTTGCCAAAGACAACAACCATATCAAGATCACAAAGCATTGAGACAGACATGAGGTTGAATCCGAGGGACTCGACAAGCATGACTTTGTCCATGTGTCGATCCTTTGAGATTGCAACCCTACCTAGACCCAATACCTTGCTTTTGCCTTTGTCAGCGTAGGTGATATGCTTCAAATGTGATGGAGATAAAGGAGTGTTCATCAGTAAGCTCTTGTCACCGGTCATGTGATTAGTATATCCACTGTCGAGGACCCACTCAGTAGCTTTGGGTAAATCATCCTGCAGATAAATTAGTGCATCTTACGAACACATATACTTCAGAGTGAAGAATATGACATCAAATTCATCAGACAGAATTTCATCCATTAATGCAACATATGTATATATAGCAGTATGAGGACGTAAGAAATGAATAAATCATTTCTTCATGATTAGCTTGCGTCCTTTCAAGCATTTCAGGTCTCCAGCAAATTTTTCAGACGATTTAGTTCGTCTGGAGACCTGACCCTGCGTAAGAGGTTAGTTCTTTTTCTTCACCACCCACATCTGGAGGGGTGGCAAAGAGTTCATCATTCTGCGAACTCCATAAGAGAAAGGTGGCATTGAAGCCAAAGCACTTCGTTTCACAGGAGAGGGATTAGTATAGGCATATGAGTAAGCAGAGAAATTCTTCGAGGACTTATGAACATAATGATTTGGAGAATAATGCACATAATCAGAACTCTTAGATTTTCCCTGTGAAACAGAAGCATTAGCATGATGATCATATGAGGACTTGGATCCACGTGAGGAATTTGATCCATAAGAGGACTTGGATCCATATGAAGACTTTGGTCCATATGCAGAATTTGATCTGGGGTTCCTATTCTTCACAGGTGGTGTCATGAGGACATTCACCTGAAGACTTTCAAGGCACCTTTTGGGAACCCAGATTTTCTTCATAGGGGGACTATTCCTGCAGTTAGTTCCAACATATCTAGCAAATACTTCACCATTCTGATTTTTGAACAGTTTATAGTTGAAGTCAAATGACTCATCAGATGAATATGAGGATTCACAAGTAAAGCCAGATAAAGTGGATGGATCTACGGGAGGTCCCTTCGCAGCAACCCATGAGGATTTGGGATACTGCTCAGGTTTTCAGTAGGTTCCATCAGCATTGAGTTTCCTCTCAAAGGCAATACCCTCTTTCCTAGGGTTCCTGTTCAAGATCTGCTTTTTGAGCACATCACAAAGAGTCTGATGCCCTTTGAGGCTTTTGTACATGCCTGTCACATACAATTCCTTCAACCCTGCATTTTCGTCAGTGATACTAGCGGTATCCTCAGATGAGGAATTTTCGACCACAGAGATAGTTGAAGAATTTGCGGCAATAGAAGCATTTGAACTTTCAGGTGATGAATTAGCAGATTCATGTTCAATGCATTTCAAACATGGTGGAATGAATTCATCCTGAGCGGAACTGATCTATTGAGCAAGCAATGAATCGTTTTCCTTCTGAATATCTTCATAGCTCACCCTTAGCTTCTCAAGATCTTGCTTTCTTTGAAGAAATTCATAAGAAAGCTTCTCATGATCGGCTAAGAGAGTGTGATGATGACTTTGAAGGTTGTCAAACTTAGACTGTAGTTGCTGAAGATTATCAGTCAGTGTTGGGGTTCGATCCATTTCCTCACCTAACAGGTCATCGCTTTTGTCTAACATATTTTGAACCTTTTCCAAAGCCTTTTGTTGTTTAACAGCAATATTAGCAAGTTTGGAATAATTGGGTTTGAGGTTATCATTAGATTCATCCTCACTTGATTCAGAGGACGGATATTTGAGTACCTTGGCACCTTTTGCCATGAAGCAATAGGTGGGAGCATAGTCATCGTTGCCGTCATCAGCAGTGTTGGGGAAGCCATTTTCCTCAGTGTTGAAGATGGACTTGCTAACGTAAGCAGTAGCGAGGGCTAGGCTCGCCACACCAGAGTCTGACTCCTCAGAGGCCTCCTCTTCCTCATGTTCCTCAGATTCAGCTTCAGAGTCCATTTCCTTGCCAATGAATGCCCGAGCCTTCTTGGAACCGCTCTTCTTGTGAGATGAAGACTTTGAAGATTTTGACGATGAGGACTTTGAAGATTTCTTCTTCTTCTTTGAGTCATCGGAACTGTCATCCTTGTATTTCTTCTTCTTTGATTCCTTCTCCCACTGAGGACAATCAGTAATGTAGTGACCAGGTTTCTTGCATTTATGGCAAGTTCTCTTCTTGTAGTCACGGGATGAGGAATCTTATTTCATGTCATCACCTCTTGAGGATTTTCCAAATCGGCCATGTCTAGAGAACTTCTGGAATTTCCTCACGAGCATTGCTAGCTCCTGACTCAGTTCTTCAGGATCACCAAGGCTGCTACCAGAATCTTCATCTTCAGATTCAGAGACTGCCTTGGCCTTCAGTGCGCGAGATCTACCATAGCTCAGTCCATAGAGATCTATCTTCTCAGCAAGTTGGCACTCATGAGTATTTAGCCTCTCGAGGATATCAGCAGGATCAAGTGACTTGCAGTCTCCACGTTCTTGAATCATCAGTGCCAGTGTATCGAATGAAGTGTCGAGTGACCTCAGCAATTTCTTCACCACCTCATGGTCGGTGATGTCATTGGCACCCAGTGCTTGAAGCTCGTTTGAAATGTCAGTGAGGCGATCAAAGGTTTGCTAAACATTTTCATTGTCGAGTCTTTTGAAGAGGTTGAAGAGATTGCGAAGAACGTCAACTCGAGAGTCACGTTGAGTTGAGACTCCTTCGTTGACCTTGGACAGCCTATCCCAGCTAAGCTTAGCTGTCTCCAAAGCACTCACTCTACCATACTGCCCTTTGCTCAGATGGCCACATATGATATTCTTCGCTTGAGAGTTGAGTTGCTTGAATCTCTTCACATCAGCAGCGTTTACGGAAGGAGTGACGGAGGGAACGCCATTTTCCACAACGTACCAGAGATCGTTGTTAATTGCCTCAAGATGCATGCGCATCTTGTTCTTCCAGTAGGGGTAGTCCGTCCCATCGAAGGTAGGACACCCAGCCGAGACCTTGATCATGCCTGCAGTTGACATAACTAAAACTCCAGGTGGTTAAACCAAAATCACACAGAACAAGGGAGTACCTTGCTCTGATACCAATTGAAAGTGCGTTATATCGACTAGAGGGGGTGAATAGGCGATTTTTACAAATTCTTCACTAAGGAATTCCAAGGTGAGGAAATTCCTAAGCAACGAACTACTTAGCAGCGGAATAAGTACTCAGATGCAAACATAACATGGCATAAGTACAGTCATCATGATGAAATGAAATAGGCACAGAGTACAGGTAGCGTGAAACACAGGATAAGCAGGCTGAAGACTATGTGACTGAAGAAATAGGATTGTGGAAATTGAGAAAGTCTTCAGTCAAAGTCTTCACACAGTAACGATCAAGTAAATCAACACATGAATGAGGAAATGAAAGAGTTGAGGAAATTGAACCAGTAGCTCGGTGAAGACAATGATTTGGTAGACCAGTTCCAACTGCTGTGACAGTTGTACGTCTGGTTGGAGCGGCTAGGTATTTAAACCTGAGGACACACAGTCCCGGACACACAGTCCTCACCGTATTCTCCTTGAGCTAAGGTCACACAGACCTCGCCCAATCACTCGTGGTAAGTCTTCAGGTGACTTCCAAACCTTCACAGACTCGGTCTCCCGGCGATCCACAATTTCCTCTTGGATGCTCTAGACCATGACGCCTAACCGTCTGGAGGATGCACAATCCTCAAAGGTAACAAGCGTCGGTTCCACACAGGAACAATCTCTTCAGTGATGCTCAATCACTTTGGGTTTGTAGGTGTTTGGGCTTTTGGGTTTTTCCTCACTTGATGATTTTCGCTCAAAGTCCTCGGAGGATGCGATGCTCTAAATGACAAGTGTCAATCTATCTCTCGGAGCAGCCAACCAACTAGTGGTTGAAGGGGGCGGCTATTTATAGCCTAGGGAGCAGCCCGACATGATAAGACATAAATGCCCTTCAATGATATGACCGTTAGGTGGGTAGATATTTTGGGACAGCTGGCGCGTAGCACAGCAATGGTCGGATATTTGAGTATCAAATTCCTCAGGGCTATCATGTTCCTCACTTGTAGGCAATCCGCACTGGCGAATTCCTAACTCCTCAGTCAGAACAAATTCCTCAGAGAACAGAAGAACTTCGTCTCTGTCACTGAAGAAATTGACTGAACTGTATGAGATTTCCAATGGCTTCACTCGAAAGGATTGGGTAGGTGTAGGATTTTGAGATGAGCATCACTTGGAAACTTTTCCTTAGTTTTACCTCGAACCCCTTTAACAGTACGGTGTTTCCTATGACTCAAGAAGAAGAAAATGAAACTACGAAAACAAAAGTCTTCACGCTTCATAATCCTCGCATGAATATCAAGTATTCAGGGTCACACCAATTTCCTCACTTTCAAAGTCTTCAACTGAAGACATTCATTTTTAGGGGTCGACTTTCATCGTGAATATCAAACTCCTCATAGACTTATAGAACCTGTGTACACTCATAAACACATTAGTCCCTTAACCTATAAGTCTTCGATGCACCAAAATCACTAAGGGGCACCAGATGCACTTACACAAGATCACATTGAGTCCATAGGAAAGTCAATACTATTAAAAGGGGATGAGGTTTTGATCATGACTCAATTGCTCAAGTGCTTTGTGATATTACTCCAAAAATCCTCAAACACTTCTCCACACACATCTGTCCAAAGCCCTAAAGTGTCATCTCGGTCCCACCGAAAAACAACATCCCGAACTCATCGAGTTGATCACATACACTGCCTAAGCCAAACCCTAGCATTTCGGTTCTACTGATATGGATCTCGGTCTCATCGAGATGGCTTAACCAAGTTTCTATTGTGAAGTTGCTTCATTTCGGAATTACCGAGATGAAACGATCGAAACTACCGAAATGAGGTCTTGCCCTATCCTTTGCACTTCGGTCGCACCGAGATGTTCTGACCAGTCTCATCGAAACCTCCAACATTTGAATCTTTTACACTAGTCGGTCTCACAGAGAATTCGATCGGGTGTCACCGAGTTGGGTCAAAGACTTGTAATGGTTGGATCTTTGGGTGAAGGCTATATATACCCCTCCACCCCCACTTACGCTCTAAGAGAGCCATCAGAACGAAACACTACTTCCACTACTCATTTTCTGAGAGAGAACCACCTACTTATGTGCTGAGATCAAGAGATTCCAATCCTACCATTTGAACCTTGATTTCTAGACTTCCCAAGTTGCTTTCCATTCAATCCCCTCTTCTACCAAAGCCAAATCTGTGAGAGAGTGATTGAGTGTTGGGGGGACTATCATTTGAAGCATAAGAGCAAGGAGTTCATCATCAACAACACCATCTATTACCTTTTGGAGAGTGGTGTCTCCTAGATTGGCTAGGTGTCACTTGGGTGCCTCCAAGAGATTGTGGAGTTGAACCAAGGAGTTTGTAAGGGCAAGGAGATCGCCTACTTCATGAAGATCTACCCGAGTGAGGCTAGTCCTTCATGGGCATAAGCCATGATGGAATAGACAAGGTTGCTTCTTCGTGGACCCTTCGTGGGTGGAGCCCTCCGTGGACTCGCGCAATCGTTACCCTACATGGGTTGAAGTCTCCATCAACGTGGATGTACGATAGCACCACCTATCAGAACCACGCCAAAAATCTTCGTGTCTTCATTGCATTTGATCTTCCATCTCTACACTTTACTTTCCGCACGATTGCATGATTTACTATTTCCGCTGCGCTATCTCTAGATATGCATGTGTAGGAAGTCTTGGTGATATCTTAACTAGTGCCAAAATTTGCCCAATTTTCAAGAGAACTAAAAACTGCGCCTTGGTTGGTTAAGAGTCTATTCACCCACCTCTAGACCTATCTTCTATAATCCTACACATCTTTATAGATGAGGTCAGTGTGTGGGTCCTTGGACAATCCGAGGTTGTCTTCACTGGCATGTAGCTCTGGTTGGGGAACAGGAGAACTCACCATCTCGATCCACCTTTTTGAACCCTGTTTAGATATATTAAAAAGTTGACCAGGAAGATAAATGCCTTGTTCATAAATTGAAACCTCGGATAGACTAACCACTTCTTCGATGGGTTTGTAGCAAGAGAATCCGTCAAACATCGGCTCCTTAACAAGGTCGACTTTCTCGCCTTCGAACAAGGCTTCCAGCGTGGTTCCTATCATGTTGCGAGTTTTGAATCCACACCAATCGTCCGAGTCGAGTCATCGGCCCCGTTGTATTCCCATAGCTGGTGGACGCGCTGTTGAAGAGGCTGGACTCCTCGGGCAATGGACACGACCATCATGTTGACGGGGGTGGGCTTGTGGTGACCAAGACAGGTCACCTGAGCAGCCAACCTAGCCACATCGGCACCTCCATCTCGGGCTTGGGTCCTCGGATGCCAGTTGTACCATTTCGTTGGAGGAGAAAGCGAGAAGGGAGAAAGTCCTCACCGGGGAGGGCCTTCAAGTGGCACATCAGATATATAAAACAACTCCACCTGCCAGGTCTCGCCCTCCTCTTTAGGAGTACCGACGAGATAGCCGGACCTCGCGATTCAGCACACCTCGGCTCCACCGCACTCAAACATAGTGTCGTCTCGGGTGCATGGGACCAATCCAAAGTACTTGCGCCACAAATCAAAGTGAACCTCGTACCCGAGGAAAGCTTCGCATAGATTTACGAAGCAGGCTATGTGGAGGATGGAGCCCGTCGTAAGGTGGTGGAGTTGGATCCCATAAAAATGCAGAAGACCCCTGAGGAAGGGGTGGATGGGAAAGCCGAGGCGACAGAGTAGAAAAGGAACAAATCATAGCCACTCGCGGGGTTGTGGTGTGGGGAAGTTGTCGTGAAGAACCCCATCGTCCTGGGAAACCAACCCTGGATGAGTTTGCGTGAGCTCTGGATCGGGAAGATACCCAGAGGTGGAGAGCCAGTTCAGCTGTTCTTGTGTCACCGAGCAGCTTTTCCAGTCTCCCTCGAGGGGGCAATAGGACAGGTGGATGAACTTGCGGCGTTCTCCATGGCTTCGAGCTCTTGAAACGACAATGGAACTAAGGAGGCGAACGAGCTTTGCGCAGGGCAAGGGAGGATTGAAGGGATGTAAAATCTCTTTCCCTTTTTCCTCAACCTTATATGGGAATCCTAGGTCGTGGGACGACGGGACATTTGAGTCCTACGATGATAAATCCGCATGTTTCCCAGGCATCGTGCCTTACGTGCACACGCAAATCAAGGAAAAGAAAGTAATGATGTCGCTAGGGCCACTATCAGGCCCGCTACAACTCGCCTGATTGGACACATCAATGGTGGCACCCCGGCTAGGTGGCATACTGAAAAATCATCAGGGTGAGACCTTCAATAGGTCCTCGGAAGGAGCTTGCTTATCTCTTAAGGCATTTACTTTAGTGCAAGGACTTTGGATCCGAGAACATTCTCGGACATGGGGTTAATCTAGAAGACAAAGATATCGGGTTTGGTGAACTCGCCTACGAAGCCGAAGACTGAAGATGAAGCCACAACTTGGAGGAGCTGAACTATGTCCTCGGCTTGAAGACCAGTTCAGGGGCTACTAATGGTGCTAACCACATCAGCCCCCAAAGGACGTGTTGGGCCGAGGACCCCTAAACTATCAACCAGTGGGCCACACCTGTTAGGCCCCACGGCGTACTCAAGATGGAATCTTCCAAAGACTTGACACATACCCTGATGTAACCGACCTATGTGTAACCCTAGGTACCTCGGGGTCTATATAAGCCAAGGGGTTTAGATCATAGAGGTAGATTCATCCACACATACGATCTCGAGGTAGATCAACATGTAATCTGTACTCCATCCATAATCAGTACAATACAAGCATGACATAGGGTTTTACCTCTTCCAGAGGGCCTGAACCTGGGTAAACACCGTGTCCCTTCTTCGTCCTACTACCATCGTGCCAAGATCAGCAGCTCGGGACCCCCTACCCGAGATCTGTCGGATTTAGCTCCGCCACAAGTGTACCGAGAACATACAAAATTCACTTGATCCTGAATGTGTTTGAACTCAATATGAAGTAGAAGAGGAGGATACAGTGAAAGTGGGTTTGGGAAGTGGCAGTGAGTTTGAGGACAGTGACTACAAGCTAGAGGATGATCAAAATTTGTATGCACATAATTTGGGTGATGGTGTGGACTCTGATGGGATGCTAAACAACAAACGAAGGCATGAATCAAATGGATGATCTGAACCTAATCCTTGTTTTTGTTTGAACTCTCACCTTCTTATCCTTCAAGTCTCCCATGTTGTTGTCCTACTCCTACCCACCTCCTTCCATGCGAACTCGATCCCTGACCGATTGGGTCGTAATAAAATGCATAAGTTTTATGTTTGGTATACATGGATATCTTCTATTCCTAAATAACTACTCTCTCCATTCCTAAATGCAAGTCTTTTTAGAGATTCCAATGCGGACTACATACGGATGTATATAGGCGCATTTTAGAGTGTAGATTCACTCATTTTGCTCCGTATGTAGTATGCATTGGAATCTCTAAAAGGACTTATATTTAGAAACAAAGGGAGTACAACCCACTATCTATTTTTTCAAGCAATGCAACCATGTCACATAAGCAAGTCATGCATGCAAGCCACAAATTACATTTTTTTTCATTACTATATACATGCAATGCTACCACATCAATTCACATGTCATAAGTTTTTTTTTTTGCGTTAGAGTTCATCCTTCATATTTTGTTAGAGATGACATTCTTGTAACCACAATTGATATGGCCAAGACTAGTTTTAGTGTTGTTGATGATCGCAAAATAATACCGCATGTCTATGCGCCACGCGGCGAAGAATTACTTTCTGTTATAGTAAAACAAGACATTGCTTTGCTTGATCTTTGTGCCAACGAGAAGGAAGGGATGTACCTGGACGTGCATGTATCAAAGGGGAATACTTGCATGCAAGGTAATGTATTAACTCAGAGATATACATGCAAGATTGATCAAGCTCGTTTTGGCAAGGAAAATTCAGTGTCCATTTATACTTGGAGAGAGATAGAAACCAACATTAATGCAAAGGAGCATGCCAGATGTGATTTATTTAGTTCGGTCAACAAGATAAATGACAGGGATTTATTTCTGTTTTTGCCACCTCCACGTAAAAAGGAAGTTTCTCAACGTGGCAAGAGTTGGAGGCTAGTACGTGATTTCTTGTCATTAAAGGACACGGGCTAGGGTCCACCTCCAATAGATTCAGTTGTAAGTTTAGGATCCACCGAGATTTAAAAGGTAGTTTAATTAGATATAAGAGTTTGTACGTGTGCTAGTTAATTGTCCTGGTTACGTAGTGACGTTTTAGTCGGTTGCTTATTTTTCTTTGAGATCATGTTCCGTAGATGTTTTGCAGGCTATATATATAAAGCCAAGTGCGTCCATATAAAGGAGGTGATATTTTATGAATAAACATGATGTGTTTTTAGGGTAACTACCCGTATCGAGTTTTGGGGGAAGCTGTCTAAAAATCCCTAAGTTTTGGAGGAAGTTTTAGAAAACCTCTGTGTTGCGATTTCTCTTCGTGAAAATTGTTTTGTGTGTGAGTACCGTCGTCCAGATTGGTTTTCTCGTGCTGAGCCGCAAGGTTCGAACCCTCTATTTCGTGTACATCGCGTGCGCGGGCGAGAGGTTGCTGCTATTGGTGGTGGAGTGTCGTGAAAGATCGGGCCGCAACAAAGAATCGGATCTCGCCACGAGCTTCGATCTATATTAGGTGGTATTCAGAGTAAGGTTGTTCACGACACTGTGCAGAAGATGACTGATTTATCATGGAAGCTAAGCTATGGATTCCAATTGGAGGAGGAAGGCCGATGGGACGGACTTTTTCATACTCGTATTGTGGTACAAGAGAGATCATGTGCTATGACAATCGACCACATGAGTTTGGTCAATGCGGCAAGCATCGAGATGATGGAGAAGTTGGAACTACCAATGAAACCACACCCAAAACCATACTCGTTCCATTTGGGTCATGAAGAGCTCAGTGTCACACATCAAACCAAGGTACCGTTTTTGTTGGGAAAATATTTTTGCACAGTATTGTGTGACGTGATTCCGGCACCGATGGTTTCATGTCACTTATTGTTGGGCAAGCCATGGTACAAAGAGCACGATATTGCCTATGATTGTCAAACACACATATATACCGTTAAGAAGGGTAAGAAGTACGACCTCGTGCCCATGGGTCAGGATCATTTTATTGCTTGGAGGAGAGAGCATCAGAAGAAGATAAAAGAAGAGGAACATGCAAAAAAGAATATAGTCGAAGCTACTCAATTTTCTGTGGTCACCATTCAATCCGAAGATGGAAATATTGCTGAAAAAGATGACCCAAAACCAAGGACGGTTTTGCTTCAAGGGGGAGAGGATGATATGGCCAAGACTAGTTTTAGTGTTGTTGATGATCGCAAAATAATACCGCATGTCTATGCGCCACGGGGCGAAGAATTACTTTCTATTATAGTAAAACAAGACGTTGCTTTGCTTGATCTTAATGCCAACGAGAAGGAAGGGATGTACCTGGACGTGCATGTATCAAAGGGGAATACTTGCATGCAAGGTAATGTATTAACTCAGAGATATACATGCAAGATTGATCAAGCTCGTTTTGGCAAGGAAAATTCAGTGTCCATTTATACTTGGAGAGAGATAGAAACCAACATTAATGCAAAGGAGCATGCGAGATGTGATCTATTTAGTTCGGTCAACAAGATAAATGACAGGGATTTATTTCTGTTTTTGCCACCTCCACGTAAAAAGGAAGTTTCTCAACGTGGCAAGAGTTGGAGGCTAGTACGTGATTTCTTGTCATTAAAGGACACGGGCTGGGGTTCACCTCCAATAGATTCAGTTGTAAGTTTAGGATCCACCGAGATTTAAAAGGTAGTTTAATTAGATATAAGAGTTTGTACGTGTGCTAGTTAATTATCCTGGTTACGTAAGTGACGTGTTAGTCGGTTGCTTATTTTTCTTTGAGATCGTGTTCCGTAGATGTTTTGCAGGCTATATATATATAAAGCCAAGTGCGTCCATGTAAAGAAGGTGATATTTTATGAATAAACACGATGTGTTTTTAGGTTAACTACCCGTATCGAGTTTTGGGAAAAGCTGTCTAAAAATCCCTAAGTTTTGGAGGAAGCTTTAGAAAACTTCTGTGTTGCGATTTCTCTTCATGGAAATTGTTTTGTGCGTGAGTACCGTCGTCCAGATTGTTTTTCTCGTGCTGAGCCACAAGATTTGAACCCTCTATTTTGTGTACATCACGTGCGCGGGCGAGAGGCTACTGCTGCTAAAGGTGGAGTGTCGTGAAAGGTCGGGCCGCAACAACAGATCGAATCTCGCCATCGAGGTTCGGTCTATATTAACAATTCATTTCTTTCTCTTTCTATATGCTTCGCAATATTTTATTTTTTAATCTTACATTTGCTTTTAATTAGATTTACATGTTTTTTTAGCAACTATTAGTAACAACATGCGGGACATCATCTAGTTTATCATAGATGGTGAACCAAATCCTGTGATTTTTTTATACAAATCCAAAATATTCGTTTAATAAAAACAATAGATAGTTTAATCATTTTACAAATTAAATTCGCGGGAAACAGTTATGGGCTGGCCGATTTGACTTTTTTTCGCTGCGTGCTCCGACTTCAGAGATCATTCTGAGACGCCATGGATGCGAGCGCGCCCGGTCTCCGGCCCTGACCCGACCGGCCGAGCCCGAAGACCTCATCGTCCCCGTCCCCTCCCACCTCTCCTTTTTCCGCCTCGCGACCGCCTCCGTCCGCGCCGCCGCCTCCGCAGCAGCCCTCGTCGCCGGGGTGACCTCGGTGCGGCGGCGTTGCGTCCGGACCTCTCTGCGGGGAAGGCGAGGCAGGAAGGGCCATCATTTGCCGTAGGGGCGGAGGTCGCGTCGGGGGGAGGGTGCTCTAGGGTTTCCTGCCTCTGCGGCGGGCGGGATGTACGTGCCACGGCCCTCCCGCTCCGATGGCAGCCGAGACGCCGGCGAGCAGCCTAGGGTTTACCAGGTTTGGCGCGGAAACAACGTACGTTAACTCTCCCCCCCCCCCCCCCCCCCCTCTCTCTCTCTCTCTTGTCCATCGCCGTAGGAGGGATTTCGGTCTGGATGTACGAATGTACAGATACGCTCTATGCTAGTCGCTTAGCTATCTGTGAAATTGAGTTTTTCTTTCAAGAGTGGCTAACGTTAACTAGACTAGAAA
Source organism: Thinopyrum elongatum (assembly GCA_011799875.1). Taxonomy (NCBI): domain Eukaryota; kingdom Viridiplantae; phylum Streptophyta; class Magnoliopsida; order Poales; family Poaceae; genus Thinopyrum; species Thinopyrum elongatum. Next base: position 304,167,075 of record CM022303.1, on the reverse strand, counting down.
TTTGTTGTGGAGTTAGTCAGAATGGGTTTTCGATAGTCATGTCGGTTTTCGCTCTTGTGCGATGTGAACGTTTGCATTCGAATAAGAGCAAACCCATACCTGTTACTCTGAAATTATCTTTTGACCGATCGCCAGTTTACCTCGTACTGTGAATTGGAGATTGATAAATGATCAGTACTGGAGGTACTTGTGAGTTGCTTGGATGGCTGCCGCTCTGTGATGGCTGTCACCCCAGAAAAATGAAAGTTTGGTTCCATTTGGAAAAGATATTTTGTTTTTCTTTTGTTCATTATCATACAACGATACATCTGCGAAATAGGTATTTCATTCGGATAAATTCAGGTGAAATATATGTTGAGCAGTACAATCGATGGATTTTAGTTGAAAATTTTATCCACAGTTTTGATGATTGGTCTTTGTCTCTATGATGAACAGCCAACTCCTTGTGAGTTAGTATATGTAAGGATGCCTATGCTTTATCTGCAACTGATTTCAATTAGTACGTAGATGAAATTAAACTATGCAAAGTAAGGAGTTGTATGTGTAAAGATGTCACCAATAATAATAAGATTTCTTTGCAATTGCTACCAACGTTGATATGTTCAAGTTGATAACGATGATTTTAGAAAACTTTGTTTCCTGACATCCAAGCCTGCTAGTTTCTCCGCATATTTTTAGTCTTGTGATACTTTTGTTATCCTTGGAATGAGTCGTGATTGAGTGCACTTACAATACTTCTTGCTAGCTCTTAGATATGGACCTTGTTCATGTTAATATTTTCATGAGCTTTGTCATATTGTTCAGAAATCACGATAAATTGCGTTTTGTTCTCTTTTCTGTACATATGGCTTGATATTGGCATATGTTTTCTAGTAGAGCTAAATAGTCAAAATGGTCATTGGTGAAAGATACAAAATTCTTTAGCTTATTAACTTATGATAGCTCAGCTATGCCATCAGCCACTGTTTAGGTGAGCTTCAACTTGAATCCAATAGAAGCTTAAGCTCCTCCAAAGGGTCTACAGCTTGCAGCACTTCACAGGAAAGCTTTTGTTGCTATTTAGGCTGTACGACTGCTTTGAATTTAAAACATTTAATGTTTGCTATGATTGCTTATTACAACCACATTTGCCGAATTTTGTTGATGACATGCCTTTGCATTTTTCAGGAATTCTTCTTGCAAGGGAGGCTTATATTTGGGCCTGATGCGAGATCCATATTTCTCACTATGTCCCTCATCTTTGTACCAGTGGTGGTGTTCTGTGTGTTTGTCGGCAGACACCTCATAAATGACTTTCCTGATCACTGTGGTATCTCAGTGATGGTAGTGGTGGTTGTCTTCACCGTCTATGTAAGCATACTAGTACATCACAAGTCATTAATTAATTATGATTAGAAGCAAAAAGTAAAAGCTACTCCCTCTGTTCACAAATGTAAGACGTTTTGGCAGTATAAATTAAACTGCCAAAACGTCTTACATTTGTGAACATTAAACTGTCAAAACGTCTTACATTTGTGAACAGAGGGTGTATTACTTAACCTTGTAAAATGAAATGGTCCAAGTGAACTTATTTTATTTTGTTTACTGTCTCGTACATAGCACCGGCCATGGTTCTTTCGATGATAGTTTTTGCATGCATTGTAAATGTAAACACAACTGAGCTTCTTTTCCTTTTCTAGGATTTGACGCTACTTCTTCTTACATCTGGTAGAGACCCTGGTATAATACCTCGCAATACTCACCCTCCTACACCTGAAAGCATCTATGGGAGCAATTATATTAGAGGTCAAACACCGCTCCGTTTGCCTCGGACAAGGGATGTTGTTGTAAACGGAATTAGTGTGAAGGTTAAGTATTGTGACACCTGCTTGCTTTACCGACCACCTCGATGCTCACACTGTTCTATTTGCAATAACTGCGTGGAACGGTTTGATCATCATTGCCCATGGGTTGGCCAATGTATTGGGCAGGTAAGTTTGGAGATTTGTAACAGTTTGTAATATATCCTTATTTTGCAAAAGCATGTTGCTTGGGCGTGCTCATAGGTATTTCAAGGTTGCTCTTTGTGCAGACATTTCTGATTGTAAGATTTCTGCTCACTTATCTTCAATATCAGTTGGGTCTAATCATAAGCATATATTTGATGCAGCGTAATTATCGGTTCTTTTACATGTTTGTATTCTCCACCATGTTAATCTGCCTCTACGTATTTGCCTTCTGTTGGGTGTACATAATCAAGATTAGTGATGCTGAGCATTTGTCAATTGGGAGGGCAATGTTGAAGACACCAGCCTCAGTTGTTCTGATTGTCTACTGTTTTCTTTGTGTGTGGTTTGTTGGTGGTCTGTCTGTCTTCCATTTCTATCTGATGAGCACAAACCAGGTAGGCGTTGGTTTATTTTAATAACCATCTCCTATTCGTAGTACTTGCAATTCAATAGTTAATCATATACCCGTTTCCTTTTGTAGACAACTTATGAAAATTTCAGATACCGCTATGATCGGCGGGCTAACCCATATAACAGAGGTATTCTGAACAACATTCTAGAGATATTCTGCAGCTCTATTCCTCCTTCAAAGAACAATTTTCGGGCAAGAGTCACGGTAGAGCAAGGTGTAGAACAAGCACGATCTTCATCTAGGGGTTTCATGAGCCCCAACATGGGCAAGGCTGTTGGAGATCTTGAAATGGGCAAGAAGCCAGCGCCTTGGGATGAACCCAGGACGGCAGCCGATATTGGCGACTTGGAAGTAGGTCTTGGTCGCATGTTGGATGAGAAAGAGGGCAGAGTAACCCATGCATCCCCAGATGTTAGCCGAGATCAACTTTCCCCAGAGCTTGTGGAAGGCCGAGCAGGCATGCATTCAAGGCATTCAAGCTGGGATCCTAGAGCTGAAACCTCGGAGTCAGTGAACAGCAATTCTGTGCAAACAGCCCCTACCGAGGAAGCTAATGGGGGCGGCCATGTTACTACGAGCGGTGATTAGCAAGCACAAACGGAATGCTACAGATGAACATTTGAGCTCTGCGTCGCAGTGAGCCATCGATCATGTTCTGAATGGAGCACCATGTGTATACCAGTTGTGGCAGGATAAAGTCCTGGACGTGTGTAATTCGGAACAGACTTCCCGTTGCTTTCCCGGTGGTGCATCAGACCGTTCAAGCTTGTGTTGTTGTGTGTATTTGTTGTGTCGAGAAAGTGGCCTATAATAGCTCAAGCCCCCACCCTTCCCGGGTTTGGGTGGATGATGTATCTGCAATGCAGTTGTGTGTATATATATATATACAAATTATGGGACAGTTTGTGTTTGTTTTCTCATGATGTGGCTTGTCAGAGTGAGGCGTATTTAATCAAGGTTAATTATCTCGGAGTGTAATCTGAGCTGTGTTGATTGGCAAGTGAATGTAGGTATGCAGATTTGGAACCTTGAGGGTACGCTCCGACCCTCTTTAGTAGTAGTTCAACTAAATGAAGTAAAGTTTCAGAATTCACATCACTTTTGAAAATCTAGTCCATTTGATTTGTTTCTTGTCGAGCTGCATTCAATATTTGCCAGGGAGAGGAAATTTGTGCCCTTTGTCTGTTTGGAATAAGGATGTTGCTCAAAAATTGCTCCCGAATTATATACCACTACTAATTTGCAGACGGGTTCATTGGGCATATATTCTTGGTAGGTATTTTTCGTACGTCCTAATCAAACAGGGGCCCTTAATCGAGCTTGCCAGCTACGTATGCTTTGAAATTCCAAACAGGGCTATTGCCAAGTCTGCTGGCTGTCTGGCCCTGAGGCCTGAGCCGTAGCAGCAGACAGACGTGCGGGCAAGAACTGGTGTCACGAATCCTGCCGCGTTACCGTTCTTTTCGAATAGTTTGAATTGCTTACCACATGTGTCCACGTTGCCGTTCTACGTCCACTGTAATGGCAAATCAATCCAAGTCCGAATGCCCAATAGCCTCAACACAGCAAATGAGCACACATGTGCAGGCGCGTTTCTCGTCTCGAGCCGACCAGGAAGGCCAATATGCGCAGACGATGCGACAGTGACGCTCTCTCACACCATCCATCCATCCATCCTAGTACTTGGTCGCCTTGCCGTGCCCTCCCTGTGTGCCCACCCCATCATCGCGTCGCGTGCATCGACTTCGAAGATCAAAACGGTGGGTGGAAGATATTGACAACCTCTCAGCCATTTTGCGCGGATTCGAAGAGGTCACCGGACTATGCACCAATTTTCACAAGAGCTCGGTTGTGCCCATTCGATGCAATCACCTGAACCTGGAGCACATTCTGCAAGGCTTGCCGGCTAACAGGGCGTCCTTCCCCATAAGATACTTGGGTCTTCCATTGTCCGTTTGGCAGCTTAAGAAGGTGGACTTGCAATTTCTTGAGGACAAGATTGCGGGCAAGTTGGTAACCTATGAAGGGCAAAATATCACCACCATTGGACGCACGACCCTTGTTAAGTCTGTCGTCACCTCGCAAGCGGTCTATTTCATCACATCATTGGTCATACCGCCGAGCATTCTTCGCAATATCAACAAACTTGAGCGTGCTTTCCTTTGGTCGGGATCGGATAAGACGACGGGCGCCAAGTGCAAGGTAAACTGGGAGATGGTTTGCCGCCCGTGCGAATATGGCGGCCTAGGGTTTCTCAACACCAATAAATTTGCGCGGGCCTTACGCTTGAGATGGCCATGGTTCGAATGGACGGCACCACAAAAGTTGTGGGTGGGCTTGGGAAATCCATGTAATGAGGAGGACCTTGACTTCTTCTACGCGTCCACGACCATCACCATGGGGAACGGCGCTAAAACACCTTTTTGGGATTCTCCCTGGCTCCATGGGTGCAAACCTAAGGATGTTGCCCCGCTCGTCTTTGCGGCCTCCTCAAGGAAGAATTGGAAGGTGAGGGAGGCCCTACAAAATAATGCATGGATCCTCAAGATCAACACCCCCACGGTTGTCTCCGTTGAGCACATCCGACAATTCTTCACCCTATGGGCACTTGTGGATGATGTGCATCTGGATGAACTCTCTGAAGATACTATTGTGTGGAAGCATACGATGAGCGGGCACTACACTGCGGCCTCCGCCTACAAGGCCCAATTCCTTGGCTTGGTTCTCTCTCCCATGGACCAAATGGTTTGGAAAACTTGGGCGCCACCAAAGGCTAAATTCTTCGCTTGGTTGGCTATCCAAAACAGAATTTGGACCGCGGATAGACTACAAAAACGTGGATGGCCAAATTGTGGACTTTGCACCCTTTGCAAGCGAGAGCAAGAAAGTGGACCGCATCTCTTCTTCAAATGCCGCTTCACTATTAGGCTATGGAACTTGGTCATTGCAAAATTCGGGCTTCATCATATGGACACCTCTATGTGGCATCTTGAGAATTCGGTCAAGGACTGGTGGACAAATAGGACCGGCGCCGGAGTCCCCAGCAGGAAGGCCATGGCCTCTCTAATCATGCTCGTGTCATGGACCATTTGGAACGAGCGGAATGCCCGTGTTTTCCGGAACAAGAGCGCTCCACCACCAATATTGCTAAACAACATCATCTGCGAGGCAAACCTTTGGATCACCGCCGGAGCTAAGAAATTAGGGAACATTATTTTATGTGAGTAATCATCCATGCCGTGTAAAAGTGTGCCCTTGTAACAAACTCTATTCTCTTCTTATTTAATAGATGAGGCAAATCTTTTACCTCCGTTTCGAAAAAAAAACGGTGGGTGGCTCCAATCGCATTTAGCAACCGGCAATACTACATGGCTGCCGACCCGGCCGTGCGTACGTACTACACATGCATGCATGCATGCATGTAGTAGTAGGATATGTATATAGACACGTTTTAATGTGTTTGCTTTTTCATTTCAGTCCGTATGTATATAGTTTATAATGAAATATCCAAAACATCTTATATTTATGAAGAGAGGGAGTATTATTCTCGACGAAGTGAAGTGAAGTGAGTGAGAGGGACCGGAGGTCGGTCGAGAGCATTGCAATTTGCAAGCTAGGTAGGTGAGCTAGGCGATCGATCAAGCATGCTGGTGCAACTGAGAGTGAGAGGGATGCATCAAGCATATGCATATTGGAGGCTGGCATTGGTAGTGCCCGCAGGCCGCCGCAGTGCATGCATGGTGCCCTCCAGCTCAAGTGACAGGCAGGCCAAGCTTTCGTTATCTCTAGATAGATAGAAACAATCACGATCCGAACTCAAGTACGGCCACGTTGCCATCCAAGACGCATGCATACACAGGAACAAAAGCGAATTTGCGGCCGGTAGTGGCGATAGATCTCATCTCAGGGCAGGGCTAGTCTAGTCAGAGTGATGTATGGAAGCATAAGCGCTAAGACATGGAGTGTGCTAGTTAGTGGGCAACAGCTACCCTACCCGGCCGGGTATAGTGTGATTCTGTGCCCAAAACGGCCTGCAACTTGCTAAGTCGCCTCCTGCACGGTGCTACCTCAGCTCCAACGATCCACCGGCCGGTGCATGCGTAGCTGGCCGGCCACCGCACCGTTTCCTACTCGATCGACCCCGGCCCTTCGAACTGTAGCGATCCTTCCTATACCGCCCTGCTCGATCTACTCTGCACGCACACTGTTTTCTCTTCCACTTTGCCACTTGTACCGGGGACGGACAAATGCCCTGCCCTGCCTTGCCTATGTGCGCCGTGGGGACAAACACTAACAGGATGTTGCCTCGGATCCTACCTGCATGTCAGTCACTGTTCACCGTCTCGGTGTAAACTGAGAGCGACGTGTCCGTCGTTAGGGCATGTATTTCAGCGACCACTCTCCGCCTCAAAACGGCGCATGCAAGTGGGGCCAGCCTGTCAGTGACTACTCGGGACGGTGGTTCCTGGGTATATGCATCTAACCGTTCGATCTTGCACGAAAATGCTGAAAATGGTGTATAAAAAAAATGTTTGATGCATCAGAGAAGAAGGCAGAGTTCAGGATTCAAGCCAACGGTGTGAGCAATCTCTGTGCATTGCTCATATAATTTGAAGACACTGGAGGCAAGCCAATCATTCACCGGGAGACAACGCCCATGTGAAGAAAGGCGAAGATTCCTGAAGATTGAAGTCTGTCGGGCACTTTCTCTCGTGCCTATCCATATTTTAGAAGGACACGCATGTACCCTAGTAGGACACGCGTGCATGCTACCGTATGTAAAATAAATAAGTGAGGGCATCACTGGCAGTCGAGCGGAGGGTCCCGAAGGCTTCACTGGCAGCCGTTTAGCGGCTATAAAAGGAGGCGATCTCTTCACAGAGAGGAAGAGGGGAGACACAGAGGAGAGACGAAGAGAGAGACAGAGGCAGAGAGCACTCAAGCCTGAGAGAGAGCACTCGAGAGAAGCAAGCAGCCAGCTCTCTTCCTTGCTTAGTAGGAGATTAGCCACTCCACTAAGTAGTATAGCCAAGAAGACGCTGAGATCGCCAAGAATATCAAGGTAATCTCCTAGTTCGTGTATAATCCCTTCGGGGTTTCCCGAAAGGGAAAATCATATGTAAATTATGTTGTTGAAATGATGTAGTTTCTTTGATTTCACTTGGTGTTTTTATTTCTGAATTTATGGGAAGAGTTCTTATGCTAGGGATCCTATAGGAGAAACCTCTGCGTGTTTGTTTTCCGTGTAGCCCAGAGTTGGAGTTGAGTGAGAACCCGTTGCCGTAGAGAAGTGTTCCCTTCGGGTGGAACTGCCTGGGAAGACGATAAGAATTTTGCCTAATAAATTTGCAATTAAAACCGTCAAGTGAACGTAACTAGCTACATATGATGCAACGTAATGATAAATATGGTGAGTACCGAGTAGGAATTTCACAACCTGCGAAGAACGAACAGGACGAATATCTGGTCCCGGCAGCCAGCTAATAGATCCTGCATATTGGTTGAAGTTAAGCAAGAATTAGCCGTGTTAACTATCAGACACACGCATATCGTTGAAATAGTGGCAAAGAATTGAATATTGCTGCAAATAGTGAAATACTATTCTAAATAGTAAGGCACCAATTATTTGCATAGTGCCAAATAGTAAGCTGAATATTAACCGCAGACACTGATCAGCATCAAATAGCACCGCATATATATTGTTCGCGCACACTGATATAGACCGCAGACTATTGGTAAAATTTATTAGTGAATATTAAATATATATTTTTGTATATATTTTAATTTGGTATAGTTGGTATATATATATATATATATATATATATATATGTGGATACCTATTGAGGAAGAAGAGTTGGAGCTGAGGGCGCCAATGGCTGCATTTTTGCATGTGGACGCCTACTCTGTTTGGTTCCATTTACCATTTTTTGCGGCTGTGATGTAGACGGGAGTGAATTCTGACAATAAGCGGCTTAATTAAATTTGTCCTCGCCGAGGCATATGTATGGTAGCGTACAAGTCACCAAGCTAACAACAAAAAGAAGGTGCAGCTAGCGGGTTTTGCCATGGAGGGAGATGCATGCCACTTTTTGGCAAGAGCTAGAGATGAAGGCAGAGCACCATGTCCTCTTTTTTTTCTTTTTCTTTTTTTGATAAAGGCGTCATTTTTTCCTAATGAAAGCTGTTATTGATTCTTTGCCATGATAATACAACCGCACAAGAGCTTTTCAGCTTCCCGTCTAGGATAATCTGTATCGTTGAGACACAGCAGGTGCCAAGCCCGGAATTTGATTCTTGATGGGTCGAGGGTACAATGCAATCACGCAAACTAAAAGGGTACACATTTATGGACGTTGAGAAACTCATTTCAAAACAAACAAGCAAAAAATGTTGGGAACTTTTTTGCCTAAGACTCTGGCTTGCAATTTCCAGGGAACTTCCTTTGGGCATACCTTTGCATGCCACGATGTGACGGGCCGGGTGCTGGCAAAATAGGCTTTGTCTTTGTTACGCGTTATCATGGCTATATGTATTGAGCATCTTGCTGAGGCATATGTTGTGACGTGTCCAAGTGCATCACCGAATTACTAGCCCTAAGCCATCATGAAAATGATGAGTTTCTGGCAAGAATTTGAAAACGAAGCACGAATCAGTAAAATACATGAAAATTTTGCTTAATTAATTCTTCAAGATTTTCTTCTTTGCCATCGCAAAAAAATAGGATTTCCTTTTTTATGGAACCACTAGGGTATTATGGAAATACCCTCATGGAAAATGCATGCAGTATGAAGAATATGTTTCATCAGCATGTTGTTCAGGAATACTCTACATATCATGTAAAGCAAAAGTAGCCTCAGCAACCGTGAAATTGTTTTTGACGGATGTTTTAAAATTAGAAACCAGATGCATGTGGAAGGCACACACTGAATTTCTACCTTTAGGAGCTAGGGCAGGTAAGATCAAAAGGTACAAACTCTCGTCGTTTCCTTAAAAGAGAGACCCCTGCCTCTCTAGTCAAGATGTGCTTAATTGACCCCACGCCTAATCTGAAAATGACATACTCTAACTGAAGTGTTTGCTTGTAATTTTGGATATCACACGGACAAACATTCATACTACTCCGAAACGAAACCAAGGCCTTTTTCAGCGGGGTGATTTCTCTCAATTCATATGAGAACCGAACCCTTTTGTATTGTATAAAATTAGGCAAATTTTAACGTGCTTCAAGATCTATCAATAAAATTGAAATTGAAGAGCTATGGACTTGTAGTACTGCTGTTCCAGTAGAATTGGGAGCTCCATGATTGGTAGGCCAAGCAAGCAACCAATATATTTCTATCGTCCTTGATTATTCCTTTTGGTGTTGACTAAGACGAGGCAACTGGAACCTCGTACGCCGATCGACGACATTGAGGCAGGCACTTTAATAATTCATTCACCACTACAGTGGCCACATAGGTTACAGCGCACAGGAGATAAGATATGACACAGAGGGAAAAAAGATTCAAGTTATTGAGAGCCCTTGGCACCAACTTGCCATTCTGGAAGAACCAACGGCCAGATCGGCTGCATATTGGCATGCCGCATGCACACACACGGATCAGAAAAGTCGAGTGTGTTAGAATAAACTGTATAGAGATAGGAATCTCGTTTAAACTTGTAATCCTTCTCTATCTTTTCTTCTCTCCTGTATCTCTCTGTAACTACTTCTCCTCTCGTATCCCTCTGTAACGATCTCTCCTGATCGATCTCTTCCACAACTTGTACGCTAAGGCTATTGCCCAATATATATCAATGCGGCCCGAGACAAAGGGTTCAACGCTTCCAACCTATTTTACATGGTAGTTAGAGCCTCTTCCTCATAGATCAAAGATCGCATCTAGCTACCTCCCAAAGATCGTATCAAGCTTCCTCCCTCGACCGAGATCATGTCCACCGCCGCCGCCGCATCGCTGTCCAGCACCACAGGCGCGCTCACCACCACCTCATCTTCTGCCTTCGCATCATCCTCTTCCAGCACCACTGCTGGGTCTCTCGGATCGCCACCACAGGAGAAGCTCACGAGGGGAAACTTCCTCTTATGGAAGGCCATTGTGCTGCCTCAGATCAAAGGCGCTCAGATGGAACACCACCTCGACGGGAAGAGCCCGGCACCGCCGGCCACCCTCACCGTCACCAAGGACGGCAAGGAAGAACAGATCTTCAACTATGCGCGATCCCTCTGGTACGCACAACAGCAACAGCTTCAAGGGTATTTGATGGGATCTCTCTCCCGCGATATCCTCGCACAGGTCGCGACGCTACAAACGCCGGCCGAAGTTTGGAGTACCATCCATGCCATGTTCGCTGCCCAGAGCCAAGCCCAAGCCATCAACACCCGCATCGAGCTCACCAACCTAAAAAAAGGTAACATGACCATGGGTGACTATCTTGGCAGGATCAAGAGTCTCACCGATGAAGTGGCGTGCACTGCCGCGGCCCTCTCCGATCCGGAAATCGTCTCCAAGATCCTCGTTGGCTTGGACATGGAGTACAACCCGGTGGTCTCTGCGCTTGCTGCTCGGGTGGAGCCCATCACCGTCCAGGAGCTGTATAGCCAGCTGCTGAGCTTCGATGCCCGCCTCACCCTCCTCCATGGCGGCGACCTGCGGCAGTCGTTTGCCAACTCCGCTTCTCGTGGCCGCGGCCGTGGGCACGGTCACCAGGGGCAAAACTGTGGCGGCGGACGCGGGCGCGGCACCCCTCAGGGCGATGGTGTTCGCTCTGGTGGGAGCTACGGCTACAACAACGGGGGCGGCTACAGCCCCAACAGCAGCAGCGGCGGCTTCAACTCCAACAATAGCCGCCGTCCCTCTTCCTCTCGTCCTCGCCCGCGCTGCCAGCTCTGCAAGAAGTCTGGCCATGAGGTCATGGACTACTGGCATCGCTACGACGAGAGCTATGTTCCTGATGCTCACCATGTTGCTGCTGCCATGTGAGAACAGGGGGGAGATGGCGTCTGGTACGTTGACTCTGGCGCCACCGATCATGTCACCAACGAACTAGAGCAACTTGCTCTTCGCGAGAGGTACCACGACACCGATCAGATCCACACCGCAAGCGGAGGAGGTATGGATATTTGTCACATTGGTCAAGCCTCGATTAATTCCCCCAATCTTAAACGTGATCTAGTTCTTAGAGATGTCCTTCATGTTCCACAAGCTGACAAAAATCTTGCATCCATGTCTCGTTTAGCCACCGATAATAATGTCTTCTTTGAAACTCACGCTCGTTATTTTTTTATCAAGGATCGGGAAACGAGGGAACTTCTCCATCACGGTAGATGCATTGGGGGTCTCTACCCCATCACATCTGGAGCACTTAGTCGCCGGCGTTGTCAAGTCTACTCCGTCATCAAACCCTCCTTGGAAAGGTGGCATTAATGATTAGGACATCCATCATCGGTCATAGTAAAACAAGTAGTTAATAAAGACAATCTTCCTTTGTCACATAGTTTCATTAGTGAGTCTGTCTGTGAAGCTTGTCAATGTGCCAAGAGTCATCAGCTTCCTTATCCTAACTCTCATAGTGTCTCTCATGCTCCATTAGAAAGAAAAGTAACCAGCACAGGAGAGTGATCAGAAAGCATACGACTCGAGGGAGGGTTGGCTAATCAAATTAGAATGAAGATTCCGCTCTATATGATAAACATTATTTTCAGTGATGTATGGGGCCATACCCGGGATTCTTTTGGAAGAAAAAAAATATTATGTCAGTTTCATTGATGATTACAACAAGTTTACTTGAATTTATTTGCTTAAATATAAATCTGAAGTTTTTTCTATCTTCCAAGAGTTTCAGTAACTTGTTGAGAGACAATTTGATAAAAAGATCCTGTTAGTCCAAAGTGACTAGAGAGGGGAGTATGAGAAACTCAACTCTTTCTTCCGTAGCATTGGGATTGCTCATCATGTGTCATGTCCTCATGCTCATCAACAGAATGGCTCTGCTGAGCGCAAACATCGCCACATTGTTGAAGTTGGCCTCTCTCTCTTAGCTCATGCTTCTATGCCTCTCAAATATTGGGATGAAGCTTTTATTACTGCCACTTATCTCATCAATAGGCTTCCTAGCAAAGTCATTGGCAATTCTACTCCATTAGAGCGTTTGTATCATCAAAAACCTGACTACAACTATCTTAAAATTTTTGGGTGTGCTTGCTATCCCAATTTGCGTCCATACAATCATCATAAGCTTGAGTTCAGATCCACTCAATGTGTCTTCCTTGGTTATAGCAATATTCATAAAGGGTATAAGTGCCTTGAAATTTCCACCGGACGCATCTATATTTCTCGTGATGTTGTTTTTGATGAGACTCTTTTTCCTTTTGCCAAACTTCATCCTAATGCGGGAGCCTTGCTTCGTGCTGAAATCGCACTCCTACTAGATTCTGATGCACCATCTGATCACGGGGGTGAGTTAACTAAGCTTGATCATGTGCGAAAATCCCAAGGAAATTCTGATTCTGCTGATGTTTGTGCTAATTCAAACTGTCATTTTATGTGTGAGGAAACAAACAAGGCACGGAAAACGCTGCTGATCCGGCTGACAGCACGCGATCCCAGGCGGATCCGCGCGCCCAGCTTGCCGTCTCTGGCGATGCGCGATCCCAGGAAGATTCCCTCGTGGGCTTGGACTCACGCGGGCTGGTGGCCGACCGCGCCGCCTGGGTGGAGCCCACTGGTCCCGCCACATCGCCTCGCGCCACGTCTTCGCGCACCGAGCCGCCCGCCAGCCCAGGTGCGGGAGGGGGCGAGTCACCTTCTGCCACGTCACCGCGGGCCTCCTCAGCGGCCGACCGCGGGCGCGCGCCTGGCCCCACAGTGGCCGGTCGCGGGTGCGCGCCTGGGCCTTCGACCGATCGGGCGCTGGGATCCGCCTCGGATCAGGAGCCGGCTGGCCTGTTCCCTGCATCGGATCGGGAGCCGGCTGGATCGTCTGTGGCGGACGCGGCTTCACCAGGATCGAGTGTACCACCATCCACAGCGGCTGCTCCTGTGCCTTCTACATCTTCTCTTCGGCAAACAAGGTCCCGATCAGGTATTGTCAAGAAAAAACAGTACAACGATGGTACGATAAGGTATGACAAAATCAAACGTGCCTTTCTTACCACTACCGGTGAACCAGTTCATTTGCATGGTGCCCTTGCTAATAAGGATTGGAAGGAAGCTATGGACAATGAATATGATGCACTTATGAAAAACAAAACTTGGCACTTGGTACCACCAAAACATGGAGACAATATTATTGATTGTAAATGGGTGTACAAGATAAAAAGAAAGTCTGATGGAAGCATAGACAGGTATAAGGCTAGATTAGTTGCCGAAGGATTTAAACAGAGGTTTGGAATTGATTATGAAGATACCTTTAGTCCTGTTGTTAAGTCTGCTACTATTCGACTTGTCTTGTCTATTGCTATTTCAAGAGGTTGGAGTTTAAGACAGCTAGATGTTCAGAACGCGTTTCTTCATGGTGTTCTTGAGGAAGAAGTGTTCATGAGGCAACCACCAGGTTATGAGGATCACAGCACACCACAGTATGTGTGTAAGTTGGATAAAGCATTATATGGTTTGAAACAGGCCCCAAGAGCTTGGTATTCCAGATTGAGCATGCAGTTACAACACCTTGGGTTCATACCATCCAAGGCAGATACCTCATTGTTCTTTTTCAATAAAGGCAATGTTACTATTTTTGTGCTTGTCTATGTTGATGATATAATTGTTGTTAGTTCAAGTTCAGATGCCACTACTTGCTTGCTGAAAGATCGTGGATGTCGCCTAGAGGGGGGGGGGGTGAATAGGCGCTTTAAAATAATTACGGTTTAGGCTTGAACAAATGTGGAATAAACCTAGCGGTTAATTTGTCAAGCACAAAACCTACAACAACTAGGTTCACCTATGTGCACCAACAACTTATGCTAAGCAAGATAAACTACTAGGTGATAGTAAGATATATGACAAGAAACAATATGGCTATCACAAAGTAAAGTGCATAAGTAAAGGGCTCGGGTAAGAGATAACCGAGGCACGCGGAGACGACGATGTATCCCGAAGTTCACACCCTTGCGGATGCTAATCTCCGTTTGGAGCGGTGTGGAGGCACAATGCTCCCCAAGAAGCCACTAGGGCCACTGTAATCTCCTCACGCCCTCGCACAATGCAAGATGCCGTGATTCCACTAAGGGACCCTTGAGGGCGGTCACCGAACCCGTACAAATGGCAACCCTTGGGGGCGGTCACCGAACCCGTACACTTTGGCAACCCTTGGGGGCGGTCACCGGAACCCGTCAAATTGCTCGGGGCGATCTCCACAACCTAATTGGAGACCCCGACGCTTGCCCGGAGCTTTACACCACAATGATTAAGCTCCGAACACCAACAACCGTCTAGGGCGCCCAAGCACCCAAGAGGAACAAGCTCAAGGGTACCAAGCACCCAAGAGTAATAAGCTACTCAACTTCACTTCCACGTATCACCATGGAGAACTCAAACCGATGCACCAAATGCAATGGCAAGGGCACACGGAGTGCCCAAGTCCTTCTCTCCCAAATCCCACCGAAGCAACTAATGCTAGGGAGGAAAATGAGAGGAAGAACAAGAAGGAGAACACCAAGAACTCCAAGATCTAGATCCAAGGGGTTCCCCTCACATAGAGGAGAAAGTGATTGGTGGAAATGTGGATCTAGATCTCCTCTCTCTTTTCCCCCAAAAACTAGCAAGAATCCATGGAGGGATTGAGAGAAAGCAAGCTCGAAGAAGGTCAACAATGGGGGAAGAACAAGAGCTCAAAGGATTAGGCTCAATGGGGAAGAAGGCCCCCTTTTATAGGAGGGAAAAAAATCCAACCGTTATCACCTCACTCAGCCCGCGCGACGCGGTACTACCGCACACGGCCGCGGTACTACCGCACAGGGTTGCGGTACTACCGCTGCAGGGTGCGGTACTACCGCTTGCGCGGTAGTGACCAGATGAGGGCCTGTTGCACAGGGCAACGAGCGGTAGAACCGCTGGAGCGGTACTACCGCGCGCCCCTACGGTACTACCGTAAGGCAGGCATCAACTGGTACAGAAAATGCACGGAAGTAAAAAATTACTTCCGTGACTACTTCCGCTGAGTTTGGGACGTGCGAAAATCTGACACGGTACTACCGCTCGAAGGGAGCGGTACTACCGCGTAGGGGCGGAAATAAAAAATTACTTCCGCGCCTACTTCCGTGCGCGCCAGCGTTCTCGGCTAGAGGCAGCGGTACTACCGCTCGCGAGGAGCGGTACTACCGCACATTGCGGTACTACCGCTTCCCTGAGCGGTACTACCGCAGACCCCTGCGGTACTACTGCTCCCTTGAGCAGTACTACCGCACGCCACAGAAGCTATAGCACTTGGAAGCCTTCATCTCACAGCGAAAGACAACAGAAAGATACAATAAAACCAGAACTGCCATAACTTCTGCAAATGAGCTCCGAATTGAGCAAACTCAAGCTTGTTGGAAAGAAGACAACGAGTAGCATCAAAACAG
This sequence comes from Thinopyrum elongatum, assembly GCA_011799875.1. NCBI lineage: Eukaryota > Viridiplantae > Streptophyta > Magnoliopsida > Poales > Poaceae > Thinopyrum > Thinopyrum elongatum. Next base: position 304,151,120 of record CM022303.1, on the reverse strand, counting down.
CGACTGGTTATATTAAGAAGAGGCAGGGGAGCTATGCCTAGCTTATAGAGGAGTGAAACCTCCAACATAGAAGAACCGGCATAACCTCCAACATCGAAAACATCATAGAAGATGCAAGTGAACTCCGTTTTCGATGAACTCGAGTTTGTCATCAAGATGACCAAAATCTCTAAGACTCACAAGGAGAACCAAACAAGAACCAATAAATATGATGCAAGGATGCAATGGTTTGAGCTCTCTACGAACGATACGATCAAGCTACTCATCGAGAGCCCCCCTTGATAGTACGGCAATCGATCCTATAACCCGGTCTCCCAACTACCACCATGAGACCAGTAAAAGAGAAAACCTATCAAGGGCAAACCTTTGCCTTGCACAAAGTCCACTTGAGCTAGATGATGACGATCTTGACTTCCTCAAGTTGGACCACCTTTCTTGATTGCGTTGGCTCGGTGAAGACTAGTTGATTGCTCCCCCATACTCCACTATGGGTGAGCCACTCTTTGGCTCATCTTCACAAGTCCATTGCCACCACAATGGACGGCAAGCTTCAAGCATATGATCTCTTCGTGATGATCCACTTGAACTTGCACACCGCAACCTAACCCCATAAAGAACTCTCACAAAGACCATGGGTTAGTACACAAAGCGTAATTGACAATGCTTACCATACCATGGGATCGCTTGATCCCTCTCGGTACATCTTCTACGCTTTGTGTGTTGATCAACTTGATTCACTCTTGACTTAGTCTTGATCAACATTAAACCTTTCCAACTCTCTTCATTTTAATGATGCCTTGAAGGTAAGCATGAACGATCACACAATCTTCTTCTTCAAGACATTCTTGCAATAAGCTCAACTCTCACATGACCAATCTTTGGATAATTCCTTAATAGCACCTTGGTCAACACATAAACTCCTTGAAACCAACACATGGACTTCAAGAAAAGCCTATGGACAAATCCTTCAAATATAACTCAGTGCAACCATTAGTCCATAGAGATTGTCATCAATTACCAAAACCAAACATGGGGGCACCGCATGTAGGATTTAAAGTTAGAGTTTGCTCTTAAAGACTTGGGTGATCTTCACTACTTTCTTGGAATAGAAGTAAAGAAAATCAAAGATGGCATACTTCTCTCACAAGAAAAGTACACAACTGATATTCTCAGGAGAGTGGGATTGGAAAATTGCAAACCGGTTAGTACACCAATCTCTACCTCAGAAAGGCTCACAGTAGAAAGTGGAGAAGTTCTTGAACCAGAGGATGCAACAAATTATAGGAGTGTTGTAGGTGCTTTACAGTATTTAACTCTTACTCGTCCTGATATTTCCTATTCAGTGAACAAGGTATGTCAATACTTACATGCACCTAGAACTACTCATTGGACTGCAGTTAAGAGAATCCTAAGGTATCTTAAGTATTCAGAAGGTCTTGGACTTCAAATTACCAAGTCTTCTTCTATGCTTGTAACTGCATACTCAGATGCAGACTGGGCAGGGTGTGCTGATGATAGATGATCTACAGGTGGTTTTGCTGTATTTCTGGGAACAAATCTTGTGTCATGGAGCGCAAGAAAACATGCCACTGTCTCAAGATCAAGTACAAAGGCTGAATATAAAGCCTTGGCAAATGCTACAGCTGAAGTAATGTGGATACAGACACTACTCTATTGTAACACCCCCAGTGGTTAGCCACAGTAATTCCATTTTGATAATGCCAAGTCAGCATGATTAACAGTGCATGATCATCATTTGCATCATAATGCATTTCAACTCCTAACTCAAGATTCAAATTTAGATGAAAGTGGAAAATAAAAGTTGTCCAACATAAAAACTAAATTGTTCATTAAATAGCAAATAATTCAGAGGCAATTATAAAATTATAATCAACATTTGTGGAACTAGTTAAATAACTCAAACAGCAAGAAACAGCAATAAAGCAGCCACTTTTAATCCCTTTTCTTTCAATACAAAATTCAATTGAAGTGATTTTGCCTCCAAACTTTTTGTGGCAGTACTGTATATTGGAGAGTATTTTAATTGACCAATGGCCTATTTTATAAAATTCAAATACTTGCTAAAGAAAATACAAAACAGAAGGGAATTAAAAGAAACAGAAAATAAAAAGGAAACTAGAAAAATGCTACTGTGCACTCCAGCCCAGTAGAGCCACAGTGCGGCCCGACCCATCATCCCCGGCCTTTCTCCCACCTCTCGCTACTGCTCCTCCCTCTCGCGCGCTGTCGCCTCCGCCGCACTCGCCGCCCTGGCCCCCCCTGCCCCTGCTCGACAGCGGCCACCGCGGCCAGCGAGGGGATAAGGGCGAGTCCCCGTTCCCTCCCCCTGGTCACCGCACCACTTCTTTCCCTTCTCCCAGCGCTCGCTCTCTCTTTTCCCCTCTCTGCTACCGCAACCGGGCGCCGTCGTCGCCGCACCGCTGCTTCATCGCGGCCACCGGCCTCCTCGAGCCGCCGTTTGCTGTTCAGAAGCTGCGCCTCGCTGTCCTGGACCTCCTCGTCGACGCGCACGAGCCGGAGCGACCTCGAGCCGCCGCCAACGGTCTTCTTCCCCCTTCGGTCGCCGCCGTCTTCCTCGACTCCGGCAGCGCCACGGCAGCTCCTAAGCCTCCGACGGCCTTTCCTGTGCCGCTAGGTGATCCAATCCTGCTCTCCCCGCGCTCCCCTATACTTCTGCGCCTTCATAGCCGCCACGCCATGGCCGCCCGAACCGAGCTCCGCCGTCGAGCTCGGGGCCGTCGCAACCGTGGTCGTCACGAACCACCGAGCCCGCTGTCGCGTTCGTGATGCCAAGCAGATGCCGTAGGGGTAGAGCGCTGGCTGTTTTTGCCTCTGCAGCGCCGCGCGCGAGTTCGCCGGGTTTCGGCTTCAGCCTAATCTCGACGCCGGTGTATTTTCCGGCCACTTCCGGTCATTCCAAGACCGTAGATCGACTCGGGGCGAAGCGGCCGTTCGAACGCAACTTAAATCGCGTAAAAAGGTGCAGCGTAGCCGTTTTCCGAAGCTCTCCGGCGAAGACGCCGCCGCGCGAGCTCGCCGGAGCCTCACCGCCGGCCGGTTCCGACGTGGCACGCGGGCCCCAGCCCCGGTGTCACTGCCCGTGGGCCCACCTGGCCCCCGTTGACCAGGGTCAACGCTGACTGGGCGGGCCCTGAGTCTATGACATGTGGGTCCCGCCGTTTAAAATGATTTTATTAAATAAATATTCGGTTAATTAATTAGATTGATTAATTAAAACACTAATAACCCACTGACCAGTAGGCCCCACCTGCTAATTAACCTAATTAACTTAATCTGACTCTGTTTAATTAACTGAGCCACTGACATGTGGGCCCCACATGTCAGTTTGACTCTGGTCAGCCAGAGTTGACTGCTGACGTCAGCTTTACATCATGATGACGTCATCTTTTACTGTTCTGGATAATATTGATTTAAATAATTAAATAAATTCTAGAAAATCAATAAAACTTTAAAAAATCATATCTTTTAATCCGTAACTCCGATGAAAATAATTTATATATGAAAAATGATCAGAAAAATGAGACGGATCCGAATACGCTACCCACATACCTGTTAGATGCCTCTAACTATCTGAACATGCAACTTTTTGCCTATTTAAGATAAATGAATAGTGTATGACCTTAATAAAGTAATTCCAAACAAATTCCTAAAACAACTAAATGACTTGGACATGTCTTCAGGCAACCCTGCACTACACGTTAGCATGTCTTGCTCCGTGTTGCTTATGTTTGCTCTATATTTATACTGTTTCCTCCCCCTCTTCTCTCTCCATAGCCCCCGACACCGCCGTCGTCCCTGAGACCGACGCAACCCAGGAGCCCGAAGACACCATTGACAACCTTGCCCTTGCCGCCGAGCAACCAGGCAAGCCCCCCCCCCCCTTGATCATCCCGATATCGCCCATTCTAATTTCCCATGCTTGCATTAGAATTGCTGCTGCTGCTGCTTTACCTATTCTGATGCATAGCCTGTTCATTGTAACCTGCTGTTGATAATTACCTGCATATCCTAAACTGTTTAGTATAGGCTGGGTAGAGACCTATCAGTGACCCCACTTATCCCGACTGCCGCGCTGGATTGTCAGAAGACCCGATCAACGGGATTGAAGACCAGGCCCCGACACCGCACATCACCCCCTTTAGTTGTAACGACACTGCAGCGTTACTATCGAGTGCCGAGGGTGAAACCTCTTGTAGCACTTCTGATGTTAACTCTGTAGAGTAGCTATTCGGTCGTGGTCATCGAGGGTGATTCCTCCTTCACCACTTCCGGTAACGACGCTGTCGTACAACACCTCAAGTGTGAACCCAGTGAGGGTGATTCCTCCGGGTTCACCTTGACGGATACATCGAGTGGGAAATCAAACGAGGGTGATACCTCAGATTCCCCTGATGTTATGGACACACGGATACTTGGACTGTACTGTTGATTACTTGGAAAGGCGGGTCGACCCTGAGGGGTACCCGCGTGCGCCTAAGTGGCGAGTGTTGTGAAGACGGGTGCTAGTGTGGTGCCCGAGTGGTGAATACGAGGCGCGGCCGGGCATTCTTAACCCTTGCAGCAAGTCCTCGAGACGGGGCGACGGGGTCACATCTTTCGTGAGTCTCTGCTCGCTACCGCAAGCCCCTAGTCCTAGCGATTTGGATATTTGATCCGAGCAGGCCTCTGGTCTGATAGCACTAACCATCACGTGGGCATAGTATGGGCGTTCTGCATCGTAGCATCAGCCGACAGTTCTGTCAGATGTCCAGTTCAGCATTGTGGCACGGTCGGATCGTACTGACCCTCCGAGGCGGTGCTGGTATCCACCCTGCACACAACGACCCGGAGTGCACAGGGCGATGGCCCAAGACCCCTGAGTGCTTAGGATGTAGACCGATGGGGACCTCTCTGCTGAGCTTTAGGTAGGGCTGTGGTGTATCGTTTGGCCGAGGCCGGGCATGACCCAGGAAAGTGTGTCCGGCCGGAGTTAATCGAGCGTGTTGGGTAAGTTGGTGCACCCCTGCAGGGAAGAATACTTCTATCGATAGCCGGTCCTACGGTAAAGGACACTCGGAGTTGTATCCTGATTGATACAATTTAGAACTGGATACTTGGATACTATGGCTCTGGGATTGCTTCTCGCAGGGAGTCGAGAAGGGATCTCCGGACGAGGTTGATGACTGTATGGCTCTGGGATTGCTTTCTCGCAGGGAGTCGAGAAAGGATCTCTGGGTGAGGATGAGACTTAATGATACTGCTACATTATATTGTACTGTTCTTCTCCCTTCTATTGCTGTAAGACCTCTGAAGATGCTAGTCTTCGATAGGACTAGGCCTACTCTCTATTCTTGCATTTCTGCAGCCCAGTCCACATATACAGCCTCCCCTTGAAAATGTTGCATATGTAGTGTAGATCCTTGCTTGCTGAGTACTTCTGAGTACTCACGGTTGCTTTGTTTTCCTTTTCTCCCCTTATCAGTTTGTCGCGACGAGAGGACGGACCCCCCTGAGACAGATGCCCCGTCGATCGACTACTACTACTACCCAGAGGATGGATACTACTACGAGTTGACTGACGACCAGGAGTAGGATCGGAGGGTCCCAGGCAGGAGGCCTTCGCCTTTCGATCGTAGTGTTTTATTTTTGCCCCGCCTTTCTAAAGGCCTTTCTGTTTCTCTTTTAATATCTGTACTCAGATATCTGATGCTTCCGCTGACGCTTGTTCGCAAGCTTATGTATTCGAGCCCTCGAGGCCCCTGGCTTGTAATATAAAGCTTGTATGACTTTATTTATGTTTTAGAGTTGTGTTGTGGTATCTTCCCGTGAGTCCTTAGGCTTGATCGTGTGCATTTGCGTGTATGATTAGTGCACGATTGAGCCGGGGGCGTCACAAGTTGGTATCAGAGCCGACTGACTGTAGGAACCCCCCTTTCCAACTCCTTGGCCGAAGTTGAGTCTAGTAACCGAAAACTGTTTTACTAACTTGGCTGTGTGGCTTACGGGCCCACGTCGCCAATTGGGTGGTATTAGGATCTTTTACTCCTCGACCTTTACTCTGGGACTCTGATCTCTCTTCTATTCGGGTTAAAATTTTACTAACTCCAACATTAGGTTCTCGTAATCACATCCACCCGGAGTTCTGAAATATCCCCCCTTGCTTCGAGATTGTGGGCCAGGTTCTGCTTACAGGATCCTTTTATCGAGGGCACCCTGTGTTGTCACTTGCAGATTCCTCGCTCCGTTAGTTTTCTCCGACGTTGATGTAGCCTTTGCTATGTCTCGTTGTGTACTTCCCTACCGCGTGCCTGCGCGCCGCCTAGTTGTCTAGCCCTCCCTTTTCTACTGTTGTAATGCCGGATTCTAACCAAGGCTATGTGTGGATTTGAATGTCTGGTGCGAATATGCTGAAGTATCTATTGCACTTCCTTCTATTGTGCGTGTTACTTCATGAATTATTCCATACACCTGCAGTTTTTCTTGCTAAACTGCCCCTGTTGATTTGGCAGGATGGCTGACGATCCTCCACCTCCACCATATATTGCCGCCATGATGCAGCAGTTTGAACTCAACCGTCAGTAGTTTGAGCTCAACCGTCAGTTTATGACCGGAGTATTGGCTCAATTCCCAACTCAGAATGCTCAGCAACAGAATGCTCCAATAACTCTGCCAGAATTTGTGCGCCTCAATCCATCCGTTTTCCGCAACTCCACCAATCCTATGGATGCTGATGATTGGCTTCGTGACATCCTGTTTGAGATGGAATCAGCTAATGTTGCTCCTGACAGTCACGTCACCTTTGCGACATTCCACTTAAAGGGTCCAGCTGCTCAATGGTGGGAAAGCCACAAGGCTATGTTGCCTGCAGAGACTGTAACCACTTGGCAGGAATTTCAGTCAGCTTTTCATGCACGTTACATTCCTCAAGGTCTGATGGACCAGAAGAAGCAGGAGTTCCGTAAACTCTCACAGGGCACAATGACTGTGGATGAATATCAGAGGAAATTCCTTGAATTATCCCGCTATGCTGCGGATGACGTCGACACTGACACTTGCAAGCAGGAGAAATTCCGTGAAGGACTGCGTACGGATATAAAACTTGCACTTGCTGTCCATGATTGCACAGAATTCGCAACGCTTGTCAGCAAATCTTTCCAAATTGAAACAGCTCTGACTTAGTACCAGGAGTCGCTCAAGCGCACTCATGGAGTTGGCTCATCCTCGGGTCAGCCTGTTCAGAAACGTCGAGTCTGGATCCCACACAATGTTCATCACCGACCTGCTCCAACACCAAGACCGTCTTATGTTGCACCTCGTCTGCCTTCACCGCCGAGACAGCTTACGGTTCATGATGGACCGCCTAATGCTATGGATTCTCATCAAGTTGCGCCACGTCCTCCTAATGGTCGTAAGAAGGGTTGTCGAAACCGCCGATTCAGAAACCGTAATACCATACCGTCTGCTGTTGTACTTGGCTATGCCAATCACGTTAATGCTGAAAAGGCTCAGAAGGAACCGACTATCGTGCTGGGAACACTCCCTGTGAATTCAGTACCAGCCTCTGTTCTCTTCGATTCAGGAGCATTGCATGCTTTTGTGTCCCAACAATTTGCTCAGTCACATGAGTTATACTTGGAAGAATTACCCACTCCTCTAATGGTTCAGTCCCCGAGATCCAAGTGGCAAACCACAATGCTAAGCCCTCACAACCACATCGAGATTGGAGGTCTACTTTTTCCAGTTTCTCTCATTGTACTTGGACCTTCCGACATAGACATTATTCTCGGTATGGACTGGTTGACAGCCCATAATGCTTTGATTGACTGTGCTACTAAGACAGTCCAGCTCACACACCCTTCTGGCCAGATAGTCAAATACTCAGCCCGAATAGCTCAAGATGCTGAGAGCCAGATATATGTTCTGAATGCATTGAATGCTTCACCTCTTGAAGGCATCGAGAACGTTCCAGTTGTTCATGATTTTCAAGATGTATTTCCAGAAGAACTTCCAGGAATACCCCCTGCTAGAGATGTTGAGTTCGTCATCGACTTGAAACCTGGCACTACCCCTATTGCGAAGCGCCCTTATAAGATGCCTCCGCATCATCTTCTTGAACTTAAGGAGGAAATCGACAGGTCACTTAAGAAAGGTTTCATCCGCCCCAGTTCCTCTGCTTGGGGAGCACCTTCACTCTTCGTCAAAAAGAAGGATGGAAATAACCGATTGGTTCAGGATTACCGACCTATCAACCAAGCAACAATTCAGAATAAATATCCGCTTCCCCGGATCAATGATTTGTATGATCAGCTTGCCGGTTCCTCAGTATTCTCTAAGCTGGATTTGAGATTGGGATACTATCAGATCCGTGTTCGCGAAGAGGATATTCCGAAGACTGCATTTGTTACTCGTTATGGCTCCTACGAGTACACGGTCATGTCCTTCGGCTTAACCAATGCTCCAGCCACATTCTCCCGTCTGATGAATTATATCTTCATGGATTACCTCGACAAGTTCGTCGTAGTTTATCTAGATGATATTCTGGTCTATTCAAAGAATAAGGAAGAACATGCCGAACACCTCCGTCTTGTACTGGAAAGGCTCCGAGAACACCAGTTGTATGCCAAATACTCCAAATGCGAGTTCTGGTTATCTGAAGTGACATATCTCGGTCATGTGATTTCAAAAGATGGCATTGCCGTTAACCCAGAACGAGTTCAGGCTATTCTGGACTGGACTCCTCCAAAGAACGTCAAGCAAGTGAGAAGTTTTCTCGGCCTTGCAAGCTACTGCCATCGATTTGTCGAGAACTTTTCTAAGATTGCTAAGCCTTTGACTGATCTGCTTCACAAGGGCGTTAAGTTTGAATGGACAGACAAATGTCAGGAAAGTTTTCAAACACTCAAGGACAAGCTAACATCTGCCCCAGTACTTGCTCCTCCAGATTCCCGCAAAGACTTCGTGATTTATTGTGACTCATCCCGTGAAGGATTAGGCTGTATCCTAATGCAAGAGCGTAAAGTGATTGCTTATGGCTCTCGTCAGTTGCGCCCACATGAAGAGAATTATCCGGTACATGATCTAGAACTAGCTGCTGTCATGTATGCACTGCAGTTGTGGCGACATTACCTTCTCGGTAATCGTTGCGAGATCTACACGGATCATAAAAGTCGGAAGTACTTGTTCACTCAACCATCCCTAAACCTCCGTCAGCAAAGATGGATGGAGGCCATTGCGGACTATGATTTGGGTATTTCTTATACCCCTGGCAAGGCTAACGTGATGGCTGATGCCTTAAGCCGCAAGTCCTATTGCGACAACCTCATGGTTAGGCGAGCTCAACCTCGTCTTTTTGAAGAACTGTGCAAGCTAAATCTGCGTATTGTTCCACAGGGTTCTCTTAATAACCTTGTGATACAACCAGATCTTGAGAAAGCTGTTAAGAGTGCGCAAGCTAAAGATGCTGAAATTGATCTGATGAAGAAAGACCTTCACCTTGTAAAGTACAGGGATTTCTCGCTGTCTGAAGATGGAACCTTGTATTTCAGAAACCGCATTGTCGTACCTCGTTTCGAACTCATGACTGACAAAGTCATGAAGGAGGCACATGATACACCGCTGTCTATTCATCCGGGTAGCACCAAGATGTATCGTGATCTCCGTCAAAGGTACTGGTGGTCTAAAATAAAGCAGGATATTGCTCGTTATGTTGCTGAATGTGATGTGTGTCGACGCGTTAAAGCAGAACATCAGAAACCAGCTGGAATTCTGCAACCGCTTCCTATTCCTCTATGGAAATGGGATAAGGTTCAGATGGATTTCGTTACAGGACTTCCCAGGTCACAGAAGGGTCACGATGCTATTCTTGTCGTCGTCGACCAACTTTCTAAAGTTGCACACTTTCTGCCCGTCAAAGAAACTATCACTGCTAGTCAGTTAGCAGAGTTGTATATCTCCAGAATTGTTTCACTCCATGGTATTCCGAAGGAGATCAGTTCGGACCGTGGCGGCCTTTTCACTTCCAAATTCTGGGAAAGTTTCCAAACAGCTATGGGAACTCATATTACTTGGAGTTCAGCTTATCACCCTCAATCTCAAGGCCAAGTCGAACGAGTCAATCAAGTGCTTGAAGACATGCTTCGGGCTTGTGTTATTTCATTCGGCAAGAAGTGGGAAGAATCTCTCCCGTATGCCGAATTCTCTTACAACAACAGCTATCAAGCCAGCTTGAAAATGGCTCCCTTCGAAGTACTCTATGGACGTAAGTGTCGAACCCCTCTGAATTGGTCAGAAACTGGGGAACGACCGCTCGTGGGTCCGGATATTATTCAACACGCCGAAGAACAAGTTCATATTGTCCGGGAAAATCTCAAGGCGGCTCAGGATCGCCAGAAGAGCAACTACGATCGCAAACGATGGGGTTTGACTTATCAACCTGGTGATCAGGCTTATCTGCGAGTCACCCCGATGAAAGGCACTCACCGTTTTGGAATCAAGGGCAAGCTAGCTCCACGCTACATTGGTCCTTTCCGCATTATTGCTAGACGTGGTCAGGTGGCGTATAAATTGGAATTGCCGCCGCAATTCTCCCATATCCACGACGTCTTCCATGTGTCGCAACTTCGTCAATGCTTCAAAGAATCTCCGCACCGAGCTGTGGATCACGAGGTGCTCGAATTGCAAGATGACCTATCTTATAAGGAGCATCCGATCCGCATTCTCGATGAAGCTGAACATCGAACCCGTCAGAAGGTTACCAAGTTCCTCAAAGTGCAGTGGTCAAATCATACGGAAGATGAAGCCACTTGGGAACGCGAGGATAACCTCCGTGCTGAATACCCCGAACTTTTTCCTTCTACATCTTAATTCTCGGGACGAGAATTCTTATTAGTGGAGGAGATTTGTAACACCCCCAGTGGTTAGCCACAGTAATTCCATTTTGATAATGCCAAGTCAGCATGATTAACAGTGCATGATCATCATTTGCATCATAATGCATTTCAACTCCTAACTCAAGATTCAAATTTAGATGAAAGTGGAAAATAAAAGTTGTCCAACATAAAAACTAAATTGTTCATTAAATAGCAAATAATTCAGAGGCAATTATAAAACTATAATCAACATTTGTGGAACTAGTTAAATAACTCAAACAGCAAGAAACAGCAATAAAGCAGCCACTTTTAATCCCTTTTCTTTCAATACAAAATTCAATTGAAGTGATTTTGCCTCCAAACTTTTTGTGGCAGTACTGTATATTGGAGAGTATTTTAATTGACCAATGGCCTATTTTATAAAAGTCAAATACTTGCTAAAGAAAATACAAAACAGAAGGGAATTAAAAGAAACAGAAAATAAAAAGGAAACTAGAAAAATGCTACTGTGCACTCCAGCCCAGTAGAGCCACAGTGCGGCCCGACCCATCATCCCCGGCCTTTCTCCCACCTCTCGCTACTGCTCCTCCCTCTCGCGCGCTGTCGCCTCCGCCGCACTCGCCGACCTGGCCCCCCTGCCCCTGCTCGACAGCGGCCACCGCGGCCAGCGAGGGGATAAGGGCGAGTCCCCGTTCCCTCCCCCTGGTCACCGCACCACTTCTTTCCCTTCTCCCAGCGCTCGCTCTCTCTTTTCCCCTCTCTGCTACCGCAACCGGGCGTCGTCGTTGCCGCACCGCTGCTTCACCGCGGCCACCGGCCTCCTCGAGCCGTCGTTTGCTGTTCAGAAGCTGCGCCTCGCTGTCCTGGACCTCCTCGTCGACGCGCACGAGCCGGAGCAACCTCGAGCCGCCGCCAACGGTCTTCTTCCCCCTTCGGTCGCCGCCGTCTTCCTCGACTCTGGCATCGCCACGGCAGCTCCTAAGCCTCCGACGGCCTTTCCTGTGCCGCTAGGTGATCCAATCCTGCTCTCCCCGCGCTCCCCTATACTTCTACGCCTTCATAGCCGCCACGCCATGGCCGCCCGAACCGAGCTCCGCCGTCGAGCTCGGGGCCGTCGCAACCGTGGTCGTCACGAACCACCGAGCCCGCTGTCGCGTTCGTGATGCCAAGCAGATGCCGTAGGGGTAGAGCGCTGGCTGTTTTTGCCTCTGCAGCGCCGCGCGCGAGTTCGCCGGGTTTCGGCTTCCGCCTAATCTCGACGCCGGCGTATTTTCCGGCCACTTCCGGTCATTCCAAGACCGTAGATCGACTCGGGGCGAAGCGGCCGTTCGAACGCAACTTAAATCGCGTAAAAAGGTGCAGCGTAGCCGTTTTCCGAAGCTCTCCGGCGAAGACGCCGCCGCGCGAGCTCGCCGGAGCCTCACCGCCGGCCGGTTCCGACGTGGCACGCGGGCCCCAGCCCCAGTGTCACTGCCCGTGGGCCCACCTGGGCCCCGTTGACCAGGGTCAACGCTGACTGGGCGGGCCTTGAGTCTATGACATGTGGGTCCCGCCGTTTAAAATGATTTTATTAAATAAATATTCAGTTAATTAATTAGATTGATTAATTAAAACACTAATAACCCACTGACCAGTAGGCCCCACCTGCTAATTAACCTAATTAACTTAATCTGACTCTGTTTAATTAACTGAGCCACTGACATGTGGGCCCCACATGTCAGTTTGACTCTGGTCAGCCAGAGTTGACTGCTGACGTCAGCTTTACGTCATGATGACGTCATCTTTTACTGTTCTGGATAATGTTAATTTAAATAATTAAATAAATTCCAGAAAATCAATAAAACTTTAGAAAATCATATCTTTTAATCCGTAACTCCGATGAAAATAATTTATATATGAAAAATGATCAGAAAAATGAGACGGATCCGAATACGCTACCCACATACCTGTTAGATGCCTCTAAATATCTGAACATGCAACTTTTTGCCTGTTTCAGATAAATGAATAGTGTATGACCTTAATAAAATAATTCCAAACAAATTCCTAAAACAACTAAATGACTTGGACATGTCTTCAGGCAACCCTGCACTACACGTTAGCATGGCCTGCTCCGTGTTGCTTATGTTTGCTCTATATTTATACTGTTTCCTCCCCCTCTTCTCTCTCCATAGCCCCCGACACCGCCGTCGTCCCTGAGACCGACGCAACCCAGGAGCCCGAAGACACCATTGACAACCTTGCCCTTGCCGCCGAGCAACCAGGCAAGCCCCCCCCCCCTTGATCATCCCGATATCGCCCATTCTAATTTCCCATGCTTGCATTAGAATTGCTGCTGCTGCTTTACCTATTCTGATGCATAGCATGTTCATTGTAACCTGCTGTTGATAATTACATGCATATCCTAAACTGTTTAGTATAGGCTGGGTAGAGACCTATCGGTGACCCCACTTATCCCGACTGCCGCGCTGGATTGTCAGAAGACCCGATCAACGGGATTGAAGACCAGGCCCCGACACCGCACATCACCCCCTTTAGTTGTAACGACGCTGCAGCGTTACTATCGAGTGCCGAGGGTGAAACCTCTTGTAGCACTTCTGATGTTAACTCTGTAGAGTAGCTATTCGGTCGTGGTCATCGAGGGTGATTCCTCCTTCACCACTTCCGGTAACGACGCTGTCGTACAACACCTCAAGTGTGAACCCAGTGAGGGTGATTCCTCCGAGTTCACCTTGACGGATACATCGAGTGGGAAATCAAACGAGGATGATACCTCAGATTCCCCTGATGTTATGGACACACGGATACTTGAACTGTACTGTTGATTACTTGGAAAGGCGGGTCGACCCTGAGGGGTACCCGCGTGCGCCTAAGTGGCGAGTGTTGTGAAGACGGGTGCCAGTGTGGTGCCCGAGTGGTGAATACGAGGCGCGGCCGGGCATTCTTAACCCTTGCAGCAAGTCCTCGAGACGGGGCGACGGGGTCACATCTTTCGTGAGTCTCTGCTCGCTACCGCAAGCCCCTAGTCCTAGCGATTTGGATATTTGATCCGAGCAGGCCTCTGGTCTGATAGCACTAACCATCACGTGGGCATAGTATGGGCGTTCTGCATCGTAGCATCAGCCGACAGTTCTGTCAGACGTCCAGTTCAGCATTGTGGCACGGTCGGATCGTACTGACCCTCCGAGGCGGTGCTGGTATCCACCCTGCACATAATGACCCGGAGTGCACAGGGCGATGGCCCAAGACCCCTGAGTGCTTAGGATGTAGACCGGCGGGGACCTCTCTGCTGAGCTTTAGGTAGGGTTGCGGTGTATCGTTTGGCCGAGGCCGGGCATGACCCCGAAAAGTGTGTCCGGCCGGAGTTAATCGAGCGTGTTGGGTAAGTTGGTGCACCCCTGCAGGGAAGAATACTTCTATCGATAGCCGGTCCTACGGTAAAGGACACTCAGAGTTGTATCCTGATTGACACAATTTAGAACTGGATACTTAGATACTATGGCTCTGGGATTGCTTCTCGCAGGGAGTCGAGAAGGGATCTCCGGACGAGGTTGATGACTGTATGGCTCTGGGATTGCTTTCTCGCAGGGAGTCGAGAAAGGATCTCTGGGTGAGGATGAGACTTAATGATACTGCTACATTATATTGTACTGTTCTTCTCTCTTCTATTGCTGCAAGACCTCTGAAGATGCTAGTCTTCGATAGGACTAGGCCTACTCTCTATTCTTGCATTTCTGCAGCCCAGTCCACATATACAGCCTCCCCTTGAAAATGTTGCATATGTAGTGTAGATCCTTGCTTGCTGAGTACTTCTGAGTACTCACGGTTGCTTTGTTTTCCTTTTCTCCCCTTATCAGTTTGTCGCGACCAGAGGACGGAGCCCCCTGAGACAGATGCCCCATCGATCGACTACTACTACTACCCAGAGGATGGATACTACTACGAGTTGACTGACGACCAGGAGTAGGATCGGAGGGTCCCAGGCAGGAGGCCTTCGCCTTTCGATCGTAGTGTTTTATTTTTGCCCCGCCTTTCTAAAGGCCTTTCTGTTTCTCTTTTAATATCTGTACTCAGATATCTAATGCTTCCGCTGACGCTTGTTCGCAAGCTTATGTATTCGAGCCCTCGAGGCCCCTGGCTTGTAATATAAAGCTTGTATGACTTTATTTATGTTTTAGAGCTGTGTTGTGGTATCTTCCCGTGAGTCCTTAGGCTTGATCGTGTGCATTTGCGTGTATGATTAGTGCACGATTGAGCCGGGGGCGTCACATCTATGAGCTTGGAATTAAGGCTCCTCAGGTTGCGAGACTATGGTGTGACAATATTGGTGCAACCTATCTCTCAGCCAACCCTGTTTTCCATGCACGAACAAAATGCATTGAGGTTGATTTTCACTTTGTCAGAGAAAGAGTAGCTCGGAAGTTGCTTGAGATCAAGTTTATTCCTATAGGAGATCAACTTGCAAATGGGTTTACAAAACCTCTTACCATGAGAGGATTGGAGAAGTTTACATACAATCTCAACCTTGGCAAAGCTTCTTGAGGTTCAGATTGAGGGGGAGTGTTAGAATAAACTGTATAGAGATAGGAATCTCGTTTAAACTTGTAATCCTTCTCTATCTTTTCTTCTCTCCTGTATCTCTCTGTAACTACTTCTCCTCTCGTATCCCTCTATAACGATCTCTCCTGATCGATCTCTTCCACAACTTGTACGCCAAGGCTATTGGCCAATATATATCAATGCGGCCCGAGACAAAGGGTTCAACGCTTCCAACCTATTTTACAGAGTGGTGCTGAAAATAACCACCAAAATTCACGGTAAAAACATGCCATTTGATCACCTCAGTTGCACTGGTGCTGGTTTTCTTTGGGTGCAAAGGGCACAGGATCGCTGTGTCCCCTTCCTGTTGTCTGGGTCTATGCGTGCAAGCTAGCCAGGGCCAGGGTTGTAAAGTTAACAACCACTTTGGTTCAAATGATTGTTGCAAGAATTTTGGAGCTTTACTGACTGTCATCAGAAATCATTCTTTCGCGTGGGCGGTTTAATTTGTAGGACTATGATTCATATGAATTTTGCTACTGAAGTCTCATTCCTACTCCCTCCGTTCACAAATATAAGATGTTCTAACTCTTTTCCAAATCGAATGTATATGTACATGTTCTAGTGTGTTTATTCACTCATTTCAGTATGTATGTAGTCCATATTGAAATATCCAAAACATCTTATATTTATGAACGGAGGGAGCACTGTTTTTGCCGATTTCTATTGACTCAAACGACCCCTCGAAACTTCAAAGGATTCGATGCATCACCACCAAGCAATGCTATAGGGAGGTGGTAACTTGCGCGACACAGATTTATGCACGAGCCATGGGATATACGCGCTCTTTTTGCAAGATATGGTTCGTTGATGTGCTCGTCTCACTGGCCCCCTGGCTGAAGGTGAAATGCTACTAGAGATCTTCATTGCGAGGGCCAGCACAGGGAAGGGAAGGGATCGGAAGAGATGAGGTGAGGTGAGAATGAGATAGAAAGGGGGAAAAAAGCTAGGCCTAACCTCTACTGTTGCAACCGCCACTAGTAAAACCCGTCCGGTGCATGCGCATTGTTTTGGGGCTGACCACCCAAGTTGCCCAATGTCCACCCCATGATCTTGATTGATCGTGCATGAAACAAGATTGGGAAGATGGGCACAGCATTACCGGCACTAGCAGTAGCACGCCAGCCTACGTACCTACCCGGCTAGGTTAAGGAGACCTGTACATATTGTACACACCCCTAGACTACTGGCTGCTCTTTTGCTTGATTATCCCAGTTTGAGTATAGCAGAAATTTAATCAGATTCTGGTCTTTTCCAAGAAAACAACAAAGAGCTTTCTCCTCTCTCCTTTTTTTTTGATTTGGTGATGGGAAAGAACCTTCACCACATTTACCCGTCACCTCCACCTACAAGGGGAAAAGTGGTAAAGTTAGTTACGGTTACCCCAGCCTTGCAGCAAAAATGGGCTTGACGCAGCGAGGGTCTTTGTTATGTAGTAGAAGGGCCCAGAAGTGACACCTGTGCCTGTCCATCATGCACTTATAGGCTTATAGCTCAATTAGTTGCTAATTCACACGGGTGTGCTGTCCACAGGTTTGTTCTGTGACCTATAGCCAGTTACATATATAGATGTCCGACATGCATCAAAGAATCTGTCCTTGGTTCCTTGTAAGGATTTAGCACCACTGAGCTTCTCCACTAGCTACTCCCTCTGTCCCATAATATAAGAGCGTTTTTTACACTAGAGTAGTGTCAAAAACGCTCTTATATTATGGGACGGAGGGAGTAGTATTTAATGTGTGCAAAACATGTAGTACTTTGATGGAGTTTCTTCATTTGAAATGTGATATGCAACTTTGCGGTTAACTAGCTGCTTCAACAACACAAAACAAAATATAGCATACATGAACTATTTCCAACAAGTACACGCACATGGAAAAAATGTCAAAATATTCTTAGCAGAGAATGCTGGTGTGCAGAGCTGGGTTCCCGCCACCTTGAGTTGTTCGTACCACTACAAAACCACGCGCATTTAGACGCGTGTTGCAGAAAACGTAGATAGTTGAGGAAATGGCACGGGGGACATGGTGATTATGCATAGGATCAGATTTGCCTTTCTTGAACGAGAAGTCTGCAGTACTGGTGATTATGGTGGATGGCCTCACATTAGGTGTTGCAGAAAACATAGGTGATATTCATACTCTTTGGTCTCACATTAGTGATTGTTAATTTAATAGGAGCTTTTTTGGCTTATAAGCCCAAAGCTAAATTTAAACCGAACCAAAAGATCGGTTGGCCTTTTTCTTCCTTTTTCTAGGGTAAGATCAGTTAGCTTTGTTTACAGCACATTTGCACTGAGGTCAAATTAGGTGATGTCTAGAATTTCTCCACACCTAGTTGCAATATTTGGACATGATAAGATAACAGAGCTTGCCACCTACTGGTTGTCTCTTAGCATGAATTATATATGAATGCCTTCTGAAGCAACTGCTAGGTAATATTGGCATGATAAGAACTAACTGCCCACATCTTGACTAAATTTGATGCTAAGTGATGCGACAACCTGATGAGACATGGGAGCACAAGCATACACCACATCTCAGCATCTTTTTTCTGTAATTGGATGTTGGAATGCGGCTACGGGCAAGAAACAAGAAACTGAGACCAGCAAGTTACTACTCATCATCGGCCAGATTAATTCTAACACAACAATGTATGCTCAAATTTCTGTTGGTTGTGGTTCACAACTACAAGATACCAAATTTGCTTCAAGAAGAGGTGTCGTTGTGAAGTTGCATCCATTGATGGAGATTTAGTGATAAAATCAAGTAAATGTATAGACCAAGTTTTTGGAACAGGTAAATATTGGAGGCCAGCTATGTGTCTACTTATACGGCACCTCTGAGCAGATCTTTCTCTTCGGTCTAGCTGGTTCTATGAAACATAAATAGCAGTAGACTAGCTAGTAGATGCATTCCTGTGGACAGAAGGTGGTCTAGTTGAACAAGTGTTGCTAAATATGCCACTAAGAAAAATTTAGCATTCATGTCATGTACACCTGGAGCCTGCTTGAAATTTCCCCCTAGTTTTCTCGGCATTTACATGGTCCTCAACTCCTCATGTTGCATGATGACAGTGTTTGCTGCCTCAAGAATTAGCTGCTCACAAAAACAGGGATCGTATCAGATAGGAAAGACGGATCCAGAAAGAATGTAGTACAAATGCAAAATATTCCAAACCAGTACAATTATAACGTGATGCACTTTTGAAGCTAGCTGATGTGAACCTGAAGGGACCCAAACTCTGCATTCCAAGTCTCTTGGGAAGAAAAAGGGAGGCACTGCTAGTTTCTTGAGTCCTGACCTTTTGTTTCTTTTGGTGAAAAGAAGCATGTCTATTAACATCAAATAAAATTCAGTAACACTAATAATAAACTCTGGGTTTTGAACCGTCCGCAACCTTCAAATGGACTTTTCATGTACTATATCATTAAGCCTTTTCCTCTACATAAAGTAAAAACACTTCAGTCATATGTCAGAAGTAGTAATGCTCATATCTATCATCTTCTTGAGATTAAACATGCATATCTCTCTGGCTAGACACATTAATTAGCATATAATCATCTATAATAATTGCAAGTGCATCCTTCAAACTGATACTACTCCATGTATTCCTGCAAGTCAAATTTGCACTCCATATACAGTACTGGTAACAAAATTATCTTCAGAAATGGTATCCCCAATTGATTGCAAGCAATCCCGCGGCTAACTAGTAGTATGGATTCACATGGTTTCCCAGAACTCTTTTCATAGCTAGCTGATCACTTGGTGGAGGACAATATGTGCGCTACTATTCTTGATCAAGTCACTTTTCAGTGTATCATGTTTGAGCTCACCAATGGTGATGTAGTCAACATATATCTCTTCTGCTCCTGTCAGCTAAACTGTTCATACTGAGGGCTTATGTATGTGTGATCATTCTTTTCACTTTCTCTGTATCTTGTACCTTTTGTGAACCAAAAGATCTTATTGGGAGCTGGGGAAGAAAGAGAATATATTAAATTTGTTTTAGTACTTTTTTCAAGATGGTCATCAAGGATATACGGGACGGGTTCCCGTCGGCGTGATACCGTCTGGGAAACACACCTCATACACTGTGAGGGAAAGCTGACAGGAATAACTACACTTTCATCACTGGAAGCCGACATCATCTTTTCTGTTCGAAATGTTCCGCTTTTTTCGTAGCCTCATATACCAGCTTGGTGAGCCAAGAGCACCAAAGTCCTGCAGATTAATTAATGCTGACTAATCTCTTACGTGTTGGTTGATTGTTAATTCGATTTCGGAATTCACTCCCTTCTATAGCAATTCCTAACTTATGGAATGGTGGTTAATTCAATTAATTCAGGGCTAGCAAGCAATTAATGATGCGGCAACAAACTGACAGACCCCTGTCTTCTAGGCACTGTTTTCGCCTATGTATATCATGAGTGCCTCTTAGAGCATATTCATGGTTTAGCTAGGCAACTTGTTTGTTAAGTTGTGTAGTGAATAGCATGGAAACTTTTACAATGACTAGTTAACAATATCAGAGGAACAACAAATATTGGGAGTTGAAACAATTAATGCAGCACATACGAGAAGGCCCTTTTATAGATGTATACATAGGCATATATAATGTTTAGTACTCCCTCCTTTCACAAATATAAGATGTTTCGGATATTTCAATATGGACTATATACAGACTGAAATGAGTGAATAAACACATTAAAACATGTCTATATACATCTGATTAAGAGAAAAAAAAATTAGAACATCTTATATTTGTGAATGGAGAGAGTATTGAAAAAACAATGACAAACATTTTACACCAAACCAATCAACTTAAAAAGGAAAGAAAAACCAGAAACCATTCACATTGGACCTGTCTTGCGACAACATCTCTACAGTCCTACCACAATCCCTATGACTTCCGGACCATAAACTACAGGTCGGGCGACATGTGGCCTAACTAAAGGCTCAAGATTCCATGACATGCAACACCTTCCAAGAGGAATCTCCGCTCACACGTTGATGTTGGCTAGACCATCCACAAAATGAAATTTAGGGCTATATATCACCCTCAAGTAGAAGTTTCGAGCCAACACGTTCAACAAGGAAATTGCGTGCATATGTCGATGTTTCCTGGTCTAGTTAGAAGGCTAAATCATGAGTTTCCACCGGAGAGAATACAACCAAGATGTCAACCGCCAATGTTGCCATCCGCCTCTCTACCGGCCTACTCACACAAACTAGCCGACTCCCGGCACGGATTCACGCTAAAGGAGAATTCGCCAGAGGAGAAGACGCCAACTCATAGTTTTCGGTCACTGCCTCACCACCATCTCATGGATGGTTGTCGAGTGCGGCAAAATAACCTAACAACCTCGGCAACCAGATCTGGCCACCCACCACAAAAAAGGGAGAGCCTGCCGCTCCCGCCGTGGTGTGGATTTTGGGCGGAAGCGTTCGCCGGCAGTGAGGAAGAGGAACCTAACTAGGAGGGGTGGCGGAGGCTGCCAACCTAGGGACGCCAAATGAGTTGCCTACGGTTAAGCGACGCAAGGAACCTGGTTCTTGAAAAGCATGCATGGTAGACGTTTAGAACAACTTTCAATGAACAGTATGTTTAATGTTGTACGTCATTCTATCATTTGTATGGTGACACCGATTTTGTCTATGGCCTTATGTAAGTGTTGTAATGTAAGATAAGAAACAATAACAATAGTTATTTTTTTACACAACATTACAAGCTCTCTTTACTAGTTAGGATGTGTCACATTGTAATTTTGCCCATGTGACAATCTAGGAGTCTGTCCAACATGGAGCACCGCGAGATGCCTCACACATAGCTACATTATTACTCCATTATCAAATGAATCTTTCCCTCCTAATCACACAACTTTCCAAGGCTAGGCACACGTTTTCAAAACTCATTTTGCCTACGTTCCAAATGCAGCAAATGTTCACAGAGGGGAGAGGGAGACAGAGACAGGAGTAGTTATCGAAATAGCTACCATTAAGTATAGTTACCAAATGTGCAAGTAAATCTCAACATCACCCAACTACATCTCCTGTAGAGGTATCACTAGCACCTCATCGCAAGTCGCAACCAGCGGAGCGTTTCGTGAAGACACTGGCCTGCCTGTGTCACATCAACTGCAACGCTGATGATGCACTAGAGAAACTCATGAAAAAACCAAGAAAGAAATATGGGATCTCTCCATATTAATACAGCAGTAAACAAGGTTTAAAGAAGCTGATTTTCCTTTGTATATTAGACAAAGAATGAGATGGCTTGAGTTGGTTATTGTTGTGAGTACTAGGTACAGAGACCTGGGTTCAAATCTTGAGAGTTATTGCACTTCAGTTTTTCTTTCAGTTTTCTTGGCCCCAGGTGATGCTTTCAGTTTTGTCGACCCAGCCGATGCGTACGGGTACCAATTCAACGAGGCTAAACAAGAACCAAGGGAACCGGTCCGGCGGTCTGTCCACCGGTTTTCAATTTCAACAAAAAAGGAAAAAAAAGGTGGAAGAGGTCTAGCGGTTTTCAACAGAAGTAATAAGTGCAAAATTGGTGGCGGAGGAGCGAAGCCGGGCGCCGTGCGAAGGTCGAATCGTTTGGGCTTTATTTGTCGCTAAAATTCTTACGTTCTCGGATACTTTTCTCGTAAAATAAATGTAGTACCATCTTTCCCTCCCGATCACACGACTTTCCAAGACTAAACCACACAAATGAGACACAGACACGTTTTCAAAACTCATTTTGCCTACGTTCCAAATGCAGCAAAATGTTGTCAGAGGGAGAAGGGAGACAGAGACAGAGTGGTAGCTGCTGGTGCGTTCACAAGGCCGGGCAGGCTGATGATCGCTCGGTGGATCGATCATGCGGCCAGGAGTGGCTGCGCACTGTACAGCACCAGCGCCCGTCTATATAAGCAGCGCCCGTCGCCGAGGCCAAACCACACAAGCAGCAGTCGCATCTCCTCGAGAGCTCGCACTGATCCTTGTGTCACCCGGAAAGGGAGTAGGAGAGGGGACTCTTGGCTTCGGACCTTGTTCTTGGCTAAGATCTTCTCCCTCCCTCCCTCCTTTCCTCTCCCTCCAGCTGATACCTTCACTAGCTAGCAGTAGCCGAGTCTTCGCCGTCGTCGTCGCAATGGCTGGGGGCCTCTTCGACATGTCTCACCCGGCGAGCGCCCTCGCCGGCATCGCAGGTACGTAATTCATGGAGAAATGCAGTTTCATTCAGTGTCTGTATGTCATTTGGCACAGCACACCTTTGGTGCTTCTTCTCTTCCTTCTTGTTGAGCAGCCTGTTGTGCATTTGTCGCAAGATCGATCGTCGTCTAGGTTGGTTCGTGCATGCATAGGGTAGGGAAGCGCATCCAAAACCCCACCACCTCCCAATTCTAGCAAGAACACATCCTTGACCGGTTGCTGACAGACGACACAAACACACAGAGACACAGATCGATCGATCACACCTAAAAGGCTAAGACCCCATCAATTGTGCGTGCATTTCGTAGTTAATGCATTTGTCACCAACAGCTCACCGTGCACTCTCTGTCGATCTCTCTGCCAAATTCCCTTTCTTTTCTTGGAATGGCGATTGGTTGAGCAGCGACGGATGCGTGCTCTCCCCTGCAACTTCCTTGCCGTTGGTTGCACCCGCGCACTAAATAAATTAGAAATGAATAAATGCTACCATTCTACTACTAATTATAGGTGCCAAAAGAACTAATTAAAGAATGTGACTGACAAAACTAACGGCGTCGATTTTCCTCTTCCTTGATCGTGCAGGAAACATCGTCTCCTTCTTCGTGTTCCTCGCGCCAATGTAAGTATTCAACCAGCTAATTCCATTGTTCAAGTAATCTTTGACGTCGTACACCATTGATGCATGTGGTGATGTTGAACTGACGATGGGTATCGCGTACGTACGGATGCAGGACGACGTTCCTGCAGATCTACAGGAAGAAGACGACGGGCGGGTTCAGCTCGGTGCCGTACGTGGTGGCGCTCTTCAGCTGCTCGCTGCTCATCTTCTACGCGCTGCTCAAGACCGAGTCCCCCCTCCTGCTCACCATCAACAGCTTCGGCTGCTGCATCGAGTCCGTCTACATCATCGCCTACCTCGTCTACGCGCCGCCCCGGGCCAGGCTCAGGACGCTCGCCTACTTCTTCGTCCTCGACGTCGCCGCCTTCGGCCTCGTCCTCCTCGTCACCATGTACGCCTTCGCGCCGGCCCACCGCGTCAAGTTCCTCGGCAGCGTCTGCCTCGCCTTCTCCATGGCCGTCTTCGTCGCGCCGCTCTCCATCATCGTACGTCGTTAACTAAGCCACCGCGCCGCCCCTCTCTCTTCCGTTCTGTTTCTTTCATTTTGGCCGGCCATGCATGACAGTTGACATGGCATGCAGGTCAAGGTGATCAAGACTAAGAGCGTGGAGTTCCTGCCCGTCGGCCTCTCCTTCTGCCTCGTCCTCAGCGCCGTCGCGTGGTTCTGCTACGGCCTCTTCACCAAGGACCCATTCGTCATGGTATGCCACCTACCTGTTCCCTTAACTTGGCATTGCTGCCACTGCCACTGATACCTTGAGTGGATCTCTGACTCTGCCATGCGCGCATGCATGCAGTACCCGAACGTGGGCGGCTTCTTCTTCAGCTGCGTCCAGATTGGGCTCTACTGCTGGTACCGCAAGCCCAGCAACGCCGTCCTGCCCACTACTACCGCCGACGCCGGCCATGGCAATGGCGGCGCCGCGGACCAGCCGCAGGTGCAGGTGATCGAGCTGCCCGTGCACTCCGTCGCCATCCTGTCCGTGGGCCCCGTCCCGATCCTCGGCGTGCACAAGATCGAGGTCATGGCGGCAGAGCAGCAGACCGTTATCGACGTCAAGGACGCCGCCAAGGCGGCCGAGGTCGACCAGCCGGAGGTCATCGAGATCGTCCCCGCCCCCGCCGTGTGAGACAGACTTCCACCCCACCCAACCAACATCAACGACGAGCGACACGACACGAACATGCATGATACGCCACACGACATGCATGGAGATGGACAAGTGATGGGTCTCTTGGTTAATTAGTTAATTACTGAGTAGTATCATCGTACTGCAGGGTGTGCGCGCGTGTGGATTACTTACTTAGTTAATTTATTATTACTGGATTGTACTGCGTGGCGTTAGTTAAATTACCTTCAGGTGTGTGCCTCGATCTCTCTTAATTAATTAGTAGCAGTCCGCAGGTTGGTGTGGTCACAATAATAATAAGACACGACCTACTACTACTTGTGCATGTTGTGATGCATGCATGTGTACTGGTCATTCATGCTGTATGCTGCAGTCTCTCTCCCTCGTCTCAGGCCTTGCCTGATTTGTGTCATCCATCCATCGATCGATTCATCAATGGACCGATATGACAGTATATTAATTAGTTAATTGGAGGTTCTTTCATTTACTATGATTGATTAGCTTGGCTGTCTCTTTCTACTTATACTGTTTACTGGCTCAACCTACTAGACTACTAGTAGTGCCTACTAAAAGTCGGCCTACCAAAAGCGAAAAGTGCAATGGTTGATCAAGCAAACAGTGGAATCTAGAACACCACAGCTTAGCACAATAAAGACAAGATTTATTTCACAACACATCCATCAACAAACGCACTGAAACAAGCTCCAAGGACCCGGGCCTCTACTGCCTCAAAGTGCCCGAAAATTCACAATTGGAGCAAGATTTAAACGGCTTCTTGGAGCAACCCAAAGGCAGCTCTTAGAAATGTGGGTGTGGGTTTACTGACACGAGAAGCTTGCCACCAGAAACAGTCATCTCCCACCTGACCTTATCGGGTTGCAACTGCAATGCGATACAAAGACATCAAAGAGAGTTTTCGACAAAGAATGCCATGAACAAAGAACCGTGAGAAAGCTACGGAGGCAGGGATCATGTTAAGAGTCCGGTCAACTGTGACTTCTCTACCTCCTTGTCAACAGCTAGTGTTTTGTAGACAACGGAGGCATGCTCCTTAGATCCATAAACCAACTTCATAATCACTGCCAAACAAAAATAAATAGTAGCACAAAAAATCTAGGAACCACCAACACCAGCTTAAAATTAGCGGGCAGCAGAAAGAGGACATTTGCACAACAACACTGCAATTTATCTGTTGCATTAATTTCTAATGATACATATATAGCATCTCAATCCTCAAACGGGCGATACCGTGAAGGCAGCAGTGCACAACGTATATCAAGTTGATTTCAGTAATTCAAGGATTTCTCTGTAGGGTTTGTGTTGGTCAAAATAGCCACAACAACAGATGTTCAGTAAATTTTGGCATCGACCATTGAGGTATCCGTTGTTTCAATTGCTTGTCCGGCGTGGAGGGCTGGCTATTAGGATTACGTTGGGCATTCAGAAACGAGCTAATATTGATGATATGCATGGTAATTGGACCAGGATGGTCACTAACCCCTGTCTCTCTCACTCCTGTCTCTGGGATGGGAGATGTAGGTGGATGATGGTGGTGGCTTGTTGTACATGTAATACAGAAATTTAAATACTGTACAAGATAGTGTGAGGCCTGTCCTTTACCGCTCAAGAAAAAAAAAGGATGGTCGCTAAACAGCTGAGATCGTAGTGGGAGCAGCAGCTGCTTGTAGAGCTACTTGGCTCTCTACTAGGAATGATGTGACGTCGGATCGCCAAGTCATTAACCATCGCAATCTCAATCTCCCGTGCCATGTTTTCAGCTTTTTTGCCTATCAACTAGCGGCAGCTAGTCTCAGGCAATCCATCAAACACCACGCGTGCAAGGAGTAGCACAAGGTGGTAAACTAGTAGTACTGATACAGCAGCCAGCACTTGGCAAGCTACAACAATTTCTGCAAGCCAGGAGCAGATCATGAGCTGACTACAACAGTCGTCACCACTCACCAGAAGCCCCACCGCCACCGGGACCGGGAGGAAGAGGCCGCGGCTACCGCATCAGCCATCGCCGCCCCGGGTGGTCGAACTACCCCCCACGCGAATTGTTAGTCCCTCCGATACATACTACTGTAATTTCAGTGACCTATAGGACTAGGAGCCGGAGGTTTCACTCGCCGCATGGGCGGAGCTACACTAGGAAATGGGTGTACATATGTACACCCATTAATTTTGGTTTTCACTCTAAGAACATGTAGATACAAGCGTAACAAGAGTATTTTGCATATATCAGTTAGTTCTAATTAACTAAGATTATACTGATCTTGAATTATGTACACCCACTTTTCTAAACCTGGCTCCGCCACTGTGACTCGCCGTCGCCGCGCCGTGCGTGTCGCGAGCGCCCAGCTCAAGTGCGGCCGACGGCTCTGTTCGATATGGTCCTGGAACCGTTTGCTCTGCCCCTGGGGTAGAGAGTCGACGTTTGGCCATCCTGTGCCGTCGGTTGGATCCAAAGTTGTGTGGCTAGGATTGAAGCTGCCGAGGGAAATGTAACACATGCAATGAATTCTATACACCGTTTTAGCAGAAACACGTGCATTGCTATGCTGTGTATAAACGCAAGGACTCAGAATCTCAGATCCCTTCTAAGAAAGAGAGCAAATTTTATGCGCACAAATTGTTCCTTTGTCTCCTTCAAAAGTACCCCCTACATTCCATAATTCTCACGTGGTTTTCGGGACAATTTTTTGTGTGTACAACACACAAAAGTCTACATGCTCTTAGACCAAAATTTCTAGATTCACATTTTCAACAGAAAATGAGCATGAACAAAAACATTTGGTGTTTCCAAAATTAACAGTGGGCAACAGCACCTGGGTACACGGTGAGACGATGCATTCTCCCCATGGGACATCTTTCTTCAGCAAACTGCATAACGATGTTGAGCAGCAATGCTCGTCTCCGTCTGGAACACAGGTTCAAGTTTATCTTCGTAAAAGGACTGTTTACAAGACTGCAGTACTATCTGGGACACAGGTTCAAGTTTATCTTCGTAAAAGGACTGTTTACAAGACTGCAGTACTATCTTAACGGCTACTGGTGACACGCCATGGCGACATCAGGTGATCCGTATGAGCAGAACCACCATGACAAACATGCAGGTCATTAAAAAGATGAGCAACCACTGGTAGCAGGTTGTCTTGGAGGCCAGCGAGTAGACCTCCGAGGCTCGCGCTGTTGCACGGCCGGTGCTCGCCAGGCTATGCTCCACGGCTCTCTCGGTAGAATCGAGGATCTGCACCAGAAATACAAAGCAAGTGAGCATTCTCAGTAAACATCCAGCAGAAAGGGAACTGAAGTAACTTGATGCAAAGATGAAACAATGCCGAGGCAACAGAAAAGGTTACCTTCTCTGTATCTTGCACGGACTGGTTCATTAAAAGGCTACTCTCCTTCAGCTGGCGTGCTAAGTCAACCATTTCGTCAGTTAGATCTTCTTGCAGCTTCCTGTGCAGTTAGGAGATCCAACACAGTAAGAGGGTAGCCAGTATATTTAGTTGTCATCTTGTATGACCCTAACTTTCCATGCTTTGCTCTTAAACCATCAAAAGAAAGGGGTAGCAAGAAAATATACACTGATTACAGCTTTCAACTTTTCATAGCAGCAAAATAAGTAAAGACCAGTCAAAGAATGGATCAATAAACTGGTTGCTCATGTGGATAAGAAGTCCAAAAGAAACTTGCAAAAAAGGGGGACATACCTATGCTTCTCAATGTGAGCCTGAGCTTCTGCGTCCAATTTAATAGGTGCTCCAGTATCTCTTTCTTTTCTCTCATGACTGCTTGGTCCAACCTCCACCTGAGCGCTATTTAATGCATCCATTGGTTCGCTATTAGTTGTAACTGTAAGAAAAGTCAACATATAAAAGGACCAGATTTCACTTACGCCGATCTCCTCCGCAATCCTGATGATAAGGATATTGGACTCCCAACCTTTTCTCTTTCATAAGAGCTTCTGTCTTGTGCTCTACTCTCATCAACCAAATTTTCATTTTCTGGCTGCATCGAAAAATATAGTAATGGAAGTGCATCTAAAAACTAAATTGTATGAGCAAAAGTGGTACGCACCGTTACATGTAGAGGTATTTAGCATATCGATATAAATATGAATCAACATGATAAACACATACCACTAGAGAAGCAAGTGTGGCAGCTAGTGCTTCAATCTTTTCTGAATACTCACTGAGCTTAGCTTTTGAAACACTGAATCAAGAAGAAAGTCATGAATGAAAATGTTCTGATCATGGGAATGCACGTGTGAAGAGAAAAAGATAACTTGCTTTGCTCCACACAAGACTATCAGCATTAAGCTCGTCGATGAAAAGGCAGGCAGTATACCAGACATTCTCATCGTCAAAATACAGGCCATCAAATGGAAGAAAATCATGAAAATTTGTAGTTTGAACATTCATGTAAGATTTCTTTTGTCAAGCAAGGAGAGTATTTTTACAGATAGAGTATCCAGATTTCCATGAATCCAAAAGAAAAGGAGTATCCAGATTTGTGTGCCTTTATTGAGTGGAGAAGCATGGGCCCTTTTATACTGAAGAAGAATGGTACATCTGGAGGCCAGTCAGTGTACACAGAGAAACTTCAAATATGTAAGCTAAAAGCTATAGCGGCATTCGTCATGAGTTCCTATCAAATTTTGGGCCCATTCCTATAACAACAGTACAGAGAGGTTGAAATGCTCAAACACACGATCAATGAAAGCAAGCTAGCAGCAAACTGTATTCAATGACTAACAACCACTAATCCTTTACCTCAATAGGAAGTACATATAAATGGATGGTGATACTGATACAGATGCATTTGCACGATTTAAGTATTGGTACCTTGGAAGGATACACTAAATTCACAAACTAGGAGCAAGAGTACATTATAATTCAATATTAGACTACAATCTTGATGGTTACGATCTTGTCATATACCGGCTGTATTTTTTTCTATAATTATGGATCCTCAACAAATGCTAGCTGGAACACAAGTTGCAGCTTGCAGGCTGTACCACCATCAACATATTAATTCCCCAATAGCACACAACACTATACCATACCTTGATATTCCTTCTGGTGTAATTTCAGCTCCAAGCTGCTCCAACAGCTCCCTGGCTGTGGTTATGTACTGCAAATGGAGGCTGTCAGTGCCGGTACATGATTGAGCCAAACTGATAAAGATTAAAGTGAGGATATCCATTAGCTACCAACTGTTAAAGTTGAACAAAAACAGAATGAAGCAAGCAAATTCCATCAAAGAAATTTTCTTATACTCATTTTAACAACAAAAGGATCCAGGTGGAAGCTATATCTTTCTTCTCCTCCGTTTAAATTAATTACGGAACATTGTCTGCTCCGATGTTGAACAGAAATTAAGAATGATACAAATCTAAAAAGATTAGAGGAGCTACACTTACATGGACAAGCTTAGCCTGATTCTGCTGGCGGGGGGCCGCCTCAAGCAGCCTTTTCAAGTTCACTTCCACCTTGCTGAACACCATGATTAACTAATACCTGCTGGACTATTTCAAAGGGGGCACACTGTGAAATTACATAAAACACACAGAACAAACAGATTTCTGATTAAATTGTTCCCAATATCAGCAATCAGACTAGTACTACAGGATATTCACACCCGTAATGGTGGCACTAACCCTGCGTTTGGATGTCTGTATTAGAGGCCTCCGTACTGAATTGTTTCAATTCCAATTCAGTGAGGAAACTGTAATGGACTTGGAAAATCTAGTTGAGTAGCAAATGCTTTGTTTGTGGATGGAGCGATGCTGTTTTGAGGCCAATGGACCCATAATTTATAGATGAAATACGAGCCAGGGAAGGGGAAGAAGGGGATCCAAGGAAGGGAAGGAGAAGATGGAAGAGGAGATGGGTTCCGGCAGCCAGAATAGACGGGGAGGCACATGAGGGCCGCTGCAGGCATGGGAGGAGATGGCCTTCCGTGGCCGGAGATGGGCGAGATGGAAGGCCTACGCCGGCCAGAGAGATCCGACTGCCGAGGGAGCTTGAAGGCGGCGGCCGTCCAGGTCAGGGATGGAGGAGGAGGAGGGAAAGGGGCGACTGCCGAGGGGTGAGCCGCCGCCGGAGAGAGGAGGTGGGCCGGGGAGTCGGGATGCATACCTGCGCCGCCGGCCGCCGCCGCCGCCTCCTGAAGCTTTTGGTCGCGCGGGGGACGGAGCCAGGTCTCTCGCGGGGCTTGTGTCTCCAATCGTTTTCTTTTGCGGGAGTTGGGCCACTTCAACCGAAATCGGAGGCAGGAAGGAAGGTCTGTATCAGCAGCAGCAGGAGCCATGCTAACCTTCTCCGTTCTAATTTGATCAGATGTCCCGAAGGGACAGGAAGGTCTGTATCGAGGGAGGGCTGCGCGCGTGAGGGCATCTACAATGCAAAGGTGCTTGTGTGGGCGCTTAGACAATAAAAAGAATTAATTAACGAAATAACAACGGGGTAGGAGTCCATCTCTTCCACGCGCGGGCGCCTATTTGAGCGCTAACGTGATTTTTTTTTTTGGCGAAAGATACGGGTAGCACTCGCTAAACAGGCTCACGCGAAATAAAAAAGGGGGAGGCATCCGGCGCCTTTGCATCGACGCTAGCCAAAATCCCCTGATCGAACGGGATTCGGCCATAACGGCCGGGAAAAGAAGCCTGAAGCGCCGGCGTTGTAGATACCCTGAGAGCGATTTCAGTCTGTACTCGGCGTGAATCGATGAAGTCCGGCAAATAGCTTGGAGACAGGGTGGTGGCCTTGCTGTCGCTATGGTCGAGTAAGAGTCAGACCCAGGAGAAGCCGCAGAAAGAGGACAGAGGAGGCGGCTGGCGACGAGCCCGCCGGTGTGTGATTTTTTTTTAGATGGTGCCGCTGTGTGATCTGGAAGGGTGTCGATGGGGAAAGAGATCCTATTATTCGCAATAGTGGTGCCTAAAGATACAAATCGAGCAGGAGGACATGGCCCGACCATTACGAGTGTTTTTTTCCCGTCCACCTTCTGAACATGGTTTTTTCTGGTGGTTCTTGTGCCTTTTCACTCATTTTTCTAATGTTTTTTCACCTTGTTTTCCATCCAGTTTTACATTTCGCTGATTTTCAGTTTTTTTCTGGTTTCTACATTCTTTTTACTTATGAATATAATTTATTAAAATGTGTTACTTCTTCCCATCCATATTTATACTTTATAATAAATCAGCGACAATTAATATCTTAAATATTATTTTCAGTGCTAGCCGTCGATCGACTATACCTAGCATCGATCGATTGTCTCGTACGCCGTACGCCGTAAGATTGGCCCATGCTTGGCCATTGGATCAAACATTTGATTCGTCCTCCGTCTCAGCTCACACATCTTTCACGCACATTAGTTGCTGAGGAAAAAGGGACTATGTCAATCTCTTCGCGTGCGGCGCACTCGGGTGTAGAAAAAATCTAGATCGTCAAATCGTCGCACCCCATGAAGGATCTCACGTCCCGCTCGGAAGCAGCGCTGCCGCTGGGCTCGTAGTAACTTTGGTCGATGCCGGTCGCAGCAATGGTCAGCATCGCTCGCAGTTGTGCTCATGATCGGTCACAAGAATGGTTGACGCCGCACGTAGCTATGCTCGTGATCAATCATAGATTTGGTCGATGACGGTCACGATAATGGTCAACGCCGCTCGCAGCTGTGTCTGTGAGCGGTCACAATTGTGTCTGAAACTGCTCACATGTTTGGTTGACAAAGCAATGGCCATTGCCACCCGTAGCTTTGGTCAGCATCGGTTGTAGCAAATATTTGACGCCGCCCTTCGTCGCCGCAAAGCTCGTCGCAACACGACCGCCTCGTGGTCCAGCACGGTTGCATCACCTCCGGTCGCGCGCCACAACACGGCCGTCCCCCATAGCTTGTAGCACCGACACCCAAAAGAGTACGCCGTCCATTCCATAAACCCAAAGATACAGCTCACAAAGGTCCTTCACAAATTTGGATTCTCACCATGGTGGGGTGTTGTGCCCCTGGTGAAAACACCTCACCCAAATTCCCGGAATCCCCGGAGTTGAACTGCGGAGCGAGACAGGGGAAGGGAAACGAGATATCGACCGTACCATTGGCCGGAGGGACCGTGGATGTCGGAGGGATCCCGATGGTCACCATTCATGGAGCTATTGCGACACCATGGCCATCGGCCCAAGGAGCGCCCTTTGCGAGAATATCGTTGTCTGATGAGGTGGGCTTGTACGCTTGGGTCTGAAGATCGTTGCACTTGTTGTTGCAACAGATCCACAGATGCCCGTAGATCGATGATCCACGTCTCTGTAAGTGCATCTAGTGCCACCCCTAGTTGGTTTTGGAGTATTGACGACAAACGTGGTTGATGGACTAATGTGTTTGTGAGATTCACAGGAGAACACATGAAGAAGTCCCTATTGATTCGGTTTATTCATCAAAGATGACCCCTAAAAATGTATGAAGACATTGAAGACTTTGGTAGTTCGCGAAGACATTCACGTCGAAGATAATGATGTGTGAAGACATTCGCTTGAAGACAATGGAGTGCGAAGACATAGTTTCTTTCGTAGTTTCATTTTCTTCTTTCTTGAGTCATAGGAACCACCGAACTGTCAAGTGGGGTTCAAGTGAACAAAGTCAGAAAACTGATGTGATGCTCAACCCAAATCCTATGTCTTCGAGTGAAGACAATGAGAGAAAATCTTATCCTGAGTTGGATAAGTCAGCTTTACTTGTAGCCCAAGTCAAGCTGTCGCATGTGTTTTAAATCCGACCGTTGGACACGTGTCGGTTCCTTAATGACCCAGGGTCATTTCGGACATATCATGTCGGATTGCCCCTGGCTATAAATAGCCACCCTCCTCCATCATAAATTGGTGGCTGCTCAGAGTTAGTGCACGGCTTTTGTCGTTTGAGAGCAACCCACCTCCGAAGCCTTTGAGAGAGAATCCTTGCGAGGAAAAAACCCAAAACACCTAGAGCCCAAAGAGTGTTTGGCATCACTGAAGTCTTTCTGTCCGCGTGATCTGAAGACTTATTACACTTGAAGACTGTGATCTTCCAGTCGGTTAGGCGTCGCGTTCTGAGGATCCAAGAGTCATTGTGGATCGCCGGTGAATGAAGTCTGTGAAGGTTTGGAAGTCTACCTTGAAGACTTACCTGAGTGATTGGTCGAGGATTAAGTGACCTTAGCTCAAGGGAAATAAGGTGAAGACGTGGTCTTCTGAGTTCAATCTCAGCCTCCCTAACCAGACGTACAGTTGTCACAGCAACTCAAACTAGTCTACCAAATCCTTGTCTTCATCAAGCAACTGGTTCTATCACTTCACCCCTTTACTTATAGTTTAGCCTCATGAAGTCATTGCTTGCCTGCTCTGGTTGACTTCATTATGTGAAGACATTATCTCTGATTGCATATTTGACTTCATACTGTCTTCCTATTTTGATGTGGTCTACTGATACGTTTCCAACGTATCTATAATTTATGAAGTATTCATGCCATGTTTACAACAAGTTTATATGGTTTTTGTATGATTTGAATGGAACTAACCCAGACTGACGCTGTTTTCAACAGAACTGCCGTGGTGTTGTTTTTGTGCAGAAATAAAAGTTCTCAAAATTGGACGAAACTTTTTGACGATTTTTTTGGAAGAAAAGAAAAATACCAGAGCAAAGAACCACTGGAGGGGGACCCCCTGCTGCCGACAAGGCACCAGGGCGCGCCACCCCCCTGGCGCGCCCTGGTGGGTAGTTGGCCCCTGAGGTCCATCTTCACGTGAAACCGAACCTAAAAAATCCTATATATTCAAAAACCTCCGAAAGTTAACCTCGATCAGAAGTTCCGCCACCGTAAGCCTCTGTAGCCACGACAAACCAATCTAGACCCTGTTTCGGCACCCTGCCGGAGGGGGAAATCATCACCGGAGGCCATCTCCATCATCCCGGCGGCCACCATGATGAGGAGGGAGTAGTCCACCCTCAGGGCTGAGGGTTTGTACTAGTAGCTATGTGTTTAATCTCTCTCTCTTGTGTTCTTGATTTGGCTTGATCTTGATGTATCGCGAGCTTTGTTAATATAGTTGGATCATATGGTGTTTTCCCATCTTTATCTTGTTGTGATGAATTGAGTTTTCTCTTTGAGATTTCATTATTATCGGATTGAATACTTTTATGGATTTGAGAGCACTTGATGTATGTCTTACTATGAATACCCGTGGTGGCAATGGGGTATCATATTGATTCACTTGATATATGTTTTGGCACTCAACTCGCAGATTTCCGAGGTGACATTGGGGTAATCTATGCATACGGGTTGATGCACGTTTTCGTCCTTGTTTCTCCGGTAGAAATCTTGGGGCACTCTTTGAGGTTCTTTGTGTTGGATTGAGTATTATGAATCTGAAATTGTTTGATGCATATCGTATGATCAACTCACGGATGCTCGTGGTGACATTGGAGTATCTAGGTGACATTAGAGTTGGTTGATGTGTATCATATGGTGTTATTTAGTACGGACTCTTGGGTTGTTTGTGACACTTATAGGGATAGCTCGATAGATCGATCGAAAAGGATAACTTTGAGGTGGTTTCGTACCCTACAAACAATTTCGTCTTATGTTCTCCGTTAGATAAGAACTTTGGATTGATTCTTCATCGCACTTTGAGGGATGGTTATATGATCCAATTATATTAGCATTGTTGAGAGATTGCACTAGTGAAAGTACGGACCCTAGGCCTCATTTTCAAGCATTGCAATACCGTTTGTGCTCACTTTTGTTACTTGCTACCTTGTTGTTTTTTATTGTTCCTACTACAAAAATCAATATCTACTATCATTACTACACTTGTATCGCCATCTCTTCGCCGAACTAGTGCACCTATACAATTTACCATTGTATTTGGTGTGTTGGGGACACAAGAGACTCTTTGTTATTTGGTTGCAGGGTTGTTTGAGAGAGACCATCTTCATCCTACACCTCCCACGGATTGATAAACCTTAGGTCATCCACTTGAGGGAAAATTGCTACTGTCCTACAAAAGTCTACGCTTGGAGGCCCAACACGAGTCTACAAGAATAAAGTTGCGTAGTAGACATCAAGCTCTTTTCTGGCGCCGTTGCCGGGGAGGTGAGTGCTTGAAGGTATATCTTTAGATATTGCAATTGAATCTTTTAGTTTCTTGTTTTATCACTAGTTTTGTTCGTAAAAGAAAACTACAAAAAAATGGAATTGAGGTGGCCTCATATTATTCTTCTTTATCATGTCTTTGTTGAAAATGATGGAAAGGAAAATTATGCTCAATTGATAGAAGAAGAATTCAATAAAATGTTTGGCATAAAATCTTTGTATGATGAGCATGATTGCAATGTTGCTATTATGAATTCTTTGAATATCCATGATGTTAATGATATGCAAAGCTACAAGCTTGGGGATTCTATGTTTGATGAAGATGATATTTTTAGTCCCCCAAGTTTTGATGAGAAAATTTATTATGATGAAAGCATGCCTCCAATTTATGATGATTATATTGACGAAAGTGGGTTTGGAAGAGTGTCAACTCTAGGTACTAATGATCCCACTATTTTGGAGGTTGTTGAATCTTATTGTAACAATTATGAAAGTGGATTTGGAGAGGTCATGACTTTATTTAGTGATGAATCCACTATTTTGGAAGAGGTTTCAATTGACTATGATAACAAAGTTGCTATCTATGATGATTATGGTGATGACATGTATGCTATATTGAATAATGATAACCATCAAACTTGTCATCATGATTTTAATTTTCAATCACATGATAGTTATTTTGTTGAATTTGCTCCCGCTACTATTGATGAGAAAAAAATTGCTTATGTGGAGAGTAATAAATTTTCTATGCTTGTGGATCATGAAAAGAATGCTTTATGTGATAGTTATATGGTTGAATTCATTCATGATGCTACTGAAAATTATTATGAGAGAGGAACTTATGCTTTTACATATCTCAATAATACCAAGTTTCCTCTCTATGTGTTGAAAATCTCGAAGTTTTTCTTGTTTTGCCTTCCTATGCTAGTTGATTCTTGTTCCCATAAGTTGTTTGCTCACAAAATCCCTATGCATAGGAAGTGGGTTAGAATTAAATGTGCTAGTCATATGCTTCATGATGCTCCCGTTATGTTTTAATTCTTATCTTTTATATGAGCATCATTGAAATCATCATGCCTAGCTAAAAAGGCATTAAAGAAAA
The DNA here is from genome assembly GCA_011799875.1 of Thinopyrum elongatum. Lineage (NCBI taxonomy): Eukaryota > Viridiplantae > Streptophyta > Magnoliopsida > Poales > Poaceae > Thinopyrum > Thinopyrum elongatum. The sequence continues at coordinate 304,114,454 of CM022303.1, read as the reverse complement.
GCGCTTATTGGGAGACAACCCAACATTTATACCTACTGTTTTTGTGTGTTCACATGATTAGGATACTGTAGCAATCATGTTTTATAGCTTTTGTTTCAATAAAGTGCCAAGTAAAGCCTTTGGGATAGTGTGGATGATAGTTGACTTGATTCTGTGCAAAAACAGAAACTTTTGCACCCAGTAACAGAATTGTTAAAAATCACTGGAGCGTCGAAAAATTCTAAATTTTTACATATCATTGATATACAAATTTCCTACGTTGTCCTAATTTTTCAGAATTTTTGGAGTTACAGAAGTATAGTCATTATTCAAATCTTTACAGACTGTTCTGTTTTTGACAGATTCTGTTTGCAATGCATAGTTTGCTTGTTTTATGGTTTCTATGGCTTATATTGCTCAATATAAATTGTGGAAATTATAGAGTACAATAGGCTTTATGAGGAAACAATTATTAGTCTTGTCTTTGACAGTACCCAAGTGAATGATTTATTTTACTATGCTAACCCATCTCACGAAGTTCCGTTAAGTTCTGTGTGATTGAAGTTTTCAAGTTTTGGGTGAGATATCGATATGAGGAGAATAAGGAGTGACAAGACCCTAAGCTTGGGTATGCCCAAGGCACCCCAAGGTAATATTCAAGGAATATCCAAGCAACTAAGCTTGGGGATGCCCCGGAAGGCATCCCATCTTTCGTCTCCAACATTATCGGTAACCTTACTTGGGGCTATATTTTTATTCGTCACATGATATGTGTTTTGCTTGGACTGTCATTTTATTTTACTAGTATTTGCTTGCTATTATATATAATAATGTTTTGCATCTTTTATTTCAATAAAAATTTCAAGTATTGCCTTTACCATGCTTATTTTGCAAGTCAATATGTTGCTGTTTGAAAACAGAAAGTTTGTTGTTACGTTTTGAATATTTTTGAATAGTCATAACATGATAAAATCTTGAAATTGTTTGCACGGTGAGCTATGACAAAATTTCTACAGTGTGGTAATTTTTCAGATTTTTTGGAGTTAGGGAAGTATGAGTATAATTGCACTCTTTACAGACTGTCATGTTTAGACAGATTGCTGTTATGTTTGCATTGTTTGCATATGTTTGCTTATTTAATGATTCTATTTGAGGATAGGAGTATTAAATATGCAGAGGCATTTAGTATGCAATTTTAAATTATAATTTTAGTGATTTGCTATAGTAGAGAATGATAAGGTTTTGCATTGATTTATACTAACTTATCTCATGAGTTCTTGTTGAGTTTTGTGTGGATGAAGTTTTTGAGATTTAGGGAAACCGTGATATAAAAGGAATTAAGGAGACACAAAAGCTCAAGCTTGGGGATGCCTAAGGCATCCCAAGATAATATTCCAAAAAGTCTCAAGCATCTAAGCTTGGGGATGCCCCGGTAGGCATCCCACCTTTCTTCATCAACAATTATCGGTTAGTGTCGGTTGAACCTAAGTTTTTTCTTCTTCGCATGAGATGTGCTATTCTTGGAATACCATTTTATTTTGTTTTGCTTGTTGTTTTAATAAAATACTTAGATCTGAAAGTTTTTAAATCAGAGAGAGTCCTCAAATAGCTACCCATTTACTTAACTACTCGCTTGATCTTCACTTATATGTTTCTGGAGTAGTTTATCGAACACTCTCATGCTTCACTTATATTATTTTGAGAGTTTATAATTATGATGAAAATTTGCACAATCTATGAAATTGGTCCTAATATGATGAATATCCAAGAAGGATATAATAAAAACTTTCATGTAGATCATTGGATATGATAAGTTTGATTCCTTGCAATAGTTTTGCGATATGGAGATAATAATATGTGAGTCATGTTGGTGAGTAATTGTGCTTTAGTAGGAATATTGGTGTTAAGGTTTGTGATTCCCTATGCAAGCACAAAATTCAATAGTTATGCAATGAAGTTATATCCTACTTGAGGTGCATTGTTCGGTGTTAGTTATGTTTAATGCTCGTTTATGATCGTTTTCGTTTCTTGGTTGGTCGCTTCTCAATCTATTTTTCTAGCCTCCATTTGTACTAAGCGGAAATACTGCTTGTGCATCCAAACTCCTTAAACCTAGTTATGCTAGATGAGTCCACCATACCTACCTATATGCGGTATTTCCATGTCGTTCCAAGTAAATTTGTATGTGCCAACTCTAATTTTCAAAATGAATTTCCTTTTTGTGTGCCCGTACCGCTCATGAAGCAGCAGGGGGTGGCCAATATTTTCCATGCTAGATGTGTTATTCTCAAGATGAGTGTTTATTCACTTGTCATTGCACGAGAGTGTGGCAGATAATAGGGATCCCAGTCCCGAAATGAAAAGAAATTTTATTTATGTTGTCAATAATAAATTCCTTGGAAAGTGTTGGTATGGAAGGCACCCGTGGATACTGCTAGCCATTGATTGTGAAAGAATGGTGGAAAAAGGAATAAACTTTATTTTATGTTTGGGAACCGCCTATGATGTATCTAGCATGGAAAGTATTGGGAATTCTCGATCGTTTCGTTGACAGGAAAAGCATGCCTCTCAAAACAATTTTATCTCTCAATTTAAGCTTTGAGCTCTAGCACCTCTACAAATCTCTGCTTCCCTCTGCGAAGGGCCTATCTATTTACTTTATGCAATTTTTATTTTTATTGAGTCTCCATCTTCTCTTATAAAGCACCAACTAGGGAACACTATTGTCGTACTTGTGCATTGGTGTAAGTGCATCTAGTGCCCCTTAGTGATTTTGGTGTATTGAAGACTTATAGGTTAAGGGACTAATGCGTGTGTGAGTGTACACAGGTCTATAAGTCTATGAGGAGTTTGTTATTTACGATGAATGTCGACCCCTAAAAATGAATGTCTTCAACTGAAGACTTTGAAAGTGAAGAAATTGGTGTGACCCTGAAGACTTGATATTCATGTGAGGATTATGAAGCGTGAAGACTTTTGTTTTTGTAGTTTCATTTTCTTCTTCTTGAGTCATAGGAAACACCGTACTGTTAAAGGGGGTCGAGGTAAAACTAAGGAAAAGTTTCCAAGTGATGCTCAACTCAAAATCCTACACCTACCCAATCCTTTCGAGTGAAGCCATTGAAAATCTCATACAGTTTAGTTAAGTTCTTCAGTGAAAGAGACGAAGTTCTTCTGTTCTCTGAGGAATTTGTCCTGACTGAGGAGTTAGGAATTCGCCAGTGCGGATTGCCTACAAGTGAGGAACATGATAGCCCTGAGGAATTTGATACTCAAATATCCGACCGTTGCTGTGCTGCGCGCCAGCTGTCCAAATATCCTACCCACCTAACGGTCATATCATTGAAGGGCATTTATGTCTTATCATGTCGGGCTGCTCCCTAGGCTATAAATAGCCGCCCCCTACAACCACTAGCTGGTTGGCTGCTCCAAGAGATAGATTGACACTTGTCATTTAGAGCATCCCATCCTCCGAGGACTTTGAGCGAAAATCATCAAGTGAGGAAAAACCCAAAAACCCAAACACCTACAAACCCAAAGTGATTGAGCATCACTGAAGAGATTGTTCCTGTGTGGAACCGACGCTTGTTACCTTTGAGGACTGTGCATCCTCCAGACGGTTAGGCGTCATGGTCTAGAGCATCCAAGAGGAAATTGTGGATTGCCGAGTGACCGAGTATGTGAAGGTTTGGAAGTCACCTGAAGACTTACCACGAGTGATTGGGCGAGGTCTGTGTGACCTTAGCTCAAGGAGAATACGGTGAGGACTGTGTGTCCGGGACTGTGTGTCCTCAGGTTTAAATACCTAGCCGCTCTAACCAGACGTACAACTGTCACAGCAGTTGGAACTGGTCTACCAAATCATTGTCTTCTCCGAGCTACTGGTTCTATTTCCTCAACCCTTTCATTTCCTCGCATACTTGCTATGTATTTGATCATTACTGTTTGAAGACTTTGACTGAAGACTTTCTCAATTTCCTCAGTTCAATTTCTTCAGTCAGTTTGTCTTCAGCCTGCTTATCCTGTGTTTACGCTCCTTGTACTCTGCGCTTGTTTTCATTTCATCATGATGACTATGCTACTGCTCTGTTATGTTTGCATCTGAGTACTTATTCCGCTGCTAAGTAGTTCGTCGCTTAGGAATTTTCTCACCTTGAAATTCCTCAGTGAAGAATTTGTAAAAATCGCCTATTCACCCCCCCCCCCCTCTAGTCGATATAACGCACTTTCAATTGGGTATAGTTAATATTCGAGTGTGTTTCATGAATGGATCAATGATTGAGCATAATGGGCTAGGGATAGCTTTCTTTAGTTATGATATTTTGAAAGACATGGTTGCTTGTTGATATGCTTGAGTATTGATGTCTTCATGTCAAATTATAGACTATTGCTTTGAATCATTCAAGTCCAAATGTCCATGCTATAAAAGAAAGAGTATGATGAATATGATAGGTAGCATTCCACAACAAAAATTCCGTTTTCAATTGCTACTTTATCATGATAAGTTTTATGAGAAAGATTTGCTGTTATGATGCTAGGAAAAGTGATTGAAGTTATCATTGATCAAACTTATGCACTATGCTAGCATTCACACTTCATAAATTATTTCTTTTATCATTTACCTACTCGAGGACGAGTAGGAATTAAGCTTGGGTATGCTGATACATCTCCAATGTATCTATAATTTATGAAGTATTCATGTCATGTTTACAACAATTTTATATGGTTTTGGTATAATTTGAATGGAACTAACCTGGACTGACGCTATTTTCAGCAGAACTACCATGGTGTTGTTTTTGTGCAGAAATAGAAGTTCTCGGAATTGGATGAAACTTTTTGATGATTTTTTGGAAGAAAAGAAAAGTACCGAATCACTGGAGGGGGGCCCCCTGCTGCCCACAAGGCACCAGGGCGCGCCACCCCCTGGCACGCTCTGGTGGGTAGTGGGCCCCCTGAGGCCCATCTTCATGTGAAACCGACGCTGAAAAATCCTATATATTCAGAAACCCCCGAAAGTTAACCTAGATCAGAAGTTCCGCCGCCGCAAGCCTCTATAGCCACGAAAAACGAATCTAGACCCTGTTTCGGCACCCTGCCGGAGGGGGAAATCATCACCGGAGGCCATCTCCATCATCCCGGCGGCCACCATGATGAGGAGGGAGTAGTCCACCCTCAGGGCTGAGGGTTTGTACTAGTAGCTATGTGTTTAATCTCTCTCTTGTGTTGTTGATTTGGCTTGATCTTGATGTATCGTGAGCTTTGTTAATATAGTTGGATCATATGGTGTTTTCCCATCTTTATCTTGTTGTGATGAATTGAGTTTTCTCTTTGAGATTTCGTTATTATCGGATTGAATACTTTTATGGATTTGAGAGCACTTGATGTATGTCTTACTATGAATACCCGTGGTGGCAATGGGGTATCATATTGATTCACTTGATATATGTTTTGGCACTCAACTCGCGGATTTCCGAGGTGACATTGGGGTAATCTATGCATACGGGTTGATGCACGTTTTCGTCCTTGTTTCTCCGGTAGAAATCTTGGGGCACTCTTTGAGGTTCTTTGTGTTGGATTGAGTATTATGAATCTGAAATTGTTTGATGCATATCGTATGATCAACTCACGGATGCTCGTGGTGACATTGGAGTATCTAGGTGACATTAGAGTTGGTTGATGTGTATCATATGGTGTTATTTAGTACGGACTCTTGGGTTGTTTGTGACACTTATAGGGATAGCTCAATAGATCGATCGAAAAGGATAACTTTGAGGTGGTTTCGTACCCTACAAACAATTTCGTCTTATGTTCTCCGTTAGATAAGAACTTTGGATTGATTCTTCATCGCACTTTGAGGGATGGTTATATGATCCAATTATATTAGCATTGTTGAGAGATTGCACTAGTGAAAGTACGGACCCTAGGCCTCATTTTCAAGCATTGCAATACCGTTTGTGCTCACTTTTGTTACTTGCTACCTTGTTGTTTTTTATTGTTCCTACTACAAAAATCAATATCTACTATCATTACTACACTTGTATCACCATCTCTTCGCCGAACTAGTGCACCTATACAATTTACCATTGTATTTGGTGTGTTGGGGACACAAGAGACTCTTTGTTATTTGGTTGCAGGGTTGTTTGAGAGAGACCATCTTCATCCTACACCTCCCACGGATTGATAAACCTTAGGTCATCCACTTGAGGGGAAATTTCTACTGTCCTACAAAACTCTGCACTTGGAGGCCCAGCACAAGTCTACATCTACCTAGCTGCTATTTGTCTTCGTGCTTACTCTGTACTGTTTCCTTGACTATGGCATGGCTAGTGTAGTTTATCTTCCGCTGCATACTGTGTAGGTATTATTCGGTTGTGTGTCTTCGAAGACATTGCATGTCTTGAAGACTTTCATAAAAATCGCCTATTCACCCCCCTCTAGTCGATAACTAGCACTTTCAACTGGTATCAGAGCAAGGTGCTCCCTTGTTCTGTGTGATTCGGTTTAACCACCTAGAGTTTTAGCTATGTCGACTGCAGGGATAATCAAGGTCTCCGCTGCGTGCCCCGTCTTCGATGGCACCGATTACCCCTACTGGAAGAATAAGATGCGAATGCATCTTGAAGCCATTGACAACGACATCTGGTATTTTGTCAAGACTGGCGTTCCCAAAGTCGGTGAAGGTGTCACCGCTGTTGATGTCAAGAGGTTCGTGCAACTGGACTCAACTGCCAAGAATATCATATGTGGTCATCTAACCAAAGGGCAGTATGTCCATCTAAGTGCCTTGGAGTCTACGAAGCTAGTCTGGAACTGGCTGTCCAAGGTCAACGAAGGCGTCTCTACTCAGAGAGACTCAAGAATCGATGTGCTCCACAATCTCTTCAACCGCTTCAAGAGGCTTGACAACGAGAATGTCCAACTCACCTTTGACCGTCTTACTAATATCACCAATGAGTTTCGTGCTCTTGGCACCACTGAGATCACTAAGGATGAAGTCGTGAAGAAGCTATTGAGATCACTTGATAGCTCATTTGACACCCTATCACTGATGATCCAAGAATGCCCTGACTTCAAGGATCTTGACCCATCTGATATACTTGAGAGGCTCAACACACATGAGTTCCAGCTACCTGAGAAGAGAGATATCTATGGTCCAAACTACGGTTGATCCCGTGCTTTGAAGGCAAAGGTTGTTTCCTCTTCTGAAGACTCTGACTGCAGTTCTGATGATCCTGAAGACTTAGGCAAAGAGCTAGCAATGCTTGTGAGAAAATTCCAAAAGTTCTCCAAGAAGAATCGCTTTGGAAAGTCTTGAAAATCCAGCTCCAAGAATGCCGAGGCTTCCACTCGTGACTATAAGAAGAGAACCTGCCACAAATGCAAGATGACAGGTCACTACATATCTGAATGTCCTCAATGGAAAAAGGAAGTCAAGAAAAAGAAGAAGAGCAAGGAATATGACTCTGACGATAAGAAGAAGAAGAAGAAATCTTCAAAGTCTTCATCTCACAAGAAGAGATCATCTGGCAAGGCTCGTGCTTTCATCGGCACGGAAATGGATTCAGAGGAGGAGTCTGCTTCTAAGGAGGCGGAGGTGAAGTCGGAAGAAGAGTCTGATTCAGGCGTGGCAAGCCTGGCTCTAGCTTGGGCATTCATCACCAAGTCCATCTTCAACACTGAAGACAATGGTCACGTCACCGACGCTGAAGCCAATGAGGACGACAACTCTGCTCCTACCTACTGCTTCATGGCAAGAGGTGCCAAGGTAAACTCATGTGATGCTTACTTTCAGACCTCAAGTGAAGATGACTCTGAATGTGAATTCAAACCCAGCTATAAAACACTTGCTAAAATTGCAACTGAGCAACAAACTGCTATGGAAAAGATTCAAAAATTGTTAGACAAAAGCGATGACCTGTTGGACGAGGAAATGAATCGAACTCAGTCCTTAATCAAAGACATAAAAAATCTTCGAGTTAAGTATGAGTATCTTGCAAGTCGTCATGAAACCCTCTCAACTGATCATGAGAAGCTTTCCTATGATTATCTTCAAAGGAAGCAAGATCTAGAAAAACTAAGAGCGTCTCATGATGATCTTCAAAAGGAAAACGATTCACTACTCGCGCAACAGATTAGTTCCACTCAGGAAGAGTTTGTGCTACCTTGCTTAAAATGTCTTGAGCGTGATAATGCTATCTCTACTGCTGAATGTTCAAATGCTTCTGAAGTTGCAATATCTTTAATTACTAATGTGGTGACTAACCCCTCTTCTGAGGATACCACTACTATTTCTGATGAGAATGCCAGGTTGAAGACATTGCTTGAAACAGGCATGCACAAAAGTCTCAAAGGGCATCAGACTCTATGTGATGTCCTCAAGAAGTAGATTCTGAACTGAAACCCTAGAAAAGAGGGTGTTGGTTTCAAGAGGAACATGAATGTTGATGGGTCTTACTGGAAGCATGAGCAGTATCCCAAAACCACATGGGTTGCTGCAAAGGTCCCTTCAGTGGATCCATCCACCTTATCTGGTTTCACTTGTGGTAATCCTATCATCATTGATGAGTCCTTTGACTCAAACTATAAACTGTTCAAAAACCAGAACGGTGAAGTGTTTGCCAGGTTTATTGGAACTAACTCCAGGAATGGGTCTCCTATGAAGAAGATCTGGGTTCCTAAAAGTCGTCTTAAGAAGCTTCCCTTGAATGTCATCATGACACCACCAGGGAAGAAGACAAATCCCAGACCAAAGGCTTCATATGGCCCAATGGCCTCATACAGACCAAGGACCTCATATGGTCACCCTAATGCCAATGTTTTGTAGGGAAAATATCATCAGGCTCATGAATGTGAGCATGCATCTTTGAACTGTTATGTCCACAAATCGAAGAACTTTTTTGCTTATTCATTTGAGTACCATTCACCTCCTGCAAAACTATTTGCTAGGGCTTCAAAGCCAAAATTCTCAGATGCTGCCCTTAGACTCATTGCTTCTAAGCCACCACTTCAGATATGGGTGGTCAAGAAGAATTAACTTCTCTTGCAGGGTCGGGTCTCCAGCCGAAAATCATTGACTTCTGAAGACAATGCTGGAGACCTGAAAAATCTTGTTGGGCGCAAGATAAAATGTCAAAATGGTCTTACCATTTATTTTACCCATGGTTTTCTTGATGATCGTCCTTCCATATCCTCAACTATGCTTACCTATGATGAACGTCTCTATCGATACATGTTTGTTCTCCACAATACTCTTGGTGAAGCCTATCCCACTAACTGCACTGTAGGGTACAACTCCGAAAGCTACTGAATGGATCATGGATAGTGGATGCACTAACTACATGACTGGTGATCGAAGTCTTCTCATGGATTCTACTCTTCGTCCATCTACAAAAAGCCATATCACATTTGCTGACACTGGTAAAAGCAAGGTATCAGGTCTAGGTAGGGTTGCTATCTCAAAGGATGAACACATGGATAAAGTGATGCTCGTTGAATCCCTTGGATACAATCTAATGTCTGACTCAATGCTTTGTGATCTTGACATGATTGTGATATTTGGAAAATATCGATGTCTTGTACTAATGGCTTCTAACAAATCTAAAGTCTTCGAAGGTTACCGAAGAGGTGATCTGTATATGGTAGATTTCTCCGCAGGACCATAGCTTGCCGTATGTCTTCTAGCAAAAGCTTCAGAGTGTTAGCTTTGGCATCGAAGGCTAGGACATGCGGGATGAGGAACCTGCACACTCTTGTGAAGAAGAAGCACATCATTTGCTTCGAGGGCGTCAAGTTCAAGAAGGACCATCTGTGTGGAGCCTGTGAAGCTGGGAAGATGACTAGGGCGAAACATCCCTCGAAGACAATCATGACGACCTCTCGTCCCTTTGAGCTGCTACATATGGAATTATTTGGCCCTACTCACTACTCTACCCTTACTACCATTGCGCATCTTTATGGCTTCGTAATTGTTGATGATTACTCTAGATATACTTGGGTGCACATAATTCTTTATAAGACTGACGTGCAGGATGTCTTCAGATGATTTGTCAATCGCGCTATGACTAACTATGGCATCAAGATCAAGCACATCAGGAGTGACAATAGCACTGAATTCAAAAACATAGGCCTCGACACTTATCTTGACACGCAGGGCATTACCCATGAGCTATTCGCTCCATACACTCCTGAGCAGAATGGCGTCGTGGAGCACAAGAATAGGACTCTTATTGAGATGGCTCGTACAATGCTTGATGAGTACAAGACTCCACGAAAGTTCTGGCTTGAAGCCATTGATACTGCATGCCACATCATCAATAGAGTATATCTTCATAAATTCTTCAAGAAGACATCTTATGAACTACTCATTGGTAAGAAACCAAACATCAGTTATTTCAAATTCTTCGGTGCTAGGTGCTGGATCAAAGATCCACATCACACTTCCAAATTTGCACCGAAAGCACATGAAGGTTCTATGCTTGGTTACGGAAAGGATTCGCACACCTACAGAGTCTTCAACCTCTTTCACTATAAAGTGGTTGAAATTGTAGATGTGCGATTCGATGAGACTAACGGCTCGCAAAGAGAGCACCTGCCAAATGTGCTAGATGAAGCTTCTCCTAGTGAATCTATCAAGCTAATGGGTATTGGAGAAATCATACCCACCGAGGAACACGTAGAAGAGGAAGTTGTCATTCCCGCTCCTACGCAGCGTGAAGACAATGCTGAGCCTGGAGGCAATGCTGAAGATGAAGACAATGATCAGCAACAGCAAAGTCTTCACCCTGTTCATCCTCGTGTTGCTAATGAAGTTCAAATGAAAAAGGGTTTCCCCCCACTTTATATATAAAGCACCATCACCACAACATCGAGCAAGAAGATACAAATGCACGCCACAACCGCACTCAACGCACACACCCAAGGCGAGATACAAAGGTGTCGAGCACCGAAAACACCACCCCAACGACGACTAAGCATCCTAATGATAAGCTAAAGACCACCATGAAGATGAGCAATCCACCGAGTGGTGATGAGATGGACAAAGCCGGAGCGAGGGCTCCAAGACGATGCCTTTAGGAAGGAAATGACCGTAGGAAGCCGTCACCGTCTGATCCCGAAGATTAGGTTTTCACCCGGAGTGACACGAAGGTAGTGGGAGCACCACGACGGAGCCCACAAGAAGGAGAACGACATCCGCGGATGCCGCCTCCATCGGCCAGTACCGGGACTGGGTGAGTGGTGTACCCCGGTGCTCCTACCCCTCTGTCGCAACCTCGCTCCGCCAACCACCCGCAACCTCGCTAATGAAGTTCAGATTGAGAAGATAATTGATAGCATCAATGCACCTGGTCTGCTTACTCGATCAAGAGCTACGCAACTAGCAAACTTCTGTGGACAATTTGCATTCATCTCCATATCCGAACCCAAAAAGGTTGATGAAGCTTTCATGGAACCAGAATGGATTCAAGCTATGCAAGAGGATCTTCAACAATTTGAGCTCAATAATGTCTAGGAGCTAGTTAAGCATCCTAATCCTTGCAAGCACAACATCATTGGCGCCGAATGGATCTACCGCAATAAGCAAGATGAACATGGTCAAGTAGTCAGAAACAAGGCTCGTCTCATTGCTCAAGGTTACACACAAGTAGAGGGAATTGACTTCGATGAAACCTTTGCTCCTATGGATAGACTTGAAGCCATTCGCATACTACTAGCCTATGCTAATCACAATAATATCCTTCTGTATCAAATGGATGTGAAGAGCGCCTTCCTCAACGGCAAAATTGAAGAAGAAGTCTATGTAGCTCAACCACCTAGTTTTGAAGATCCCAAGCATCCTGACATGGTCTACAAGCTCAACAAGGCACTGTATGGCCTCAAACAAGCACCTCGAGCTTGGTATGACACACTCAAAGAATTCCTGAAAAGCAAAGGCTTCAAACCTGGTTCTCTAGATCCCACTCTCTTCACGAAGACATATGATGGAGAACTGTTTGTATGCCAAATCTATGTGGATGACATTATCTTTGGCAGCACTGACAAGAGATACAGTGATGAATTCAGTCCTATGATGCAAGAGCAATATCAGATGTCCATGATGGGGGAGCTGAAATTCTTGCTTGGTCTTTAAATCCGTCAACAAAGCAATTGCATCTTCATTTCTCAAGAAAAATATCATAAAGATTGTCCGAAGAAGTTTGGAATGCAAGATTGCAAGGGCTACAAGACGCCAATGCCTACCAATGGTCAACTGGGCTCCGACGACAATGGTAAAGAATTCGATCAAAAGGTATACCGCTCCATGATTGGGTCTTTATTGTACTTATGTGCATCTAGGCCAGATATAATGCTTAGCGTTTGCATGTGTGCGCGATTCCAAGCGGCACCAAAGGAGTCGCATCACCTCACAGTGAAGCGAATACTTCTATATTTGGCTCACACCCCAACTCTAGGATTATGGTATCCAAAGGGCTCAGAGTTTGATCAAGTTGGATTCTCATATGCTGATTATGCGGGTGACAAGGTGGATCGCAAGTCTACATCAGGCACATGCCACTTTCTTGGTCGATCACTTGTGTGTTGGTATTCAAAGAAGCAAAACTGTGTGTCACTATCTACTGCTGAAGCTGAATACATTATTGTTGGATCGTGTTGCGCTCAGCTTCTCTGGATGAAGCAAACTCTCAAGGACTATGACATCAACAAGAAGATGGTACCCCTCTACTGCGATAACGAAAGCGCCATCAAGATTGCTCACAATCTAGTTCAGCACTCGAAGACAAAGCACATTCAGATCCGTCATCATTTTCTCAGAGATCATGTGTTGAAGGAAGACATTGATATCATTCATGTCAACACTGAAGAGCAATTGGCAGATATATTCACAAAGCCTTTGGATGAGAAGAGATTTTGCAAGCTGCGGTGTGAGCTAAATATCTTAGAATCCTCGAATGTCCAATGAATGGACACACATCCTAACGCTTATGCATATTGATGACTTAGGTGCGCAACACACGAAGTAACATATATCTTCAATTCATGAAGATATACACTCTAAGTGTGAAGACATTAATGCGGAAATTGACTTCGGAGCGCCACGATAATTGTGCGCCCTGTCTGGGTCTAATACTTCCTATACTGTGGGTAACGCCACCACCAATCTTTCTTGAAGATTTTCATTTGGCATCACATACACTGCATTATCTTCATAATTTGTTGTCTTCAACCTTGGAGTTATCTTCATGATTTATCTTCATTTTTATTTGGATCTCATTGCCTATCAATATATATATATATATGTTCTATCCTCAACAGCATTCACTTATAGCTATGTCTTCAAGTTGCCTTTTCTGCACTAAGTGAATGTGATCGGACCCTTACCTCATCTGCGCTTATCTCTCCCACTCTCTCTAAATCTTCATATGCATTCTCTTGACACAAGTCAATTGTCTTCAATGTGTCCTTGTCAGTCAAAGATTTTGAGACAAACATTTAAAATGTTTTATTATCCTTATCCTGTTTGCCGGAATCCGGAGAAGCCGGAATGACCGCCCGCCAAACCAGCTATGCGGTGGGGTTGTGGCACAGTTGTTTAAACTACGCATGCATGCCACGCGTCCTGCAAATACGTACCACCAGGGGCAGCGCAGTAAATTCATGGCTCAACTTCCCTCCTTATAAGTACAACACTCCAGTGCTATTAATTCCTCTACTCCCATCGCTGACTCGCTCGCAACGCTAGCACTGTCGCTAGCCTTCATCGTTGTCGGAGAAGAAGTGCTTCGCTGCCGCGACCTCTCCGTCGTTGTACTCACGCCGGCCGCGGTCATCTTCGCCGCGTCGTCACCGTAGCTGTCTTCTGCCGCCAAGTTAGGGCGCGGGAGATCAAACTGCTCGGCGTCCTCTCCAAAATCGTCTTGCGGTTCTTTCTGTGTTCTTGAGCGGTAAATAAACTCTCTTTTTTACCGTCCGTCTGATCCATTAAACTTTCTATATCTACAGAAAGTTGTTTTAGCCACTTCCCTCTGGATCTTCCTTCTTTTGCATCTCATGATTTGCAAGTACCTTCACTTATGCTTCACAACTAGTGTGATTCCTCACTTGTACTTATTCAAGGATTCATAGAAATCTGGAACCAACTTACACTACAAAAAAACACTTCCGTGATGATACGTGTTTGTCACAATAGGTCACATTTTCTTTCATGCATGTACATCCATGACGATTTTATGACAGAATCAAGATAGTCATACATGTGCTGTTGTAGAAGTGTTCCATGACAATACCAAAATTATCATCATGGAAGTGTCCACTTCCATGACGATAAATGGCGCATCATGGAAGTGCTTTCGTCAAGGGTAACTGACACGTGGCATCCACCGTAACGGGTTGCCGTTAAGCTATCAGGTTCCGGTTTGGATCCGATAACCCGTTAACAGCCCGGACCAATGGGGATTTTCCACATGTAAAATTCTCAATGACCAGAGGAACCACGTGTCGGCTCACTGTTGGGATAGATGGCATCCACTCATTGGATGGGAGGCGCCTATGATTCGTCAACACGTGGCACGGCCGAACAAAGGCCCATTCAGGTGAAAAGGCCGGCCTGTTTGACTTGTTCAAAAGGTAGCGGGCCGGCCCACGGAAAGCCTGTTAACGGCCTGTTCGCATATAGCCCATTTACAGCCCACTAACTCACGGCCCGTTATGGCCTATCCGAATTAGGCCAGTAGCGTCATCTGGGCCGTCCAATATGATTCCACCCTGTTGTAACTTCGGGCCCATGTAAGGCCCATGACGTCTTTCAGCCCATACGAGGCCCTTTGTAACTCTAGGCCCATTAAAGGCCCGTGGTGAAACTGGCCCATTATGAACAGTGTATCGCTTTATACCCATCAACGGCCCATTATTCCTTTTGGCCGTTTCCAGCCCGTGTTAACTTTCAGCCTTCTAAGGGCCCATTTATTTTTGGGCTCATTTCCAGCATTCGGTTACTTACGGTCCGTTACTGGCCTGTTCCTCTTGTGGGCCAAATTCAGCCCGTGGTTACAGTCAGCCCGTTTGTGGCCCGTTAACCCTTTGGGCTGTTTTCATAGCGTCATCAAATACGGCCCATTAATGACCCATGATGCCTGTCGGTAGAATTAAGCCGGTTATACATTTCGGCCTATTAACGGCCCGTTATGGTCGGGCCATAAACAGACGATTTCCACTCTAGCCCGTTTACGGCCCATTTTGCGGACCGTTATTGGTCCACGAATAGAACGGCCCATGTTTGGCCGATCGATCATACAGCCCGTAGAAGGCCCATGGATCCTACGGCCCGTAGAAGGCCCATGGATCCTACGGCCCGTATATTATTGCCCATGGTTATTGTGGCCTAGTTATAAAAATAGGTTATTGTGGCCACTAGAAAAACGCGGAAAAAGAACTGCAGTGACTACAAGCAAACAACTAGACAATAAGGAAATAAATAAGCAAGCAACTAACGCTAGGCTATTACGGCTATTACACATATTACATCCACTGGGCATCAAAGTTCGCAACCAGTGCAAATATAGGGAACAATGCAGCATATTACATACACTGGCCATCTAAATTGGCCACCAGTGCAAATAAACGCGGCAGCAAAACAAGTCCATAACTGAAACAACTTCAGAAGAGCTCAAGAAACGTTATCCTGGGTATCCACCATGCTAGCAATAAGCTTAGCAAGCTTATTAGCTTTCTCCTGTTTGGCGCTAAAATCCTCCAACGCTTGCTGTTGCACCAGAAAGTATGCATCTGAATTCTCCAGGGACTTCTGCAGTCCTTCGGCTTCTTGTCATAGCACAGCTGATCGATGTCTTTTAGCTTGTAGTTGAGACTTAAGAAACCGAACTAATTCAGACAGTGAGTTCGAATAGCTTGTGCCAGCGGTAGTGGCCAGTAACTCGAACACTACACCAAGACAGGACTTTGGGGTTGTCTCACTGTCTTCAAGATAGTTTTCCTTAGCTGTTTTATTAGCTTTGTTGGAGACCAACAAGGATGTCTCACTATCCTGAACCTTATCTGCATTACTTCCTTTACCATTGCTTAATAAGGTACTCTTCCCCAATATTCTGTCAGCATTCTAAAAGAAGAAACAGGCAGACACATAACAGATTTAGCATGTAGTATATGAAACTCATTTCGGTGAACCAGTTCAGTAGTAAGGTGGACATGATTAAACTACCAGTTCTTCTATTGCCAGGTAGTACATAATAAAAGCATCAAACAAACATATATCTATGTCCTATGGTCACTGCATTGTCTTGCCAAATCAAAATAGAGACACGGTTCAAATCATATCAGTTCAAGACAAAGCAGCATTGAAAGAATACAAAGCGTGGGAAACTACACGGCACAACAAGATTTCAGATGGGTACCATGGGTCGACATGTAGAACAACAATATTGGCGCTGTTGTGATGCTAGTAATGTGCATGATATGAGAAGTAAACTGTATACACAATTGAATTTGAAATCAACAGAGCTATTTAAAAGAGCAAACCTGTTAAAGAAGCATGCTTAAACATACCTGTTGTGCCATTGGAGTTTCGATTGGATCCTTCAATTTAAAAATAAGTTTGTATGAGTAAATACAGTGATACAAGAGCAAAGCAGTATGCACGATAGCAATGGAATCTTAAATGAGAACAGTTGTTCTTCAGGTTTAAGCACTTGTTCTACACGAATAGAGTATAGTAAGACGCAGGCATATAGTACTTAAAAATAAAAAATGAGCTCATAGACCTTACCACATTCTTTGTTCGGGACCAGTACAGAACAAGGCGTTCCCAGTCATCGTCCCGTAAATGTGTCTCAGGAGAACGTAAGGGAATTTGATGAGTTTCTTTGCCAGTGAAGTACGTTTTCTTCAGGTAATTCCAATACTGCCACCAAGCATTCTTGAAGATAGCAGAGGTATTAGCACAGGTTACCTCATCCTGAGTTTCCAAATCGGTCCTTCTCTGTAGAGAAAAATGGGAACATTTCCTTTATTATAACCAGCATGGAGGTAGAATGTATGGGACAAAGCAAAGTAATTGCCATGAAAACATTACTTACACATAACTCCTGGACGAACACCTGCAACTGGCATTTTCCTTCATCTTCAGTATAATATTTCCATGATGGGAAGATACGCACATAGGATTTAACAACATCAAATGCGATAGATGCTAAACTACGAATGGCCGGTTGTGCTTCGTCCATAGGAATAGGTGTACTAACTGGTGGAGTTGGGGTTCGCCGTGGTAGTACTGGCGCTTTGGGCACTGGAGCTGCCTTACTAACTGCTCTTGTTTGGGAGCTCTGTGGTGGAGATGGTGATGTGTCAACTGGAACTGGGTTACTATCTGCTGGGGTTGGGGTTAGATTGGGTGAAGCTGGTTCTCTGTCCATCGCAGTAGGGGTACAATCTGCGAGAGTCTGGGTTATGTGTGGTAGGGCTGGTTCTCGTGCATGTACAACCGGGGTGCTATCTCCACCAAGAGGTAGCACTGTTTATTTGAAGACCGTGTTTTTACTCCTCTAGATACTGCCATCACCCGCTCCAATTCAAATGGCTGATAAACAAGAAACGTAGTTGAATGTATAGACCTTGTATGAGAGACAGATGCAATAAATAGTGTGGAAAATAGAGGGCATGAAATAGTTCACATGTATATTGTTTAACTAAAAAGGATAGCATGACATAATTTCACATATATGATGTCTATCTAAACTGGATAGCATAGCATGACATAATTCAAAGATATGATGACTAACTAAACAAGATGGCATGAGATAATTATATGATGTCTTTAGTAAACAGGTTCGCATGACATAATTCACATACATGTTATGTAAGTAATCAGGATCACATGATTTAATTCACATATGTGATTTATATACTAAGCAGAGGGCATTCGCATATATGATGTCTGAACTAAGAACATGGTGTTGAATATTGTGTATATGATGTCTAAACTATGCAATGCAAGACACCATATGCATGATATGAGCAGTATAACCGTGCCAAGTTAGAGCATACACCTCGGTGGGGGAATAGGACTAGTCATCTGTCTCTGAATCCATCTCTGAGGAGCTATCGGGACCCAGCAAGAGATCTGCTTCGATAGGTAGCACTGTCTGCTCTGAAGACCTTGTTTTCACTCTAGATTTTTCCAGCACCCACTCAAATGGCTGATTCACAGGAAGAGTAGTTGAATGTACAAACATTGTCGACAAATGGAAATGTAATGAAGAAAAGGATTGGCAAGATATCATTCAAATATATGATGCCTGGTTAAACAGGATGACATTGCATATTTCACATATATTATGGCTGGCTAAATGAGATGAGATTGCATAATTCACATATATGATATAGAAACTAAACAGGTGGCATTACAGAACATGTCTAAACTAAGCAGATGACATATATGATGTCGAAAGTAGGCACTGCAAGGCAACATATGCATGATATGACCAACATCATCATGCCAAGTTAGAGCAAACACCTCGGGGGGTAAATAGGAGTGGTCAGCTGCGTCTGAATCCGCCTCAGAACATATATCTTCCTCTGGATTACAATCTGGAGGGGGGGAGGGTTTGCCATTGAACCCACCATGGAGCGATGTCTGCATGACATTGTATTTCCGCGCAAAACTCTTCTCTTTTTCTCTACATGTTCAACATGACTGTGTAGAATATCTGACATGCATACGAAAAAAATATAGTGAGATTATGTAAGGAGAGCATGCAGAAATCCAGAGTGATGGTAACAACCAGTGGATGGATCCAAAAATAATGATAGCAGGCTGATGATAGCTTTAATTTAATAAAAAGATAGATGATGATTGCTTTACTATTTGTTTCCCACCCAAGATGAACAACATAGGCATACCCTAGGTGAACCAGATAATAGACAGAGATACTATTCATTGCTGCCTCGATATCTGCCCCACAAGTAATTTTAAAACTCAAGTTTGAACATTAATTTGGACCTGACTTGGAGTCTAAGAGGTGAACAGGACGATAAAGTAGCAGGTAATATTAAGCAAGACATAACATAAGCAGAAACAAAAGAGTGCAAACTCTCTTTGTGGACCCCTGTACTACTCAGGTTCATCTGCTGAGTCAATGATGGTGATGCAGTTGCGGTGGGTGCCGGCGGCAGGGAAGGAGATCTGAGGTGGCGAAAGACGATCAGGAGTCGTGATGTCTGGTATGGTGGATGCTTCTGTCAATGGAGCAGCTCAGGTGAGGTGGACGACGTCGCGGCAGGAGCAGGACAAACTACAGAAAGTTTTCTTCGACACCTATCTATAACTGAAGTAATTCTGTAAGGGCTCCTTTGGCTTGCAGGATTCTAAAAACGCAAGGATAGGAAAAACACCGGAATAGGATAGGAATGCACGTGGGAAACAGAGCATTTGTAAACACATGATTTCTGTCAACTTGGGTGTTTGGTTCACAGGAATTGGAAGAGCAGAGGAATGCAAAGAAACATGGCCAAATTAAAGTGAAACCATATGAAAGTGTGTACAGTTAGAATGTTATTCTGCCATTAACGCACTTAGTCTTGTTTTCATGCATAGGATTTTGAAAACTAGGTCCAGGTGGATGTTTTGCTCCATTCCTTTCAACGAAATGCATGAATAATTGAATAGTAGAGTGCCATAGGAAAATTTCCTATTACTATGTTTTTCCTTCACTTTTTCCTTTGAACCAAAATAGCCCTAATGGATCGACATGAATGTAGAGTAATAAGTGATGCGACAAGTGTACAACCTCTTTGGCGTAGCCGTGTCGACCTCAGCATCATTGGGTTGGTCGATGAAGAAGTTGCGGCAGAGGTGGCTGTCGGAGGTGTGGAGGAAGATCTGAGGCGTCTGTAGACGGTGTCCAGGGTACTGCTCTGTTGTGATGGATTGTTCCATCGTTGGAGCAGCTCCGGCGAGCCGTAAGACGTCGAGGCTGAAGCAGTACAAGACATACATCGTTAATGTCAAGTGGGATTCTAATAGCATTTCCAATAGATAATGTAAAATACATTACCAAAAAGTGATAGATGTAAAATTTACATCACCAAAAGACACCTGACTACAACAGATGAGGTAAAAACTGTTGACTCTGAACTTAACTGTCGAAACTGAAATTTACTATGGAATCTGAATGTTACTGTCGAAACTAAACGCACTGGTAGCAGAGAGGCACTTCACATGTAGTTTAGGCTGCTTGAGCACTAGTAGTAGAGAAACAGTGATCTAAATCAGCAGGCGATCGATAGGGAACACAGTAGCAGATAGCAGCCGGAGTAGCAGCGCCTGGAGGAGCAGCGCGAACTAGAGCCAAAGCAGCAACTCGTGTAGCTGCAGCAGCCCGTGTACCAGCATCAGCAGCGCGAGCGAGAGCAAGAGCAGGGCAGCAGCACGAGCGAGGGGAAGAGCAAAGCAGTGGCGCGACCAAGTGAGAGACGGAGTTGTAGCAGTAGCAGCGCGAGCGAGCGAGAGACGGAGCAGCAGCAACAGCAGCGCGAGTGAGCAAGAGACGGAGCAGCAGCAGCAGCGCGAGCAAGAGCCGGAGCAGCAGCAGCAGCGCGAGCAAGTGAGAGAGAGCCAGAGCAGCAGCAGCAGATCCAGCTGGTATGGACGCCGCTGCCGAGGGAGCCTCACACTGGGGGAGAGCCATCGTGGAGATGTCACCGGTGGCGCCGGCTTCGAGGTAGCCGCGCCATGGGGGTGCGGGATGGAGCACCGTCGGTGCTGGGAGGTCGAGTTAAGGAGAAGGTGCGATGCGATGAGTGTATAACATCTTTGGTGGCGCCGAGTAGGCCTCGGCTTCATCCGAGGAGTCGGTGAGGATGCTGCGGTTCCGGTGGAGTAGGTTAAGGCGGCGCTGTGGGGATGGATCAGCCGCGATAGACGAGGCGATCGTCGGAGCAGCTCCTTGGAGGTGGAGGACGGGGCGGCTGAACCGGCGGGACGACGATATCGACGACTGATACGTCCATTTTGCATCATGCTTTTATATTGATATTTATCGCATTATGGGCTATTATTACACATTATATCACAATACTTATACCTTTTCTCTCTTATTTTATAAGGTTTACATGAAGAGGGAGAATGTCGGCAGCTGGAATTCTGTACTGGAAAAGGAGCAAATATTAGAGACCTATTTTGCATAACTCCAAAAGTCCTGAAACTTCACAGAGAATTATTTTGGAATATATAAAAAATATTGGGCGAAGAAAGCACCAGAGGGGGGCCACCAGCCATCCATAAGGGTGGGGGCACGCCCTACACCCTGGGCACGCCCCCTGCCTTGTGGGCCACCTGGCAGGCCCCCAATGCCCATCTTCTGCTATATGGTGTGTTTTGACCTGGAAAAAATCAGGAGGAAGCTTTCGGGACGAAGCGCCGCCGTCTCGAGGCGGAACTTGGGCGGAACCAATCTAGGGCTCCGGCGGAGCTGTTCTGCCGGGGAAACTTCCCTCCGGTAGGGGGAAATCGAAGCCATCGTCATCACCAACGATCCTCTCATCAAGAGGGGGTCAATCTCCATCAACATCTTCACCAGCACCATCTCCTCTCAAACCCTAGTTCATCTCTCGTATCCGATCTTTGTCTCAAAACCTCAGATTGGTACCTGTGGGTTGCTAGTAGTGTTGATTACTCCTTGTAGTTGATGCTAGTTGGTTTATTCGGTGGAAGATCATATGTTCAGATCCTTAATGATAATTAATACTCCTCTGATTATGAAAATGAATATGCTTTGTGAGTAGTTACGTTTGTTCCTGAGGACATGGGAGAAGTCTTGTTATAAGTAATCATGTGAATTTGGTACTCGTTCGATATTTTGATGAGATGTATGTTGTCTTTCCTCTAGTGGTGTTATGTGACCATCGACTGCATGGCACTTCACCATGATTTGGGCCTAGGGGAAGGCATTGGGAAGTAATAAGTAGATGATGGGATGCTAGAGTGACAGAAGCTTAAACCCTAGTTTATGCGTTGCTTCGTAAGGGGCTGATTTGGATCCATATGTTTCATGCTATGGTTAGATTTATCTTAATTCTTCTTTCGTAGTTGCGGATGCTTGCGAGAGGGGTTAATCATAAGTGGGAGGCTTGTCCGAGGAAGGGCAGCACCCAAGCACCGGTCCACCCACATATCAAATTATCAAAGTAACGAACGCAAATCATATGAGCATGATGAAAACTAACTTGACAACAATTCCCATGTGTCCTCGGGAGCGCTTTGCTTTATATAGGAGTTCGTCCAGGCTTGCCCTTTGCTACAAAAAGGATTGGGCCACCTTGCTGCACCTTAGTTATTTTTGTTACTTGTTACTCGTTACGAATTATCTTATCATATAACTATCTGTTACCGATAATTTCAGTGCTTGCAGAGAATACCTTGCTGAAAACCGCTTGTCATTTCCTTCTGCTCATCGTTGGGTTTGACACTCTTACTTATCGAAAGGACTACGATAGATCCCCTATACTTGTGGGTCATCAACGACGGATCCTCATCTGGGGAGGTGGATGAGGGATGTCGAGCTGTTGCGGTGGACAACGTCGTCGGGGAAGAGGCTCCGGCTGGGCAGCGGTGAGGTGGCGGATAGAAAAGGGTGGGGTTTTGCGGCTGGAGCAGAAAGGTTATGGCGGCCTGGGATTTGGAATGGCAAAAAGGAGGCGATGGGAGGGGGGAACCATGACTTAGGGACGCGTTTGTCCAAAATGTAGGGTGTGTTACAAAAGTACCCCCACCGATTTGAACTAGCGGCCCTTTCGGCTCAGGGTTAGAAGGGGGATTTCGCGTGTCGGGATTTGGCAGCTGGAGGAAGTTTTCGCGCGCGTTGTAATTTCAGGATAGCAAGGCGCCGCTTGTGAAGGCACGAGTTTTGGGAGCACGATATCTGAATTTTCGGGATAACAAGGCGCGGGTTGAATTTTAGGGACAAGCCTAATGTGTAATAATGTACGTACCAAATCAATTCGCACTTCCCTCAACGAAAAAAATGAAAAAATAAAACTATTCGCATCACACAAAGAGAGAGTCTTGTCCTGTTTTACTGTACAAATGCTATTCAAAGCTATGAATCCATGTTATGTCCAATTAAATTTTTTTGCTGGCTGTATAATGCATGTAACCTACTCATACGAACATTTTAGTGCATTCCAAATGTCTATACTACCACTGCAATTCGAACTAAATTTGAATTCGTTTCTCTATTTGAATAAGAATCTACAATCATGATTGTTGCCAACTTAAACCATCATTCGTGTATTATCTTAACAACACACCACATGATTACTATAGAGATAGATATGAACTATGTGTACTATATGAACTCGAATTCGAAATTTTGAATACACTTGATGTTGATCCAAATAATAGTACATTTGATGTACTAACTAGATCTTCATAATCTAAATCATGTTTCATACGTAATGTGTTTATCACACAAAGTATAGTGCCCCGCCCCCTACATTATGACAAGTATTTAGCCCTAAGCTGCAAAAGCCACACATTATCACAAATTCAAATAAATGTTCTATATATTATATGTAGTATAACATGTTCATAACCACACCATGCGTATCACCATTATATATATTCATGCATGCGTTGGTTTAAAACACTATGATATCTTCTTCAAATATCCGAATCCACTTTTATAATGAATTATGATCTCTATTCGTCTTTTACACCCACACAATCCTCTTATCTTTGTAGCTAGCGCTAACTTTCTCTCGTGCATGCACATGCCCGCCTCCCTCTAACCCTCCCTCAGCATTCTCTAGCTCCATCACGCACATTCGTCATTTCACTTTAGGTCGTTCACTCACGGTGTGTGTAGGCCCCCCCAGATCCTTCTTTCCGGCACACACACCGATCGATATACCTCTCTAGCCAGGTGTGCCTACCACAAACACAAGATTTCCCTCTTCTCTTCTCATCGTCCATGCCTCACTCCCGCCCCTCTTTTCATCAATCTAATACTCGCACACTCCTTCCCCATCGATATAGTAGGCCTCTCGCACCACCTCCTAGCTACATCCCTCTCTCTCTCTCTCTCTATCCTTCTCTCCGGGTCTTATTTGCTTCTAACACATACATGCATGTATACCGATCGATCTCCCTACATATGCCTAGGTCGACTATAACTCTTTTTCCCCATGCATCGATCGACGTACCTCACAAGTTATGTCTCTCTCTTTCTTCGACAAAGGACGATTGATCTTCCTATGTAGTTACGTCTGCTTACCACAGCCATATCGTCCCCCCTCATCATTCGTGCATGCCTCCTAACCCGTCTCTCACACGCACGTGCACAGATAGGCAGGCATCCCCTCTCTTATTGATATTGCACGCTCGCCCTTCGTTTGTCTAGCAGGCCTCTCCCACCATTTGTGAGAAGCAACTCCACCACCAACCGCTCTGACACTCTAGCTCTATCTCTCTCCCAACCTTATTCCTCTCCTACACATATGCATGGATGACGATCGATCTCCCTCAATACATAAGGTAGGTCTCTCTCCTCCTCCACACATATACCAGCCATTCTACCTCTATAGTTAGGTCTCTACCCCCCCACCCCCCCCACACACACAGATAGTCGAACGCTGTACGTAGGTATCCATGCCACAGAGACAAACTGCACCTGTCCCCTCTCACGTTCCAGTAGGCCAGCCACCCTATATCTTTGACGTGGGCACACACAAATTCGATGGCACTCTTTATCGATCGCGCGCGCACACACACACACTTCATCCCTCTCTTCGATTCTATGGATACCTCACTGATGATACCTCCACTCTCTTCTCATGGATCGCCCCCTCTATATATATGATATATCCAGGCCTCTGTTTCACACACATTGCATATGTTACATTTTTGTTTGAAATATCATCGACACATATTCCCTGTCTACCTCTCACGCACCCCCCCAAAAAACACTCACGAACCCACACACTATCTCTCTCTAGGTTTGTATCTCTCTCACACAAACCCACGTAGGTAGTGTACGTACACGAAGAGAATAGGTGCACGTACTCACGCTTCGTGCCCAGCCACACCCGCGCGGGGACACGGTGGAGCTCATTTCTGTACGAAATGGCAGCCCATGTGCTAATTTGAGCACGTGTAGCGGTTGTTTACCTACGGAGGTCGTGTACCACACGTGCACGAAACAAAGTTCGACTTGATGCGTTGGCGCGTTATTTTTAAATAAAGTTATATTGCTCAATGGCACATACACAGAATATAAAATGATTTTTATGGAGAAAAAAGTAGTCCGCTCCACTATATACAATGGAGCCTGCCTGCCGGGGTTTGTCTCTCTTCAGAGTATCTCACACAAGGCAGCTGTGGCCTCTCTCTCTCACCGTTAGTCACTGATCCGGCCACATCCCGTCCGCCGGCGGAAAGGGAGGATGTGCATCGTTTCTCCGTTCAACGGCACCGAGGCAGCACGTCCCGATCTGCGGTACCCGCCGTTCTCTCTGACCAAGCTCCGACGCGGTAGGGCCTACGCCACTTGCTCGCTGCCGCAGAATGGGAAGATCCCGCCTGCCGCCGCCCTCCTAGTTACATCCCGATGACCCCCAGGTATCCCCTCCGGCCTTGCTCCACTGTCCATCTTCCCATGTCACTGCATGTGGAAAATCTTGCATGTGGATCTTCCCTAGTTCTTTGCCCAAAACGTAGCTCGTCCGGTGTACTTTCCATATTGCAATCTCGTCCTCACACCATTTTAGATAAACACAACCGTGCTATTATCTTCCCTTAGGACAAGGAATATGCTTCTTTTTTGTCGTCGTATGTGTCATCAACTGTTATTGGCCAGTAATTGTTTCCTTTCTGCCTCTTTTTTGCAAACAGGGCTATCCATTTCAGCTCGTTGCTATTACGACCTTTTGGTGAACTACACAAATCACTATTTTCTTAAGAGTGTTTTGTGCAGTTCTACTAAAATGTCACACGGGTAACGTCTCTTTTCAGTGTGACTGCACAAAGGGAGATTGGTTTTGCTCTATCCTCCTCATCCAACTCCGAGCCTAATCTTCTCCAACTATTTGCTTAATCTTCTCCAACTAGTTAGTCTTAAGAGAGACTACAAAGGTGACCGGCTTCTATTTGTGTGTTTATTGTTTCATCAACAGTCCTCTATTATTGTAATCACACTTAATATCTTTGGAACAAGGACGCTCAACTCTATTTTAGTGGAACTGCACAAAATGATCGGAATGTTGCATGCTCCTGACAACTACTTTTTTCCCCAACATGCCTTGTTGATTTAGACAGAGCTGGGGGGAAGTTGCTGCCAATGAAAGCATGGATCAATTTTAATTTAACACCTTCTCACAACTTTGTCTTCAGTTGTGATGTAAATATTAGCTCTGATCTGCTAATCATTGAGATGCATTAGCAAGGAAGTTAGTTTTTTATTTTTTTCGAAAGAGCATGGATGGCAAGACACACAAAACAAAAGCTGAAAGCTCAGATCATTGTACAATTTCATGTCGCTGGAAAATTATTTGTATAGTACGTCAATTATGTAAACAAATGCTGGAAGCTTGATAGCATTGCCAGAAGCCTCTTCAGCATCCGGGTCCAGGTGCCATGCACCAAATTATAGTGCACAACCGCATGGGAGACTCAGCCCGGTCGTTGCGCCGCACTAATAGTGAGTAATGAGCAGTCAAATCATAAGCCCCACCTTTCCCACTGCAAGTTGCTCGGAAGAAGCAACCATCAGTACGCTCTTCTTTGAATCCGCTCATACTACTCCGTCACAGTTTATAGAGCGCGCTTCAACAATCTCTGGGACCAAGGTGACTAGCAATCGGCCTGAAAAATAGCATTGGTAGTTATAGCGCGGCGTCTATTACTAGAGTAAATAATGCGTACACACATGCATGCAGTGCTTCCACCCCGGGTACACACATGCATGCACTTACTCCACTCCGCGTACACACCTACATCGAGAGAAAATTGTGGACTTGATTGCGGTTACCACGCCCTAATTAATTGAGCATTAAACCAAACGCGTCTAAAATCTCTCTGGTGGTGGAAATGCATGGAGAGAAATGCATGAGAATGAAGCGTGCCCTGTAAACTGTGACGGAGGGAGTAGTATGAAGGTGCAAAACCAAGTACGCGTATGGCCTGTCGGTCAACGCACTTCCTCTTGGCATATCACTGACATGTGGGACCGGAGTGTGAGCAAACCAATCTCAATTGACGGCAAAATGACCAACCCGCCGTTCCTTGAGAGAGACGAGGAGCGAGAACACACGGACGGGCTCGCACGGAGGCCAAGATATATTCGAGCATGGTTGATCGATATCATCATTACATGTTTGATGTTTTTTAATAGTACTATTGGGCCGCCGTTTTCCGCACTTCTCCCGAATAAATGTGTACTTTATCAGAGATAAAAATAAAATAAGAGTACAGACGCTCCACCATGCGGTTCCTAGTACATGTATATTAGTAGTAGTACTACTCATACTACTAAACCTTGCGCTTGGCTCTTCGCCTCTTCGCGAAGTCGAACAATGATGGTACTACAGTGTATGCCTCTGGCAATCTGACACCGAATGAACTGCTGCACGTCCATCGCCTGGGCGAGGGTAGGTTGCATAAGTCAAAAGCTTCTCCTCGTCCTGTGAGCCACTGAGCCTGAGGTAGACGAAGAGGGCGTAAGCAAGCTTCACCTTGTCCTGCAAGCTTCTCCTCGTTTTGCGAGTTGACGGGACACACCAAAAAGTAGTGCTAGTCCATACTCCCTCCTTTCCGGTTAATATGGCTTAATCTATTTTGCGGGTAAATGAGAGAGCTTTATTCATATATAAGCATTCTTAGGACAATCAGCCAAGAAACTGGTCACTAGGAAGCGAGGTACCCCGCAAAAAAATAAGAAGGAAGCGAGATGTTTCATCAAGCTAGCTCTCGGTCACATTCAAAGTGCAGCAAGCACGGTTCGCACAAAGATGCGTCGCAAGGTTTGCTGACCTGTTTACATGCTGAATAACAAAAAAAGAGAAAATATTACTGAGCGCTCCTATTTCTAATAGGATAGGAGCCAGAATTAAGCGAGAATTGTGGCGAGTGTTCCATGCAATCAACTTCCATTATCACATGCGAGAACCCTCGAAGAGAACCAAATGTGTTGAAGATTGCTTTATCACAGATTAAAATAAAATAAGAGTGCAGACGCTCCACCATGCGGTTCCTAGTAGTACATACCTGTATAGTAGTACTAGTAGTACTACGTAATACTAGTACTCGGAGTAGTAAACTTTGCGCTTGGTTGTTCGCCTCTTTGGGAAGTCGAACAATAATGGTACTAGTACAGTGTATGCTTCTGGCAATCTGACACCGAATTAATTGTTGCACGTCCACCGCCTGAGCGAGGGAGAGCTTGCATTAGTCAAAAGTTTCTCCTTGGCCCTGTTTGGATACTCTAACTTAGCTAGAGGTTAGAGTTAGTTTCTAGCTCATGACTAACCCTGAACTAACTCTAGCCAAAGAGGTGTTTGGATGACAGGGTTAGATTGACAATAAATGCACTAGGAGAACTAGCTCCAATTAGCACCTCTTGGGTGGGATAGTTTTTTTGGGTGGGTTAGATGTAACTAGCTCAAACTAGCCCTCATGTTTGGATACTTTAGGGCTATTTGAGCCCAAACTAGCTCAAACTAACTCTAATCCATGGATCCAAACAGGGCCCTTGTCCTGCGAGGCACCGCGCGCAAGCTTCTCCCGTCCTGCAAGCTTCACCTCATTCTGCAAGTTGACGGGACACAACAAAGTAATGCTAGTCCATACTGCCTCCTTTCCGGTTAATATGGCTTAATTTGAAACGAGATAAATACACTGTCTATCACTGTATATTTGTAAAAATACGGTCAGTGGACTTCATAATACGCTCATTGCGGTCAATATATACTTTTTCCGGTGTTTATACGGTCACTAGCTCACCCTGGCTGAGTATGTGTGTGCATGCACGTGTAGGTTGAGCACTTGAGCGTGACCGTGTGTGTTCCGTCATGTGCTCGGCGCATGCATTAGGGCGTTGCTCGCGTTTTTGCGTCCATTTGTACGTGTGACTGTTGCATGCATGCACGAGGTTGTAGTCCCTCACATTCACATGTTCATAAGTCAATGCTTTGTCAAAACATTGCATGCAAGGTTTAATCATTCGTTGTTCACGCATGCATTCCCGATATTAATACGTTGGTAAAGACAATTTCTTGAGGAAAACGAGCCCATGAATTGAGTACAAAGGGGACCAATAAGCCAGGATGGAGGGAGTACTAGTAGTGAACCGGAAGGAGGGAGTAGGTACTAGTAGTACGTAACAATGTGCAGTAACAAAATTCCTCTATGCGCATCCTGTCTACGTGTCTCTACTCTTATAAAAAACAGAGTTGGTGATCATGGTGTGCCTGCCATCCTGTAATATAGGCCGTCCGATTTATATCTGACGGATAGGAAGGAAACTATGGCAATTTTGCAAAAAGATACCCGCACCCCTCTCCACTTTGCAAATAAGGCCTTCCCTCGTTCATCCTTTTCTCTCACAAGATAAACTACTCATAAAAATGCATCTTGATGTTCCGTGCAACGCACATGCATCTTGCTAGTCATGCAAGAAAATAGAGATAAGTACAAGTGAGACTCAGGAATGGTCATACACGTAGAGGGAGTACGTGTAGGGGCCACTCAGGAGCAATCAAATCACACAGTAAGTTAGTCGGATGAAGCAACCATCATTTCACTCTTCAATGACACGTACGCAATATAAAATGGTTGATATGGAGAGAAAAAGAAAACAGCTCCACTATATATACACTAGCAGGAGCCTAAGCTACAAGCCTACTTGCTTGGGTTTCTCTCTTCACAAGCATAGAACGACAGTGGCCACACCACTGGTCACAGATACGGCCTGATCCCGCCACTGGGGGAAGGGGACGATGTTCTGCGTAGACGCGGTCGACAGTGGCGAGGGAGAAAACCCACTGTCGGTACGTCCCGATCGGGGGTCCCCGCGGTATGGGCTGATGCTGCCTCCCAACCGCCCTTCTAGCTACACCCCGACATCCCAGGTACAACTTCCTTTTGGAGCCGGCTTGCTCCACTACCGCAGCTCCCCACGTAGCTCCATCTCCATGTGGATCTTTCTCTACTTCTACCGGCTTCTATTTGTGATGAGTTTATGTCTCATGAACTAGTGCCACTACTATTATTCTAATCACACTTCTTCAATATCTTTGCCAACAGGGATGCTCAGCTCAATTTTAGTGGAACTGCACAAAAGCATCGTATGATCCGAGGGTGCCTGGCTTCTTTCCTTCGGCAGGTTCTACCTAGCTAGGAAATTAAATCCTGTTTAGGGTTTACGACGTAGAGACCCCATCAATAGTTTTTTTTGTACACACTCTCACAACTTTTGTCTTTAGTTGTGAAGTAAATATTGGCTATGATATGTGAATCATTGAGATGCATCAGCATGCATGTTAGTTTTCCTTTGTATTTGATGGAATGTTGTAACCGGGCAACCTTGGAGTCAGGATACATACATGAAACAAAATCATAAAGCTTCGTACTCCCTCCGGTCCTTTTTTGTATGCGTATAAGGCTACTCATAGTGGGGAGTATCATATACTAGTATCATGCATAAATTACATAGGGGACGGAGGTAGTATGTGAGAGTGTATGGTGGGTCATGTGGTAAAATGTACTACTACGCAAAGAAAAAAGGACCGGAGGTGTTGCACGATGTCCAAGGAATATGGTGATAGTGGGAGGTGGGCCATGTAGTCACTGGGCTGCTGTGTTTCGTACTCCTCCGGTGTAAGAGTGGAGAAAGTTAGTTTTATCACAGAATAAATAAATAAGAGTGCAGGCGCTCTACGATGCTCTACCGCCACAGTAATAGTGACCAATGAGCCACCAAATCACATAGACCCGGTATAGTTATTGGACGGAAGAAGCAAACCATCACTCTATCTCTCTCATGCAGTACAATATTCTTTTGGAAACCAATGTTTCGTTTCGTTGGATCGCGCCATCAAGTAAAACCAACGTTTAAATCACGTCTGTCGCGTTCGTGTCTCACCCTCCTCCACCCCACACGGTCGCTCGGCATGCCACTCACCGCAAACCGAGTATACGATAACTTTCCCGCCTGCTTGTCGATGGATCGCGCCATGGAGTACTAGCACTACTGGAAGAGATTGACGAGGAGGGGGAGGACAGCTAGCTCTCACACGGACTCCCAAGAACTTTTTTACATGCATGTTGTGGCCGGCCGTGGCGATGTTTGAACACGGAGCAGTCGCGTGCACCGGGAAGCAGCGCGGGCGGAGCTCTCTCGGCCGGCGCGTCGCTTCAATGCCGGCGCCAGTGAGAGGTCGCGTCCGCTCTGGCCGGGCATGAATGCGGCACTGACCATTTCGGGTGGGAAGCACGCG
Source organism: Thinopyrum elongatum (assembly GCA_011799875.1). Taxonomy (NCBI): domain Eukaryota; kingdom Viridiplantae; phylum Streptophyta; class Magnoliopsida; order Poales; family Poaceae; genus Thinopyrum; species Thinopyrum elongatum. Next base: position 304,082,978 of record CM022303.1, on the reverse strand, counting down.
CGGGTGATGAAGAGGGTTTGGGTTGGCCAGGGCGGTCAGGAGCGGGCATGACAGCGGTCCGGACGCCCGCAAACAAGAGATGCTGTACGTAAATATTGCTGCGTAATTAATAACGTAAATAATGTGCCAGTTGGACAAATATGATTGGAGATGGAGATGGAATGTTACGTAAACACGGATATGCATGTCTATGTATATGTGTGTGTGCGCGACGACTCTCGCGACTACTCGTACACATCATCGATGTCTTGTTCTCCCTACACACACAGAATCTTAGTACCACCTCATTTTGTTCCTAGGATAGGAATATCATAGGAGTGGGAAAAAATATGAAGTGAGATAAATGGAGTACGACGTACAAGAAGAAATGTACACGCACTCACTCTGCATCCGAGATACCCGCGAGTACACGATGGAGTGCAGTTGTACACGAAGAGGCAGCTTACGTACGTAATAATTTGACCCTTTAATTTGTTCACTTAATAATGGAGGGTCGGGGACTACACGTGAGCGATACAAACTGCGACCTGGAAGCGGGGGCGTGTTATTGATCAAGTTTTCTTTCTTGGTACGTTAAAAAAAGATTTGTCTGCCAGTTTTCGTTTCTTTTTTTCCGGGAACATGCGTATTCTATTTAAAACCACTGCTATGGAGAGATTTTTTTACTTCATTGTATATATAGCCTCTTGTTTGATAGGATTTATCGCGTCTCGCTCTTTCACCCTCTCCATGTCTAAACAAGATGATAGTGTCCACTCTATCTCTCTCCTCACCGGTGGTCACAGATCCGGCCGGATCCCGTCCCCTACGGGAGGTGAGGAGGTCCAGCGTTGACGTTGTCGCCGTCCGCGATGGAGGAAGCCGATGCACACCGTCCTCTCTGAGCCGGCGCCGGCGCGGACGAAGGTCCTCCGTGCCCTTGTTCGTTGCTGTCGTGTGGGCAGATCCCGCCCGCCCACCTAATCCACATCTCGCCCACCTGAGGTATAACTTCTTTTGGATTTCATGCTTCATTGTACTTTGCATGCGGGTTTTCTTCTATACCACTACTCCCCAGCTCCCCATGTACAGTAGCTAGGGTTCGTCGGCTGGTCCAACATCACCTATTTCTTACTATTATAGAGGAAAGGCCACTCCAAAAGTTGTCCAAGTTTATCATTTATGCATCGGTGGAGGTATACATGTTTTTTTTTCGACAAAAAGTACATGGTGGTTGTGCGGTCATTGTCCATATGCTCGTATTGCTGCTACTAATCTAAAACTATCACAGGTAAAATGAAGCAATGACCATGTAGAGGCGTTGACAATTAAGATGCCACTGTTAATCTTGTTCCGCTGCTAAAACAAAGTAACAACACTACTTAAATATCATTTTTTTATATTTTTGCAAACAGGGATGCGTATCTCCATACTCGGGCATGTCTTCCTCAATTTTTAGTGGAACTGCACAAAGATGGATGGCCACTGTTGCTCCCTTCTTCCTTTCTCGAGCTTGATTACCGAGAAGAAACAAACCACAGTGAGGATTATCAAACTTCATTGGTGCCTGACCCAAACATGATGCCAAAATTGATAATGCATCACACCACGATGAGCTATCGATGCTCATGGTTGCGTCTCATGGCTGCATCGGTTGGTGAAGCTGATTGATGTTCAATGAAGAACGGGCTGTCTTCCATCAGTGCTCTTTGCTTGTTACCACAAAGACGATATCCTTCACCAGTTCATCTTGGAGCAGTCATTTACGTTGGTGCAATTTTATCACACAATTGGATATGAACCAAATGTTTCCTAGAAGAAGCATCGACGTTGGTACTAAGAGCAAAAGTTTTGTATTGATTTCTAAGCCTTCTCACAACTTTGTCTTCAGCTACCCTGTAATTTTATTTGACCAACTTTTAACTAAATATGTGGTCTGACTTTGATTAAAAATATGGTGTGGACTAAAAACCCGGATGGAGGTAGTACCCCTCCGTTTTTATTTACTCTGCGTATTAGATTTAACTGAAGTCAAACTTTAACACAACAAACCATCATTATTGAGAGAGGGCAAACTGTACATACAAAATAGTTGAAATTAAATTTCTTGATTTGTACACACTCTCACACCTTTCCGATAATTTGGCGCGTGTGTGGTTGTTCACCTAACGGAGGGTAGTGTACCGCATATGAACGACAGGAAGTGCGACCAGGACGCGTGGATCGTTACTTGATCATAGTTTTCTTCACTGGTACGTTAAATAAAGAGTTTCGTTTCGTACACAATTTAAAATGATTGTTATGGAGAGAAAAATAAAACCACTCCACTATATTAGTACTATATAAGCTGGAGCCTCAGCGCTTGTTCGCTAGGGTTTGCACTCTTCACACTCTCGCTGCACTACATATATATATACACGCTGGAGCTCAGTGTTCCTTTGCTAGGGTTTGTTCTATCCACAATCTATCACCCTCTTCATCAGATCTAAACAAGACTACGTCTCTCTCTCTCCCCCTCACAGCTGGTGAAGGAGCCGTCTGGATCCCGTCGCACCGGGAAGGGGAGGAGGTGCAGCATTCACTCTGTCACCTTCGGCGAGGGAGGCAATCCACTGCCAGCTGCATTGTTCTCTTTCACCCAGCGCCTGTGCGGGAGGGCCTCCGACCCCTTCTTCCTCGCTGCCATACGTAGTGTGGGCAGATCTGGCCTCCCGCCGCACGCCTAGCCACATCCCGACGACCCTAAGGTATAACTTTCTTTGAAACCGTCATTGCTCTAGCATGCGGATCTGTTTCAATTCTATAGTCAAATCTAGGTCTTGGTTCAAAGAGGAAAGAAGGGAGGGTGGGGTGGAGCATGAATCTAGGACGTGGTTCAATGAGGAAAGGAGGGAGGGAAAGTAGTATAGACTGGCTATCCAGCTGCTTTGTTGGTCGAAAAGGGAAAAAGGGGGTAACCCAGTGCACACATCTGTAAGGAACCGATCTGTTTGTTGAAAAAGGAAAGAAACTGGGGGGTCGGGTAGTTTGTGCAGGACTAGATTTACTGCCCTCACATAGGAAAAATGTTCAAAGAGAACAAATATGGGACCAACGCAGATATGCTGCTTGGCAACATACTCTGCATCACCCATTTATACGTGTGGATGCACATGGTGCTGGCATGTTCCATGTCCCATACAACTATTTTGCTATTGTTAATTTAAGAATGCCGCTGGAAAATTGAAGCAATGCCACTGTTAAAAGTAAATTACATATTTAATGAATGTTATTTTAAGAGAATGTCTCTGTTAATATGAATCAATGCAACCGTTTTAGAAATGCTACTGTCCTACTTTGTTTTCCATCAAGATAAGGTAGATGTTCCTTTTTGTGGCCATACGATTCATCCTCCTTTATTGGCCAGTAATTGTTTCTTTTTTTACCTCTGAAAATAGGGATATCTATTCAACTCGTTGCTATTGCGACCTTTTGCTTCACTACGCAAAACACTTCTGTTTTAAGAGTGTTTTGTGCAGTTCAACTTAAATGTCACACCGGCAACTTTGCTTGATTTAGTTGAACTACACAAAACGAGACCGGATTTCCTATTCGTGTTGGCAGATTCATATTTGATCTTGTCTGCCTCATGAAAGGTCAGTACTGGCCTTCATCCACATGATTGTGTAGTGTGGTTTGAGATGCTGTGCTACTTATAGTGGTACTATTTTAAATAAATGTTGAATTGAAGCTATTGTATTGTTGTCTTTTCCCATTAAGTGAACAAAAATGAGACCAACCCATACATGATGCTTGTTGCTTTGTTACAACAAACTCTGCATCACCCCCATTATAAGTAGATGGAAGGACATGGTGCTGTTGCGCCCACTCTCCCCTGGAACTGTTTATGCTTTTTGTTAATCTAATGCCACTGGTAAAATTAAGCAATGCCACTCTCAGAATTAACTACTGAATCTTAGTTCAAAACTGCAACACTTGTTAGGGATCGGCGGGAGTACCATTTCTATTAGGGATCAGCGGGAGTACATGTTTAAGAAATGTATTGTTGAGATAATGTCTCTATTATTATATATCAGTTACAGTGTTTTACAAATGGTAGTACCCTACTTTGTAGTTCTTTCTCATGTTTAACCAAGGTATTGTTAAGATAATGTCTTTGTTAATATGAATCAGTTGCATTGTTTTAGGAATGGTGCTTTTCTGCTTTGTCGTTATTTATACATGTTGAAACAAGGTATTGTTAAGATAATGTCTCAGTTCATATGAATGAATCACACTGTTTGAGAATTGCTACTGTCCTGCTTTGTTTCCCATTAAGATAAGGTAGATGTTTTTTCTTCTGGGAGTATAAGTCATCAACCGTTATTTCTTAGTAATTGTTTCCTTTATACCTATTGTTGCATACAAGGATATCAAAACTTCTTCTCGGTTCTATTTCGACTTTGATTTTAGTTGAACTGTACAAAAGGAGCCAATGTGTTTAAGGCAAACTATTGCATTATTGGGCCAGTTGGTCTTTCCACTTTGCAGAAAGAAGCAGTCACTGTTTGCGCTACATTACACAAGGAATGATCGAGAAGCTTTACAGAGTATTAGTAGACGCTGGTGACATGACTAGTCTGCACAGAGCATGGGAAACTCAACAACACATGAAGTGCAAAATTCACTCCATAAGGAAAGGTATGACCAAGTCAGTGGCCGCCGCAGCTGTAACAAACGAGGTCAGTATCGGCCTTCATCCACATGATTGTTCTTTGTTATGTTGTGCTACTTATATTGTTGTATTGTTTTGAATAAATGTTTAATTGAAGCTATTGTATTGCTATATTTTCCTGTTAAGATAATGAAGATGATTATAGTTGTGAGCGTATGTTTAATCAACTAGTACCACTATTATATTCATCACACTTTTTCTGTATTTATGCAGACAGGGATGCTCAGCTTGATTTTAGTGGAACTGCACAAAATGTTCAGATGGTTCATGTCCTCCATAATACTTCATCATGCACAATACATCGAATGGTTCTCTAATAATTCATCGTCACCTTGAGCCACCGGACTATCTACTTGAATGGAGTTGCCAACGTGTTCAACGCCTTGCAATATATAAATACGAAATCCACCATGCTAAGCAAGACATTGTTTGATTTCAGTGGAACTGCACAAAAAGATACGCTGGTTAATCCGGCTCCATGTGCTATTTCAATGTGCAAACTGATGACAATCATAGGCATTACATATTTTGAATGGGAAAAGCTTGTCAATGTTTAATCATTGATGTTAGCAAGAAGACATTTGTTTAATATTTTGGAATTGGAAAACCTTGTCAAATTGTGCTCATTGATGATAGCCAGAAGACATGCATTTGATATTTTGGAATGGGACACCCTTTGCTGTGAGCAGCGTCGATCTTTTTTTCCTATTCGTGTGTTCAGTTCAGAAGTAAATATTTACTCTGATGAGATGCATAGTCATGAATGTTGACTTATGTAAGGTATTTTAAGAGTTTGTTCTGAATGTTGTCTATGAACTGCCAGGCCTTGTGAGTTTGATTGCAAAATTGAGCTTGGAATGCTGTGGCATGCGACATCACGAGTTGTTCACCGTGCCTCCTGAGAATAATGCTTCGTATTGTTTTGCACGTTGATCTAATGCCATTGATTTGCATGTTAAGAAGATCATCCTCTTCTGTTGTTTCTGTGCTTAAGAAGTTCATCGTCTTATGTTTCATACTTTCATTCATAGCCTATACGACAACTCGGGTAGGTTAGAGGTGAAATGATATGATCTTCCGACCAACTCATCGTATTAGGCCGTGATTGGATCGTCGTTTTCGAACCAAAACCGCTTGTAAAACTGACGCTTGTAAATAAAAGTAGATGGTCTTGGGCGAAGCGCTTGGTTGGTCATTTTCGACTGGTAAAATATACACTGGTTTCTTAGATTACATGCGTAACTCGCCGGTTTTCCTTACAGACCTCGGGCCATCAGTTTCATTACGCCTGTATTTTACGCATTGTTTCTGGTGATGAGTAAATTACACTTGTATCTTTAATAAAGGTGTGAAACAATCCAGAGCTCCCAAGCGCGGCCTTACCGTTTCATGCCGGCTCAGTCTCTTGAAGGTGCTCATAGGGGTCCGATGATCCTGGCTTCCTCAACGACCAGCGGGCGCTGTATCAGACCATCCGTAGGGCCCGCAAGGCCCTCTCTGTCATCCTTCGAGTAGTTGCATTCGCCGTGGCGCCGCCGTCTCGCGTTGTCAACATGGTCAACGAACATGAGGAATCAGGAGATGACTTTACTTGGAGAGGATGACAGTGGGGACCCACCAGGGCCATAGCCGAACGTACGCAAGTGCCTCCTTATTATATACAACTATATTTCTTTTGCTTCCTCCTGGTTTCCTGACATCATGGTCCCACACCATTGTCAATGTATGTAGTCAATAAACGAGAGAATTGCACAAGGAGCGGCCGACAACTGGGACCCATCAGCTCGAGCAGTATTTGTTTTTTGGGGTGTGAGCAGAGTTTTTCTTGAGCGATGTTTTTGTTGTTGTTCAAAGGAGCAGGGTATCAACTGGGCGGGTTGTGGCCCGTCTGGCCCAGGCTATTCTTTTATATCGACCAAATATCCAGCCAGGATATTAATTTTTCAATGTGAAAATGGCTAGCCCAGCTATACTTTTTTTACGGAATACTCAACCCAGGTCAACTTGTTATTCTCTGCCCCGCATTAGACTTGCCAAGAAATTGGGCTTTAAGAAATAATAAATGGGCTGTAATTAAAAAAAAATTGGCTGTAAATATAAAAAACGCATCGAACATGTAATTTTTTTAATTCCATTACTTGTTGCGCGCGCAAAATTTCGTTAGATTTTTACCTAATACAAATTTATTTTGAAATTATATTTAATCTGACTCAAAATTTCGAGTTAAAAATATTTCGGATCCCATCAAAATGTGAGAAATTTTGTTGAATTTTTTTGAGCGCTTGGTTGAAATTATTAACCGTTGTCCTGGCTAGAAAATGGGCTGTAATTTTAACAAACAGTAAATGGGCTGAGTAAATTCCATTAGAATTAAAAAATGGGCTGTACATTATAACAAATCGCAAATGGGCTATATGTTCTGTGTCACAGATGTGATGGTCACTTGTGGGACTACTAAGTTGACGCGTAAGCAAGGCTTTGTCAACGTATAGTCAACACACGATTCTAGTAGCAGTGGTCGTTGGATGTCCATCTAATGGCTGTGGTGCTTCTTCAATCTCGGATATTCATGCTTCAGCCGCCCAAACCACCGCCGGCGGTACCGCCTCCCATGGCCGGCTGTGCTGCCGCGCAGGCCTCACTGGCCCACCCTACTCCCATCGCCGCCCAGGCCATTCCTCTACTCACCAACACCTCCTGTTATTCTTCGGCGACGGCAGCCTCACACCGCAGCCGAACCAGTGAACCCTCGTACTCCCCTCCGCGTGGGAATCCACTGCTGTGTCTTCGCCGGTTCCGAGTCGTTCCCTTCCAAGGCCTCGCCATCGTCCACCGCGTTGGTTCTCTCGGCGCGGTGTGGTCAACTTTGTCAATAAACGACAACCATCGGAAGAGGCATATACGTGGAGTGGCTGATAGTAGGGACCCGCATGGCCCATGGCCGCACGCGAGCAAGTCCCTCCTTATTATGCGAAAACAAATGATTTCTCCCCCTGACAGGTTTGAGCCACCAGCTACATCTTTGCACACAGGGAAGTGTTTGCTTTATTACGCGGAAAAAAAGTTACCTCTCCCTGACAGCTGGGACCCACCAACTTTATTATCATCCATTTCACGAAAATATAGATTGTACCAAATATGCTAAATTGTTTTCTTTTTATTCTAACTCGAAAAAGAATAAATTAAAAAAACTAGAAAACATCTTCACACGCAAGGAAGTGCCACCTTATTACGAGCAAAAATATGATTCCCCCTGGTAGCTGGGACCCACCAGATTTGGAGGCTGACTTGTGGGCCAACTAAGTTGACGCGTACGGGCTTTGTCAACTTAGTCAAAACGATTCTAGCTGCACTGACCATTGGATGTCAAATCAACGGCCGTGCTGCGTCTTCAACCTCTGGTCTTCTTGCTCCAGCCGCCCAAACCAGGCCCGCCGTACCGCCTACTCCAGCCTCCCATGTCCGGCTGTGCTGCCGCGCAGGCCTCACGGACTGACCATACTATGACTGGCCAGGCCTTCTCTCTACTCACCCACACCCCCTGTTATTCTTCGGTGACGGCAGCCTTACGCCGCAGCCGAACCAGTAAACCATCGTACTCCCCTCTGCATGGGCATCCACCCGCCTCGCCTTCTCTGGCTCCTCGTCGTTCCCTTCCTAGGCCTCGCCGTCGTCCACCGCCTTGATGCTCTCGGCGCCTCGTGGTCAACGAGGTCGACGAACGACAGCCATCGGAAGTGGACTTTAGGCTGTGAGGCTGAAAGTTGGACCCACCAGCTACATCTTCAAACACAAGGAAGTGCCTCCTTATTACTCGCAAAATAAAAATGATTCCTCCCCCTGACAGCTCGGACCCACCAGCTATATCTTCGCATGCAAGGAAGTGCATCCTTATCCTCCCTGACAGCCGGGACCCACCCGGTCGAAGCGTACGTAGCGTTGTCGCGAACATGTACGTACATACTGGTCGATCGGTCTCTCTGCAACGATGAACCGTGGCCGAGCAAGCAGCGGCACATTTAGTAGTAGAGCCCCCGACGTAGCAGTTCAGGCAGTCCCTTCTAAACCATGTACACGTACGTACAGCCACATGCCAAAAAATACAGCCACGTAAGTACATACGGGCGGGGTCTCGAACACGTACTCGGGCATACGTACGGCAAGGGCTCGTGTACATGGAGAGGCAACGGATGGCAGCAACGGCGTCTTGTTCATCGGACAACCAACCGGCTGGGTCGGAACGGAGAAACAGCGTCCTGTTCATCGGGAGGCAACAGACTAGGTCGGAATGTGTCTTGTTCAACGGGAGCCAACCGGCTTGGACATAACAGTCGAAACGGGGTCTGGCGTATCGCAGTATGGAGGAAACAGCCTTCTGTTCGACCGGCTACGGTCGAAACGGCATCCTGTTCATTGGGAGGGGTGTGGCGTATCGCAAAACGGAGGAAACGGACTTGTGTTGGAGTGCTACGGTCGAAACAGGGGTTCTGTTCATCGGAGGGGTGTGGCGTACCGCAAAACAGGACTCCACAGACTACTGTTCACCCACCGTCGACTTCCTTCAGCCTCCACCTGCACTGTTCATCCACTGCATCTTCCTCTTGCCTCCACCAGTTACTGTTCATCCACGAGCTACTATTCATCCAGCCCTACACCGGCTACTATTCAACCAGCCCTCCACGGGGTCCTGTTCATCCACCCTCAACCAGCTCGGCTGTGGCGGCCTCCTCTCGGGGTCCTGTTCATCCAGCGGCAACGGCCTATATACTACCACGGGGTCCTGTTCATCCAACCCCCATCGGGAACTGTTCATCCAACCCCAACCACGTACGTCTCGACTCATTCAACCGCAACCCCCACGTTCACTGTTCATCAAGAGGCAGCAGGTTCAATCGGCTTCAGTAAGCAGCACCAGCAGCGATCGATCGCTCGGGTTCAGTTAGCAGCAGTAGCGAAGGAATCGCTCGGGTTCAGTTAACAGCCAAGGGATCGATCGCTCGGGTTCAGTAACGTAGCTAGTGCAATCGCTCAGGTTCAGTAAGTGAACACCTCGCTCAGGTTCAGTTAGAGCCCAACGCCTCGCACACACGCGCATACGTGTACGAGAGAAATGCGCAATCCCTCCGTGCATCGCTCGGCCCCGACCACCCACTATAACCGGGAACTCCCCGAAATTTTTCTCGCCCTCACTTCTACCACGATTTTTTCTGTCATGGACAGCCCAAAGAATGTCATGCAGGTGCGTCTCTGGCCTGCCCAGGACGAAAAGCCCATTTTCTGTCATGATTTTTTGTCATAGAAGTAGGAGCCCACCACATCTATGATGATACCGGGTTTTGTCACAATTATCGTCATAGAAGTGTCATAAGCATGATAGAAAAAAAATCGTTCGGCCCAAAATGTCACAGATGTGTCTTTTTTTTGTAGTGTTAGGTGGTTCCTGTGCATGGGTTGGAGTCTTGTCGCGCCTGCGAAAATTTGTGTTTATCTTACTTTTTTCCTCTGTGAACTGACAGGTGGGACCCACAAGGAACATGGCCAATTTAACCAGTCAACATAGTGCCATGCAGACTATTTGTCCGGTAAACAGAGTGCAATCCGATGCTGAACGGTGAGCAAGTGACTGTATAATCACCGCAAAACGTATATAGTGACCGTAATGAGCGTATTCCGAAATCCGATTACCGTATTACGCTTTTTTCTTGAAATACACTGACCGCCAGTGTATTTATCTCTTCTCTCATTCTCTCTGTGGAGCCGAGTAGGCCAACGTGCCAGTGCCTAAATTGGCACACGCCACCCCATTAATGTTGTATTGGTTTCGTAAGAGCGAACAAGCATTCATGTCTACCATACAAACTCTAGATATGAGTTACAAATGCTATGAAGACGAATACAAATATTTGAATCCACTTTATGCTCAATTTCTCTCTGTAGGCCCTCCAAAAGTACATCTCTACACGTTCTCGCATGTTACATCTAACAACTATGCAACACAACACTACTACACTCTAAGACAATAAATCATATGTGTTTTTAGTTTTACTAGATCTCATATTGTTACTTCAATTATTCAGTTTGCATACATTAAAATTGCTTGAAATGTATGACTAGTATCATCTAGTGATATGAAAGGTCAGACCACGCACACATACACACACACACACACACACACAAGGGCCCATTACACATTCAAGCATTTCAGATCTTTCTCTCGCTCTCTATGTCAAACCCGACTATGCCAAACTACCCTGCTTACCGCGCAGGAAAAATCCCGCCCTCGCCTGTTTAATCGGGTTTGTATCGATGGATCGTGCAAAACAGCAAAACTATAGTAGTACTAAAGTGCAAGTAACAGTTCACTGGGCCGTCGTGTCGTGTACTCCTCCGTCGCAAGACTGGAGCGCTCGCTTTCATAAATGTTCTAGTCCCTTTCGCCGACATGTGGGACATCAAGCAAACAGGTCCATGTGCCATACCGAAATAACAGTGCAGAGCAGCAGGGGGACGCACCCCGGTGTTCGCGCCATCGTAGTAATGAGCAATGAGGCGTCAAATCACAAAGCTACACCTTTCCCGCAGTTAAGTTGGAGGGACGAAGTGATACTAAAAAAAAATTGGAGGGACGAAGCAACCATCATTTCACTATTTGCTGAATCCTCTTCTCCCTCATCTTCTTCAGGTTAACCATGTGTTGCTTCTACTGTTGTTCTGCCTCATGTGGGACGCGGATCGGCTTAGTACATCACTGACACGTGGGACCGCATGTTAGCAAACCGCCAGGCCAACCTCCTCTAAAAATAAGAAACCTCCCCCGCCTTTCGCGCGGCAAAATCACCTCCTTTTTACTAATCTTGATATATATTTTTAGATAAATATAATTGAGATTTGTATAGATAGCACCAAGGAGCAAAACCAAGTGGTACGCTTAAGGGCATCCACAATGTGTAGCCAAATGTTAAAATAGCTTTTGGCATCGATGGGAACCATTGTGGAGGGTGCTGCCAAAGCAAAAAAAGAGGGAACCGAAGCTCCCTAATTGATTGATTGATTGAAGGACTAGAAAAATGCAACCTCTCTCCTCTTTCTCCCGTGCTTGGACACATGCAAAGAGCATAGAGTCTACTCCCTTGTCCCTTCTATCACAAATCACAAAGCAGCGAGGCATCAAATCACAAAGCACCGACGAAGCAACCATCATTTCACTCTTCGCTGACTCCGCTTCTCCATCGTCTTCTTCGAGAAACCACCTTTACCGCACTAAGCTGGATGGATGATGCTATTATACTACTAGTAGTACATTTAGGCCTCCTTTGGTTCAATAGACTCCCTGGATGCAAAGAAGGCGGTTGTTTCGGTTTGCAGGCGGCACTTACGAATGACTTACCATGGTCTGCTTCAATGGCGTGCTCCGTCGAACGCACTTCACGAAAGCCACATCGATCAAGATATCGTCGACGTCACCGCAATGGGGAAGGAAGTCAAATAGTTACTCCCTCCATTTTTTTTGTATACAAGGCCACTATCAAAATTACAATTTGCAGAAGGCCACTAACACTAATCGAGGCAAAATTGATGGGGTTTGCCTTGTACTAGCAACCAAGGACATTAATATACCCTTGCATACATGCGGAAGTGAGAAGGTTGGTTTGCATGCGCTGGATTAATCAAGCAATGAGGAGTGAGATTGTTAGCTTGTTCGATGTTGGAGAAAAAAATACGCATTAATTGACACGTCAAACAAGGATTTGTATCGATCGATCCCGCGAAGGAAAACCGCGCCTTCTTTTTTAATACAGTACGTACTAAAATCGAAGTCGCTCACCCTCGCAAACCAGATGTTATTGCAAGTTCAAAATGAAAAGGAGGTACACTTACGCATGCCTGTCGCGGTCGCACCGCACCCTCACACAGTCGGTCTTGCACGCCGCAAACCCAACCAAGGGAATGCACCCTCACTGACATGTGGTACCGCATGTGATCAAACCAAACTCAGCCATCCAACCGCTGACACCTAATTTTTGTTCATACAGTATGTTTATCCAACCGCCTATTGGGGAAGATCTGTGCAGCCCGTACGGTGGTCTGTCGGGGAAGAAGAGGTGAGGAAGAAGAAGGGTTAGGAGATGTAGGATATTCATCCAACCACCTAAAATGATCGACTCACCCAAATGATGAAAGTCAGGCGACTTGCATAAATATATGTTTATACACAGAAAAAGATCCCTAAAAACAACAACTTAAAGAAAAACTATCACTGCTCGTGGAACGAGCCGGCCTTGTCGTCTTTGCATGCCGGCGCGAACCAGCCGTAGCTGTCGACGTGTGTCTCCACACCATGGTTGTCCTCGGCCTCCAGGTACTCATTCACGCGGAGTGTGCGGGCACTCTGCACGAACGCGAGCACCGCCCGGTTCACGTCCCCAATGTTTGGTTCCGTCTGCAGGAGGGCCTCGATGGCAGCGGCATCCACGCGCTCCACTTCGAGTTGAGCCTCCGCCGCCTGGTTCAAGTCCAGGACATCCGGTTCCGCCTGCAGGAGGGCCTCGATGGCAGCGGTATCCGCACGCTCCACGTCAAGTTGAGCCTCCGCCGCCCCGTTCACGTCCATGACATCTGGTTCCACCTGCAGGAGGGCCTCGATGGCAGTGGCATCCATGCGCTCCGCGTCGAGTTGAGCCTCCACCTCCCGATGCTCCTTTAGGATCGCCAGGTTGAACCGCTGGTCTGCCTGCACCATGGGGGACCCGGATGCCGACACGAAGTCGATGTCCATCGTCTCATATGCATCGAGGGCCTTCTACGCCATGACCTCCGCCATGAACATTGGGTCGGCTTCCTCCTCCTCGGAGCTTGGATCCAGAGAACTCGGGGATTGGCCCGCCGCAAAGAAAGCTTGGGAACAGAGGTATGTGGCGCCGACCGCCGCCGCGATTTCTGTGTGGCGCTCCAGCATCAGCATCTTGTAGTATGTGATCTTGCGGTGCACCATGGCTTTCCGGCGAACTAGGGTGTTGTAGGGTGAAACCCTAACAGGGATCTTTTCACACTTGGAGGGGTAAAAGGGATGAACACCAAGAACACAAGAGGAATTCACTCCAACAATACCCAATCACACATCCACTAGAATAACAAACACAAGATCCACAAGGTTACAAACACAATCAAAGGAAACAAGCACTAGGTAGAGTTCTTCCCACTCCTAGGATATGAGGTCTTGATGATGGTAGTCTTCTCCAAGAGGAGGTCTTGAAATCCACAAGTGGATCCTCTCCTAAGAGGCCTTGATCTCCAATGGAGGGGGTAGAAGGAGCAAAGCTCTCAAATATCTCATATATGTCTTTTCTAACCCTAAACATAACCCTAGGTACGAACTATATATGCTTGGGTAGGTAGGAGACGAAGTGGATGCGAAGTGGAGGCCCAACAGCCCTCTCAGCCGGCCATCCTGGAGGGCCCGTGCGCACGGGGTAAGTTGGCCCCGTGCGCACGGGGTAAGTTGGGCCCGTGCGCACGGGGGTCCCATGCGCATGACACACACCCGTGTGCACGTGGTGCTATAGCCGTAACTCCCTGTGTAGCCCGTGGGCACGGGGTCTCGGTGGCCCGTGCGCACGGGGTCGCCTGGGACTTCCTGTCCAGCTGCTGTTTGTCTTCTCCTTCCTTCGTGTGAGCTTGGTGTGGTTCTCCTACTCTTTGGTGATGCTCCTTAGCTGCCCGGGAGTGTCCCTCTTCGTACCTAAGTACACACAATGCATTTTGATGAGGTAGCACCCAAGTCCCGTTTGTGTCCATATGCATGTCAAGTAGGAAGGAGTTCACCTCGGTTTCCATTGCGCGTGCTCGAGCTCTCGTCATGGGTCCATGTGGGGCTTGATGTGTTGTTGTAGAGTCCATGGGGATGATGGAAGGATTTTCTGCATCATAGGGGATGACTGATGCGGGCTAGGGGATCGAAAGGTGGGAGAATGGGCTGGAGAGGAGGTGTGGTTTTGGAGCAGTGCTGACCGGCGGGCAAGTAGCCGGCATAGGCCGAGCAGCGAAGGTTCCTGTTGGGGATATAACCCCATGATGTGACCCTCCTAGGAGGGGCCGGGTTACACTATTGGCGACTCAGAGGGAAAGCCTAAGTAGGCCCAAGAGGCCAGATATGGAACCCGGAGGGCGACTTGCGTGGTGAGCCGCCGGAGGCCTAGGCCCAGAAGACGGCGCGAGACCCGGCGCTTGTAAGTCGCCCGACTATGACTTGTCTAGTAAGGCAAGGTGAATTAGAACTAGAGACGGTCATGTATTATGACCCAACCTGGACTCTAGTAAGCCCAAGTGAGGGAGTCATGGACTAGGGGGTCCTCTGGGCGACGGCTCATTGTATATGGGCCGGACTGGTGGAGCCGTGTGGTGACCGGAGACCTGTGAAGCCGTGGTGTGCCCTCCAAGTCAAGGGAGGATGAGATCTCTTTAGTTCTTGTTGTAATCTATCTTTGGTAACCCCAACCCTATTGGTGTCTATATAAACTGTCGTGGGAAAACACGGCCACCTATGGGGCCATCGGCCCCTTGTGGTTCGGCAGTGGGGAAGGACGCATTGCACAAAGAGCGGAGGGCACGGAGCAGCACGACAGCGATCACACGGGCAATTTTTACCCAGGTTCGGGCTGCCGCGAGGCATAAGACCCTACTCCTGCTTTGGTGGATTGATGAGAGGACCGAGGTGGAGACGCAGCGCTCTAGCCTGGCAGGGTCGCCTCGGGGCGAGAGCAACTACGCGCGTATAAGTGTACAAGGGTCCGAATCCTTTCTATGGTTGCCATGGCCCTCCTTTTATAGATCAAGGGGTCACCACAATGGCAAATCAGTCATTGCATACTGATTAGATAGCAAACAGTGCTATCATACCTAACTCTGCAGACAAGACAGAGCGCATTAAATGCGCCGCTTAGTGTCACATCGTAGCGTAGCCCGGCAAGCCTTGCCATGCTGTTCGGCCACCTTCTCGCCTGCCTGCGTAACACGTCCCTGGATGGGTGTCATTTGGAGGTGATTTCTTCTGGAAGTGGCTGCCACGTGCCAAATAGCGGCCACTTAGCCACTTGGGGGCTCGACACCGCACCGATCGATAACTTGCGTTGCTGTGAGGTGGAGCGGTGGAGCCTTGGCAGGGTAATCCGCCCTCGGCGCCCCCGGCAAGCCTATCGGGGCAATCTGGAGACTTGTCTTCGGGGCAACCTCGTCCCCACCAGGCTCGCCTGCCCGGCAAGGGAGGTTTGTCCTTAGTGGTATCTTGCTCCTTTGGTTGGTCTTGATCTTCTTGATCCGCCCTTTGATTTCTCAAAGAGCTGATCTCTTCTGCTTGGTCTTGTCTTGGACGCTGCAACCTTGTTCTCGAGCCTGTGTACAGTCTGGGCAACACACCTGGGGTTTGTTGCACCGACAGGAGCCCCCGGGCCTGGCCCGAACGCGCTGCCGAGCGTCCTCGGGGTAGGCCCTGTCCAGTACACAGGCGGGGAGGCTGCGGTAGCTCACCTTTTGAGATCTTCTTTGCTTCTTCATTAATCTGAGCTTGAGTCAGTTTCTAGTTTTCCCGCGCATCATGTAACGCCAATTGTAGTGGGGCCATCCCTGTAATGGCCCATGAATGACTTTAACGCACGGGTGAGTAACTGCCAATTCACTCTTCCCACCACGTTCTTATCCCTTGCCATGTATGCTGCATGCATTGAGTGGGGTAGGTAACGGAGGCGCGTGGTGTGAGAGAGAGAGCGTCATGGCAGGGGCCCGGTCTTCCTGGGTTGGTGGAGAGGGGCGGCGGTTACCCGCCGAGGGATCAACCCCAGCCTTAGCCCGTCTAAAAAAGAGGGGGTGAGGGGGAGCGGAAGTTCTCATCCACGCACCCTTCTTCTTCTCTTCCTTGCTTCTTTCTCTGTTATGTTGAGGTGGGGAGGCTGGGGCCAGGCCCCGGGCTCTAGCTTAGGGTCGATGACGCCGAACACTTGTGTAAACGCCCGGGGAGTGAGTCTGGTCCAGGGCCAAAAGGGATGCAGTGGTCGAGGATGTGGGTGTCGAGTCGCCCGTGGTGTGGGAGGTGTCACACTTCTCCAAAATGGTGAAACGCTCATCTCCCTCACACGAGCCGGCTGTCCGGTGAGGAACGCCAGCCCTCGCTGCGGGTCGCCGAGGCTCGTTGCCCTGACGACGGGGCCCTTGGGGGTTCCGGCGCCTGTCTGGGGTGCAGCACTCGGGATCCTCGGTAATCCTAGTGTTGTTCCTTCCTGCAGAGTCGGGGCGAACGGTGAAGACAGTGGCACCTTCCTGCCCTCTTCTCTTCCCACCATAGTGCCTAGGAGGAGAGGGACAAGAAAGGGATTACGGGGCACTTATCTTTTTTTAGTTTAAAATGTGCAGGCATCGGCCAAACTTTAGTCTAAATAATGTAAACTTCTTTATCCATGTTTGTGTTCTGTAAGATCTGTACTTGCTTATCAGCATATTAATGAAAAAGACAAGCTTTGCCGGGCACTTGTGCATGTACCATATCCATGCAGAGGTGAAATGCCTCTATACATTTAAGTAAACAAGTTTCCCCGGCAGGCTATCCTGCCGGTGCCCTCAGTTTGTTGCCGCGGGGCTAGGCCTGCCGGGCAAAAAAACGTAAAAAGGGACCAGCCCCCCGCCGAACCCTTTCTGCCAAAGGCCACTGTGACCATCCTGACCGAAGCAGCGTTCGAGTCAAAGGGTAGGAGCACCTATGTTTCGAAGGTGGCGGGGTATTCATATGCACAAGTTTTCAAATTACAGAACAGGTATGGATAAGAAGGAACTTATCTGTTTGGTCTGCCGGGGATCGTCACGTAGGCTCGTCTTCATTTCTTCTCTTCGGGATCAAGTCCACGGCAAGAACCCTGCAACTTAGTGCAGATGAAAACAATGCCACATGCGACCTCATCTACATGATCATGCTATGCTTATGCATTCATGCAAGTTTCAGGGGCCCCCCAGCGCTTCGTTTATTTTTCTGTTGCTCAGGGTCTGCGCCTGGCTTTGTACAAAGGGTTACATGCAACTTCGACAAAGATTGTACAAAAGGGTGGCTACCGGGCAGGGCCCAACAGCCGCGCCTTACGGGTAGAACTTACGGAGATGCTCAATGTTCCATGAGTTTTGCAATTGAATGCCATCTCCGGTCTCCAAACAGACTGCGCTAGGTCTGGTGACTCGTACTACCCGGTAAGGGCCTTCCCACTTCGGCGTCAACTTGTTTGCACCCTTGGCGGACTGAACACGCCTAAGGACAAGGTCGCCTTCCTCAAAACTCCGGCCATGAACCCTGCGGCTATGATAGGACGCAGGGCTTGCTGGTAGTGTGCAGCACGCATAGCAGCCCGGAGACGGTTCTCCTCAATTAGCACAGCATCATCACGCCGGTGCTGTTCCTGCACTACTTCATCGTAGGCAAGCACTCGAGGAGACCCGAATATGAGTTCCGTGGTGATAACTGCTTCTGCCCCATAGACTAGGGAGAAGGGAGTCTGCCCGGTAGCTCGATTTGGTGTCGTACGAAGGGACCAAAGAACCACCGGCAGCTCATTGATCCATCGCCTGCCGCACTTCTGCAGCCGATCAAAATTTCTTGTCTTAAGACCTCGTAGCACTTCAGTGTTCGCCCTCTCAGCTTGCCTGTTGCTTCTGGGATGGGCCACAGAGGCAAATGAGACCTTGCTTCCGAGGGCATGAACGTATTGCATGAAGGCGCGGCTTGTGAATTGGGTGCCATTGTCGGTGATGATTCGGGCAAGTACCCCGAAGCGGCACACCAATCCTTTTCAAGAACTTGATAGCTGACTGCGCGGTCACCTTTCTCACGGGCTCTACTTCTGGCCACTTTGTAAACTTGTCGATTGCGATGAACAAGAATTCAAAGCCCCCGGTAGCATGGGGGAAGGGGCCCAAGATGTCGAGCCCCCAGACCGAAAATGGCCATGACAAAGGGATTATTTGGAGAGCTTGAGCAGGCTGATGGATATTCTTGGAGTGGAACTGGCAGGCTTCACACTTGGTGACTAGCTCAATTGCATCTTGGAGGGCTGTGGGCCAGTAGAAGCCTTGCCGGAAAGCTTTCCCAACCAAGGCCCTTGATCCGATGTGGGAGCCACACATACCCTTGTGTATCTCTGCCAGCAGTTCCTTTCCTTCTTCCCGGCAATTGCACTTCAATTTCACACCGTTGGGCCTTCTTCTGTATAGCATGTCGTCAACGAACGGATACATACTGGCCCTCCGAGCTACTCTTTCAGCTTCTTCTTGCTCTTCGGGAAGTTCTCCTATTTGGAGGAAATGAACAATGTGCCGCACCCAAGTTGGAGCCTGGGGCTCGGCAACAAGGACTAGCGGCACCTCCCCGTCAATGGGAGCACATGCCTCGACCACAAAGACTAGTAGTTCAGCGGGAGGGTGCAGCTCACTGATTGAAGGGGAGTTGTTCCCGCCAAGCACTCTGCCGGGGGCTTCGGGAAGCTCTGCCGGGAGAGGCTTGCCGGAGTTCAATTTTATCCTCTTGCTGGCCATTGTTGCTGGGGATACGGAGGGTTGAGTTAGATGGAGAATGTCGGCGTAAATGACCACGGGTAGCCCATCAGCTCCCTTTGCTATTTCAAGACATCGGGGAAGCCTGCGCCCCTCAAACATCAAGGACAAGGGCCGCCTTCTTGAGGCCGGCTGGTCCAAGCAGCCGGTAGCCGGGAGGCGGCGGAGTCCACAAGACGGCCATGAAGTGGGCCGACTCCTGGCAGGCGGCCTCCTAGGATGCCGAGTCCTAGCAGGCGGCCCCTCGCGCCCTCAAAGTCAGCGCCAACATAAACATGATGAGATAGGGCATGGCTACAGTACAGGCCTGCCACCCCCGAATCCAGGGCAGGGCGTGGCCACAGTACTGCGTACCGAGCAGGCATCCTGCGCCCAACGCAGGACTGTTGCCATGCCTCTCATGACATCACCCATGGCAGAGGAAGCCATGCTCCCACGACGGGCGGCCAATACGGCCCGCAGGTGGCCGACCCTACCTGTCCGTGACAAGCCAGAAGGCGGCAAGCCCAGACCAGTCAGCTCAGTGGGAGGCCGGCTCCCAGTAGGCGGCCCTCCTCCTCCCTCGAAGTCCGTGTGCCATTAACCAGATACGACGGGGTATGGCTATAGTGAGTTCCCGCCAGGCGGCGGGACTGTATCCACGCTCTCCCCGACCAAGCATGCATCATCAGTGGCACGGCTACAGTGCTACACAGTCGACAGGACCCGCAAGCGGCGGGCCCAGCTTGTCGGCCGAGGACGAGACCGCCGGGGGGACCCACCAGGCGGCGGGCCCCTGTAGTCGGCGACCAGAGACACTGACGGCCGGGTCCTACGCCCGGCCGGATTACCATTGTATCCCTGAGGGGTAGGCCGATATAAACCCCCCAGGTCACCCCATGCAAGGGGTTGGCGGTTGGCTCCTTGGCAGAGGCCTCATCGAGCACTGACAGCACCACACACACACGCAGAGAGAGTGGAGTAGGGCTAGCCTTGCCCTTCTTCCTCCTCCAGCCAGGTAGCTCAAGGAGCAAGCTTGTAGCCACCTGTTGAAATAGTGATCATGCGGAGACCCCACAGAGCAGGATTAGGGGTGTTATCTCCTAGGAGAGCCCCGAACCTGGGTAAGATTCGCAAGCGTACGCGGTCTCGCTCACTCCCGCTTCTGGAGCCCGGCGACGTACTTTTGTCCCCATCCACGATAAGCCATCCCCTGGCATATGTCGCACGATATCCCCGACATTTGGCGCCCACCGTGGGGCTAGGTGCACCATCGTCCGGAAACATGTACTGGACGGGAACCCTCTTCCTCCCTGGCGATCGCAGCCAGCCCGGCATGCCCGACGGCATTTGCGCCGACACGCTGCACGGCGTGGAGGTTGTTTGCGCCGCAAGCAACCTCGCTGATCTCATCGGCGGGATCCGCCTCTTCGATGAGCCCGCACTCGACGCGGGCACAGCTAGCTCCGAGAGCTGCCTCGTCGATCTCCTCGGCAAGCTTCACATCGCCGATGAGCCGGTCTCCGATCCGGAGTCCGTTGGCTCCACCAACCTGCTCGTCGACGTGGTCGTTGATGCCGATGCCGCGCTTCCTGATGCCTTCCCCGGTGACGTGGTGATCTTCGACTACCCACTTCCCGCTGCAGACAGCAGCGCCGGCACCAGCACCATCACTAAGGTGCTGGTCATCAGCCACGACCGAACCTCCGACCAGGCCGGCCGGGACCCGTTGCAGGCGGCAATGCGGGACCTGTCCGCTCCCGTAGCGCCCGGTGCGAGCGGTGAAACGCTGGAGGCATGCCGTATCGCACTTCTCGACAGCGCCAACAAGTTGGCGGCCATGAGACGCCTCACCGAGGCTTACCACCGCGAGATCGACCGCGCCATTTGCGGCACACCGGCTGCTGACGAACCCAGCCGCGTGGGCACGGTCCGGCAGCGCGGCGCCGCCATCGCCAACATGTTGGGGGCTGACCGCCCGGTCTACGCCACGCCCATGGAGAACTTGTGCGCCGCCCAGGCGGCGGCAGAAGAGCTGGACCGCCTGGAGGGCGACGAGCGTCGCTGCATGACGGAGCGCGTCCAGCAGCTCATCGACGCAGCCGCCGCGCAGCAAGAAGCCAGCCGCCGCATGGTGGAACCCGGCCTACAGGCTAGGAACCTTCCCCCTCGCCGGGAGCACGGCGCGACCTCCCGGACGCCGACAGCCGGCGCCCGCAACCGAGGAGACCCAGAGCCGGTTGCTAGCCGCAGCCGTACCCGCATCTCCATTGAGCGCGACCAAGACGGCCGCCCACGAGCAGTAGAATGGAGGGACGATCGTCAGCCCCCTCCCTCGCACAGGGAGAGGCGCGCCTCTCCGCCGCTTGTTGAGCATCCGACTCTCGGGCGCCGGCTGGGCCCCCGCGAAGGAGTCGGAGAGAACGACGCCCGCAACTGGATCGACCGCTTGGCTCGGTCCCTGGCGTTGGAAGAAGAAGATGCAATTGGCCCGCCTTGTTTCGGCCCCCGCATTCGCGATGAGCCCTTCCCCAAAGGGTTCTCGCTCCCTCGAGACACTCCTAAGTACAACGGCTCTATGAAGCCGGAAGATTGGCTGGTCGACTACTCCACTGCCGTCAACATAGCGAATGCCAACAAGCGTGTCGCCGTGAAGTATGTTCCGCTCATGCTCCAGGGCACGGCCCGGACATGGCTGAACAGCCTCAGGCCCTACAGCGTCAACAGCTGGCTAGACTTCACCGAAGTTTTCATCCGCAACTTCACCAGCACCTACAAGTGGCCGCCCAAGCCTCGCCAGCTCTCCCTGTGCATCCAAGGCCCGATCGAGTCCACCCGCGAATACTTAACGCGGTGGGCCGAGCTGCGCAACTCCTGCGAAGGGGTTCATGAGGTGCAAGCCATTGAATACTTCACTGCCGGGTGCCGAGAGGGCACCCTACTCAAGCACCCGCTCCTCTGCGATGAGCCAGCCATGCTCGACGAGCTGTTGATCATAGCGGACAAGTACGCCACTGCCGACTCCTCCATGAAGTCGGAACTCCGAGTGGATGCGTCAGGAAAGATGCTCCCTCCGGCCCCTCAGACACCGGCTGGTGATTCCAGTCGGCGCCAACAGTCAAACGACAATAAGCACAAGGCCCTGCAGCCGGCTACCACCAGCCGGCAGGTGGCGACAGTCGAAGACCAGCAGCCAGAAGAGCAGCCCGGCCCCAAACACCAGAAGGGCGGCAAGCCTGCCTGGTTGCCCGCCTTCTCGTTTGAGCAAACCCTCGATGCTCCCTGCAAGTTCCACAGCGGCGCGAAGCCATCCAACCACACCACCCGGAAGTGCCACTGGCTCACCCGCATCGCCAGAGGCGAAGGACTGCCTCCGCCGCCTGCTGGCCCGCCGCCTCCGCCTCCCCAGCAGCCGGTGGTCCGACCAGTCGGCGCGATCCAAGACGAGTTTCTTGAAGAGCATGGAGCTTACGCCGTCTTCACCAGCGTGACTGACGACAGGCGCAGCCGGCGTCAACAGCACCGAGAAGTGAATATTGTCGCCTCTGAAGCCCCAAAGTTCATGCACTGGTCGGAGAAGCCGATCAGTTGGAGTCGAGCTGACCACCCGGAGGTGATGCCTTCTCCGGGTTCCTATGCCCTGGTGTTGGATGTCACCTTCGCACCAGAGAGGCGGGCTGCTCGTTTCTCCCAAATTCTGATAGATGGCGGTAGCAGCATCAACATCCTCTACCGCGACACCATGGAGAAGTTGTGCATCAAAGAGAAACAGCTCCAGCCCAGCTGGACTGTCTTCCATGGCATTGTGCCTGGCCTATCCTGCTCACCAATCGGCAAGATCAAGATAGATGTCCTCTTTGGAGACAAGAGTCACTTCCGCCGAGAGCCAATCTGGTTCGAGGTGGATGACCTTGAGAGCCCCTACCACGCGTTGCTTGGCCGTCCTGCTCGGGCCAAGTTCATGGCGGTCCCCCACTACGCCTACCTCAAGATGAAGATGCCGGGCACCAAGGGCATTATCACCATAGCCGGCGACTACCAGAAGTCTGCCGAGTGTGCTGCAGCCAGCAGTCGGCTGGCCGAGTCCCTTGTGATTGCTGCCGAGAAGCGGCTCCTTGACCGGGTTGTGGCCATGGCCGGCAAGCAGCCGGACCTATCGCCAGATTCCAAGGAGTTAGAAGCTCAGGGCTCTTTCCAGCCGGCCAAAGAAACCAAGAAGATACCCTTGGACCCAGAGCACCCGGAGAAGTTCGCTGTCATAGGAGCTCACCTTGACAGCAAATAGGAAAGCGAGCTCGTCGATTTCCTCCGTGAGAATCGGGACATCTTCGTGTGGTCTCCAAAGGACATGCCGGGTGTTCCGACAGATTTCGCCGAGCACAAGCTACATGTCAGAGCAGATGCAAAACTAGTCAGGCAACCCCTCCGCCGCCTGTCGGAGGAGAAGAGAGGAATTGTTGGTGAAGAGATAGCCCGGCTTCTAGCAGCCGGCTTCATTATGGAAGTATTCTTCCCAGAGTGGCTAGCCAACCCAGTCCTTGTACTAAAGAAGAACAACAAATGGCGCATGTGTATTGACTACACCAGCCTCAACAAAGCTTGCCCGAAGGATCCGTTCGCCTTGCCTCAGATTGACCAAGTGATAGACTCCACAGCCAGATGCGAGCTGTTGAGTTTCTTGGATGCCTATTCGGGGTACCACCAGATTAAGTTAAGCCCGGCCGACCGCCTGAAGACCGCCTTCATCACACCATTCGGAGCCTTCTGCTACCTGACCATGACATTCGGCTTGAGAAATGCCGGTGCCACGTTCCAGCATTGCATGCAGAAGTGCCTCCTCAAGCAACTCGCCAGAAATGCCCACGTCTATGTAGACGATATTGTGGTGAAGACGGAGAAGCGCGGTACCCTCCTGGAAGATCTCAAGGAAACTTTTGATAATCTACGCCGTTTTCAAATCAAGCTCAACCCAGAGAAGTGTGTCTTTGGAGTACCAGCCGGCAAGCTCCTCGGTTTCCTTGTCTCAGAGCGTGGCATAGAGTGCAACCCTGTCAAGATCAAGGCCATCGAGAGGATGGAGAGGCCCACCCGACTGCGAGACGTTCAGAAGTTCACCGGCTGCTTGGCATCCATCAGCCGCTTCATCAGTCGGCTGGGCGAGAAGGCTCTTCCCCTGTACCAGCTGATGAAGAAGACTACTCATTTAGAGTGGAACGACAAGGCGGACGAGGCGTTCCTCCAGCTCAAGAAGATGTTGACCACGCCGCCCGTCCTGGCCGCTCCGGCTGCCAAGGAGCCCATGCTTCTCTACATCGCCGCCACCAGCCGGGTGGTTAGTACAGTTGTGGTGGTAGAGCGCCAAGAGGACGGCAAGGCGCTGCCGGTCCAGAGGCCCGTCTACTACTTGAGTGAGGTGCTGTCAGCTTCCAAGCAGAACTACCCCCACTACCAAAAGTTGTGCTATGGCGTGCATTTGGCCGCCAAGAAACTCAAGCCATACTTTCAAGAGCATCCCATCACGATCGTCTGCACCGCCCCGCTTGCGGAGATCATAGGCAGCAGAGACGCATCGGGCCGAGTGGCCAAGTGGGCCATCGAGCTGGCCCCCTACACCATCTTCTACCAGCCTCGGGCCGCCATCAAGTCCCAAGCACTGGCCGACTTCCTCGTCGACTGGGCTGAGACCCAGTACCTGCCGCCAGCTCCAGACTCCACCCATTGGCGGATGCACTTTGATGGCTCGAAGATGCGCACTGGTTTGGGAGCCGGCATCGTCCTCACCTCTCCCAAAGGCGACAAGCTCAGATACACGCTGCAAATCCACTTCGCCGCCTCCAACAATGTGGCCGAGTACGAGGCGCTAGTACATGGACTCCGGCTGGCCAAGGAGATTGGCATCCGCCGGATTCTGTGCTACGGCGATTCGGACTTGGTGGTCCAACAGTCGTCCGGCGACTGGGACGCCAAGGATGCAAATATGGCGAGCTACCGCTTCCTCGTCCAGCAGATCAGCGGATATTTTGATGGGTGCGAGTTCCTTCACGTGCCACGGGCCGACAACGAGCAAGCAGACGCCCTGGCACGGATCGGCTCCACCAGGCAAGCCATACCAGCCGGCGTGTCCCTTCAGTGCCTCCGCAAGCCGTCTATCAAGCCTTACCCGGAATCAGAATCCATCTTCGTGCCGGCTGCTCCCGAAGCAGTCGGTCTCGGCCCGGGTGCTGCAGTAGCCGGCCCGGGGACTTTAGCAAGCAGCACGGGGACTGCAGCAGTCGCACCCGGCCCGGGGACTTCGCAACCCGGCCCGGGGGCTGCAGCAGCCGGCCCGGGGACTTCGGCAAGCGGCACGGGGACTGCAGCAGTCGCACCCAGCCCGGGGGCTGCAGCAGCCGGCCTGGGGACTTCGGAAAGCGGCACGGGGACTGCAGCAGTCGCACCCGGCCCGGGGACTTCGCAACCCAGCCCGGGGGCTGCAGCAGCTGGCCCGGGGACTTCGGCAAGCGGCTCGGGGACTGCGGCAGTCGCACCCGGCCCAGGGACTCTACAACCCGGCCCCGGGGTTGCAGCGGCCGTCCCGGGGACTTCAACAACACAGCAAGACGCGGCCGACTCCACCCCACCACCTCCAAACCCAACCGCCCTAGTTTCGATAACCGTAATGATAGTGGATGAAGTCAAAGCACCATCATGGGCGCAGCCCATCCTCAACTTTCTGGTAAGCGGAGAGCTGCCAGTTGATGAGATCTCGGCCCGGCAGGTGCAACGCCGGGCAGGAGCCTACACGATAGTAAACAGAGAGCTTGTCAGGCGCAGCGTGACCGACGTTTTCCAACGCTGCGTCGAACCAGAGAAGGGCAAGGAAATCCTCTGAGACGTACACCAAGGCGAGTGCGGCCACCACGCGGCCTCCAGATCCCTTGTCGCCAAAGCTTTCCGCCATGGTTTTTTCTGGCCAACTGCTTTGGAGGACGCCAAGGATCTGGTCAAGAAATGCAAGGGGTGCCAAAAATTCAGCTCCAAGCAACATCTGCCGGCTTCTGCACTCAAGACCATCCCCCTTACCTGGCCCTTTGCCGTCTGGGGGCTGGACATGGTGCGCCCATTCAAGATAGCACGCGGTGGTATGACCCATCTGCTGGTCGCCGTGGACAAATTCACCAAGTGGATTGAAGCAAAACCAATCAAGAAACTAAATGGTCCGACTACTGTGACCTTCATCGCGGATCTCACCGTCCGGTACGGTGTACCACACAGCATCATCACCGACAATGGCGCTAACTTTGCCAAAGGCGCCTTGGCCCGTTTCTGCTTGACGCAGGGCATCTGACTGGACTTAGCGTCCGTTGCCCATCCGCAGTCAAACGGCCAGGTAGAATGAGCAAACGGCCTCATCTTGTCCGGCATCAAACCCCGACTGGTCGAGCCACTGGAGCGCTCGGCCCGCTGCTGGATCGATGAGCTGCCAACCGTCCTCTGGAGTCTCCGCACCACTCCGAACAGATCAACCGGTTTCACTCCCTTCTTCCTCGTATACGGGGCCGAGGCCGTCATCCCAACTGACATCGAGTTCGACTCGCCTCGCGTCACCATGTACACGGAGGCGGAGGCGAAGGAAGCACAAGAAGACGACATCGATCTGCTGGAAGAAGGCCAGCTGTTAGCACTCAGCTGGTCCGCCATCTACCAGCAGAGCCTGCGCCGCTACTACAGTCGGAAGGTCAAGCCACGATCCTTCCAAGAGGGAGACCTTGTGCTCCGGCTGATCCAGCGAACAGCTGGCCAGCACAAGCTCTCGGCCCCTTGGGAAGGCCCCTTCATCATCAGCAGAGCCTTGGGCAACAACTCCTATTACCTCATCGACGCGCAGAAGCCCAGGGCGCGCAAAAGGGACGACTCTGGCAAGGAAGCAGAGCGCCCATGGAACGCGAATCTTCTCCGAAGATTTTACAGTTAAAAGCAGTATGTACCACGCTACCTTTTGTACTAAGGGCAAAGGCACCGGGTCCCTCGAGGAGCACTCGGGGGCTACCTTTCTTATCTATATGATAAGTTTCATGCCTGTGAGTATGTTATTTCATTCCTCCGCCCGGCACCGGGTCCGACCAGTCGGCCCGGGGGCTTGCCGCCTTGTACTATGTTGGCTCTACCTGCAGTCGGACAAGTAGTGTGCCGGCATCTAAGCCCACCCTTGCCATAAGTCGCAGCTCGCAGAGCGACTGTCTGGCAGGCAAGAGTCAAAGGCAAGAAATGGTGCTCACATGAAAAATGGCTAAGGACGAAAGCACCCACATAGGCCAAGTCGGCTCCTCGCCTAGCCGTCCGGTTGCTGAGCAGCCGGCCGGCCGGCTTCTCACTTAAACTGCTACGTTCTAAGCGGCCAAAGTACTTGTCTTCCCAAAATGGCCAAGTACTTGACCCGGCCAACAGACCGAAGAATGGCTGTCTGGCCGGCAAGGCGGCAGCCAAGGGAAAGCGGCAAAGGAAAAAGCCAAAAGAACAGAAAGCAAGACAAGTCAGAGCTCGGCGAAGCACATCTTGTGTGAGAATTAAACCACTTAGCAAGAGGCCCTCGGCCAGCATTCAACAAAGTTTGAATACACCCAGCGGGTGGAACTGCGTGAATTTAACAAAGTTTGCTCTAAAGATTACCAAAGCAGGAAAAGATAAGATAAGTTGACGGCCTAGGCCAAATGAGCAACAGGTGGGTCCGGTGGGTTGGTGGAGTCGGCGGCGCCAGCTGGTGAAGTGGCCGTCTGGCAAGTCTCGGCTTGGTCGCCTTCAGCAGCAGTCGGTGCACTCGCACGCGGCTCGTTGCTCGAGGCCCGATCAAGCTGAGGCTGGGCGTCCCCTCCGCCCTCCGGTGCGTCG
The DNA here is from genome assembly GCA_011799875.1 of Thinopyrum elongatum. Taxonomy (NCBI): domain Eukaryota; kingdom Viridiplantae; phylum Streptophyta; class Magnoliopsida; order Poales; family Poaceae; genus Thinopyrum; species Thinopyrum elongatum. The sequence goes on along the minus strand of CM022303.1, from coordinate 304,054,858 downwards.
CCTTCACCGTCCTCATCTTCCTCGTCCTCTCCTTCATCGCTTGGGGCGATTTCTTCCGCCGAGTCCTCGCCGTCATCCGGGTTCAGCCCAAACCAGTCCATCGGCACCTCGGCACCTTCCTCGTCCAGCTCGGGGAAGAAGATGCCGGTGTCGGTGTACTCGGCGATCGCCACCGCACGATGGGTGAGCGCGGGCCCCGCTGCCACCAACTCTTCCATGGCCTCCTGCCGAAACATAGCCAACTGGGCTAGGTCCAGCCCAGGATACCACGCCTTGACGAACTCCAAGGCTCTTCGGGCGCCTGCCCGAGCGGAGGAGCCCCTCCAAGCCTCGAAGCGGCCGATTGCCGCCTCCAACCAGTCGGCGGTCCAACTGGGGGTGCGTGGAGCCTGGCCGCCTGGCCAGAGGGCGGAAACCAGCTGAGACCCGGCACGCTGAAGGCGGCGGAGCAGACGGTGAATCAGCTGTAAACGCGTCCTGACGGCCAGGAGCTGCTCGTTCATGTTCCGAGGCGCGTCGGGCGGGATCTCCACTCCTTCCCTCCTACGCCGGTGGCACCGCGCCTCGATGGCCTGGCTGACGGCGACGGCGTGGCTAGGAAAGAAGTCTACGCAAAAAGAAAAACAGAGATCAGAAGCCGACTCCCGATGCAGTCGGCATCTATTCCAAAGAAAGAAGCTTACCGTCGATCATGTCCTCAATCTCGCCGTAGCTAGCGGTGAGGATCGCCTCCTTCTCGGCCCACTTTGAGCATTCAACCTCAAACTCGGCCTGAAGGGCGCCTTCCACCTCCTTGAGCTTCTGGAGCTCCGCCTTGTGCTGGTCCGCCTGGTCCACCAACTTCTTGGCCAGACGGTCACGCTCCAGGGCCGCCTTATGGCGCTCCTCCTCCTTGACGCGCAGCTCGGTCTGGACTTCGCCCATATGCTGCTGCAGTGTGGCATTGGCTCCTGCAAAAATGAGAAAGAGAGGACAATCAACAAAGATGACCAAAAAAGAAAGTGGTTGCCAGAAGATCCGGCCCGACTGCTCAGCAGTCGGCCTGAATCTCGGGGGCTACACCCAGCGGGTGCGCTGACGCGCCCCCGCGAGGAAGTAGGCAGAATGCTTATGCCGGCTTTCGGTGAGGCCGGCGGTCCGCTTAGCCAACTCCTGGACCTAGGAGTTGAAGGCGGCTGCGTGGATGTTGTGGTAGTCCTGCAACAAAGACAAAAGAAGAGAAAACAAGTTAGCACTCGGAACCTACCTTAAAGTTCCGAGCCGCCTGCTCAGCAGCCGGCCCGGAACTCGGGGGCTACACCCAGTGGGTGCGCTGGCGCGCCCCCACGAAAGACTGCAAGAATAAAAAAAAACAAAGCAAAGAAGCATACCTGAACGGCCGTCCGCGTCGCCAAGAACGCCTTCGTACACTGCTGGAGGGCGGCGCCTTGGGCCTGGAGCTGGGCCTGTACGTCCTGCGCGGCCTTGTTCGGCACGCCCGTCCCGCCCTCAGGCGTCCATTCCGGTGGGGGGGCACTGGTGGCCTCTGCGTCTAGGACCGATGAGCTCGCGGCCCAGACCTCCTGCGCCCGCGGCACCGAGGCCGCCTTCGCCGCACGCCAGCGCACCGAAGGGCGGACCACGGGAGTCACCCCCACCACCCACTCGACACCGACCGGCGACGCCGGTGGGACGTCAGGCCGATTGCCTCAGGCCCCGGCAGTCGGCGCTTGCGGGGGCACCTCCGCCTCCGAGACGATGGCATCGCCTCCTCCCCTCTCCACGACCGGCTGGTCATCGCCGGCTCCTCCAGTCAGCACCGGGATCTCTGGCGCTGGCGGCGCCGCGCGCAACGGAATGACAAGTTGCGGGGCCTGGCCGCGCGCGGTTTCTTCCGCTTGCGCCCTAGCGGCCGCGTCCGCCCGAGCCTTGGCAGCGGCGTCCGCCTGCGCTGCCCTGGCCGCCTACGCCTCCTGCCTCGCCGCCTTCTCCCGCTCCTCGCGCGCCTCCCGTGCGTTCCTCTCCGTCGCCGCCCGGAGGTCGGCGAGCCGGTCCACGCGGCGGGTATTGGCGGAGCCTTCCGCCTCCCCGATCACGGAAGCAGCGGCAGACCGCTCAAGAGTGAGTGGGGCCCTGATTCAGGCAAGACAAGAGAAAAACTCAGAAAAAGTTTGCAAGGAAGAAGAAAGGAAAACAAAGCCAAGCACTTACGCGGACACCATCAGGGGCTGCTTCGGGGCCCTCTGGAACTGGGCCGCTCTTGCGGCGGCCTCTTGCCGCCTGGTCATGGCGACCGCGTTCTTGGACTTCTTCGGCCAGCTGCCGAACAACAACGAGCCGGCCCGGTGCTTTTTTGGGCCGCCTGGTGCGGTCGGCGCGGCTGAGGAGCTCACGCCCGCCCTGTCGGTGCCGTGCGGGCGGTGCGGCTCGTTCTCCTCCTCATCGTCGTCCGGCCAGTCCTCAAGGCCGCCTCCTCCCCCGGAGCCGCCTGCTCCACCGCCGCCACCTGTGGCATCGTCCTCCTCCATGGCGGCCGCCCCCAAGTGGGGTCTTCCACGTCACTCCTTGTTCGATCCGGCATATACTCCTGACCTGGATCCAGAGCGCTGGCGGCCGACTGGGCCAGGAGGACCTGCACCATGGCCGACTGGTCAGGCGGCAAAACAAGAACTCAGACCAGCAAAGAGAAAAGAATTACAAGACTCACTGCAGGCGGCGGATGTGCGCGGTCGTACGGCCGCATGCCGAACCGCCAGTCCACCTCTGACAGCTTGCAGTTGGAGATATAGTTGACCAGCCGAACCACCTCCATGTCTGGTAGGTCCCGTGTGCACATCCGGCACGGGTCCCGGTGCCCGCTCATGCAGCTGATGATGTGAGGCCGGGCTTGGAGCGGGAGCACTCGGCGCGTCACGAAGGCAGCCAGCAAGTCCGATCCCTTCAGGTCCTCCGACTCCGACATCGCCTGAAGTCGGGCAAGGGCGGCGGAGGAGGCGGCCGATAGGGAATTTGGCCTGTACTGCCAGTTGGCGCGCAGCTCGGCCGGCGGGCCGACTGCGTAGGCCGGCAAGTTGACGTAGTCGCTTGTCGGGTGGATGTTCTTGACGTAGAAATAGGATTTCTGCCACAGCTTGGCCGACTGCAGCAAGGAGATGGGCGGGAAGCGGTTCCCGGTGCCTGGGCGCCGCACCGCCACACAGGCTCCGCATTGAGCTGCCTGGCCCTTGGCGGCGGTGCCCAGCTTGAGGTAGAAGCACTCCCCCCAGAGTTCGAGAGTGGGGAGAGTGCCGAGGTACCCTTTGCACATGGTGACAAAGGCGGCCAGCAGCACCACCATGTTTGGCGTGAGGTGGTGCGGCTGGACTCGGTAGAAGTCGAGGAAGGAGCGGAGGAAGTCGCTGGCCGGAAGGCCGAAGCCGCGAAGGAAATGGGACCGGAAGACGACGCGTTCATCGTCCTCCGGCACCGGTGAGATTTCTGCTTCGGGGGGAACGCGCACCTGCACGTTCGCCTCCCGGGGCAGCCACCGTGTTTGACGGAGGAAGGAGAGATGGTCATCGTGGACGTTGGAGCCGTCCCAGTCGCCGGCTCATGAGCACGCCATGGACGAAGGAGCTCGTCGCAGGCGCGGCGCGGTGGCGAGCGGGCGAGGCTGCGGCGGAGCAAAGAAGCCACAGCGAGAGGACGCTCGGCAACGGCGGGCTGCGGCAGCACTTCGACGGCAGCAGAGAAAATGAAGAACGGCGAAGGGAGAGGAGGGCGCGCGTGCATCTGCCCCCCTCCTCCCCCTACTTATAGCCCTAGGCGGCGAAGCTGAGGGGACGGGGGCGTGGGGGATCGTGGGATTAACTACGCCCACTCCCCCATGATCCCACTATTGCAGCGCCAGTAAAGGCGCGTATTAACTACCACAGAAGCCCAACAGTCCACCTCGGCTGCAGCGGATCCGCGTGCAGGCCGAGGTACTATAGTGGCGGGCCCCGGCCTACGGCGCCGTCCCGTCACGCTAATGGGCTGGCAGGTCGGCTTGACCTGACGACGCCACGTGGCAGACATGCGCGGGCGGCAAGCCTAACGTCTGGCTAGCATGCCACCTGGTCCCCACCACGACGTTTCGAAATCGCCAGACGGCCTGCCTGGTCATGGCCGACACCTACCAGCCGGCACCTCGGAAGACGGACGAAGCAAAATACCAGACGGCCCGGAGTATGAAGCTGCTGAGGCTTCTCGCCCCTTCAGCCGCAGCGCCTCATCAGCTTCGGGGACTACTGTCGGAGTAAATGACCATGGGTAGCCCCATCAGCTCCCTTTGGTATTTCAAGACATCGGGGCAGGCTGCGCCCCTCAAACATCAAGGACAAGGGCCGCCTTCTTAAGGCCGGCTGGTCCAAGCAGCCGGTAGCCGGGAGGCGGCGGAGTCCACAAGACGGCCATGAAGTGGGCCGACTCCTGGCAGGCGGCCTCCTGGGATGCCGAGTCCTAGTATGCGGCCCCTCGCGCCCTCAAAGTCAGTGCCAACATAAACATGATGAGACAGGGCATGGCTACAGTACAGGCTTGCCACCCCCGAATCCAGGGCAGGGCGTGGCCACAGTACTGCGTACCGAGCAGGCATCCTGCGCCCAATGCAGGACTGTTGCCATGCCTCTCATGACATCACCCATGGCAGAGGAAGCCATGCTCCCGCGACGAGCAGCCAGTACGACCCACAGGCGGCGGGCCCTACCTGTCCGTGACAAGCCAGAAGGCGGCAAGCCCAGACCAGTCGGCTCAGTGGGAGGCCGGCTCCCAGTAGGCGGCCCTCCTCCTCCCTCGAAGTCCGTGCGCCATTAACCAGATACGACGGGGTATGGCTACAGTGAGTTCCCGCCAGGCGGCGGGGCTATATCCATGCTCTCCCCGACCAAGCATGCATCATCAGTGGCACGGCTACAGTGCTACACAGCCGACAGGACCCGCAAGCAGCGGGCCCAGCTTGTCGGCCGAGGACGAGACCGCCGAGGGCACCCACTAGGCGGCGGGCCCCTGCAGTCGGCGGAGAAGCCGGTGACCAGAGACACTGACGGCCGGGTCCTACGCCCGGCCGGATTACCATTGTATCCCTGGGGGGTAGGCCTATATAAACCCCCTAGGTCACCCCATGCAAGGGGTTGGCGGTTGGCTCCTTGGCAGAGGCCTCATCGAGCACTGACAGCACCACACACACACACACGCAGAGAGAGTGGAGTAGGGCTAGCCTTGCCCTTCTTCCTCCCCCAGCCAGGTAGCTCAAGGAGCAAGCTTGTAGCCACCTGTTGAAATAGTGATCATGCGGAGACCCCGCAGAGCAGGATTAGGGGTGTTATCTCCTAGGAGAGCCCCGAACCTGGGTAAGATTCGCAAGCGTACGCGGTCTCGCTCACTCCCGCTTCTGGAGCCCGGCGACGTACTTTTGTCCCCATCCACGATAAGCCATCCCCTGGCATATGTCGCACGATATCCCCGACAGAGAACAAAAGTCCCTGGTTCCACAGGGAGTTTTTGCGCAGCGCACTTTGACAGATGATCAGGAATGCTGTTTTCCGTACGCGGTATGTGCTCTGTTTGCAATCCGTCAAAGCGCTCCTCCAACTTTCTCACTTCCTTGACGTATGCCTCCATCAGTGGGCTTTGATAATCCTTGTTCACTTGTCTCACCACCAGTTGTGAATCTCCGTGGATAATCAGCTTCTTGATTCCCAGTTCTGTTGCAATTCTGAGCCCAGCAAGGAGCCCTTCATACTCTGCAGTATTGTTGGTAGCCTTCTCCTGGGGGAAATGCATTTGAATGGCGTACTTAAGGTGCTCCCCAGTGGGAGCAACGAGAAGCACACCAGCTCCTGCACCTTGTAGGGAAAAGGCACCATCAAAATACATAATCCATTCTTGGGGCGCTTCCTTGCCGGGGATGACTGTCTCCAGTACTTCTTCATCAGGGGTCGGCGTCCACTCCGCAATGAACTCTACCAGTGCTCTGCTCTGAATATTGACGTGCTTTCAAACTTGAAAACAAAGCTGGATAACTCCAAAGCCCATTCCACGATCCTGCCAGTGGCCTCGGGGTTTCGGAGTATGCGTTGCAAAGGGAAGCAGGTGACAACCGTGATCTCGTGGGCTTGGAAGTAGTGGCGCAGTTTCCTTGAGGCCATGATGAGGCCAAAAATCAACTTTTGCATGCCAGAGTACCTCAACCTAGCCCCCTGCAGCAGGGAGCTGACGAAGTACACTGGGCGCTACACCACCTTCTTCCTTGCCGTGATCTTGGAACTGTCTCCGCTGCCTTGCTCTTCTTTGTCTTGAACTGCATCTGACCTTGCCGGGACGGGTTCACTTTCCTCTCCAGAGGGGACGGCGGTGGCGACTGCTGCGTCATCTACCTCCCGTTGTGCCACCAGCGCTGCGCTAACCACTTGATTGGTCGCTGCTAAATATAGTAGCAACGGCTCTTGTGGTTTAGGAGCGACTAAGGTGGGAATAGAGGAAAGGTAGGTCTTCAAATCTTGTAGCACAACTTCCGCCTTCGGGGTCCAGTCCACGGGCTCTGCCTTCTTCAAGATTTTAAAGAAAGGCAAGGCGCGTTCGGCGGACTTGGAAATGAACCTGCTCAGTGCGGCAACACATCCAGTCAAACGCCTCACGTCTTTAACTGTCTTGGGTGCTTGTATCTGCTCGATAGCCTTGATCTTGTCGGGGTTGGCCGCTATCCCCCGATGGGACACGAAGAAGCCAAGTAGCTTGCCGGAAGGAACACCAAACACACACTTCTCCGGGTTCAGCTTCAAGTTGATTCTGCGCAGATTTGCAAAGGTCTCTTCCAAATCCTGAATGAGAGTAACTCTGTCCTTGGTTTTGACCACTATATCATCCATGTAGGCTTCAATATTTCTGTGCAGCTGGGACTCAAAGCCAATCTATACTGCTCTTGCAAAAGTGGATCCAGCACTCTTCAACCCGAAGGGCATTCGTACAAAACAGTACGTGCCACATGGGGTTATGAACGCGGTCTTCTCTTCGTCTCCGTGGACATGAAGATCTGGTAGTATCCAGAGTAGGCATCCAGGAAGGAAAGTAGGTCACACCCGGAGGTGGAATCCACAATCTGGTTGATGCGCGGCAAGGGGAACGGGTCCTTCGGGCAGCTTTGTTCAGATCTGTGAAATCTATGCAAAGCCTCCATTTCCCATTCGCCTTGCGCACTACCACTGGGTTTGCTAACCATGTTGGATGCAACACTCCTCTGACTAGACCAACTGCCTCAAGTTTCTTGATCTCCTCGGCAATAAACTTTTGCCGCTCCAAAGCTTGCTTCCGGACCTTCTGCTTGACGGGCCGAGCATGTGGGCAGATAGCAAGGTGGTGCTCGATTACCTCCCTGGGAACACCGGGGATGTCAGATGGTTGCCAAGTAAACACATCGACATTCGCCTGCAGGAAGGCAACGAGCGCGCTTTCCTATTTGTTGTCGAGGGTGGCACTGATGGTAAACGTACCATCAGCGCCAGCCAGCCTTGCCGGGACCTTCTTCATAGCGGGTGCAGAAGCCTTGGACCTCTTGCTATTGGAACTCTCCGGCAAGTCATCAACAGGCGCAGCGCACTCCGAAGAGGTACGCTTCCCGGATTCCTTGCTAGCATCCTTGCTGGCTTTCTTCTTTTTCTTGCTTTCCTTGGCGGGAGCAGTGGCTTCCGCGGCCTCTGCAGCGACTGCTTCCCGGTACATCTTATCCACGCATATGATTGCGTCTTTCTTGTCTAATGGAATGGAAATAACGCCCATTGGCCCTGGTATCTTCAAAGTGTTGTAGGCATAGTGGGATGCCGCCATGAATTTGGCCAGGGCAGGGCGACCAAGGATTCGATTGTACGGCAGGGGAAGGTGAACCACATCAAACACGATCTTCTCAGTCTGGTAGTTTAACTCCCCCTCTGAATGTTACCGACAGTGTGATCTTCCCCTTAGGACGACTCCTGCCGGGGTTGATCCCTTGGAACATACCAGTAACCTTGAGCTCTTCATCTGCTATCTGGAGTTTGCTGATGACCTTTGGAGAAATCAGATTCAACCCGGCCCCGCCGTCAACCAACATCTTTGTGACCTTGAGGTTGCGGATCGTTGGTGAAACCAACAACGGCAAACACCCTACCGCAGTAGTGCGGTCGGGGTGATCCTCCTAATCAAAGATGATGGGCGTGCGGGACCACTTGAGCGGCTTCCGAGAATCTGCCGCTGGCTCCATGGCATTGACCTCACGCGCCCATCTTTTGAGTTGGCGGTGAGAGGTGTGTAAGGATGCACCCCCGTCAATGCATAGGGCGTCAGTGGCTTTCTGGAACTCCTGCTCCCTGGTTTCCTCTTCATCTCCTTCATCACTCTCGTCCTCTCAATCCTTCTTCTCATGGCCTTTGGCGGGTTTCCCCTGATACTAAGGAGCCTTGCCGGGGCGACCTGTTCTGCTGCCTCGGCCCTTCTCGCCAGCGCCATCTTGGTCTTTCTCCTTATCACGCTTCTCGTACTCAGCCCTCTGCTTCTTGACGAGTTGCTCAACCTGATGACACTCCTGAAGATCGTGGCCCTTGGTCCGATGGATCTTGCAGTACGGCCCATCACTCTTCCCAGCCTTCTCGGTAGCCGCGGCTTCTCGGCAATCAGTGCACGCGGAAACTTCTTTGCTGGGAACCTCGATCTTGGCCTTCTTGCCAGTACTAGGTGCACTCGATCCTTCAACGGTCATCACCGCTTTATCCTTGCGCTTCTTATTCTTCTTCTTTTGGTTGGTGGCATCGTCGTCATCCTCTGAGTCGATGTCGATGCCATCTTCTTCACCGGGGAGTCATCTCCCCTCTTCTACTCGGGCACACTTATCCGCCAGAGTGTATAGCTCATTCACAGTCTTGGGCAACCGAACGTTCATTTTAGAACGTATCCGAGGGTTGCACACATTGGACTGGAACATGGCTATCACAGCTGCCGGGTGGATGTCTGGAATATTCCTGTGCACTCGGCTGAACCTCTGCATGTACTTTCGCAGACTCTCTCCTTCTTTCTGCGGAAGGAGCTGCAAGTCGCTGGGCTGCCCTGGTTCTTGATGGCCGCGCGTGAAGGCGCCAACAAACTCATGGCGTAGGTCAGCCCAGGTCGAGATGGAATTCTCTGGCAAATGCATCAGCCAAGATCTCACATTTGGCTTGAGAGCCAAAGGGAAGTAGTTGGCAAACACCTTCTTGTCTCTTCCCCCGGCAGCTTGAACAGTGATGGTGTAGATGCTCAAGAACTCTGCCGGGTTCAATCTTCCATCGTACTTCTCTGGTATTTCTGGCTTGAATGTGAGAGCAGATGGCCAACGGACTTGCCGCAGCTCGCGAGTGAATGTGGGGCACCCAACCTCGAAATGTAGGTACCCACCTTCACCGGGCGTGGGCTTGTCGACGTCGGGGACATTGTGCCTATTAGACTGGCATTGGGTTTCACGGTGTCGTTCGATGGTGGCGCGCGCGTCTTCCCTCCGCCTATCTTCCAGGACTTGCCGCTGGTCTTGTCGTGCTTGAGGATCGGACGAAGCCATCGATACTTCATCGGGTTCTTGGTTGCGTGGCTCTGGCTGCGGCCCCTGCGCTTGCTGCCGCGGAGGGGATTGCACCGTGGGGGTGGCCCCTTCGGTATGGCCAGCGGCTCGGGCCGTTGTCGCCGCCTGCGGAGGCCGTGACGGGCCCACTCGCTGTGATCCTCCCGCCTCGGCGAAACCAATCAGGCTCTGAATGGTGGCTCTCCACTCATCCATCTGATCGGCCGCCGGCGGAAATCTCAACAGGAGTTGGGCCCGCGCCATGGCCTCCGAAGCAGTGCTCGGCATGGATGACAATGTAGACCGTAACGTCGCCTGGCTTCTGATGGTGCCGGTAGTGGCAGCGCCGTGCTCTCATCGACGTGAGCCAGTCGCCAGGGTAGCATGGTGACGAGATGGTTGTGCTTGGGGATCGGCGGCTCTGTTCGGCGCATCGGCTTGGCCAGCCCGTTCCAGGGGTGGCGCGTTCCCTGCGGCCGCACCCGCAGTGGGAGCGACCGGAGGGTTGCGGTTCGCCCCAGGGCGAGCGCCACCGCTGTGGCTGCGTCCTTCGGTGGGGTGGAGAGGCGCGGACAGGATGATCTCTCCACCCACACCTTGTGGAACGTGGCTGCTGGGAAGTTGTTGGCGCTGTCCTTCGTCGGTGCCTCCTGCTCCCGTTTCGGCCATAGGGGAGGTGGTGATGACGCCGCCTGCGTCGGCCATGTCCATCGCAGCGTCCATGTCCCCATGCACCCCCGTAGCCCCCACGGTGTCGGTGGCCGCGTGTGAAGGGGCCTTCGAGGTGGACGGGTGAGCTGCGGCACCGGGTTTCTTCTTGGGCGCCATGGATGATGAAGCCGTCGACGAAGAGAATGATGATGAAGATGACGCGCTGCGTACGCTCTCGGGTTCGCACAAGCGCTTCCTCCTACCTGGCGCGCCAAAGATGTCAAGGGAAAACACGGCCACCTATGGGGCCATCGGCCCCTTGTGGTTTGGCAGTGGGGAAGGACGCATTGCACAAAGAGTGGAGGGCGCGGAGCAGCACGACAGCGATCACATGGGCAGTTTTTACCCAGGTTCGGGCCGCCGCGAGGCGTAAAACCCTACTCCTGCTTTGGTGGATTGATGAGAGGACCGAGGTGGAGATGCAGCACTCTAGCCCGGTAGGGTCGCCTCGGGGCGAGAGCAACTACACGTTACCTGAAGAAAGGAACCCTTGGAGGAACTATTTTCATCAGAAGATGTTTCTTACGTCAAATAGTAATATAACATAGCTTTCCGCACATGTTTTGTCTGTTTAAGCCAGATGGCCGGATTGCCTTGTTCCCGAAGTATTGTTTCGTTTTCACGGCACAAAGTACGGAACACTTCCCGATCCATGATTGGGGAGGTAGAAGCCGATGGCCGGCTAAGACAACATTCTTTCAAAAATAAGAACGCGGATTAAGCACGGTTAACGTAAAGTACATGGATACATAGAATTGACAAAATTACTCCTTCTCGACATTATCTATCAATTGCTCTAAAGCACAGTCCTTCTGAGAATAGCGAGCGGCTTGCATCATGTTGTTGTACACCAAGCTCAGCGGTATCTCCTGACCGTCCGGACCCACGGGTCCAACCCGGGCCATATGCACCGGGTCTAGCTTGGTGAAGCGGGTCTTTACCATAGCCCACGCCTCACGCGCTCCTTATCGACAGGCCGAGATCTTCCATAATTCAAGCCTTCGCTGAGCCCCTTTAAAGAGACTGGCTAGATCGGACATACTCTTTGGAGGCGCAATTGACGGCCATAATGCCTTCGCCATGCTCTTCAGGGCTTTCCGGGCCTTCTCGTAGGTCTTCGACAGTTCCTTTAATAGGTTCCCGTCATACGTGCCTACTTCTTCCTCGGGTCGCCCAGTCAGGAGACCTAATAAACAGGTGTTGCACGTCATCATCAACACATCAATGACACAGACCAACATCATGGTGCAATCAGCGCTTACCGTATATGCCACCTTTTAGATTTTGGTTTTCCCTCAAAGCTTGTGCCAGCTGAGTCTTTAAACTCTCAATTTCCTCGGCCTGCCGCTTATTCTCTGCCTTGAGCTGATTTTTCTCCTCATAACTCCACGACAACACGCGTTTACCAGCCTCAAGCTCTTTGCGCAACTCGTTCGTGGCCTCCGTGGCTGCATGATGAAAACAGTGCGAACACATAAAATACACCATATACCCTTCCTCGAGTTGGGAAGTGGTTCTTCTCACTTACCGGACTTATCGCTGCCGGCTTCTCGAGCTGCATCCAGTTCGGCCTTGGTGTCGACCAACTATTTCCGACTAGCCTCAAGGTCTTCGGCCAGATTTTTGCTATGCTCTCTTGCGGCCTACAAAATTACATCATTAGAAATCCTTAACTCGGCCGTCCCGCCCGAATTAAGGCTTGGGGGCTAGTTAGTTAGGGAGCTTGCTCTCAAGCTATATACCTGCACCTTGGCGGCAAATAGACCAGCAATCCCATCAAGGCATGTCCGGGCTGCTCCAAGGTACGCGTCTACCGAGTTAAAAGCATTAAACTCATGTTCGATAAAGGCGGTCTGGCGCAAAGTCTCCCTCCGGCGGCGATGGTTCATTACGCTCTCGACTTCGGAATTAGTGACCAAGACTTCGTCAGAATCTGCTAGAGGCACGCCAGCCACCACATATTCGGAGGGGGCTCCGGCCCGTGCCGAAGACCGGGGACCAGAATTGCGGTTCGACGCATCCGGGAAATCTTTGGATGGATGTAGAGACAAACGCCTTCTGCAAAGGATGAGCGAGCCTTAATAAACAAATGACAAAGGCGATCCTCGCTGCAATTATAAAACACGTTACCTCTGGGCAGAAGGGGCAGGTGCATCTGCCTCGGCGGAAGCTTTCTGTTTTGATCTCCCATCAAGGGTTGAAGCTGGCGTGGTCCGCGCTCCTCCCGAGGCATTTTTACGCATAGTACGGCGACCCTTGGGAGCAGAAGTCAGCACTGGGGGGGGGGAGGGGGTAGCACGAGATGAGCGCCCTGTTCGGGAGGGGGTCTTCTTTTCACTTACTATGGAAGAACGAAGAACCCCGGGGTGATCGGCTGTCACGGCCACCCTGACGCCGTCAAGGCCCTCCTGATAGAACATCGTGTCTTCAAATTCGATCGACGTCTCTGGGTTGTCATGATACCCCGGATCACCTTCGCGAGAATGATTCTCTAGTTGAGGAGGAGGGCAACTGATGGACGCAACTTGACGCCTCCATCCCTGTTCAAGTGGCGATCATTGAGAATCCGATGATATGTAGGCTCAAAATAATGGATTGTGGCTTACCCAGTCCATCTGATTGTATCGGGAGTAGCCTTCCTGAATACCCATGCGAGCAAACTCTACTTCGTCCCCCTTAAAGAGGTTGGCCAGTATTTTAACCAGGGCCGCCTTGTTGTCTGGCCCTTGCCGCTGGCGACGTGTCACATTGTTGGTCCCGTTATAGCACCATAAGGGGTGACCCCACTGTTTGAGGGGTTGCATGCATCGGGTAATGGCGATGGCCATAACCTCGACCATGGTCAACTTGCTGCTGGTCAGCAGCCTAATCTTGGCTGACAGGGCCCGCACTTCTTCGTTGTCCTTTTAGGAAGGGCCCTTGGGTCGCCAGTTGTACCGCTTTATAGGCGGGTCATTCGAATATTCTGGTAGCCCTTGCCGAATTGGATCGGTAAGGGGAACGTCTTAGATGAAAAACCACTCTGAAGTCCATCCTTCGGGATCTTTCTGTGGGGTCCCGATTGGGTACCCCGTCCCAGCTATTCGCCATACCTCAGCACCTCCTACCTCAAATATAGATCCCTCCCGGAGGCGAGGGACAAGACAAAAGTACTTCATCCACAAGTCAAAGTGGGGCTTGCAACATAGAAAAATCTCGCACGAGGCCACGAAGCCAGAAATGTGCAATATGGACCCTGGGGTGAGGTTGTGGAGCTGGATCCCATAGAACTCTAGTAGACCCCGTAGAAAGGGATGGATAGGGAAACCCAAACTTCTCAGAAGGAAGGGTACGAGACATACTCTCTCCTCCTTGCTTGGGGCAGGGGAGTTCTCGGCAAGGGCACGGCCATCGATGGAGATAAGACCGGCACGGACTGGGACCAGATCGGCCAAAGGGAGGAAGCGTTGTGTCTGCAAGCGACTTAGCTGGATGCGCGAGACTGAACAACTTGACCAATCGCCTGGGAGCGGGCCATGAGGGTGCGAGGATGAACCTGGGATGTCGGCCATGGCGTCGAAAGATTGCTCCAATGATGTTCTTGGAGAAAAGGGGGAAGATAACTATTCTCAACACCTTTGGATCTATAAATAGGCGTCTTATCATGAAGCTAAAAGGACAGGTGCGTGGAACGGCGGCGTTGGGCCGCGCGCTCTCCGAAAAGCATGTAAGGTCCTTACCCCGAGGAACGGTATCGAACTTCGGTGGTCCTTCGGTGGTCCCACCTCAGTTTTGAGATGTATTCAGATCTTAGAATCCTAAGACTGTCCGGGCCTGAGTATATTAGATCGGGTTCCGGATCATGTTTGGCGGAATTTGCATGGCTTCAAATGGAATGGAGGAACTCATCTCGCAAGCCGGTGATGTGAAGATTCCAGAAGATGATCCTCGGCGTTGGAGGCAAGTTCGGGGGCTACTGAGGGAGTCATAGACTAGGGGGTCCTCGGGGTGACGACCCATTGTATATGGGCCGGACTAGTGGAGTCATGTGGTGACCGGAGACCTGTGAAGCCGTGGTGTGCCCTCCAAGTCAAGGGAGGACGAGATCTCTTTCCTTCTTGTTGTAATCTATCTTCGGTAACCCTAACCCTATTGGTGTCTATATAAACCGAGGGTTGTAGTCATTAGAGGGAGAGCTATCTTCATCCCCCCGTAGCCTAGGGTTTAGCTCCTACTGATCTCGAGGTAGATCTACTCTATAAACCACGCTATACAATCAAGCATGACGTAGGGTATTACCTCTTCGAGAGGGCCCGAACCTGGGTAAACACTGTGTTCGTCATCCCTTGTTACCCATCGATCCTAGATCCACAGTTCAGGACCCCCTACCCCGAGGTCTGCCAGTTTTTACACCGACACCAGGGCCTGGACCTGTGTATATAAAGGCGAGCCCCTGTGGCGGGTAAAGGGGGGAAACAATTGATCGAGAGCTAGGTTAAGCAATTCCGCTCCCTTGTAATCGATACCCAATCAATACAACTCAAAGCAGGACGTAGGCTTTTACCTAGATTGTGAGGGGCCGAACCTGGGTAAACTCGTGTCTCTCATCCCGCACAACTCCTTCAAGCTAACCTACATTACGATGGCTCCACACCTAAGTCCTTTCACAAGGGCATCTGCCATGTTAAACCCACGATAGTTGACGCCCACCGTGGGGCCAGCGCATGGTGGTTCCGAGTTCTAGAAGGGCTCTTTCCTAGGGATCGAGGGATACGTCATGGGTAGGATGACCAAGAGTCATCGCGGCAAGCTCTACATCGACGATGCTGGCTGGGGCCCCGAGGCCGACTCAATCGAGTACGGGTACCGGGTCCCCTTCAGTGGGATTCACGTCTTCATTAGCAAGATTGGCGGATCAGAGCCTGAGCCGGACATCTGCACCGACAACATCTAGCCGGCTCGGCGTGCGCAACCCGCCAGGGCTCAACCTAGCCGGAAGCGTGTCTTCGTTGGATTTGCACATGGCACGGAACTTGCGGAGGATTCTGTGTCTGGAGGAGAGACTCTCATCTACTCAGGTGATGAGTCCTCGACCGAAGAGACGAAGTCGATCTACCAGCTTCAAGACAGCGGGCTTCGGGCTGTTCCGATGGCAACAGTATTCCGGACTCCTATGAGCCGCCGTACCGGGCTGCTATCTTCATGGCTGGCATAGGGCCGGCTCTCAATTCATCAACAACCATAGCTATGACATCTAGTTCGGCGGCTGCGGCAGCTGGGGCTGGTGGGTCAGCTCGGCCGCCGGCTCAAGTTTTGTTTGAACTCTTGGGCACTTTGACGACCCTGTTAGCAACATAGGTTACTACGGCCAATAAAGCACAGCATAATGCAGAGGTTGCAAAGGTGTGAGATGAGGTGGCCAAGGCTCAGGAGGATCTTAATGTAGAGAACGCCAGGATGGCAATGGAACGAGCTCTGATGGATGCTGAGTCAAAGTGTATAAGGGCGGAGGCTTTTCACCTGAGTCTGGATCAGAATGCATCCAATGCCGTTCTTCGAAGGAGACACCAAACCCGCTTGCCTTTGCAGTATGAGGCGCGGAACCTCTTTAACACGCCTGGGGTAGGGCCAAGTAACCCGCCATGTACGGCTCGGGCTGCGGAGATGCCAGGGAGCGGCGCAGCGGCTCAGCCTCATCTGCCAGACCCGCCCCATAGGGATCAGACCCCGCCACGGTGTTTTTCAACACCATTTGGCCATTATTCTAACCCGGTGGATAACATGATAGCAGCGGCTACCCAGCTCAATGTGATCCCTATTACGGATGAGACGCCTTTCGCGATCGAGCTCCTGCAGACGGCGGTTGCACAACAAGATAAATATTCACACAGTCGTTATCAGGTGCATTCAACCCCCCTCCCAAGTCACAGTTACAGCCAGCGCGTTGAGTCACCGGCGGTTTCCAGTTGCGAATGATGTCGTCGACCGAATCAGAATGACCCGCCCTTCACTCATGCTCAGGTGATTGTGGACGAAGCCAGAGCTCGCCGAGAGGTGAAGGCAGCAGCGGCGGTTCAACTAGGGGCTTATCAGCAGCCTCCGGTGACCCCTTCGTCCTAAGTAGGGGCTGGTGTAATTTCCAGGTCTATTGGGGTGCACTGTTTAGTACCAGCTTTACGTAATGAACGTCTGCCTAAGGATTTCAAGGGTCCTTGCAAGGTGGCTAACTACACAGCTGATCTCCCCCCTGAGGCCTGGATTGAGAGTTATGAGTTAGCCATGGAGATGCTGGATGTCAATGATGCTGTATGTGCCAAATACTTTACTATGATGTTGGATGGGCCAGCTCAAACCTGGTTAAAAGGATTGCCTCCTAATTCCATCAACTCATGGGCAGAGTTGAAAGCGCGGTTCATTAAGAACTTTCAAGGGACGTGCAAGTAGCCTCTGATGATTATCGATCTTGATAACTGCGTGCAACGTGAGGATGAGTCGACCCATCATTGGGTCCGGCGGGTCTCTGCTATTATTCACTCATCGGATAGTATTGCGGCGGGCCAGGCGGTTCTGGTCTTGGAGAAGAACTGTCACTTTACCCCCCTAAAGCAGAAGCTTGGGCGGCTTAAGCGTCATTGTAATGACATGGGTGAGCTCATGGCGGCTCTCATTAAATATGCCGACTCTGACACCACAAAGGACCCTGGATCTAATGATGAGAAATCCAACAAGGGCAAGAAGATCAGCAATGGTAAGGGTCAGCAGTAGAATGTGGCGGGGCATAATGGCAATAACCAGGGCAATGGTGGTAAGCTCAGACACCCCGATGGCGGGTCAGATCTAGTAGCTAACACCAATACTGGGTACAAGGGCCAGTGCCGCAATGGTAATGGTAAGTCGCCGTATGGCAAGGAAAAACCTTTTAATCTTGAGGCAGCGCTTAACGACCTGTGTCCAAAGCATAGTTTTCCTGACAAGCCGTACACTCACGCTTGGAAGGATTGTTGGATTATGCGAGAGTTTAGGAATTACGGCCTCAATCAGAATCACGGTAATAATAATGGGCCGCCCGGCGGGTCAGGATCCGGCTCACAAGGGTCCGGCTTTGGTGGCGGCTGCTCAAACATTGGCTATCAAAATCAAGGTAACCAGGGTGGTTATAGTCAACAGTCTGGTCAGGGTAACCATCAGCAAGGGAATAAGTCAGGATATCTGTCGTGGGAAACCACGGCCACCTATGGGGCCATGAGCCCCTTTTGGTTCGGCGGGGGGATGGGCACGTTGCACAAAGAGCAGAGAAGCGTCGCGCAGCACGGCAGAGATCACATGAGCAGTCTTTACCCAGGTTCGGGCCGCTGCGAGGCATAAAACCCTACTCCTGCTTTGGTGGATTGATGGTGGATAATGGTGGTGGACGTTGCACACTCGCCCGGCAAGGTCGCTCTGGGGGCGAGAGTGGCTATGCGCGTATGAATATGCGAGGGTCCAACCCTTTCTACGGTTGCCATGGGCCTCCTTTTATAGATTAAGGGGTCACCACAGTGGCAAATTAGTCTTTGCGTACTGATTAGATAGCTAACAGTGCTATCATATCTAACTCTGCAGGCTGACAGAGCGCATTAAATGCGCCGCTCAGTGTCACATCACAGCCCGCCCGGTAGGTCCTGCCGGGCTGTTTTGCCAGCTTCGCGCCTGCTCGCTTGACACGTCTCAGGACGGGTGTCATATGGAGGTGTTTGCTGTAGGAAGTGGCTGCCATGTGGAAAAAAGCAGCCACTCAGTCACCTTGGAGCTCGACACCGCTTCGATTAATGACTTGCGTCGCTTGTGAGGTGGAGCGGTGGAGTGGCTTGCCTCCGCCAGCCCCGGCAGGCCTGCCGGGACGATCTGGGAGCTTGCTTCTGGGGCAAAACCCAACCCTGCCGGGCTCGCCTGCCCGGCAAGGTAGGTCCTTCCCTTAGCGATGCCTTGTTCCTCTGGCTCACCTTGGCCTTCTCGACTTGCACTTGGATCCTTCAAAGGAGTTGATCCTCCTTGTTTGGTCTGATCTTGATCTTGTAATCTTGTCCCTGGCCTGTGCACAGTCCGTGCAATGGACCCAGGGTCTGTTGCACCGACAGGAGCCCCCGGGCCTGGCACGAACGCGCCGCTGGGCGTCATCGGGGTAGGCCCTAACCAGTGCACAGGCAGAGATGTAAGGGCGGCTCCGCCCTTTGAGATCTTCTTTGCTTCTTCATTAACCTGAGCTCAGGTCAGTTTCCGGTTTTTCCGCGCGTCGTGCAACGCCAATTGTGGTGGGGCCATTCTTGTAATGGCCCGTGAATGACTTTAACGCACGGGCGGATAACTGCCAATTCACTCTTCCCATCGCGCCCTTATCCTTAGCCACGTATGCCACATGCATTGAGTGGGGTAGGTAATGGAGGCGCGTGATGCGGGAGAGCATCAAGGCAGGGGCCCGATCTTCTTGGATTGGTGGAGGAGGACGGTGGGTACTCACCGGGGAATCAGCCCCCAGCCCCAGCTCGCCTATAAAAGGAGGAGCGGGGGAGGAGCGAAGGCATTCATTCACATTCCTCTCCTCCTCCGCCTTCTGCTTCTTCTGGGTATGCTGAAAGGAAGAGCCCGGGGTCAGGCCTTGGCTCCTAGCTTGGAGTTGCTGATGATGTCAAATGCTCGTGCTGATGCTTGGGGAGTGAGTCTGGTCTCGTGCCGCGCGTCGCCGGGGGTCGCCACCCTATTGGCGAGGCATCCGGGGCTCTTGATGCTCGCCTAGGATGCAGTATATGGGGTCCTTGGTAATCCCAGCACTGCTCCTTCCGGCGGACCTTGCATTCCTGCTAAGGATGGCGACGTCTTCCTGCCCGCCAAGGTGGGGGGCGGCACGCGTCGAGTGTCCTGCTCGTCGTAGTCGCCCGCCGTCTCTTCAGGGAAGGTGCGGGCTGGGGGCCCGGCGTCTTCCTGGAGCGACGGTGATGGATAGGAATCGAGGGAAGGCGGGGGAGGCGGGAGGCAGGGCATCAGGTCAGAGTACGATGGCACCGACGCCTTCGCCTCGTATTGGTGACCTGCTGCCTCGTCTTTCCGCTCTTCCCCTCCCTCCCCGGCATCATCATCACCAGCCTCTTCGAGTGATAGCCGGGGAGGGATGTTCCCTTGGTGCCTTCCCCCTCCTCCAATAGTCTTCCAGCTGGGCGTCGGTGGTTGATCCCTCCAGTGTTCGAGCTGGGGCTTCTTGCTGGTCCTGGAGGTGGTGACCAAGGCACCGCCGAGCTGCTCTTTGTGCCCCTCCTTCGCAGCCTCGCCACTCCCGATCTTGTCGGGCCGCGCCCGGCAGGCCATGACGGGATCGGGGGTGGGCTCCTGCTTGGGTGCTCTTTTAGCTGTCTTCTCTTCCCACCGCAATACCTAGCGGAGGGAAAACGAAAAGGGGAGATCACGGGGCACTTATCTTTTTTTAATCTTAAATCTGTAGGCACTTGCCAAATTTTAGTTCAAATAATGTAATCTCTCGTATCCATGTTTATGTTCCGTGAGATTTGTACTTGTTGATCTGCATATTAATGAAAAAGATAAGCTTTGCCGGGCACTTGTGCATGTACGATATCCATGCAGAGGTGAAACGCCTCCATACTTTCATGTAAACAAGTAGATCCCAGTAAGCTACCTTGCCGGCACCCCATAGGACTGCTGCCGTGAGGCTGAGCCTGCCAGGCGCAGAACCCATTGGGAGAGACCAGCCCCCCGCCAACCTCTTTCAGCCAAAGGCCACTACGACCATCCTGACCGAAGTAGCGTTCGTGTTAGTAGATGGGAGCACCTTTGTTTCCGAGGCGGCGAGGTTTTCATATGCACAAGTCCTACTCATAGAACATGTATGGATAAGAGACGGAACTTATCTGTTTGGCTTGCCGGAGACCGCAGTGCTGGCTTGTTTTCGCATCCTCTTCCTAGGACTAAGTCCACGGCAGGAGCCTACAGTTTATGCAAAAGAAGATGATGCCAGATGCAATCTATCTACATGATCATGCAACCTATCTACATGAATCATGTGATGCTTATGATATGCTTATGCATGCATGCAACTTGTCGAGGGCCCCCAGTGCTTCATTTATTTCTCTGTTGCTCAGGGTTTGAGCCTGGCTTTGTACAAGGGGTTACATGTAGCTGAGGCAAGGCCTGTACAAAAGGGTGGCTGCCGAGCAGGGTCCGACAGCCGTGCCTTATGGGCAGAACTTGCGGAGATGCTCAATATTCCATGAGTTTTGCAATTGAATGCTATCTCTGGTCTCCAGATGGACTGTGCCAGGTCTGGTGACTCGTAGTACCCGGTAAGGGCCTTCCCACTTCGGCGACAACTTGTTTGTACCCTTGGCGGACTGAACACCGCCTTCCTCAAAACACCGGGCATGAACCCTGCGGCTATGATAGCGACGCAGGGCTTGCTGATAGCGTGCAGCACGCGTAGCCTCCCGAAGACGGTTCTCCTCGAGAAGCACGGCGTCGTCACGCATGTGTTGTTCCTGTGCAACTTCATCGTAGGCAAGCACTGGAGGTGACCCGTAAATGAGTTCCGTGGGGATAACTGCTTCTGCCCCATAGACTAGGGAGAAGGGAGTCTGCCCGGTAGCTCGGTTTGGTGTCGTTCTGAGGGACCAAAGAACCACTGGAAGCTCACCGATCCACCGCCCGCCGTGCTTCCGCAGCTTATCAAACGTTCTTGTCTTGAGTCCTCGCAGCACTTCAGTGTTCGCCCTCTCATCTTGTCCATTGCTTCTGGGATGTGCGACAGAGGCAAATGAGATCTTGCTTCCGAGGGCATGAACATATTGCATGAAGGCACGGCTCGTGAACTGGGTGCCGTTGTCGGTGATGATCCGGGCAGGGACCCCGAAGTGACACACCAATCCTTTCAAGAACTTGATAGCTGACTGAGCAGTCACCTTTCTCATGGCATCTACTTTCGGCCACTTTGTAAACTTGTCGATTGCAATGAACAAGAATTCAAAGCCCCCGACAGCTCGGGGGAAAGGGCCAAGGATATCGAGCCCCCAGACCAAAAATTGCCATGACAAAGGGATTGTCTGGAGTGCTTGGGCAGGCAGATGGATATTTTTGGAATGGAACTGACAGGCTTCACACTTGGTGACGAGCTCAACCGCATCTTGGAGGTCTGTGGGCCAATAGAATCCTTGCCGGAATGCTTTCCCAACCAAAGCCCTTGATCCAATGTGGGAGCCGCACATGCCTTTGTGTATCTCTGGCAGCAGTTCCTTTCCTCCTTCCCGGCAAATGCACTTCAATTTCACAATGTTGGGCCTTCTTCTGTATAGTGTGTCATCGACAAACTGATACATACTGGCCCTCCGGGCTACTCTTTCAGCTTCTTCTTGCTCTTCAGGAAGTTCTCCGGTTTGGAGGAAATGGACTATGTGCCATGCCCAAGTTGGAGCCTGAGGCTCGGCAACGAGGACTAGCGGCACCTCCTCATTCGTGGGGGCGCATCCCTTGACCACGGGGACCAGTGGCCCGGCAGGAGGATGCAGCCCGGCAATCGAAGGGGAGTTGTTTCCGGTAGGGTTCCTGCCAGGAGCGCTGAAAGGCTCTACCGGGAGAGGCTTACCGGAGTCGAATTTCCTCCTCTTTCGGGCCATTGTTGTTGGGGATACGGAGGGCTGAGTAATATGGAGAACAAAAGTTCCTGGTTCCACAGGAAGCTTCTGCGCAGCGCACTTCGACAGGTGATCAGCAATGCTGTTTTCTGCACGGGGTACATGCTCTGTTTGCAACCCGTCAAAGCGCTCCTCCAATCTTCTCACTTCCTCGATGTATGCCTCCATCAATGGGCTTTGGTAATCCTTGTTGACTTGTCTCACCACCAGTTGTGAATCTCCTCGAATGATCAGCTTCTTGATTCCCAATTCTGTGGCAATCCTGAGCCTGTCAAGAAGCCCTTCATATTTTGCTGTATTGTTGGTCGCCTCCTCCCGGGGAAAGTGCATCTGGACGACGTACCTCAGGTGCTCCCCAGTGGGATCCACGAGAAGCACACCAGCCCCTGCACCTTGTAGGGAGAAGGCACCATCGAAATACATGATCCATTCTTGGGGCACTTCCTTGCCGGGGATAACTGTTTCCAATACTTCCTCATCAGGGGTTGGCGTCCATTCTACAATAAACACTGCCAATGCCCTGCTCTGGATTGTTGATGTGCTTTCAAACTTCAGGCCAAAGCTGGACAACTCCAATGCCCACTCCACTATCCTACCGGTTGTCTCTGGGTTTTGAAGTATCCTTTGCAATGGGAAGCTGGTGACAACTGTGATCTCATGGGCTTGGAAGTAGTGGTGCAGTTTCCTTGAGGCCATGACAAGGCCAAAGATCAATTTTTGCACGCCAGAATACCTGGATCTAGCCCCCTGAAACAGGGAGCTGACGAAGTATACTTGGCGCTGCACCACCTTCTTCCTTGCCGTGTCCTTGGGGTTGCTTCCGCTGCCGTGCTCCTCTTTGTCCTGATCCGTATCTAGCCTTGCCGGGCCGCTCTCTTCCTCTTGTCCGGGCAGGACACTTTCTGAGGTGGCTGCTTCTTCTACTTCCCGCTGCGCTACTAGGGCCGCACTAACCACTTGATTAGTTGCTGCCAGATATAGCAGCAACGGCTCTTGTGGTTTGGGTGCGACCAAAGTGGGCACAGAAGACAAGTAGGCCTTCAAATCCTGTAGTGCTGCATCTACTTCCGGGGTCCACTTCATGGGTCCTGCCCTCTTCAAAATCTTGAAGAATGGCAAGGCGCGCTCAGCAAACTTGGAGATGAATCTGCTAAGTGCGGCAACGCATCCTGTTAAACGCCTCACATCCTTAGCTGTCTTGGGTGCCTGTATCTGCTCAATAGCCTTGATTTTATCAGGGTTGGCCTCTATCCCATGGTGGGACACAAAGAAACCAAGTAGCTTGCCGGAGGGAACGCCAAACACGCACTTCTCCGGATTCAGTTTCAAGTTGATCTTGCACAGATTAGCAAATGTCTCTTCTAAATCCTGGATGAGTGTTGATCTGTCCTTGGTCTTGACCACAATATCATCCATATAGGCTTCAATGTTCATGTGCAACTGTGGTTCAAAGCCAATCTGGACTGCTCTTGCAAAAGTGGACCCGACACTCTTCAACCCGAAACATATGCGCACAAAGCAGTATGTGCCGCATGGGGGTGATGAATGAGGTCTTTTCTTCGTCTTCCTTGGACATAAAAATATGATGGTATCCAGAGTATGCATCTAGAAAAGAGAGCAACTCACATCCAGAAGTAGAATCCAGGATCTGTTCGATGCACGGCAAGGGAAATGGGTCCTTTGGGCATGCCTTGTTCAGATCCATGAAATCTATGCAAAACCTCCATTTTCCATTAGCCTTGCACAGAACCACTGGGTTTGCTAACCATGTTGGATGCAGTACTCATCTGACCAAACCAGCTGCTTCAAGTTTCTTGATTTCCTCGGCAATAAACTGTTGCCGCTCCAAGGCCTGCTTCCGAACCTTCTGCTTGACGGGTCGAGCATGTGGGCAGACAGCAAGGTGGTGCTCGACTACCTCCCTGGGAACACCGGGGATATCAGATGGTTGCCAGGCAAACACATTGATATTCGCCCGCAGGAAGGCAACGAGCGCGCTTTCCTATTTGTCATCAAGGGTGGCGCTAATAGTGAAAGTACCATCAGCGACAGCCAGCCCTGCCGTGACCATTTTCACTTGGGGTGGGGCAGCCTTGGATCTCTTGCTGTTGGAACTCTCTGGCGTGTCATCAATGGGCACGGCACATTCCACAGAGGTACACTTCCCGGATTCCTTGCCAGTGCCTCTGCTATGCTTTTCCTTGGCGGGAACTATGGCTTCCGCGACCTCTGCCGCGACCGTGTCCCGGTACATCTTATCCACGCAAATAATTGCGTCTTTCTTGTCCGATGGAATGGAAATGGCGCCCATCGGCCCTGGCATCTTCAAGGTGTTGTAGGCATAGTGGGATGCTGCCATGAATTTGGCCAGGGCCGGGCGCCCAAGGATCCCGTTGTACGGCAGGGGGAGGTCAACCACATCAAATACAACTTTCTCAGTCCTATAGTTCAACTCTCCTCCAAATGTCACTGGCAACGTAACCTTTCCCTTAGGACGTCTCCTGCTGGGATTGACTCCTCGAAACGTGCTTGTGGCCTTAAGTTCTTCCTCTGCTATCTGGAGTTTGCTGATAACCTTTGGGGAAATCAGATTCAACCCGGCCCCGCCGTCAACCAGCATCTTTGTGTCAGATTTCGGGTTCCGCAAACCCTTGAGAGGTTCAAACTCTAGGGTGCGTGCAAAGAACTCGTCCTCCCCAGTCTGCCTACTCGCTAATCTCACAGCCTAGCTCGACGAACTAAAAGGAAAAGAGACACAGCAGTTTACCCAGGTTCGGGCCACCTTGCAGTGTAAAACCCTACTCCTACTTTGTGGTGGATTGGCCTCGAGGGGCTGAGGATGCACTAGTACAGTGGCGAACAGCCTCAGGAGGAGAGGTGTTCTTGAGCTCGAGTGAGCTGGTGAGTGAGTGGGTGATCTAACTGATCCGTCGACCCCCCTCTACGGTGGTGGCTCGGTCCTATTTATAGCGGCCTTGGTCCTCTTCCCGAATGAAAGGCGGGAAGGGATCCCGCAACGGCCAAATTCGAAGGGAGACAACTAGTACATGCTATCCTGACAAAAGTAGTCTTCGCCTGCAAAAGCCTCTGGTTGTGATGCCGTGGTGGGCTCGGTGATGACCTCCATCCAGCCATCCTGGCGGTCTTGGTCTTGTTGCACGGGAATGGAAACCTTTGGCTGATTCCTCGGGACTCTGCGCCTGCGCTTGCCTCTTTAGCACCAAAGAGGAAACTGGTACACTGCGCCC
This sequence comes from Thinopyrum elongatum, assembly GCA_011799875.1. Classification (NCBI taxonomy): domain Eukaryota; kingdom Viridiplantae; phylum Streptophyta; class Magnoliopsida; order Poales; family Poaceae; genus Thinopyrum; species Thinopyrum elongatum. The sequence goes on along the minus strand of CM022303.1, from coordinate 304,029,692 downwards.
GCTGGCGCCCGCCTGGCCTTGGTCGTCATGGCTCACGTCATCCGGACCTCACGAGGTGAGGCTTGCATAGAGATCTCCGCTCCTCGGGAGCCAGCCTGAGGAGGCCGCTCCTCGTGGAGGCCTTGGTGTCATCCGCCTCATGAGGCTTGGCCCCTCGCGACGGTCTTGAGTTGTTGTCGCTGAAGCTAGGCCATACCAGGCCGTCGATGGAGCCACACCGTGGGCCACAGGCAGGCAAGTCTGGGTACCCCCATTCCCAGAACGCCGACAGTAGTCCCTGGGCCCAAGGCGCGCTTGAACTTGGCTTCGAGGCGAAGCCAAGGGGCAAGTGCGGAGTGCCGCGGGCCCTAACCGCCTGCGGCCTTGGTCGATGCGTGGCGATTGATGGGACGTGGGCGTCTCCGCTTCCCCACGATGCCTCGGCAACCGTCCCTGGCTGACAAAAAGGATGGCGCTTGCCGCTGAGCCTTCATTGCCTTCCTTTCGTCTTGCTCTAGATCCCCTTCTCCTCCTGCTTAGCGTGCCTCTAGATCTGCTGAATCCTTTCCCCGGACTCGCCACCGATGGCCACCGACAAGGCGAAGTCATCGGCCTCCGCCGCGCGCTCGGCTCTCTGGTTTGAGCTGGCCTTGAGCGCGTCCTCCATCGCCGAGGAGAAGCACCTTGCCGCCGTGCTCCCGCTAACGGCGGGCGCCAACAATGAGGGAGGGGAGACGGCGCTCCGGGTCGGCTCTGCCCAGCCAGAAGCCTTGGGTGACACCTTCTACCCTTTCTTCCTGCACAGCGTCTTCGCTGGGCTGGTTTCCCCTTTCTCCCGATTCTTCTATGCCATCCTCAACCACTATGGTCTCCACACCCTCCATCTTCATCCCAACTCCATCCTCCTCCTGTCGATCTTCGCCTTCTACTGCGAAGCGTTCGTGGGGGTGACGCCCTCCGTCGCGCTGTTCCACCACTTCTTCTACCTCCGGATAAGCAACGGCCAGTGCTCTGGGTGCGCCAGCTTCATCGCGGCCAACGGCAGCAACGCGATCTCGCGGGCTGGGAAGAAGGTGGAGGACTTCCGAAACAAGTGGATCTTCATGGACGCTAAGCGCTCCCACGCTCGGCTGGAGCTGCCGACCGCACTGCCGAAGCCCCTGGATCGATGGGCTCACGAGAAGCTCACTGACCCCAGGGCAGAGCAGTTGCTGGAGAGGATGACGACCGACCTGAAGGTGCAGGACCCGAAGGCGGAGAAGCTGACAGGGCCATGATTGTCAAGGAGTTCTTGACGTAGTGCCTGGCTCCGCTCCAGGCGCACTCGCGCCCCCTGTGGAGCTTCAAGGGCACGGGAGACGACCTCCGGTTGTGCCCAGACAACTTGTCTGACGAGGAGCTGAGCAAGGTCATGCGCACCTTGCTCGGGAAGGACCAAGGTGGCCCCTCGGACACCCATCTCCCGTTGTACTATCGTGCCGACGGGGAGAAGATAGCCACCGCCATGCCTGTCTTCAACGAGCGGGGGCTCATGCCACTGGAGCCTTCCCTGCCCCTGGGCTCCCCGGTGCCGGTGTCCTCCGGCGATCCCTCCGGGGAGGAGGAGAACAAGAGCTCGGAGGCGACCTTGGAGGAGGTGGGGGAGACCTCTCCCCCATGGCGGAGCGAGCTCCTCCGCGCCTTTTCTGACGACGACGCCGATGAGTACCCAATCAGGGAGTCACCGCGCTCCGCCGGGGTCACCACGAGGTCTAGGGGCACCCCTCCGAAGAAGCTGAAGCTGGGTGTCCCGAAGAAGGACAGGTCATCGTTGCTTCCCCGAGGTGGCGCCTCCGCCCCATCGTTGGCCGCCGTCGCCGCAGATCTGGCCGCCGTGCGCTCATCTGCTCCCAAGAACGTGACGGGGCTCGCGCCCACGAAGCCTGTGGGCATCGCGCTCCTGAAGAGGACGAGGGATTACGTCGCCACAGACCAGTAAGCGCACCTTCTTGTCTTTGCTTCCTGCTCTTGACGTAGTGCTCTGACATTTTCCTCTCCGCGGCCAAGCCAATGTCGGCGGCGAAAAAGAAGAAGGAGGAGGCGAGGGCTCCTGAGGCCAAGCAGCCCACCTCGGCCCCGGAGGTCCTGGGGCAGACGGACGAGGCTGGCTCGTGTTCTCCTGCCGCAGGGTTGCCCTCACGAGGCACAGGGGCCCAGCCTCAGGAGAAGGATGCCTCCGTGGCCGCGCCGACTTCAGAGACGCTTGCCTTCAGCGCGCCTGCTGATGACCCGAGGGCTCCGGAGCCCCCGGCCATCCTTGCTGCTAATGCTTAGCCGGTCTTGATGCCGTCGCCATCTCCTCATCCAGCCGCCATGATGGCTGGCCGCGGCTCTTCTACCGCGCCCGGTGCTCTGGAGCAGGCCTTCTCTGCGTTGGATCAACTCCGGAACGATCTTCCCTGCACCGTCCCACTCGCTCCTTCCCCCGCCATCTTAGGTGGGAATGTGGCTCACGGCACGCCTCCTCCTCCTCCTCTGCGCGACGCCGACCCCGAGCCCAGGCGTGATGTGCCCCAGCATGACCCGCCGCGCGGAGCGCTGACGCACGATGAAGCAAGTTGTCAAGTGGTGCAACAGCCGCAAGCAGACACGCGGGTGCTCCCCGCGCTGCTGCGCTAGCACCAGGACCACGCGCCGCCAGAGGCTGCGGTGCGCGGGCATCAAGACCGAGCTCCACCTATGCGGCCGGCACCTGTGAGTGCGGCTGGCTGCCGTGCCTTCACCTCGGAGCTACGCCACATCATATGGCCTGGCAAGTTCAAGCCAGACCTTCCTCCATGCTACGACGGCACCCCCGACCCCGCGGAGTTCCTCCAGCTCTATGCGTTGAGCATTGAAGCGACAAACGGTGACGAGAAGGTAATGGCGAACTGGTTCCCCATGGCCCTCAAGGAAGGGGCGCGCTCTTGGCTCCTGAACCTCCCGGAGGGGTCCATCTCCTCTTGGGACGAGCTTCGCGAGCGCTTCATCGCCAATTTCCAAGGCACCCGCGACCGCGCCCCGGCTGTCAAGGACCTGCAGCGCGTGAAGCAGTAGCTGGGCGAGACCCTGCACAAATACATACAGCGCTTCACGAGTGTTCGCCTCAAGATCCCGAAGGTGTCGGACGAGGCCATCATCTCGGCATTCACTGATGGTATCCGGGATGTCAGGATGAAAGAGGAGCTCGCCATCCATGAGGACCTGTGTTCGGCCCTGGAGATGTTCAACCTGGCGACCAAGTGCGCAAGGCCGAGGAAGGCCGCCTCTCCCTCCTGGAGCTTCCGGAGGCCGATCCTGAAGACAAGAAGGCCAAGGCTAAGGAGGCAAAGCGCAAGGGTCCCGCCGTGCTTGCGGTTGAACCTGAGATGAAGCGTGGTCGCGACCATGACGAATCTCCTCGGGGCAACCGCCCATTCTGCATCTTCCACAACGTCCACAGCCACAACACCAACGACTGCCAGGAGCTTAGGGCCCTCCGCGAGGGGCGCCTTGGTTGCTGCCCCGAGCAGGGTGACCGTGGCTACGCCCATGGAGGAGGCCACGGCGGAGGCCGCTTGGACAACCGCGACCCTCGCCAGGACTGGCGTGACCAACCTCGCGAGGACAGCTGGTGTGATGAGCCTCGCGACGGGCCCTGGCGTGACCAGCCTCATGAGGCCCATCCTCAGGGCAATGACGGCCTCCCTCTACTGCCGTCGCCGCCAAGGAGAAACGACGACAACCGGCAGGATGATGGGGCTGGGGGCTTCCAAGAACCTCGCGCTATCGCCTGCATCCTGGGCGGTGCTGAGGCCCCGGCCTCGCATCGCATCTTCAGGAGTTTGCTCGTGAGGTGAACGCAGCCCTCCCGAGACTCGAGGCCGCACGTCCTCTCAAATGGTCGCAGTACGCTATCACTTTCGACTCCAAGGAACACCTCAAGTGCTCGGCCGCTGGAGGCATGCTTCCCATGCTCTGCACGCCCACCATCAGCAACGTCCTCGTCACCAAGACCCTCATTAACAGTGGCGCGGGGCTCAACGTCCTCTCTGTTGAGACGTTCGAGATGCTCCAAGTGCCTTATGATCAGCTCCTGCCAACCAAGCCTTCTCAGGAGTGACCGACAGCTCCACCGTCACCCTGGGGCAGATACGCCTCCTAGTCACCTTCGGCAAGCGCGACAACTACCACACCGAGCTCATCGACTTCGACGTCGCCCACATTGGCCTCCCGTACAATGCCATCCTGGGGTATCCGGCCCTCGCCAAGTTCATGGAGGCAACCCACCATGGCTACAATGTCCTCAAGATGCCAGGGAGTGGCGGCATCATCACGGTCGCCTGCGATGAGAAGGATGCGGTGTGCTCCCTCGAGCGCGCCTACCAAGCCGCAGCGGCTGACAACCCAGATGACAAGGGCGCCGTCCTACCTCCGGAGACCACCCCCAAGAAGAAGAAGCAGCTCCTCCTCAAGAGTCGTGAGGAGGCTGGGGCGCCCGCTGATGGTGCCTCAGGCCCCGCGCCCACTGCTGGGGCGCCCCTTCCTCCAGCATAGGAAGGCATGCCCAGCGCCCCCCTCGGGACGGGCTCAGGGGCTCTCATCTGGAGGGCCTCTGACCTGACCAGCGGGACTAGGGAGGTGCTCGGGAACCACTTGGAGGCGTGCTTTGATGCGCGTCCCCACGAGCATGGCATACGGCGCGAGGCGCCAGGTGCACGAGAGTTCATCACCAAGGCGATCTAGGAGCTTCAGGAGGCAAGGGCCATGCGCTGCGAGCGTTGCCCCGCACGGCCTCCCAGCGCAGCTGTGGCCCCTGACATGGGCAGCGAGCTATGCGTCTGCGTCAACATCTTGGGCCTTAACAGGGCCGCTTCGCAGGACCTCTTTTGGCCGTCCCGTGTTGGCCGGAGTGGGGGCTACCCCTGCAACTACGTATGCATGCTGTTTGGCCTGTTGAACATGGGCGCCTCATACCAGCGTTTCGCGCAGCGTGCTCTGGCAGCTCACGAGGCCAGGTTCCAGGCGGTCATGTCGGAGGAGGTTCCGGACCCTCGCGAGCCCGGTGGGCCTCATGAGCTCAACCGGCCTCCGAAGTCGCCCAGCTCGTGAGGAGCAGCTTCCGCAGCACGTGTCTTCAGCTACCTCGATGCTTCTACAATGATGGTGCCATGTGACTTTTTGGTTTGTTCAGACTAAGGGAACCCTTTGGGCTGCATTTATCCTCAGGCTACCAGGGCCCGACTCCGCAGTTGCGTCATTTCGATCCATGTACTTTGGACCAGTTATGCCTGCTTGAGTTACTATGTCTGCTAATTTTGTGCCTGGCGAGTTATTGCCTGTGGAGTCACCTTTGCGGCCTCCGCGCGTCGCTAACCACCCCTTGAATGTCCCGCGAGAGGGGGCTACCGGCACGGCACCTGTGCTTGGGTCCGTCCCTGCAGTGCTGATAAATCTAAGAGACTGAGCTCTGGCTCGTGGGCCGGCCCCGCGCACGTCACCTCACCAGGTCCTTAGTGCCTTCGTCTTCTCACGGAACGATCACGGGTAGATCAGCAAACGCGGCTGTCCCCTGCATTTCGCGAGTAACTAATGTGCAGGAGCCTCCGGAGGCAGGACCTCGAGCGGTCTCGCCGGCACCTCATTGACCCAGAAGAATGCGCCGCGATCAAACAATGCCCCAACCCGCAGAAGGCTAAGTAGAATCGCTCCATACACCGCGTGCCGCTAGGTACTGCCTCTCCTGAATACCCCTGCGAGGCGAGCTACTCGTTTTCGCGCAAATCGCTTGCACTTCAAAAGGGGGGCCCTTGAGCATCGCGCCTCAGGGGCTCCTACTGGCTCTCAAGCCTTCACCCCCTAGCCTTGACCACGGCATCACGACCTGGCATATCAGCCGCTAGCCTCGTGGAGAAGCGTCGGGAGAAGCGTGTGACCCAACGCCGGTGGCGTTTTTTTTGAACTATGATGGGCATCAGTCTCCTCACGCACCTCTTGCGGGGTTTACTTTGATTCGTTATAGGATAGGGAGCGCGCCCAAGACTAGAAGAGCGAAGAAGCTCGCCCTCGCGATGATGGAACCGCCGCAGGCTGCAAGCCCACTAAGCTAAGTCGTCTCACACGTGCTAGCATGAGCCTTTTCATTGGCGTTTTGTTTGCGACCTCGCTTGGGCAAGGAAACCTCCCTCTTACTCTTTCGGGAGCTGCTTGCACACCAAAGGGGACCTCCTGAGCATTGCGCCTTAGCGGCTCTTACCGGACCTCGGGCCGCTCACCTCTTGGCCTTGACCACGGCATCGCGACCTGGCATAACAGCGACGGTTGAAACTTGCCTGGGGACAGGGTCCTGTCGGCGTAGAGCACTAAGCTGCTACAAGGGTAAAAAGGGGGCCCCGTTCCCAAGCGAGAAACGAAAATATGTTGCAAGCTAGGAATATTAACATTAATGCGCAAGCCCCACGGTCCTTACATGCCCTCGCGGGGCCCTTCACGATTTTCTACGCAGGAAACAAAACAAAAGAAAAGGCCTCCCAAGGACCATAGCTCAGGAGGCGCCGGCATCACGGCGCCCAGTGGGCGTCATCCCCCTCCTAGACCCAAGCCCGGCGGCGCGGTGGCTCATTGTAGTCGTCGTCACTTGAGCTCGACCTGGAGCAGGCACTGCTGCTGCTAGAGGTACTGAGGCCAAGCGCAAGTTCACCGCGGGAGGCCTCGCCGTCGCTGCTACCGCCCCTGGGGCAGCACTCCAGGCATTTGCCGTCCTCCCCGAAGACCTTGAAGAAGAGCATCGATGCCCTGTCGTACCTAAAATGAAGGGCATGCCTCCCTTCTGAGCCACAGGCGCGGGCATCTGTCCCCCAACCCCGGGTCATGAAGACATCACTTGAGAAGGTGGCTTCGACCTCCGCCTGCGAGGCTTGGCCGCAGCAGCCGTCGTGCTGTAGCCACAGCTCGACGGGTCCCCGCGCCGGCAACTCCTCAGCCAAGGCACGCGGGAGACGGATCCAGGTGTGCGGCGGCATTGTCACCAACACCACGAACTCGCGGGCTGTGCCGTCGGTATGGGCCCGTGGGTGGGATGGTCGGGCGACTGCCGCCTGCTTCCCTCCACGGCCTCGTCCTCCATAGTGCCCGTGGTCACCCCCATGGGAAGGGCCCTGTGCACGGACGATCAGGCCGGCGTGGACTCCTAGTGGCGCGCGCTCACGTCGGGGAGGGGCGGCCGTAGGCGTTGCGGTGACTCGACGAGGGCGGCCACAGCCCCTTTTCGGCGGGAGTGGCTCTGGCACCTCCTGCGAAGCCTTCCCTTTCTCGACGGTGGAGAACCTCCTAATCGGTGCCATGGAGGCTGCGGCAAGGAGACAAGAAGACGACGATGGGCTAGGGGGCTCCACCCCCCCTCGCCCATTTATAGGCGAAAGAAGGATAACCGGCATCCCTCCATGTTCTGAATGATAATGGCTCTGCCGCATGCACCAGGCTGTTGTCAACTCAGAACGGTTGCCGAGGTGACATGGGAAGCGGAGTCATCCATGTCCCATCAACCGCCACGCGTCAGCCTGGCCTGCAGGTGGTTGGGGCCCGCGGCGCTTGACCCTTTCCCCTTGGCTTCGCCTCGAAGCCAGGCCGAGCGCGCCTTGGGCTCGGGGGCTACTATCAGCATTCTGGGAACCAGGGTGCCCAGACTTGCCTACCTGTGACCCATAGCGCAGCTCCATCGACGGCCTGGTCCGGCCCATCTACAAGATCGCCAAGACAAGACCCTCGCGAGGGCCCCGGCCTCGCAAGGCGGACGACACCAAGACCTCCAGAGGGAGCGGCCTCCCCAGGTTGCCTCCCAAGGAGCGGAGATTTCTATGCAGGTACCCAGCCTCATGAGGCTGCGATGACATGAGCCATGACGACCAAGGCCAGGCGGGCGCCAGCGGGTGCAGAGGAGACAGTTTCCTCTTTGGTGCTAAGGAGGCAAGGACAGTCATGGGTTCCCGATGAATCTCCCAAAGGTTTCCATTCTAGTGCTACAAGATCAAGACCACGGGCTCGGCAGGACGGATGTCATTGCCGAGCCCACGGCTGCGTCACGACCAGAAGCTTTGCAGGCGAAGACCACCTTTCATTAGGATTAGATGTACTACTTGTCCCCTTTCAAAATTGGCCGTTGTGGAATCCCTTCCCGCCTAAGTTTCAAGGGAAGAGGACCAAGGCCACTATAAATATAGGTTAGCCACCACCATAGAAGAGGTCGACTCATTCTCACTCCCTTAGCCTTGATGAGGCAGCTCATCCACTGTACTAGTTCATCATCAAACCTCCTCGTGAGGCCAATCCACCACAAAGCAGGAGTAGGGTTTTACACCGCAAGGTGGCCCGAACCTGGGTAAACTGCTATGGCCATCTTCTTCCCCGCTCATGCAAATCCGGCAAGCCTAGGCTATAGGGCTATGAGCTCGAGGCTTGAGAGGTTGAGATCTTCGCACACACCCCAGAGTTCGAACCTTCTTGGGTCTGCAGAGCCCTGAATCTGACAGATCACTTTCTCTGGAGTGATGCTGCCAACGAGGCATTTGAGGCGCTCAAAAAGCAATTAGCTGAGCCGCCCATTCTTGCTGCTCCCATTGAGAAAGAGCCTTTGCTCCTGTACGTGGCGGCTAATAATAAGGCATTCAGCGTAGCAGTTGTTGTGGAGCGCAAGGAGGCGGGTAAAGAATACCCAGTTCAGGGGCCGACTTATTATGGCAGTGAGGTCTTGATGGAGTCCAAGCAATGATATCCACATTGGCGGAAACTGGTCTTTGGGGTGTTCATGGCGAGTCGCAAGCTGAAGCATTATTTTCTTGGTCATCCTATTACCGTGGTCAGCTCTGCTCCTTTAGGGGATATTATTCAAAATAGAGAAGCCACGGGCCGGGTTGCTAAGTGGGCAATTGAGCTTGGGCCTCATAACTTGAAGTATGTGCCAAGAACAACCATCAATTCTCATGCTTTGGTAGATTTTATCAATGATTGGACAGAGTTGCAGACACCTGACGAGAAACCTGACAACACATATTGGACAATCCACTTTGATGGGTCCAGACAGTTGGAGGGCTCGGGGGCTGGAGTTATTTTGACTTCCCCACGAGGTGACAAGTTTTGTTATGTTTTAAGGCTTATGTTTCCTTGTACTAACAATGCAGCTGAGTATAAAGCTTTACTCCATGGCCTTCGTATGGATAAAGAGATGAATTTAAGCCAGGTCAGGTGTCTATGTGACTCAAATCTTGTGGCTCAGCAAGTCTTCGACAAGTGGGACTCTAAAGACCTGCTCATGGCGGCTTATCGCCGGGCAGTTGATAATATTGCTGGTCACTTTAAGGGTTATCAGGTGGATCACCTTGATCAACGAAAGAATGAGGCGGCTGATGCATTGTCCCGACTTGGGTCTCAATGTAAGCCGGTACCTCCTAATGTGCTCCTCGATGTTTTGCACAATCCTTCCGTCAAGCTGCCATCTGAAGAAGACCTTGCTGTCCCTGACCCGGAGGCGCAGTTGGTGGTGGCTCTTCATGCTATTCCTGACTGGACGCTGCCTTATTTGGCTTATATCACCCGGGGCGAGTTACCCGAGGATGAAAGTTTTGCATGACAGATTGTTAGGAGATCTAAGTCTATGACCATTGTCAACGGCGAGTTACACAGATGCAGTTTCACAGGCGTGTTCCAACACTGTGTTTCTCCTAAGGAGGGCCGTGAAATTTTACTTGAGATTCATGAAGGCGATTGTGGTCATCATGCCGGTTCAAAATCTTTGGTGGCTAAAGCTTTCCGTCATGGGTTTTTCTGGTTAACAGCTCATGCTGATGCAGAGGATATTGTTAGCAAGTGTGACGGGTGTCAGAAATTTTCCAGACGAGCTCGTGTGCCGGGTCAGGAATTGCGGATGATTCCAATAACTTGGCCGTTCGCAGTCTGGGGGCTTGATACGGTTGGACCGTTCAAGAGGTCTAAGGATAAGAAGACCCACCATTCAGTGGCGGTTGACAAGTTTACCAAGTGGGTTGATGCAGAGCCTGTTAGCAAGTGTGATGCGGCGACTACAGTTCAGTTTGTTAAAAAGCTGATCTTCCGCTTTGGTTATCCTCATAGTATTATCACTGATAATGGCACTAATCTGTCCAAAGGAGCTACGAAGGAGTTCTATCAAAGAGAGCATATCCAGCTTGATGTTTCTTCAGTGGCTCATCCACAATCTAATGGTCAAGCGGAATGGGCTAATCAAGAAATTTTGAGAGGTATTAAGCCCCGGCTTATGGTTCCTTTGGAGCGAACGCCGGGTTGTTTGGTTGAAGAGCTTCCTTTAGTACTTTGGAGTATCAAAACTACCCCCAACAGATCAACAGGCTATACGCCTTTCTTCATGGTTTATGGTGCAGAGGGGGTTCTCCCCAGCGATATCCGTCATGACTCGCCAAGAGTGGCGGCTTACGTTGAAGCTGATAATGAGACGGCGCGTCAGAATGCACTTGATGCTTTGGATGAGGAACGTGACCTTACAGTAGCCCGTTCGGCGATTTATCAACAAGACTTGCGTCGCTATCATAGCTGCAGAGTTAAGTCCTAGACTTTCCAGGAGGGCAACTTAGTGCTTCGGCTGATTCAAGATCAGGCATATATGCATAAGTTATCTCCGCCTTGGGAAGGACCTTTTGTGATCAGCAAAAATCTCAATAACGGGTCTTACTACCTCATTGACATACGAGAGAACAAAGTTTCCCGCATGTCTGAGAAGGAGAACAACAGGCCGTGGAACATTGCTCATCTTCGACCTTACTACACCTGAGTCATAGGCTTTCATCATTGTATATACTTTCATTGATGTACATACTTTTTATGATCAATATAATAAAGCCGGCATCCCCGAAAAATTCGGGGCCTCTGTCATTTCATCTCAAATCGTTGGAGCAAGAGTCATTATTGGTTACTCACAAGATCACTTGGGGGCTTCCTGCTCTATGAGCATAGCGTATAACCCTTTTGATCGGCTTTTATGCCATGATTAGGTCACTTGGGGGCTTCCTGCTCTATGAGCATAGAGTATAACCCTTTTGATCGGCTTTTATGCCATGATTAGGTCACTTGGGGGCTTCCTGCTCTATGAGCATAGCGTATAACCCTTTTGATCGGCTTTTATGCCATGATTAGGTCACTTGGGGGCTTCCTGCTCTATGAGCATAGCGTATAACCCTCTTGATCGGCTTTTATGCCATGATTAGGTCACTTGGGGGCTTCCTGCTCTATGAGCATAGCGTATAACCCTCTTGATCGGCTTTTATGCCATGTTATGGGTCATTTGGGGGCTTCCTACTCAATGAGTATAGTGTATAACCCATTTTGACCGGCTTTTATGCCATGACTGAGCTAAACCTACCTGTTTGCAACTTGCCACTCCACCAGGTGACCCGCCGAACTTCTGACAGTCAATCTTCTAAAGACCCTGAACTAGTCAAAGTTGAAACGGCGGCTTATGTCACGAGAGGGCCGGCTTATAGTGAGCTAGGACAAACTCACCTGTCTGTTGTAGTCTCTCCGCTATGTGGCATGTTCATACTCTTAACAGTTAATCTTTCAATAAGACCCTAAACTAGTTAAGGTTTAAGCGACGGATTTATGTCATGTGAGAGCCGGCTTACGGGATTACAGGCTTTTATGCCAAGCTTCTTTGGAGCAAAAAATTGAATTTTTTTTCAAAAACAAATTTATTTTGGTCGTGCTTTGCAAGCCAGCTTAAGAAATATTTGAGTTATGCATACTCTATATGTTTTTGTTTTGCAGAAACCTTTCATAGGTGAAAAGTTGCCGGGTCATATTGATCCGGGTTATATTGCTCTATATTGAGTTTATTTTGCTTATAAGCTGCCAAGGGGATCTTTTCAAAAGCCGGATACGACTATAAGTCGCTCTGATTGTTGAGTTGTTTAACTCGCCCTGGATTGTGATATAAGCCGCCGGTTAAAGGATTAACAGCTCTTTGACGGATGATATAAGCAGCCAATTTTTTTTGGTAATATTGCAAAAGTAAGTTGGATATGATAAGGTCACAGAAATTGAAGCTGCTAAAGTATAGATTAATAAACGCATGCACGAAGACATGACAGAGCAGGCAATTGTTTTCAACTGCCTATTACATGGCTTCAGCTGAGCCCAAAAAATTTGTGAACAAGTGTTTTTTGGAGTTAAGTTACTCCAGTGAGCCGGCGTCAGCGCCGTCCGGGTTTTGGCCTGGCGGGTTGTTCTCATCTTGCTGCCTTGAGCTTGAAGCCCCCAGATCATCCTGTGTCGGCTCTTCATTGATGGCCATCTAGAGACTGGCCGAGGTCCAGTCGATGCCGGTTAAAGCTTCAAAAGTGGCTTCATCATTAAGCATAACAGAAGGATCAATATCAGGGGCGAAGGTATGCTTACGCCTTGGAGGAATAAGGTCCACAACATCATGCGAGGGTGGCTTAATCTTATTGTTGTTGTCATCGTAAGCCGGCGTGTACTTGTTCAAATCCAGCTCTTCTATAAGTTTGCATGCCACGGGCTGCATCTCTCTGACACATTTGTTGAAGTCTTTCTCTTCAAAGATCGACTCATCATCCTTGAACTCTGGGCATCCAGTAGCTATTTCTTCTGGGTCAAGTTCTAATTGCCACGCCTTGGCCCGGCCTAGAGCAACAATGGCTCCGGCTCGGGTGGCTGGTAATTTGAGCCGGCACCGTTGAGAGATGATCCAACACAGTCTTGATATGAGTTGGAGGTTTTTTGCCACCTAACAACTCTACAAGGCCACGCAGTGTTCCAGCATACAACTGCTCAGTCAATGAATAAGCCGCCTTCAATTTGAGCAGCATGTTCTGACCAAGACTGGCGCTTCTGGGGCCTGTTCAATTTTTTGCACAATAATCGCCAGGCGGGTTCAAGATTATATATTATGGGTTGCCAAGCGGGTTAAAGAAATATCAAAACAGATGATGACTTGCATATTAAGCTTACCAAAGATGGCGGCTGACATTTGAGAGATATGCTGCTTCAAGCCGGCTAACTCTTCGATTACCAGTTTAAGCTCAGCTTCAGCATCTTCTGCTCTTTTTTGCAGTGCAGCCTTGTCAGTTTCCCAGGCGGTTCTTTTATCATCAAAACCCGCCTTGATTTTTTCAATTTCTTCCAATGAAGATTTCAGCTTTGACTTGGCCTGGGAAGTTTCAGCTTGCTGCAGTTCTATGTTCTTCTTTAAATCGCATAGCTGCGACTCTTTCACATTCAACGACTCCTGAAATACAATATTGAGACAATGGTCACAACAAAAGGAGCAAAATTTTATAATACAGTTATTCAAGTCCCAAGCACATTGCAAGCAATATACTTGGCACTTGGGGGCTAATGTAGGTTAGTTTTATCTCTAGGACCCGGCTCATCTTATTCAGATAAGCCGGCCCTTGGGGGCTACGTATTTGGTTCTATCAAGTGATTAAGACCCGGCTCATCTTTTAAGTTAAGCCGGCCTTGGGGCTACGTATTTGGTTCTATCAAGTGATTTAGACCCGGCTCATCTTATCAAGTTAAGTAGGCCCTTGGGGGCTACACTATGGAAATTTTCACAAGTCTCAAGCATACTCAATAATTTTCCTATACTTTAGACTTGGGGGCTAGTATGGTCATATGTATATGCACAATGCTAAACAAGGGTTGGATATCTTCATACCTCATATTTCTGCTTCATCAACTGGACTAACCCAGCCTCCACGTCCCGACTTGTGTGAAGGCGGCTCAAATAGCCCGCGTACACATCACCTGCACTAAAGGAGGAATAGCTCTCCAGATCCAGTTTGGCCTTGCCTTTCTCCAAGGAAGGTGATTCTTCTTTAGTGGAGCACTTGGTTAGCACTTTGGAGACCTCGTGCTCTTTAAAGGCAGACCCGGTAACAGTAACATCATCAACATCAGCAGTGGCAGGGCTCTTGTCAGTTGATTTAGTAGGAGTGGGCGGCTTAGGACTTGGCGGGTCATGACTGGCAGCCGCGTTAACCTCAGTATTCATTGACTCAAAGACTGCATCGTCATGTTGCGATGGCGGATCATTGGCAAGGTCTTCAGGATTTTGGATTGAAGCCTCAGGGGCCTCTGGCACCTGCCTCTCCGGCTCAGTAGCTTTGGGGTCTTTTGAAGAACCATCCACCTTTTGTTTCTTGCCTGCCTTTGCTACGCCTCTGTGATAAGAATACAAGAGTTCATGAGTATATCACCGCAAGTCATTTATGAACAAATGAGAATACTTACCCATGGGTAACCTTGAAAGCAGGCATTTGAGTTCCACTAGAGTCGCCAGATGATGGCGACGTTCCCTGATATTTTGAGTCTGAGGGATTAAGATGTCGATGAATGAGACTGATCTTTGAAAGGGAAAGAGTCGGGCTATGAGGCACCTCGTTACGACGCTTGCGAGGAGCTGGCGTGTTGGGTAAGCCGGATACAAGGTCTCCAGTGCCATCACTCTGGGTCACATGCCTCGATTCATGTTGCTGTTTCTTCAAAAGAAAGTCAGGATCCAAGTGAGCAAGAGGGCGAGAAAACTTCACTTTCCGGATGACCCGCCGAATTTTCTTTCTTGGTAAGGGTTCTGAGTCGGATGAGACAGGGATTACCTCTGCTTCGGGGGCATGGCTTGTCTCCGCGTCGTCCTGGGAGGAATCAGATTCAATAAGTTGCATAAAGTAAAGGCCAATGGAGTTAAGTTCTACCTCCGATTCGTCGAGCTCAAAGAGCTCTTGTGCTATTGCTTTCTTGCGGCGGTTCGTGCCACGAGACTTAGTGGCCCTAGTCTTTTTGGCGGGCTGGGCAGTGTTTACCTTCTTCTTCCAGAAGGGAGAGTCGGCCTATTTAAACATGAGCAATAAAGTTAAAGAGTGATGTACAAGAGATAGATAACAAGATGAAGATTTGATCAAACTGCTTATAGGTGGAGCCGGCTTAAGAGTGCAGAAAGGGTTCAGTCCCACTTTGCTGCAGTTTTCTAGAGACTCGCCGAGCAGTGTCTTCACGGCGTCGTTGATCTCCTTGTCACTCAAGCGTATTGAGTTGAAACGCTGTGAGTCCTTCGGGTCACCAGTGTATTGGCACATTAGGCCGGGGCGCCGGCTCAATGGCAAAATTCTCCATGCAACCCAGCAGCGGACCAGATCAACGCCAGTTAAGCCATTGGCAATCATGCCCCTTATCTTTGAAAACGTGGAGGCATATGGGGAGCGCTCTGCAGCAGTCAGTCGACCTAGAAGCACGCCGGTGGTGGTAAGCCGGTAGGAACGGAAACCAGGTAAGGGGTTCTCTCCAGCTGGGGAGGTGTCTCTATAATAGAACCAGGTATAATTCCAGTCTTTGGGATGACTGGGCAGGGCGGCTGAAGGAAAGGTTACGTCTCTCCGTCTTTGGATGGAAACACCTCTGAGTTTAAGACTGGGCCCATCTGACATTTCAGTCTAGCGGTTGATATAAAAATAGTCTCTGAACAGATCAACAGAGGGTTCTTCCGAAAGGTATACTTCATAGAACACTTGAAAATTACATATGTTGGAGATAGAATTGGGACCAATATCTTGTGGGTGAAGATTATAGAAATGCAGAACATCCCGGAAGAATTTAGACCCGGGCGGTGAGAAGCCACGCTGGAGGTGGTCTGTGAAAACCACAACTTCACCCTCTTGGGGCTGAGGGGGAAATTCAGGGCCTGGGGGCCGCCAGTTGATGACCTCTTTGGCAGGCAAAACCCCCACGGCCAAAAAATCATTGAGTGTGCTCTCTGTGACCTTGGAGGTGATCCAGTCACAGGAGCTGGTAGTTTTAGTCATGATTGGCGAGTTAAAAAGCTGCAACCAAGGAGTAAAAAGTATGGCGGGTTAAATTGCAGTGATAAGCCGCCTAAATGGTTGCAATGATATTTTCAGCAGCAGCAAGCTGGTTATGGTTATAAGACTGATCGTTATGGTGAATTATGAAAAAATTATGAACCACCCTGATAAGAGGGTAAGGTGACTCTCAGGTTAGTTATGATATGGTGGGTTAAATTATGGCAATCTGAGCCAGCCAGGTGCTGGTGGGTTACAAGTTCATTGATAAGCCGGCCAGGTGTTGGCGGGTTACAAATTCATTATTGAATCGCCCGAACAGATCCAACCTTGTTGGAATTTTGCTAAGTATGGGACAAACAGTTTTCACAAGATCACAGCTATGTTTTCGGATCTACAAATGGCGCAAAAAGAAAATAATTGCTAGACCTAAAAGGGGTGGCAATGGAAGAACTAGTTGGTTGTGTATCATTCTGATGAGAAAGCAATCTGTACAAGATATGAGGTGAAGGTTAAACTATTTCCGCGTTTATTCCTACTTTGTTTTGGATCGAAATACACATCCTCCGGAGAAACAAGATGAACTGCGAAGAACGCTGATGAACTTTATGAACTTGAGTACCCTAATGTGGATCTAAGAAAGGGGAAAAGGAATACCTGACAGTGTGTATGAAAAGCGAACAAGCGTCGCTGATCTCTGGTCACAACAGGTCGATGCAGCGGCCTGGATGGAATTGCCGGTGAAGCTCGACTGGGGCGGCAGAGCTCCGATCGCAGCGAACGGCGCGAGGAAGAAGAGGAGGAGGAGACAGGGGTAAAAAGTGAAAAGACAGGCCCCCGTCCCTATTTATAAGGGAAAGTGAAACAGTGAATGGCAGGCCCGAAGATCGAGGAGGCATTATAATTATCTTAACAGAAGAGGCGCCTCGATTCTTGGAACGGCAGATTAATGCAAAAGATCCATTGTGATTTCATAAGTTTTTTCTGGATTTATTTCACATGACGTCATGGCGGATGGTGAAGGTTTGTTCAAGGTCAAGCTTTAGAAGAGCTGAAGAAGAATCGCCAACCAGAAGATGAAGATTGACATGAACAAGTTCAAATCAATCTGGGGCCTAATGTTGGGGATATAACCCCACGATGTGACCCGCCCAGGAGGGGCCGGGTTACACTGTTGGCGACTCAGAGGGAAATCCTAAGTAGGCCCAAGAGGCCAGATATGGAACCCGGAGGGCGACATGCATCGTGAGCCGCCGGAGGCCCAGGCCTAGAAGACGGCGCAAGACCCGGCGCTTGTAAGCTGCCCAACGATGACTTGTCTAGTAAGGCAACATGAATTAGAACTAGAGACGGTCACGTATTATGACCCAACCCAGACTCTTGTAAGCCTAGGGCATCGACCTGTGTACATAAAGGCGAGCCCCTGCGGCGGGTAAAGGGGGGAACAATTGATCGAGAGCTAGGTTAAGCAATTCCACTCCCTTGTAATCGATACCCAATCAATACAACTCAAAGTAGGACGTAGGCTTTTACCTCGATTGTGAGGGGCCGAACTTGGGTAAACTCGTGTCTCTCGTCCCGCACAACCCCTTCAAGCTAACCTACATTGTGATGGCTCCACACCTAAGACCTTTCACAAGGGCATCTGCCATGTTAAACCCATGAGAGTTTTGGTGTGAATAGTGGTTCCGGTGATGACCGGTCAATCGGTTTTGACTGTGCGGAGTTTGCAAAGCCGGACGGCCGGAGCCTGGAGAGTTGTGGGGTGGGAGGGGACCAAAGTTTCAGAGTTTCACGTGGCAGACGTCCGGACCTCCCCACCGTTCATGTCGACGACGAGGCGGTGACTTCTTAAATCTGAAGATGATATGCCGGCTCAGTCTCTCGAAGGTGCTCATAGGGGTAGGGTGTGCCTTTGTGCGTTCATAGGGGTGAGTGTATGCGCGCATGTATGAGCGCTTGTGTCTATACTGTGTTCAAAAAAAGGAGTACTCAAAGTATGCAAGTTCAAAAGGAGCGGACGGTGTACATCACTCTTGTTGCCTTCGCGTTGCACCCCGGCACGGTGGACCCTGCATGTTGCTCACTGACTGGAATGCGCTTCGTCTTGCGTTTTCGCTCGCTTGTGGGACCGCAGTTGAGAGCAAACCGACGGTAGGCAAACTTTCCCCTCCCCCCCTCGGCGGAGTCGCGGACGTCCCTCCCCCTCCCCCGCCCGCGTCGGCTTAATTTACTACTAGAGGAGAGACATGGATGGCTAGATGGGGAGATTATAGCATGGATTCCAAGAAATTTGTTGAGAGTGTGAGGCTGGCCGAGTGTTACTAGTAGTATACTACTAGTACTACTAGTACTGGGAGCACTCCATACTCTACTGCAGATGTTGTCAGTACTCCACTGGTACTACTACTATTGGACAGGGAGCTTAAAAAGGTTACTATTGGACTGGCTATATGTGGCGAAATCCTAGTAGGAAGAGCATGCGCGAGAACAAGCATTCACGTGGTTGAATACAAATTGGAAACCATTTATGTTTGAATACAAATCTAGGAGTACGTACGAATCTAACAATATTAATTGGGCGTTGTTGAATGTTGATACTTTTTTTTGTAAGTTTGATCAAAGTAGAGATACTTTGACTACACACAAAACTTATATTTAAACTAAAAAGGATCGGAGGGAGTATATTGTACGTTCAAAAGAGAAACCAACATTGAATACCCTTTATATATGATTTGCTGATGCTATGATCACCAGTTCAAAATTTTGAATCCGCCTTAGGTTGAATTCTAATTTTTGAAACTTTTTTAATGATTCAAATACCATGTGTCTTCTTATGCATAAAACATTTTTTTTTGACACGCCATCTCTGTGTATCACACATGCACCCACTCGTTCTCTCTTGGTTTCATCTCGGGGTCTCTCCCTCTCCCTCTCTCTCTCTCTCTCTCGCACACACACATACCACCTCTCTTTCTCTTTGTGCATGTCACAGCTAATTGATCTCTCGAGGTATCGGGATTGTATCTCGCTCGTCAGTTTGCTCTTCGACACACGCCTAGGTCACTCTACCATGCATTAATTGTAACCAAGCCTTTCTTCTATTTTTTTAAGCATGCATTCATCTTTCTCTCCGCCCCTCTCTAGATCGGTCGATCGGTCGATCTCCGGACCCACCCTAGTCCTCTTTCACTCGATCCATAGCTAGATGGTACACGACCGACGCACACACACGGAAGCCCCCCTTCTCTTCACACCACACGATCATTTCAATCATAGAAACCCACCAGACCTTTATCTCCTTGCACGACACGCACTCGATCTCTCAACATCTATCGATCTCATCAAGATGTGTCGGGGCATGAACCAAATGGGATGTCAAAACTAAGATGGGAAGCGATACATAGTGGAGGCAACGCGAAACTTTAAATGAACTGTTTGTCTGTATGCATGTCGGACAAATTACAACATTGGAAATACAGGCATGGTCTAGGCCCACATGCGAATGACACTCAGCGGAATGTTCAAATGAGGCATGCGGGAAGATGGACTCGACCGGAGGATGGCATGATCGATGGAGAAGAGGGTTGGAGAGGAATGAGAAATAAGCAACGCCACATGATTATACTTGGACAGCTCAAATAAACATTAAGTTGTCTCATTTTCCCTTTCGCCTTGGTCACGGACTAAGATACGCAGGGACTAGTATAGTTACTACTGCCAGAACATGGTATAAGTTGGACCCCTAAATGCGGGCACACCTCAATTATTCCTTCAAACAGTCGGACACCTAAATTATCACACCATCCGGCTAATCAAGTGTTATGCTTCACGATTTGAAAAGGAAAAGGGTGGTACTGTACCCAAAACCAGCACACTTGGGGCTAGGGTAACAACTTGGTACTGTAAAACATTTGAACTAGGGCACATAAACCACCTGTTATGCGCCTAATGCATAATGTGGAGCAGTGATGCTCGAATTTGGCCGGGAAACAGGGAAACCGACATGTGGGGCCCACCTGTCGGGATGACGTGGCACAGACTAGTCCAATGGAGGAGCTGGCCCACGACCTCCTCGCCACCGGCAACCGTTCATGTGGGTCGTGGGGGCCAGCAACGTGGCGCAGCTCCCGCACCGCCTCTGGACACGGTGACCGCGGTGAGTGACACGCTCATCGTCGGTGGATACGCTTGGCTTTAGGGTGTCGAGGGTGGCGCTACCGCTGTGGAATGACCAGCAGATCAACACCCGGCTCGTCGAGGATGCACGGGGCGCCGAAGTGCGCGCACACCGTGACGCGTCCGCGGAGTGTTCTAGCGCGGCCAACTGCATCCCCAGGACCTGAGACCATGCCGGGTCGTCTTTCTTTTTCAATGACATGTGGGATCGCATGTGAGCAAAGGGAAACTCCAATGTTGCCACGCCCGCAGCTGACTACCCTGGCCCACAAAAAAACCCCGTCCCTCGCGCTATTGCGCGCGTGCGTTCCCAGCCGGCGCCAGCTGCCTACATTCATGCCGTCTGTCCGTATGCCGTCATTAAGCAGGCTCGCTGCCCGAACTCCAGCGACTTATTGACGCACCCGGACGCTTGGCCTCACCGGAATGCACTACTTAAAGTGGCAACGCCCAGCTAAATTACACACCAGAGCGCATCCTCCTACCTGGCACCACATCCACCATGACCGTGAGCGGGAACACTCTGCGGGAGAGCTTGTCTTCGGGTATGAAGCTCGAGGTCGCCGCCCTCGCTCAACTCGCCGCTCGCAACGCAATACTGGCATAGCCGGACGCTGACGCGACCGCACAAGCGGTGGCCGCGCTGGCGGCCGATGATGAGAGCACCGCCAGCCACGCATCCTACTTGCTGCCATCCAACGTTCGGTGGCGCATGTGGCAGGTGAAGCGAAGGACCGTCCACGTCCATCATCATCGACCTCATGTCCACCGGCACCACCGAGGTCGAGGACTCCTCTGAGGATGAGTAGGGCATGGTAGGCAGCAGGGCATGGTGTGCCAACTGGCCGGTCTGTCTCCCGTGTTCTACTCTTCCTTGCCGGAGACCGCACCTTCACTTCATGGGTCTTGAACCCCGTTGCCATTCATGGAGACGGCAGATGGAGGACATCATCGCCGATGTGGAAGTACAAAGGAAAGTGGACATCGGTCGCTGCCATAGGATACGTTTAGGGTCGGGTTTCTTTTCTTTTTTTGTCCTATAAAAGTTTGAAATGTAATGAAAATCTGCCGTGTTTGCATGAACCTCGTCCGGTGTATATGAACTTTCACAATAATAGTAAGATATATTGTATGAAAATATATTGAATGATGATTCTAATCATATTTACTTGGTATTGTGGTTATCGTTGTTTTTGTGTGTATAAACTTGGTCTAAGTTTAGAAGGTTTGACCCGAGACAAAGCTAACATGCGAAGTAAATAAACACATAGGGTCTACATACACAATTTATCTTAGGCAGTCCAATAGTACGTCCACTACACATTCACACATTTCACATCTTTCTCTCGCTCTGTCTATCAAACCAACTAAGCCTTGTCCTAAAAAAAAGTCCTAAAAAAACCAACTAAACCAACCTCCCAGCATATTGCGCGGGAAAAGATCCGGTAGTGCCGTTTTAGTCGGGATTACTAGATTACTAGTAGTATCGATGGATCGCGCGAAGCACTAAGTTTAAAAGGAAAAAGGCGGTACACTCACAACATGCCTGTCGCGGTCGCATTGCACCTCTCACACGGTCGGTCCTGCACACGGCTCACCCAAATGGAACAGGCTTCGGCTTGCCTCTTCACTGACATGTGGGACCGCATTTGGAGAAACCGACCATGCGCCAAACTCCCCTGTCCACCGTGCGAAAATTCCCCCCAAATCCCAAATTCAACTGCCCTTCGGCCAACTAGCCAATAATATTCCCCAAACCCCCCTCCCTCCGGCCCCCTCCACTCCATTCGCTCTGTCAAAGCCGCCCTCCCTGCAGTGCCGATATGTTGGCATCGCGGTTCATCTAGGGGACGCACGATGATCCTCTCGCTCCCACAGTAAGCTCTCGTAGACTGCCGTCCTCCAGCCATGCCACCACCACTGGTGACGTTCTTATGGAGACGCATGGCGGTCATCTTCTCCCACGACACGCGCATTCTAGACTAAATCCCCGTGCATGTCGGAGTAGCGTTGAATGTTAGCTGATAGACGTTGTTAATCTCACTGATTGCCGAAATAGTTTACAGTCAATATGCTCTGCTTAAGAAGCTTCCTTGCCCTGTTCTGCACTCAATCTGCTTTGCTGAGATGGCATGCCATGCCCGATTAGTTGCTAAAATATCCTGCCATATATTAGGACCATGTATGTATTGTGAAGTAGATTGCCATAGTCTAGTAGCCAATCTGTTAGGTGAAATAGCTCGACACTGTTTTATACTCAATCTTTGTTGCTGAGATGGCCTTCGATGGCTGTGTGCTCAGCCTCATTGATTGCTGAAATAGCCTACCATAATTTACCACTCAATTTGTTTGCTCAATTAGCTTTACATATATTTCGTTACTTAGATCTGCTTGTCCAAATATTTTGCCATAGCTTTAGGCATCGAACTAGGTATTTTTTCTAGACTTTATAAAAAAACATATATGCTTTTCCTATAATATCTAGTAGAAGAACTAATTTGTATGTCTAACAGATGGACAGGACTTGGATAACTTCTGCTCGAAGATTCTCCCCTGCATATGTCAAGGGGGTTGAAAACTTCATGAACTTTATTAGAGCTGAGTACGGTGGTCCAAAATCAGATGTGCTCTACCCGTGTAAAAGTTGTATGAATTCAGTTTCAAGACCCCAGTCAACTACGCAAAATCATCTACACTTGTATGGGATGTCGGTCACATATACTAGGTGTGTCGTGGTTTTGTCACGGCAGATGTCCTAGTGTGAGGACTTAGTCGTGAGGCCATCACAACCGGGAGGTTAGCTTGTCGGGGTTGATCGGAACCGAGAGACATGATTTTACCCAGGTTCGGCCCCTCACGATCGAGGTAATAGCCTACTTCCTGCTTGTTGCTTATTGCTTGAGGATCAATTACAAGGGAGCGGATTCGCTTGACCTAGCTATTGATCGATTATCACCTAACCTTATCTACCTCAAGGACCCGCCTTTATATACAGTTCGAGGCCCTGGGCTTACAAGAGTCCGGGTCGTACTATGATCTGTGACCTCGTATGTCTCTGACTTGTCTTGTTCCCTAAGCAAGGAAACTCCAGGCGACTTGTACCTTCGGGCCATGAGCCGCCATCTTTAGATACTGGGCCCCAAGTCGGCCCACTCTATGAACCGCCCTGTTGGTCTTGCCACTGAGCGCTATGGCCCGTCTTGAGTCTTGATCATCAGCCACCACCTGGATGACCCGGCCCAATATGGCGGGTCATATCGTGGGGTTATATCCCCAACATTAGCCCCCAGATTGATTTGAATTCATTCATGTCAATCTCCAACCTCTTAATCTGGCAGCTTATCTTCTGGTTATATCTATATATTTTCCGGGTCTTAAAATTCCGGCTTATAATGCTTCCCGACTTGTTATTTTCCACATCTTCTCATTGATGATGTCATCCCCCAAGGCTCCAGGAAATCCATGATGACATCACAATGAATCTTTACGCATATCCATCTATCATGAAAATCGAGGCATCCCTGGCTCCAAAATTTACTGTGCCCCCTTGATTTGTGTGCCTGCCATTTACTCTTATCTCTTTGCCTAATAAATACACATGGGGGGCCCTTACTTTCACTTTTACCTCGTCCCCCTCACTTCTTCTTCTTCAAGCCTGAGCTCTCCTGTATCAGACCGCCTCCGACCGGCTCGTCTAGGACCGCGACGCCCTCCAATCGTCGCCAGAGCTCGGTCAAGCATCTCTACCATCTTCTACCGTGTTCAGGTACACAAATCCCTTATCTCCAGATCTGCATTAATCTTCTTTAGCTCATCGAAGTTCGTCGGCGTTCATCCGTTCCTTCCCATTCTTTCTTTTTTAAATCTAGTATTTCGCATAAGCTTTTCACCAAATTGCGGCGGCGGAAGTTATAACACCATTTTCTCATCTGGGCATCTTAGATCTCCCTTAGAACTCATGATTAGACTAGCGGTTGTTTCCAGTACTTGCCTTAGGTCTAGTAAATATTTTTCCTTTTTGCATCCTTTGTAGATCCATAATTGTAGGTGCTCTAGATAGATACTTGTTTATCCAACACTTAGCAGAAAATTAGAAATCCCTATTTTAGCATAAGGCGCCTTTATGTTTTGTTGGCTCATCATTGTGACTGTAACCCGCCAGATTTAGAAATTACCCCTGCTATTAAGCTGGCTGACCTGTTGGGCGACTCATCCATCATTAATAATTATGTTGTCTTATCTTTAACCACAACTGCTAGTGCACTGCCTCATCACATAGTTCACCTGGCGAGTTGCCGCTTCGTAAATGACCTGCCATTCATATTTCTGCAGTTCTTATCCTTACTTAAGCGGCTCATCATGGCAAAAACCACAATCTGCAACTGGGTGAGTTCCCAGCTTTCCCAACTCATGCTCAACGATTACAAAGAACAAGGTTTTCTACCTGCTCAAGAGGAGATTAGTTGGCGAGCTCCTCAAGGAGAAGATGTTCCCCAACCCAGCGAAGGAGAAGTCGTGGTATTTACAGACCATCTTCTTAGAGGCTTCTCTCCGCCCGGGTCAAAAAAAATTCGGGACATCTTAAATTTCTTCAATCTTCATCCTCAAGATCTTGCCCCAAACTCTATATCCAACATGTGCCAATTTCAATTCCTTTGTGAAGTGTATCTGCAAATGGAGGCCACCGTTCCTCTCTTCAGAGAATTTTTCTACATCAACCGTCAAACTACGTGTGCTGAGGGGCCCAGCCTAGAACTTGGCGGGGTCTCGATTCAGAGGCGGAGAGATGTTTCTTTCCCTCCAATTACTCTGCCGAGTCACCCTAAAGGATGGGTCAAGACCTGGTTCTACTGTAAGAATACAACTCTTGCCGAGGAGAACCCATTGTCGGGTTATAGACCGCACCGTCTTGCCACCACCTTTGAACTGCTTGGCTGGGCTCCTCCAGAAGAGTGTGCTCAAGTCGCTGCCGTTTATCCAAAGATGAGGGCTTTGCTGATGAATGGTTTAACTGGGGTTGACCTAACCTAGTGCTGGATTACCTGGAGGATCCTGCAATTAAGTTGTCAGGCGAATTTAATGTGCAATTATTCGGGCGACTCAAATGACGCACAACGGTACAGACCCATTGACTTGGAAGCTGATGAAATAAACAAGATCGTGAAGAAGCTGATTGGGGAGTCTCAAGAAAGCTGCAACAAAACGGGGCTTAAACCATTCTATGCCCTTTACCCGGCTCCTCCAATAACTACTCTTGTAATAACTTGTCCGGCTCATCAATCCTTAACTTAAACTCACTTGTTGAACCTGTTTAAAACTGTGCAGGCCAACTCTCCATTCTGGAATAGGGAGAAAAAGAAAACACAGGTGACCAAGTCTAAAGCTGCGCCGGCTCAAAAAAGGAATAAATTTGCTGCTGAGAATGTGCCGGTAGCTAGAGGCGAGTCACTGGTAGCTGATGATCAGTCAGAGGTAGAACTTAACTCCCTTGGCCATCTTTTTATTGAACTTCTTGACACTTCTTATTCTCAGGGTGACACTGAAATCAGCCGGGCTGATGATGTTGAGGTAATTTCCACTTCCTGTGGCTCAGAATCCTTGTCTCCAGAGAAAACTAGGCGGGTCATTCGGAAAGTAAGATTTTCTCATCCCGACGCTCATTTGGATCCAAACTTTATTTTGAAGAAAACACAGCATGAATCAAGGCGCCAAACTCGAAGCTGCTCTGGAGACCTTGCGGCTGGCTTACCTGACACATTAGCCGCCCGCAAGCGACATAATGAGGTGCCACACAGTCCAACCTCTTCTCTTCCTCGAGCCGGCCTTATTAGGTAACCTCTTAACCCCTCTGATTCAAATTATCAGGAGTCGCCACCATCATCTGGAGACTCGACTGCTTCAAAGCGGCCACCCCTCGTCATCAACCAAGGGTAAGTGTTCTTAACTGAATCGTACTTTACCAACATCCCTACTTATCATGGTCATTACCACATATATATTCTAACATGTTGTCTTGTTTGCAAGCCCAAGGCCAAAGACAAGAAGAGGAAAGTTGGTGAGTCGTCAACAACTCCTGAAATTCCAGATTCAGAGGACCATACTTTGGTGACCCCTGAGGCCCATACTGAAATCCCCAAAGACCATCATGATGAACAAGTTGAACCGCCCCAACAAAATGAACCAGTAGCTACTGAGGCAATGGATGCCCAAGCTAACCTTCACAACTCGGCGGATGACTTTAACCCACCAAGTCCGACTCATGCTTCGAGCCCTGCCAAGGCGGTTGAAGACGTTCCTCTTCATGAAAGGAACAATGATGAAATTACTATCACTGGAGAGGCTTATAAAACTCCAGAAGTCTCCAATGTGCTGACCAAGCTCACAGCAAAAGACGAGGCGCTCTTGTCTGAGAAGGGAAAAACAAAGCATGAGCTGCCCAATTATGTGGAATTCAGCGCAGAAGAGTTGCACGCGGGCAACCTGGCCCGCCTTTCTACAAGCCGCGACATGGAAGCCATCATGGTGAATATGATGAAGAGGAAATATGAGGTATGAAAGAACTTAACCCTCCTCAGTACTATATATCCTCATGTAGCCCCCAAGTCTTAAACATAGGAAGGCTTGAGTATGTATAAGACTTGTACATAAAAATGTGGAGACCTTGTAGTGTAGCTCCGAAGGGCCGGGTTACCATGCCGATTATAAGCCGGTTCTTCAAATGTATATCTGTTAAAAGAATTGCCATGTAGCCCCCAAGGGCCTGCTCATCTTCTTGAGATGAGTCGGGCCTTTCAAATAAAGAAACTTTGAAAAGACAACTGTAGCCCACAAGGGCCGACTCATTTTTATGAACTGAGTCGGATCTTCCAAATGAATAAATTTGAAAAAAGTAGCCTGTAGCCCCCAAGGGCCGACTCTTTATGAACTGAGTCGGGTCTTTTTCCTTTCTCTTTGAAGAAAAAATGACATGCATTAGCCCCCAAGTGCTAAGTGTGTTGCTTGCAACTACTTGGGACTTCAATAATAACATAAATTTGCCTGTCATAGCCCCCAAGTACCGGGTTGTACATTGTTGCCGGCTTGGGACTAGTAAAATGTCTTCGAAATAAATTACCTCCTTATCTTGCAGGAAGCTGTGAGCATGGCCGAGTCAAATTTGACCGGCTTAAAGAAAGACATTGAGTCAGAACAAGCTCTACGAGCTAAGGCTGAATCAAGCATGCAATCCTCGTTGGGAGAACTTGAGAAAATCAAGGCGGCTTTCGAAACAGAAAGGACCGCCTTTGAAACCGAAAAGGCTGCTCTGATCAAGCGTGCTGAAGCCGCCGAGAGCCAACTAAAACCAGTTACTGAAGAACTGGCCGGGTTGAAATGCCATATCTCTGAAATGACCCAGGCCATATTTCGTAAGTAATTCATTCAACTTCATGCAAATAACTCGCCTAACAAGCCATGTATATGTAATAACTTGCCTGGCGGCTCATGCATTAAAATTGTTGCAGGTAATAGAAGTCGCACCTTCCAGGAAGACAATTTAATGAAGTTGAAGGCTGTATACTCCTTCCTATAAACATTGTATACTGGAAGCCTGTTCACTGTCATGGTTGTGATGGGCAGTAAAGAGCCGCCTCAGTTGATAAAGGATGTGCTGAATCAACTCTCCACCATCCCGAAGCAGATTGAAGAGCTGAAAAATCAGCCGCCCGAGCGGGAGCAATAACCTCGCTAAGTCGGGCTAAAGCCTATGCACCAGACTTGGATCCTTCGACGATGGCCGCCGGCTTCCCACAATACAAGGACTATGGGACTGAATTTTCACCAGCTGATTATGCCCGTTGTGTGAAAGAGACTCGAGTACTTGCAAGTCAACTTGCCGAAGATATAGACTTGAAGAAATATCATGCGGCTTATGATAGCGACAACACTTGAGTTCAACCACCATCATACAAGCCTTTTGATCTGCCCCCACAACGGCGTAAGCATACCTTTGCCCCTGATGTTGAACCGTCTTCTATCATGCATGACGAAGCCATCTTCCAAGCCTTAACCGATGTCGACTAGAATCTAGACAACCTTCAGATCAAAGACGCAGAAGAGTCGGCGCAGGATGACCCGGAGGCGTCAACTAATAGGGGCCAGCTAGGAGCTAACCCGGAGGGAAACAACCCAGATAACACAGAGCCGGCTTGCAGGAGTAATTTATACTCCACAAAAACTTTATTGAATATTTTGAGCTCAGCTGGAGCCTTGTAATAGGCTTTAGGAAAACACTTGGCTGCCCTGTCATGCCTTCGTGCACGTTTTAACTTGTGATCCAAAACTTGTCTGTCGTCTGATGAAGAGTTTGGGTCAATGCTTGTTAATAACCCGCCTTGGACGTCTTGTCCTTACTATATTGCAGCTACTGCTGGCCCTAATATTTAACATATTACCTGTAGCAACTTGTTGATGCACAAGCTCCATGTGGCTGCAAAAATTGCACCAACTGATAACTGCTGTGAAGTAACCAGGCGATTTGTCCGTCGGCGACTTATAGTCATGATGATTGATTTCTGAAAAGCAATTGCGGATTGATAACCCAACGACTCATGGTCAATAAAAGCTCAATGCTGATCACAAATAACCCGCAGACTCATAGTCATTGTAATAATGTGATTACGAGCAAAAAATTCGTGCAAAACAAAAATAAACAATACCCACATATATATTGAATGAATTATAAGCCGGCTTTCGAGGCTCGACAAAAAGACTGGCTTTCGAGGCTCAAGTCTTGCTTCAACGAAGCTGGCATGATAGCCTTGGTTTATCCTCACTTTCTGTAAGCCGGCTCTCACATGATTTAAGCTGCCGTTTTAACCTTAACGAGTTCAGGGTCATAAAGATTGACTGTCAAGAGTACGGCGGGTCATCTTTTTAGAGTAGCATCAAGCAGGCAGGCAGGTTTAACCAACATATTATAGCGTTTTTTGCCGGGTCAAGAGGGTGAGAAAGCTAAACTCGGTGAGTTGGAAGCCCCCAAGTGACCTATGATCAACAAATAAAAGACTCAAGCACAATATATGAGATGAAACGATAGAGGCCCCAAATTTCAGGGATGCCAACTTTATTATATTTGATCATAAAAAAGGTATATACATGATATAGTTATGTACAATGACTGGAGCCAGTGGCTCAAGTATAGTAAGGCCGAAGATGAGCAATATTCCAAGGCCTGTTGGTCTCCTCCTCAGAGGTGCATAACTTATTGTGTTCACGTATGTCGATGAGATAATATGACCCATTGTTGAGGTTTTTGCTAACCACAAAGGGCCCTTCCCAAGGAGGTGGAAGCTTATGCATGCCTGTCTGATCTTGAATCAAAAAGAGAACTAAGTTGCCCTCCTAGAAAGTGCGGCTTCGAACCCTATGGCTATGATAGCGACGCAGGCCTTACTGGTAAATCGCAGATCGAGCCGCCACGAGATAACGTTCTTCTTCCAAGGCATCCAAAACATTTTGACTAGCCGCCTCATTGTCTATTTCAATGTAAGCCGCCACTAGGGGCGAGTCATGATGGATATCACTTGGAAGAACCGCCTCTGCGCCTTAAACCATGAAGAATGGCGTGTAGCTTATTGATCTGTTGGGGTAGTCCTTATGTTGCTAAGAACTGCAGGAAGCTCCTCAACCCAACAACCCAGGGTACGTACCAAGGGAACCATGAGTCGTGGCTTGATCCCTCGTAATATCTCCTGGTTAGCACGCTCGGCCTGGCCATTGGACTGTGGATGAGCCATTGATGAAACATCAAGTCGGATGTGTTCCCTCTGACAGAACTCTTTCATAACACCTTTAGACAAATTGTTCCATTATCAGTGATAATACATGAGGATAACCAAAGCGGAAGATCAGCTTTTTCACAAACTAAACTACAGTCGCTGCCTCGCAATTGTTGACTGGCTCTGCTTCAACCCACTTGGTGAACTTATCAACTGCAACCAAAAGATGAGTCTTCTTATCTTGAGATCTCTTGAACGGCCCGACCATATCAAGCCCCTAGACTGCAAACGGCCAAGTTATTGGGATCATCCGCAATTCTTGAGCCGGCACATGAGCTTGTCGTGCAAACTTCTGGCAACCATCACACTTGTGGACAATATCATCTGCATCAGCATGAGCCGTCAACCAGTAAAAATCATGTCGAAAAGCTTTGGCCACTAGAGATCTTGACCCAGCATGATGACCATAGTCCACAACATGAATTTCTTGGAGAATCTCACTTCCTCAGGGGAAACAGAACATTGGAACATGTCAGTCACACTGCACCTGTGTAACTCTTCGTTGACAATTGTAAAGGACTTAGACCGTCGGATGATCTGTCGAGCCAAAATTTCATCTTCTGGAAGCTCACCCCAAGTCAGATAAGCCAGATAAGGTATCGTACAATCTGGAATAGCACGTAGAACCGCCACCAACTGTCCTTCCGGGTCAGGGATAGCAAGATCCTCTTTTGAAGGTAACTTAACAGAAGGATTATCCAGCACATCAAGGAACACATTAGGGGGAACCGGCTTACGCTGAGAACCCAGCCGAGACAAAGCATCAACCACCTCATTATGCCGCCAGTCTATGTGATCCACTTGATAACCCTTGAAGTTGCCAGCAATATTAGTCATTGCTTGATGATAAGCCGCCATGAGCGGGTCCTTAGAGTCCCAAGTCCCTGAAACTTGTTATGCAACAAGATCTGAGTCACCAAGGCATCTAACCCGACTCAAGTTCATCTCCTTGGCCATGCAGAGCCCATGTAGCAAAGCCTCATACTCAGCTGCATTGTTAGTACAGGGAAACATAAGCCTCAAGACATAACAAAGTTTGTCACCTCGCGGGGAAGATATAATAACTCAAGCCCCCGAGCCTTACAATTGCCTTGATCCATCAAAGTGTATTGTCCAGTATGTATTGTCCGGCCTCTCCTAAGGTGCTTGCAGTTCCGTCCAATCATTGATAAAATCCACCAAAACTTGAGACTTGATGGTGGTTCTTGGCACATACTTCAGATGATGTGGCCCAAGCTCATCTGCCCACTTAGCAACTCGGCCTGTGGCTTCTCTGTTTTTAATGATATCTCCCAGAGGAACCGAACTGACCAAAGTGATTGGATGCCCAAGGAAATAATGCTTCAACTTGTGGCTAGCCATAAACACCCCAAACACCAATTTCTGCCAATGTGGATACCTTTGCTTGGACTCCGTCAAGACCTCACTGACATAATAAACCGGCCGCTAGACTAGATATT
This sequence comes from Thinopyrum elongatum, assembly GCA_011799875.1. Taxonomy (NCBI): domain Eukaryota; kingdom Viridiplantae; phylum Streptophyta; class Magnoliopsida; order Poales; family Poaceae; genus Thinopyrum; species Thinopyrum elongatum. Next base: position 303,998,399 of record CM022303.1, on the reverse strand, counting down.
CTTTCCCTGCCTCCTTGCGCTCCACGACAACTGCCACGCTTACGGCCTTATTATTAGCCGCCACGTACATGAGCATAGGCTCTTTGTCGATCGGAGCAACCAAGATGGGCGGCTCAGCCAACTGCTTCTTAAGTGCCTTGAAAGCCTCATTAGCAGTGTCACTCTAGACGAAATTATCAGCCTTTCTCATCATCTCATACAGGGGAATTGTCTTCTCACCCAGGCGGCTTATGAACAGGCTCAAGGCTGCAATACGACCTGCCAGGCGCTGAACGTCATTCATACAGGCCGGCTTAGACAGAGAGGTGATAGCGTCGATTTTCTTCGGGTTAGCTTCGATGCCCCTCTCTGAAACCAGAAGGCCTAGCAATTTTCCTGTAGGTACACCGAAAACACATTTGGCCGGGTTAAGCATCATCTTGCACACCCAGAGATTGTCAAAGGTTTTCTTTAAATCATCAAGCAAGGTTTCCTTCTTCCTTGACTTAACCACAATGTCGTCCACAGAAGCATGAACATTGCGTCTCGTGGAAGCAATTCTGAACACAACGTTGATAAGTCGCCTGGGCACTCTTGAGCCCAAAGGGCATAGAAACATAGCAGAAAGCTCCAAAGGGTGTGATAAAGGTTGTTTTCTCCTGATCCTCAACTGCCATCTTGATCTGATGATAACCAGAATAAGCATCCAGGAAATATAGGCTCTCAACACCCGCCGTTGCATCAATGATCTGGTCGATATGGGGGAGAGCAAATGGATCAGCTAGGCAAGCCTTGTTGAGATCTGTGTAATCGACACACATACGCCAAGTGCCATTCTTTTTTAGCACAAGCACAGGATTAGCCAACCACTGAGGGTGAAAAACTTCAACTATGAACCCGGCAGCTAAAAGCCGGGCCACTTCTTCTCCAATAGCCTTACGCCTCTCCTCGTTAAAACGACGGAGGAACTATCGGACAAGTTTCATCTTAGGATCCACATTAAGGTGGTGCTCAGCGAATTCTCTCGGTACACCCGGCATGTCAGAAGGTTTCCATGCAAAGATGTACGGGTTCTCACGGATGAACTCGATGAGCACACTTTCCTATTTGGGATCCATTCCGGTCCTAATGGTGAATTATTGCGAAGAATCACCGGAAACAAACTCAACTTGTTGCGTGTCTTTTGCCGACTGAGATTTGAGCAGAGGGTCCTTCTTGATGGTGGGTTTCTTCAGAGGGGTCATGTCAGCCGGGTCAACATTGTCCTTGTAAAACTTAAGCTCTGCGGCAGCACAGGCCGTCTTTGCATAAGCAACATCTCCTTCTTCACATTCCAGGGCTATCTTACAATCCCCATGAACCATGATTGTCCCTCATGGCCCTGGCATCTTAAGCTGCAAATATATGTAATTTGGGCGAGCCATGAATTTAGCATAAGCCGGCCGTCCAAGCAACGCATGATGTGGACTCTTGATCTTGACCACCTCAAACCACAGTGCGTCTCTGCTCTGTAATTATACTCATCACCAAAAGCCACCTCTAGAGCAATCTTCCCTACAGGGTAAGCCGATTTGCCATGAACAACTCCATGAAATACCGTAGAGGACGGCTTAAGATCCTTCTCTATCAGATTCATTCGTCAAAAAGTGTCATAGTACAATATGTTGATGTCGCTTCCACCATCCGTAAGTACCTTGGTGAATTTGTAACCTCCCACTTGAGGGGCCACTACAAGGGCCAGATGACCCGGATCATCAACACGGGGCGGTTGATCTGCCCAGCTCCAAGTTATCATGTGCTCAGACCACTTCAAATATTGCGGCACTGCCGGCTCAACCGCATTGACCGCCCGCTTCTGGATTTTTTCGGTCGCGCTTGCATGTACTCGTAGTAAAGACATGATATAGGCCATTGTTGAGCTGCTTAGGATTACTCTGATATCCGGACTGGTTATTCTGTTGCTGATTACCTTGACCAGATTGTTAATTATGACCACCATGGTTCTCGTGGCTCTGATAGCTAGAATTTGAGCCGCCACTGCCAAAGCCAGCTCCTTGGAAACCTCCTGAGCCTAACCCGCCTGGCGGCCCATTACCATTGCCATGATGCTGTTGAAACGACTGATTCCTATACTCCTGCATAATATAATAGTCCTTCCAAGCATGAGAAGATGGCTTGTTGGGGTAACTGTGCTTTGGACACGGCACATTAAGAGCTTCCTCATAATTCTTGGGTTTTCCCCCAACATATGGCTGCTTGCCATTACGACGCTGATTCTTGAACCTTGCGTTGGTGTTAGCCACAAAGTCTGACCCGCAATCGGGGTGTTTGCGTTTTCCACCATTAGCATGGTTATTACCATTATGCACAAAGGCATTCTGTTGCTGACCCTTACCACCGCTATTTTTCTTGCCTTTGCTAGATTTGTCATCATCAGAATTAGGATCCTTCGTACTATCAGAATCTGCATATCTGGTAAGTACATCCATGAGAGTGCCCATATCCTGGCACTTGCGCTTAAGCCGCCCGAGCTTCTGCACAAGAGGCTGAAAGTGACAGTTCTTCTCCAAGTTCAGAACAGCTTGAGCCGCCCCAATGCTATCTGAAGAGTGAATTATGTTCGCAACCCGACGGGCCCAATGATGGGCCTACTCATCTTCGCGCTGCACACAGTGTTCCAAATATTGTCATCGGCTGTTTGCAAGTCCCTTGAAAATTCTTGATGAAGCGCTCCTTCAACTCCGCCCAGGTGTTAATAGAATTGGGGGGCAGGTTCTTTAACCATGTACGAGCCGGCCCCTCCAACATCATAGTGAAATACTTGGCACATACCGCATCGCTGACATCCAACATATCCGTGGCCAGCTCATAGCTCTCGATCCAAGCCGCCGGCTCAAGATCTGCCATGTAGTTGGGTACTTTGCGAGGACCCTTAAAGTCTTTAGGCATGCGCTCTTTACGTAAAGCCGACACTAGGCACGACACTCCGATGGTTCTGGTATTTAACCCGACTCCCCCAGAAGTTAAAGGACTTACCGGGGGCGGCTAGTGAGCCCCCTTGTTTGATGCCTCCGCCTCGCGACGGGCTCTTGCCTCATCCATGATTGCTTGAGCATCTGAATGCGTACTATGGAGCGGGTTATCCTGGGGAGGGTAAAGGCGTCGTTCACTGCTAAACACTACTGGCGACTTAGCATGTTGGTTGTAGCTACCGCTCGGTAGCAGAGTTGAGTGCACACGATGCCGACTATAAGAGTAATTAGCCTGCTGAGCAATCGCCGTCTGTAAAAATCCAATGGCATTCAGGGCATCAACCACGACCGGTGACTCAACGGTGATAGGAAGCACAGTAAGCCAAGTTGCCGCTACTACCATGTTATCCACCGGGTTGGAGAAGTGACCCGGCGGTGTCAGAAAATGTTGCGGCGGTGTCTGGACAAGGTGAGGGTCCGGTTCATTCCTTCGGGTCGGCTCTGGCTGGTGAGGTTGAGCCTCTACCCTGCTCCCAGGCACATCAGAGGTTCATTGGGGTATAACTGGCGCTACCGGAGTACTCGGGCCTGCCCCTGGCATGTTGAACAAACATGTGGGCTCGTAACTCAGAGGTAAACGGGTCTGGTGCCTCCTCCAGTGAACTATGTTGGAAGTGTTCTGATCGAGGTTTAGACGCCAAGCCTCTGCCTTCATGCGCTCCACCTCTGCATTAATCTGAGCTTGTAACGCAGCTATCCGGGTGTTTTCAGCGCCTCCTGGACTTTGGTCATCTGCTCCCGAAGCTTTGCAATCTCTGCATTGCGTTCTGCCTATTTTTCCGCAGTGACCTCGGTCCCCACTAAGGTCTTCAGGGTGGTCACCAGCTCAGATAGGACTTGAGCCAGCGGTCTGCTTGAGCCGGATGTTCCAGAAGCCGGCGCCGAAGGGTTAGTTGTTTTTGTCGTTCCAGCCATTGTTGAATTGAGAGCCGGCGCCATCCCCGCCATGTAGATGGCGGCTCGGCACGGTGGCTCGTAGGGGTCTGGAATAATGTTGTCATCGGAACAGCCCCCAAGCCCGCCGTCATGAAGTGGATAGATCAACTCCGTATCCCCGGTTGAGGACTCATCATCAGAATAAACGAGAGTCTCTCCTCCTAACGCGGAATTTTCCGCAAGTTCCACACCCTGTGTGAAGCCAACGAAGACATGCTTCCGGCCGGCTAGAATACTGGCGGATTGCGCGCGCCAAGCCGGCTCGACAAAGTCGGTGCAGATGTCAGGCTCATGCTCCGATCCATCGATCTTGCCAATGAAGACATGGATGTTGCCGAAGGGGACCCGATACCCATACTCGATTGAGTCGGCCTCGGGGCTCCAGCCAGCATTGTCAATGTAGAGCTTGCCACGGCGACTCTTCTGATCCTGCCGACGGCGTATCCCTCGATCCCGGGAAAGAGCCCTTCAAGAACTCGAAACCACCGTGCACTGGCCCCATGGTGGGAGCCAACTGTTGTGGTTTTGTCATGGCAGATGTCCTAGTGTGAGGACTTAGTCGTGAGGCCATCGCAACTGGGAGGTTAGCTTGTCGGGGATGATCGGAACTGAGAGACACGAGTTTACCCAGGTTCGGCCCCTCACGATCGAGGTAATAGCGTACTTCCTGCTTGTTGCTTATTGCTTGAGGATCAATTACAAGGGAGCGGATTCGCTTGACCTAGCTATTGATCGATTGTCACCTAACCCTATCTGCCTCAAGGACCCACCTTTATGTACAGGTCGAGGCCCTGGTCTTACAAGAGTCCGGGTCGTACTATGATCCGTCACCCCGTATGTCTCTGACTTGTCTTGTTCCCTAAGCAAGGAAACTCCAGGCGACTATGTGGAAGCAGCAGATCACCATCTTGATCTGCCTGATGCTCAGGAGGAAAGAGGAGGAGGAGGAGGAGGAGGTGGCGGTGGAGCCAGTGAGTTTGACCAACATTGAAACAATGCTATGAAATGCTCGCGCATTTCGTGAACTTTCACCAGCACAAGAAAAATGGTGAGCCCGCATGTTGGAACAATGCAACGTGGCAGTCACCGCAGGAAATAAGCTGTCAGTATTCTTAGTTACAGTCACCTTTCTTTAGGTGAAGACATCTGAGCGGATGACCAACAAATCATTCGATGCGATGTTGGCTACTTTCTGCAAATCTTACCCAGATGCGTCTGAGCTGCCAAACACCTACAATAAAATGAAGAATTTCCTTCGTGCAGTTGGAATTGGATATGATATGATCCATGTTTGTAAGAATAATTGTGTTCTATTCCGGAAGGATTATGCCAACTTAAGTGAATGCCCAAAATGCAAGTCATCAAGATGGAAAGATGGCGATGCTGTGAAGAGGATTCCTCATAATGTTCTGAGACATATTCCAATTATACCAAGATTGTAGAGGTTGTTTCATGATGCTGAAACAAGAGAGGATGTACTGTGGCATTCTAGGAACCAGGAGTATAGAGATCAGAATGTAATGAGCCATCCATCTCATGGTAGTGACTGGATAAGCTTCTATCAGAACCACAAAAAGTTTGCTACTGAGCCGAGAAACATTAGACTTGGCTTAACTACAGATGGATGATGTTGCTTGAACTACGTTGGTATTCCCCAAAGAGGAAGGGATGATGCAGCACATCTACGGTAGGTATTTCCCTCAGTTATGAAACCAAGGTATCAATCCAGTAGGAGAACCAAGCAACACTATGTAAACGGTACCTGCACACAAAGAACAAATACTTGCAACCCGACGCTTATGAGGGGTTGTCAATCCCTCTACGGGTAACGGCACCAGAAATTGTCAAGTTGACGGGATATAAATTGTGTAGATTGGATAAATAGATCTCGATAAAATGCGAAATAAAATAAATAGCAAAAAGTGCAGCAAGGTATTTTTGGGTTTTTGGAATAATAGATCTGAAAACAAAAGAAAATGAAAATAGATCTCAAAGCAAATATGATAAAGAATAGACCCGGGGGCCGTAGATTTCACTAGTGGCTTCTCTCAAGAAAATAGCACACGGTGGGTAAACAAATTACTATTGGACAATTGTTAGAAGATCAAATAATTATGACAATATCCAAGGCAATGATCAATATATAGGCATCACGTCCAAGATTAGTAGACCGACTCCTGCCTGCATCTACTACTATTACTCCACACATCGACCACTATCCAGCATGCATCTACTGTATTAAGTTCATGGAAAAACGAAGTAACGCAATAAGAACGATGACATGATGTAGACAAGATCTATTCATGTAAGAATAGCCCCCATCTTGTTATCCTTAATAGCAACGAAACATGTGTGTCTTACTGCCCCTTCAGTCACTGGGAAAGAACACTGCACAATCGAACCCATCACAAAGCACCTCTTCCCATGGCAAGAAAAATCGATCTAGTTGGCCTAACTAAACCAAATATTCGAAGAAGAAATACGAGGCTATAAATAATCATGCATATAAGAGATCAAAAGAAAAATCAAATAATATCCATGGATATAGATCTGATCATAAACTCAAAGTTCATCGAATCCCAACAAACACACAGCAAAAAAAAGAGTTACATCAAATAGACCTCCAAGAGACCATTGTATTGAGAATCAAAAGAGAGAGAGGAAGCCATCTAGCAACTGCCTACGGACCCGAAGGTCTATGATGAACTACTCACGCATCATCGGAGAGGCACCAATGAGGATGATGAACCCCTCCGTAATGGTGTCTAGATTGGATCTTGTGGTTCTGGAACTTGCGGCGGCTGGAATTGTGTTTCGTCGACTCCCCTAGGGTTTCTGGAATATTTGGGGATTTATAGTGCGAAGAGACGGTACGGGAGGCCATCGAGGGGGGCACAACCCCCCTGGGCGCGCCTGGGCTCCTGGGCGTGCCCAGGTGGGTTGTGCCCACCTCCGGCCTCCCCTCTGGTACTTCTTTGCCCATGTTGTGTCTTCTGGTCCAAAAAAATTCTCCAAAAAGTTTCACTGTGTTTGGACTCCGTTTGGTACTGATATTCTGCGAAGTAAAAAACAAGCAAAAAAAACAACTGGCATTGGGCACTATGTCAATAGGTTAGTCCCAAAAAATGATATAAAGTAGCTATAAAATGATTGTAAAACATCCAAGAATGATAATATAACAGCATAGAACAAGCAAAAATTATAGATACGTTGGAGACGTATCAACATCCCCAAGCTTAATTCCAACTCGTCCACGAGTAGGTAAATGGTAAAAACAGAATTTTTGATGTGGAATGCTGCCTAACATGTTCATCACATATTCTTTTCTTTTGTAGCATGGACATTTGGACTTTTATATGGTTCAAAGCAATCGTCTAGTTTTGACATGAAGATTTCAATACTCAAGCATATCAACAAGCAACCATGTCTTTCAAAATATCAACACTAAAGAAAGTTATCCCTAGCCCATCATGCTCAATCCTTGATCCATTCGTGAAACACACTCGCATCTTAGCTACATCCAATGCTCAAGTATGATCATAGTGCCCCTTAGTTGGTGCTTTACAAGAGAACATGGAGACTCAAATAAAAATAAAATTGCATAAAGTAAATAGATAGGCCCTTCGCAGAGGGAAGTAGGGATTTGTAGAGGTGCCAGAGCTCAAAGCTTAAATTGAGAGATAAAATTTTTGAGAGGCATACTTTTCCCGTCAACGAAAATGACTGAGTAATTCCCAACACTTTAAATGCTAGATATATCATAGGCGGTTCCCAAACAGAAAATAAAGTTATTCCTTTTTCCACCATTCTTTCACAATCCATGGCTAGCCGTATCCACGGGTGCCTTCCATACCAACACTTTCCAAGGAATTTATTATTTGACAACATAAAGTAAATTTCTTTTTCATTTCGAGACTGGGCATCCTATTACCGCCGCACTCTCGTGCAATGACAAGTGAATAAACACTCATCGTGAGAATAACACATCTAACATGGAAAATATTGGCCACCCCCTGCCGCTTTATGAGCGGTACGAGCACATTCACTTTGAAAATTAGAGATGGCACATACAAATTTGCTTAGAACGGCATGGAAATACCGCATATAGGTAGGTATGGTGGACTCATATGGCAAAAGTGGGTTTAAATATTCTGGATGCACAAGTAGTATTTCTACTTAGTACAAGTGGAGGCTAGCAAAAAGATTGAGAAGCAACCAACCAAGAAACGAAAAATCACATAAGCGAGCATTAAACATAACTAACACTGAATAATGCACCACAAGTAGGATATAGTTTCATTGCATAACTATTGACTTTCGTGCTTGCATAGGGAATCACAAACCTTAACACCAATATTCTTACTAAAACATAATTACTCACCAACATGACTCACATATCACTATCATCATCTCCCAAAACTATTACAAAGAATCATGTTTATTTTGTCCAATGATCTTCATGAAAGTTTTTATTATATCCCTCTTTAATATCTATCACTTTGGGACTAGTTTCATATATTGCAATTGCTTTTGACAAGCTCAAACAAATCTAAGTGAAGAACATGAGCATAAAAAATTTCGTCTCTCAAAATAATATAAGTGAAGCATGAGAAAATTTCTTCAAAAATTTACTAACTCTCAAATTAATATAAGTGAAGCATGAGAGCATTTCTTCAAAAATAATAAAGCACACCATGCTCAAAAAGATATAAGTGAAGCACTAGAGCAATTCCATAGCTCAAAAATTTTAAGTGAAGCATAAAGAGCAATTCTAACAAATCATAGCCTGATTTTGGCTCTCTCAAATAGGTGTGTCCAGCAAGGATACTTGTGACAAACCAAAAAGAAAAACAAGCAAATACTCATATAATACAAGACGCTCCAAGCAATACTCATGATATGTGACGAATAAAAAGATAGCTCCAAGTAAATTACTGACGGTCGTTAGAAGAAAGAAGGGATGCCTTCCGGGGCATCCCAAAGCTTAGTTGCTTGGTTATCCTTGAATATTAACTTGGGGTGCCATGGGGCATCCCCAAGCTTAGCCTATTTTCACTCCTTATTCCTTCATCCATCGTAATCTCACCCAAAACTTGAAAACTTCAATCACACAAAACTTAACAAAACCTTCCTGAGATCCGTTAGTATAAGAAAACCAATCTTTACTTTAAGTAATGTAGCAAACCCATTCAAATTTTGTTATTGCATTATATCTACTGTATTCTAACTTCACCATGGATTATACCCCCCGATACAATCCATAGATTCGTCAAAATAAGCACACAATGCAAAGAAAAAAGAATCTGTCAAAAACAGAACAGTATGTAAAGATGCAAATTGTTCTCATACTTATGTAACTCCAAATTTTCTCAAAAATAACTACAACACAGGAAATTTGTATATCAATCTTGTGTAAAAACTTCAGAATTTTTCGTCACTTCTGTGAATTTAAACAATTCTGTTACTGGACGCAAAAGTTTCTGTTTTTCAACAGGATCAAATCAACTATCACCAAAGCTACTTGGAACAAAAACTAATTAAAACATAAAAAACACAATAATAACAGAGTAATAATTGTGCAAACACTCAAGAACAGAAAGAAAAAGGCAAAAATAAATTTTATTCATTGGGTTGCCTCCCAACAAGCGCTATCGTTTTATGCCCTAGCTAGGCATAATGCATAGATTCAAGTATTGTCATCTTTAGTTTTAGATCCATAGGATGCCCTCATGATTGATTCATATGGTGGATTAATTCTTGGTCTAGGTAAGTTTTCCATACCCTTTCTTAGTGGAAATTGAAATTTAATATTGCCTTCTTTCATATCAATCACGGCACCAATAGTACGTAAAAACGGTCTACCAAGTATAATTGGACAAGACGGATTGCAATAAATATCAAGAACAATAAAATCTATGGGCACATAATTCCTATTTTCAAGAATAAGAACATCATTAATTCTTCCCAAAGGCTTTTTAATAGTAGAATCCGTCAAGTGCAAATTAAGAGAACATTCTTCAATATCGGTAAGACCAAGCACATCACATAAAGATTTCGGAATTGTGGAAACACTAGCACCCAAATCCAATAAAGCAAAACACTCATAATTTTTAGTCTTGACTTTGATAGTAGGTTCCCATTCATCATGCAATTTTCTAGGAATTGAAAACTCTAGTTCCAATTTTTCTTGCAAAGCTTTCACCATGGCATCTACGATATGTTTAGTAAAAGCTTTATTTTGTTCATAAGCATGGGGTGAATTTATCATGGATTGCAACAAATAAATACATTCAAGCAAAGAGAAATTATCATAATTAAAAGTCTTTGTAATCCAAAAGAGTGGGCACATCACTAGTTAAAGTTTTGACCTCTCCAAACCCACTTTTATCAATTTTTTCATCAAGATTTTCACCCTCCGAATTATCGGGACGCCTTCTAACTAAAGTTGACTCTTCTTCAGTCCCTTCATCATCAATTTTAATTTTACTAAGCAAGGAATCAATAGAAGAAACACCAATCACTTTAAAATCTTCATCATTTTTATGAAAGCAATCACTAGAAAGCGCTCTTTCTCAAAATTCTCTTTTAGCTCTAAGCATGGCGGTTCTTTTCTTACTTTCATCCATAGAAACATATAAAGCTTTAATTGATTCATCAACTTTGGGTACAAAAAATTTCAACTTGAGATTTTCTACATCGTGAGAAATTCTATCAATGCTTCTAGACATATCATCAATCTTATTCAACTTTTCTTCTATCGTAGTATTGAAAACCTTTTGAGCATTGATAAATTCTTTAATATTATTCTCAAGATAAGAGGTGTTCCTATTATTATTGTAATAAGAATTACCATAATTATTAGAGGAATTTCCAGGAAAAGGCCTAGGATTAAAATTACCTCTATAAGCATTGTTATTAAAATTGTTTCGCGAGACAAATTCACATCTATGGGATCACTATTTTGCTCAATCAAAGTAGACAAAGGCACATCATCAAGATCAATAGTAGCACTTTTATTAGCGACCAATTTCATAAGAGCATCAACCTTTTCACTCAACGTACTAATTTCTTCAACCGAATTAACTTTTTTACTAGTAGGTGCTCTTTCAGTATGCCATTGTGAATAATTTGCCATAATATTATCAAGCAATTTAGTAGCTTCACCCAAAGTAATTTCCATAAAAGTACCACCCGTGGCGGAATCTAAAAGATTTCTAGAAACAAAATTCAATCCCGCATAAAAAATTTGTATGATCATCCAAAGATTTAAATCATGAGTAGGACAATTTCTTAGCATCAACTTCATTCTTTGCCAAAATTGTGCAACATGTTCATGCTCAAGTTTCTTAAAATTCATGATTTGAGTCCTAAGGGAAATAATTTTTGTGGGCGGAAAATACTTAGTAATAAAAGCATCTTTGCACTTATCCCAAGAATCAATACTATTGCGAGGCAAAGAAGAAAACCAAATTTTTGCATTATCCCTCAAAGAGAAAGGAAACAATTTCAACTTCACAATATAATTGTCCACATCTTTTTTCTTTTGCATATCGCATAATTCTACGAATATGTTTAGATGGGACGTGGCATCCTCATTAGGAGTACCGGAAAACTGATCTTTCATAACAAGATTCAATAAAGCGGCATTAATATCACAAGATTCCGTACTAGTGGCGGGAGGAGCAAGCGGAGTGCTAATAAAATCATTGTTATTGGTATTGGAAAAATCAAACAACTTGGTGTTTTCTTGAGTCATCGTGACTACGCAAACAAGATTGCAAACAAGAAACAAATCTAACGAGAAAACGACGAACGAAAAAGAGGGCGAATAAAACGGCAAATTTTGTGAAGTGGGGGAGATGAAAACGAGAGGCAAATGGCAAATAATGTAAATTGCAAGGAGATGAGATTTGTGATTAGGAACCTGATAGATGTTGATGATGTCTCCCCGGCAACGGCCCCAGAAATTCCTTTTGATGTCGCTTGAACTACGTCGGTATTTCCCCAAAGAGGAAGGGATGATGCAGCACAGCTACGGTAGGTATTTCCCTCAGTTATGAAACCAAAGTATCAATCCAGTAGAAGAACCAAGCAACACTATGTAAACCGTACCTGCACACAAAGAACAAATACTTGCAACCCGATGTTTATGAGGGGTTTTCAATCCCTCTACGGGTAATGGCGCCAGAAATTGTCAAGTTGACGAGATAAAAATTGTGTAGATTGGATAAATAGATCTCGATAAAATGCGAAATAAAATAAATAGCAAAAAAGTGCAGCAAGGTATTTTTGGGTTTTTGGAATAATAGATCTGAAAACAAAAGAAAATGAAAATAGATCTCAAAGCAAATATGATAAAGAATAGACCCGGGGGCCGTAGATTTCACTAGGGGCTTCTCTCAAGAAAATAGCACACGGTGGGTAAACAAATTACTGTTGGGCAATTGATAGAAGATCGAATAATTATTACAATATCCAAGGCAATGATCAATATATAGGCATCACGTCCAAAATTAGTAGACCGACTCCTGCCTGCATCTACTACTATTACTCCACACATCGATCGCTATCCAGCATGCATCTAGTGTATTAAGTTCATGAAAAAATGGAGTAATGCAATAAGAATGATGACATGATGTAGATGAGATCTATTCATGTAGGAATAGCCCCCATCTTGTTATCCTTAATAGCAACGATACATGCGTGTCTTGCTGCCCCTTCTATCAATGGGAAAGAACACTGCACGATCAAACCCATTACAAAGCACCTCTTCCCATGGCAAGAAAAACCGATCTAGTTGGCCTAACTAAACCAAAGATTCGAAGAAGAAATATGAGGCTATAAATAATCATGCATATAAGAGATCAAAAGAAGACTCAAATAATATTCATGGATATAGATCTGATCATAAACTCAAAGTTCATCGGATCCCAACAAACACACCGCAAAAAAAGAGTTACATCAAATAGATATCCAAGAGACCATTGTATTGAGAATCAAAAGAGAGAGAGGAAGCCATCTAGCTACTGCCTACGGACCCATAGGTCTATGATGAACTACTCTCGCATCATCAGAGAGGCACCAATGGGGATGATGAACCCCTCCGTGATGGTGTCTAGATTGGATCTCGTGGTTCTGGAACTTGCGGCAGCTGGAATTGTGTTTCGTCGACTCTCCTAGGGTTTCTGGAATATTTGGAAATTTATAGGGCGAAGAGGCGATGCGGGAGGCCATCGAGGGGGGCACAACCCCCCTGGGCGCGCCCAGGTGGGTTGTGCCCACCTCGGGCCTCCCCTCTGGTACTTCTTTGGCCCATGTTGTGTGTTGTGTCTTCTGGTCCATAAAAATTCTCCAAAAAGTTTTGCTGCGTTTGGACTCCGTTTGGTACTGATATTCTGCGAAGTAGAAAACAAGCAAAAAACAGCAACTGGCACTGGGCACTATGTCAATAGTTTAGTCCCAAAAAATTATATAAAGTTGCTATAAAATGATTGTAAAACATCCCAGAATGATAATATAACAGCATGGAACAAGCAAAAATTATAGATATGTTGGAGACGTATCAATGGATTCAACCCATTTGGCCACCAGAGTGCCACATATAGCATGTGGCTAGTGCTTGTTATCCCTTACAACATGCCACCAAATGTCTGCACCAAAGAATCAAACTACATGATGGCCTTGCTCATCCCAGGTCCAAAAAGTCCTAGAAAGGATTTTGATTTATTCATGGAGCCTCTTGTGGAGGAACTTCAACAGCTATGGAGGGGTGTTCTCACTCGAGACCTATATAGGAGCCCACCAGCTAATTTCTTTCTGTGTGCTATTATAATTTGGTGTATCCATGATTATCCGGCTTTGGGCACTATGTCAGGGTGAACGACACATGGTTACAATGCATGTGTTCATTGTGACAAGAATTCGCTGTCATATGCAATACTTAGCAAGATCTGTTACATTGGACACTGCCGTTTCCTTTCCAAGGACAAGTCGTGTCCTACAAAATATCGAAGACCTATGTTCAATGCAAAGCAGGAAAACCATGATGCGCCAAAGAGGCTCACCAGCGATGAGTTGTAGGAGGAATTACAGAAGGTCAGGCATATTGCACCAGGAAACCATCCTGATAATGGTAGCGGGAAAAGGAAGCGTGGCAGGGCAGAAGAGAGATTATTGTTTACCCGCGGTTCACTTTGTGGGACTTGGAGTATTGGAAAGATTTGGATCTGCGGCACAATCTTGATGTGATGCACATCGAGAAAAATATATGTGACAACATTATCGGCACACTTCTTAATATTGAAGGCAAGACGAAAGAGACCTTAAAATCTAGGATTGATTTGAAACACCTGGGTGTCATATCCGATTTGCAGGTGAAAGATGACGGTGCATCACGGGATATGGCACCAGCTGTGTACGTCTTGGACAAGGTAAAAAGAAAATAATTCTGCAAGGTCCTGTCACGTGTGAGATTCCCACATGGATTTGCTTCCAAACTTGAAAGGAGAGTAGTGCAGATGGAAACAAGGTACAAGGGTTGAAAACTCATGACTGCCACATCCTACTTCAAAGGGGTTTACTTGTTATCCTTAGAGGATTGGGCCGCCCTGACTTATACAGAGCAGTTGCAGAGTTGGGACAATTCTTCATGGAACTTTGCAGTAGAAATATTAGGATAGATGCTTTGGAGCGTCTTAGAGACAAGATACCAACTATCCTATGCAACCTTGAGAAGATATATCCTCCAGCATTCTTTGATGTGATGGTGCATTTGGCTGTTCATCTACCAGATGAGGCACTACTTAGAGGTCTAGTACAGTATGGCTGGATGTACCCTATTGAAAGGCAGCTAGGCACTTTCAAGGGCTATGTTAGGAATAGAGCTAGACCTGAGGGTTCCATTGCAGAGGCCTACATTGCTGCAGAAGCGTTGACATTCTGCTCAAAATACATTGAAACAACTGATCAGCTTGGCAAAAAGGTGGGTGAAGACAATCCCGAGCTCAATGTTTTCGATTGTTCTGTTCGAGTTACAGGGAAGAGTCAAAAATATGACAAACCTAAAGATTTGGACAAAATGGTTTGGTATGTGTTGAATAACTGTCCTGAGATTCTACCTTATATCGAGTAAGTGCTAAGTACTGCATCTTATACATCATAATCTACTAAACTTGCAGCACATTCTTATATGTTTAGATGTTTGACGCAATCACTATGTTGTGCATCATCTACAAAAAGGAGTTACTGGCGCAAAATCCAAGAAACATTGACAAACTGGTTATGGCAGGATTTGCGAAATGGTTCAAGAGCCGTGTAAGCTTTTGAATTGCACTGTCAGTTTTTCTAATATATTGAGTACATAAGAGGATCAGCTTGTCTATTTTCTAACCATAGGTTAACAAGATGCGGGAGGATGGGTAGGCAGTTAATGATGCCGTTTACACACTAGCAATGGGTCATGATACTCTGGTAAGACATTATGAATCTTGTCTTGTTGGAGATGTGCGCTAAAACACCCTTGCACGCGACGAAGGCAGGAAGACACAAAACAGTGCCGTCATGAGCACAGATACGTACGGCGAAGAGACAACTGAAATGTATGGTAACATAACAAACATTGTTCAGTTGCAGTGTATCTCCAGTTTCGAGGTTCATCGGTGTGTGGTTCTGTTGTGCTGTCGTTGGTATAACTTGTTTTCCAGGATCGCAAAACCAAAAGCTGATGATTATTTTAAATCCATCAATGTCAAGGCAGCGTACCACACCGACGAGCCTTTTATTTTGGCAAATCAAGCAACACAGATATTTTTCTTGGAAGACACATATGCATGTAGCGATGACTGGAGAGTATTGCAAAGGTTTGAGCAAAGGAACTCATTTAATGAAGTTGCACAACAATATGGTGCTTACACTGCTCCTGATGCAGAAGATTCCACAGATGTTCATAGTATCTTTGAGAACCATCACATCAATAACGCTGGCGAAAAGATTCCCTGTCGGGCTGTGGACGTACAAGAGTTGATCAATAAGAGGTCAATGTTCGAGGACATTGAGGATGAAGAAGAAGATGACACTGGGGGGAATCACGATTCAGACTGATACACATGGCGAAGATGTTGACGCTGCTGCTACGGATGATGATTAGATTGCTTTTGTCGTATTTGCATGTGAGAAGACGACTTTTTATCTACTATCTGAAATTGTGTTTGCTATGACAACTGAAACCTGATGAAGTTGTTGTTTAGTATTTTGCTGTGAGAACATCACTTATTATGTATGTTGATTGTATGACGACTAAAACATGATGACATTGTTGTTTAGTTGTACTCATATTTGGCTGTGAAACTTGTATTTGATGACATAGTTCGCTGTTGGACTGCAATTTGCTCTACGTCTTCCAATAGGATAAAGCTGACCTGACAGGGCCTCTGCTAGTTTATTTATTTATTAGCAAAAGGGCCTCTGCTGTTTATTTATTTATGAGCAAAAGGGGATACCCCCCTGATTTCCATTAATAGAAATCATTAGATGTTCACAACACTACGCCCAGCCTGCTAAACAGGTTTCATTCATTACTAGTTTCAGCAAAGTGCTCATGTCATAGCCACTGAATACATCACAAGTGCTACATACACTGCAAATAAAGAGACAATCATCCTATAGGGCACAACGATCTTGCCCATTATCTTCACAAGCTCTTTCATCTCCTCATTGCTGCCAAGGCCATTCAGCAGCTGTTGCTTGGTCATGATCAGATGAACTGCATCTTTAACCTTCTGCTCTGCATCTTCCTCTTCTATCGTTCCTTCAGTTACTTGTCCAACACCCCAACCTGCTGGTATTGGTATTCCTCGGCTAACCAAATAATCAGCGTAGTTCCATTCCCCCACATCAACAACTTCCCAGAAATACAAACCAAATGAATCTTCCCTTTTTTGTACGAATCAAATTGGAAGATCATCAACCAAACTATTAAAAAGATCAGCAACTAAAAGTAGGCGAACAACTTAAACATATTATTACACCATGATTCGGGCATATGTAGAAGACTCGGCCAGGGTTGAGGATTGTAGTTGAGACGCGACGGATGACTCTGCGTGATTTGCAGCAGTGGCACCACACCAACGACAGCGGGTTGCGATGAGCAACCGGCTGCGGTGAGTGTGCTGGCGGGGGTGTGATGAGACCCACAGGCGATGGTACAGGTGGCGACTTGGCACATATCTGATTATTGCCTGCTGAAGAGCAGGTGGACGAGCTGCCAGCAG
The DNA here is from genome assembly GCA_011799875.1 of Thinopyrum elongatum. NCBI lineage: Eukaryota > Viridiplantae > Streptophyta > Magnoliopsida > Poales > Poaceae > Thinopyrum > Thinopyrum elongatum. Next base: position 303,981,184 of record CM022303.1, on the reverse strand, counting down.
ACATGGTTGTTGCGGCCAGAGCTTCTGATGCTAGGCAAAGTAACTAGAGAAGAGGAGAAGCGAACGTTGGATATGTCAGTTTCATTACTTGCAGAGTAGCATAGCACTATATATAGTCATAGTCTAGGTTTGGATTCGAACCAGCTACAGGAGCACGTCTCTCTTTTTTCTAAAACTCAGCAACGTCTCTTTAATGGTACACTAGCTTGTTCTGTACGCCTTCTGTACACTAGCTTGATTTTCGGGAATGTTATGTGGCGAACGTTCCCTGGGAGGAGGACGGCAAACGAACGCATTTTCCTGGCAGTTTTAGTTGCGACGCAAGATCAAACGGTGGCAATTTCGGGAATGTTATCTAGCGAACGAGCCCAGTTTTTCTTTTCTTCCTATAAAAAAGAATGCTACGTGGTGTCGGCTTAGTCAACAAATGATTGTGCCAACCTTGACTATTGGATTGACATTCAACGTCTGTCGTGTTTCTTTAGTCTCTTCTTCTTCCAGCCGCCAAAGCCAAACCAGCGCCGGCGGGACCGCCTGCTCTTGACTCCCACGGCTGGCTATGCTGCCACACACGCATCATGGCCACATCGTACCCTAAATCTCTACGCATCTTCCCTGGCTCCTGTTTGTTCCCCTCCGAGGCCTTGGTTCGCTCGCCGTGGCGTTGCCCTTCGGTGTTGTCAACATGGCCAACAACCGAGAGGAATAAGGAGATGACTGTACATGGTGAGGATGATAGTAGGGACCCACCAGGATCATGGCAGTAGTCAAGCAAGTGCCTCCTTTATTACAAGAAAAAATGGTTCCTCTTGATGGTTTCCTGACATCTGGGTCGCACGCCACTGTCAATGTAGTCAATAAGCGAGATAACTACACAAGGAGCGGCTGACACCCGGGACCCAGCAGCTCGCGCAGTATTTTTGTTTTGTTTTCGGGACTGAGCAGGGTATCAACTGGGTTGTGCGGGAGCTGTGGCCCGTCTAGCCCAGGCTTTTATTTCATATGTTTACCACATGACCAGCCTAGTTTTTTTTTTATTTTTGAAAATGGCTAGCCCAGCTATTTTGTTTTTTGCAGAATACCCAACGGAGGCCTACTTGCTTTTCTACGCCCTGCTGGGCCAGAAATCTTTCAAGACGGGGAGGGATGCATTCGACTTGCCCAGAAACTGGGCTATAAGTAATAAGAAATGGGTTGTAAAATGAAAAAATACAGCAAACGGGCAATTATTTCCAAATTACTTTTTCCCTTATGATTTTGATATTTTAAATTTCATTGTTTTTGAGCGGGTAAAATTTCATTGGATTTTAAATTAAGGTATGTTTCATTTTTAAATTAATTTGAATCTAGCTAAAAATTTCAGGTTGTATGCTGTTTGCGACAGATTTGGAGGATGACTTGTGGGTCTACTAGGTTGATGTGTACGCAAGGCTTTGTCAACTTAGTCCACAAACGATTCTAGCAGCAGTGACCATTGGATGTTAATCCAACAGTCGTGCTGCTTCTTCAATATCTGATCTTCTTGCTCCAGCCGCCCAAACCAGCGCCGGTGGCACCACCTGCTCCTGCCTCCCGTGGCCGGTTGTGCTGCCACGCAGGCCGCACCGCCCCACCCTACTCCCATCGCTGGCCAAGCCATTCCTCTACTCACCCACACCTCCTGTTATTTTCCGGCGATGGCAGCCGAACCAGTAAACCCTTGTACTCCCCACCGCGTGGGCAACCACTGCCGAGTCTTCCCTGGCTCTGGTTCGTTCCCTTCCTAGGCCTCGTCGTTGTCCACCACGTTGGTGCTCTCGACACGGCGTGATCAACGTAATCAACAAACGACAGCCATCGGAAGAGGGATGTACGTGCAGCGGCTGACAGTAGGGACCCACATGGTCCATGGCCGCACGCAAGCAAGTGCCTCCTTATTACGCGAAAAGAATGGTTCCTCCCACTGACAGGCTGGACCCACCAGCTACATCTTCGCACGCAAGCAAGTGCCTCCTTATTACGTGGAAAAAAAGTTTCCTCCCCCTGACAACTGAGACCCACCAGCTACATCTTCGCACGCAAGAAAGTGCCTCCTGATTACGCGCAAGAAAAGTGATTCCTCCTGCTGCTAGCTGGGACCCACCCGATTTGGAGGCTGACTTGTGGGCCTACTAAGTTGACGTGTACACATTGCTTTGTCAACTTAGTCAACAAACGATTCTAGCAGCAGTGACCGTTGAATGTTAATCCATCCGCCGTGCTGCTTCTTCAACCTCTGATCTGCTTGTTCCAGCCTCCCAAACCAGCTCCGACCGCATCGCCTGCTCCCGCCTCTGGTGGCCGGTTGTGCTGCCGCACAGGCGTCACCACCCCAGCCTACTCCCACCACTGGCCAGGCCTTCCCTTTACTCACCCACACCCCTTGTTATTTTCTGGCGATGGCAGCCTCACACCGCAGCCGAACCAGTCAACCCTCGTACTCCCTTCCGCATGGGAAACCACTGCCGTGTCTTCCCGGCTCTGGTTCGTTCCCTTCCTAGGCCTCACCGTCGTCCACCGCGTTGGTGCTCTTGGCGTGGCATCGTCAACATGGTCAACGAACGACAGCCATCGGAAGAGGACTGTACGTGGTGAGGCTGACACTGGACCCACCAGCTACATCTTCGCACGGAAGGAAGTGCCTTCTTATTACGCGAAAAATGATTCCTCCCCCTGATAGCTAGGACCCACCAGCTTTATCTTCGCACGCAAGGAAGTGCGTTCTTATCATCTCTGATATCTGGGAACCACCAGGTCGAAGCGTATGTACCGTTGTCTGTGTGGTCGCAGACGTGCATGTACATGCCGGTCGATCGGTCTGTCTGCCACGATGAACCATGGCCAAGTAAGGAGCGGTAGCAGTTCAGGCAGTCCCATCTAAATCATGTACACATACGACAGCCACGCTGCAAAAAAGATGGCCACATACGTACATACGAGCATGGTCTCGAACGCGTACAGCGACATCGTCCTATTCATCGGCAGCCAACCGGCTGGGTCGGAATGTGTCATGTTCAACGGGAGCCAACCGGCTTGGACGAAACAGCTGAAACGGGGTCTGGCATACCGCGGTACGGAGGAACGGCCTTCTACTCGACCGCCTACGGTCAAAACGGGATCCTGTTCATCGGGAAGGGTCCGGCTTACCGCAAAACGGAGGAAACGGATTTCTGTTCGAGCTCCTATGATCGAAACGGGGTCCTGTTGATCGGGAGGGGTCTGGCGTACCGCAAAACAGAGGAAACGAATTTCTCTTCAACCTCCTACAGTCGAAATGGGGTCCGATTCATCGGGAGGGGCGTGGCGTACCGCAAAACGGGATTCCACGGGCTACTTTTCATCCACCGTCGACTTCCTCCAGCCTCCACCTGCTACTGTTCATCCACCGTCTCCAGCCTCCACCAACCATTGTTCATCCACGGGCTACTGTTCATCGAGTCTCCACCGGCTACAGTTCAACCAGCCTCCACGGGATCCTATTCATCCACCCCCAACCGGCTGGGGTGTGTGGCGGCCTCCTTGGGGTCCTGTTCATCCAGCGGCAACCGCGGACTACCAAGGGGTCCTGTTCATCCAGCGGCAACCGCCTACACACGGGCGGGGTCCTGTTCATCCACCCCCCACCACGAACTGTTAATCCATAGCCAACCCAACCAGCTCAACTCACACCACGTCTCGACTCATTCCACGTATCGCGTGCAGCAGCAACAGGCATTGTTCATCCAGAGGCAACCCAACCGGCTAGCTACATCTCGCATGGGGGTTCGATCGACTTCAGTAAGCAACAACAACGATCGATCGGGTTCAGTTAGCAGTGAAGGAGTCGGTCGGGTTCAGTTAGCAGCGAAGGGATCGATCGATCGGCTTCAGTACGTAGCAGGCAATCGCTCGGGTTCAGTAAGTGAACGCCTCTCACTCGGGTTCAGTTATAGCGACACGGCTCACACCATGCGCGCGTACGAGAGAAACGCGCAAACCACACTGTATCGCTCGGCCCCAACCACCCACCATAACCAAAAACTCCACGAAAATTTCCTCGCCCTCACTTACACCACAATTTTTTATGTCATGGACGGCCCAAAGAATGTCATGCAGGTGCGTCCCTGGCCCGCCTAGGACGAAAAGCCCATTTTTTGTCATAGAAGTAGGATCCCACCACATCTATGATGATACGTGTTTTTGTCACAATTATCGTCATAGAAGTGTCATAACCATGACAAAAAAAATTCGTTCGGGCCAAAATGTCACGGATGTGTCTTTTTTTTAGTGTTATGCAAATAAGTGAATGTCTTCGCACTGTGAGGTCATTGTCTTCAAACTGATTTTATCTTCAAAATCCTCTGAGAATGCATATGAACTCTCCTACTTCCCTCGCATCTCTAATTCTTTCACAAGTACATGTCCGTGGGCGAGTCTCTTGGTTCTCATAGTCTGAATTCATTTGCAGACTACTTACTGCATCACCTTGACTCTCCTGAAGCCAGTTCTTGTTTGACAAGCAAAGCGAAGACATTCATTTCTGTGAAGCCAATCATATTTGTGAAGCCAATGACAGGAGGCAAATCTGCCAAGAAAGGGGGTAGACAGCATCGTGAGAACACTTCACTTAACCTGCCTCCCGAGCTCTATGAGATGTACAAGTCTGATCTAGAGGAAACGTATGGGGAGTGCAAATCGCGCGTCCAATGGATTCGTAGGTACTGGGCTGAGCAATGGTTTCATTACAATTTTGTAACCCCAGAGTACGCTGCCAAGAACGCTGTTAGGCCACCTTGGGCCGATATTGTCTACAAGAAGCTTCACCCCAAGACCAAGGCTGAAGCCATTCAGCAAGGCTTCTATCCTTGCATGCTGAGGCGGCCTATGCCAAACAACCCAGATCCATCTAGCATACTGTGGTGCAGATATGATGATCTCTTTGAAGCAAACTACCAGCTTGCTAGGGGCTCTGCCGCCCAAAACAAGAAGGACTATGTGATTAACTTCAATCCAGGCCCTACAGAACCCAGGCCAGATGGCTCTCGTGAGGCATAAGCCAATCCGATTGGCCCCTATGATGATCGTGCTGCATATCTTACACACTTGGCCGAACAAATAGCTCGTGCTGACATTGCTCAAGAAGGAGCCCAACCATCTCCTGCTCCTGAATCCTCAAAGCCTATCAAGAAGGCAAAGACTTCAAAAGCTGCTTCTGTACCAAAGGCTTCTAGAGTGAAGCCCCTAAAGATTGCACTGATACGTCCATTTTGCATCATGTTTTTATATTGATATTTATTGCATTATGGGCTGTTATTACACGTTATGGTACAATACTTATGCCTTTTCTCTCTTATTTTACAAGGTTTACACAAGGAGGGAGAGTGCCGGCAGCTGGAATTCTGGACCGGAAAGGAGCAAATCTGATAGACCTATTCTGCACAACTCCAAAAGTCCTAAAAATTTACGAAGAATTGTTTTGGAATATATAAAAAATATTGGGCGAAGAAATACCAAAGGAGGACCCATCAGGTGGCCACAAGCCTGGGGGCGCGCCCTACCCCCCTAGGCGCACCCCTAGGGCTTGTGGGGCCCCTGGAAGGTCTCCGGTGCCCATCTTCTGCTATATGGAGGGTTTTTACCTCGAAAAAATTAGAAGGAAGCTTTCGGGACGAAGCGCCGCCGTCTCGAGACGGAACCTGGGCAGAACCAATCTAGGGCTCCGGCGGAGCTGTTCTGCCAGGGAAACTTCCCTCCCGGAGGGGGAAATTGAAGCCATCGTCATCACCAATGATCCTCTCATCAAGAGGGGGTCAATCTCCATCAACATCTTCACCAGCACCATCTCCTCTCAAACCCTAGTTCATCTCTTGTATCCGATCTTTGTCTCACAACTTCAGATTGGTACTTGTAGGTTGCTAGTAGTGTTGATTACTCCTTGTAGTGGAAGATCATATGTTCAGATCCTTGATGCTATTAAATACTCCTCTAATTTTGAACATGAACATGTTTTGTGAGTAGTTACGTTTGTTCCTGAGGACATGGGAGAAGTCTTGTTATAAGTAATCATATGAATTTGGTATTCGTTTGATATTTTGATGAGATGTATGTTGTCTTTCCTCTAGTGGTGTTATGTGAACGTCGACTACATGACACTTCACCATGAATTGGACCTAGGGGAAGGCATTGGGAAGTAATAAGTAGATGATGGGTTGCTAGAGTGACAGAAGCTTAAACCCTAGTTTATGCGTTGCTTCGTAAGGGGCTGATTTGGATCCACATGTTTGATGCTATGGTTAGATTTATCTTAATTCTTCTTTCATAGTTGTGGATGCTTGTGAGAGGGGTTAATCATAAGTGGGAGGCTTGTCCAAGTAAGGACAGCACCCAAGCACCGGTCCACCCACATATCAAATTATCAAAGTAACGAACGCGAATCATATGAGCATGATGAAAACTAACTTGACAGTAGTTCCCATGTGTCCTCGTGAGCGCTTTGCTTTTTATAAGAGTTTGTCCAGGCTTGTCCTTTGCTATAAAAAGGATTGGGCCACCTTGTTGCCCCCTTTTTACTCTTGTTACTTGTTACCCGTTATGAATTATCTTATCACAAAACTATCTGTTACCGATAATTTCAGTGCTTGCAGAGAATACCTTGCTGAAAACCGCTTGTCATTTCCTTCTGCTCCTCATTGGGTTCGACACTCTTACTTATCGAAAGGACTACGATAGATCCCCTATACTTGTGGGTCATCATGCACCTCCTGAATCCAGTGTGCACTCAGAAGACTTGTCTCGGACCTCTCCGAAGACAAAAGATATTGTTGGCGTGCTCCTTCTCCTACTAGAATCCTGCGTGACGATGGTGACATTATTGATCTGTCCAGTGATGAAGACCTTGATGATGATGTACTAGAGCTGCTGATCAAGAACAAGCAGGAAGAGGCTGATATCTTCAAGAACCTGCCTCTGTTCGATGCTGACATTCTGAACAACTTCATTGATGAATGGTTTGACAATCCAGATCTCTCTCTTGATGATCTTCAACTGACCATTGGCATCAGCATTACCTTCCAAGGTTTCATGAACCAAGAGCTTGCTATTGCTCAGAAAGTAATTAAGCAGAAGAACAAGATTGATCATGAGAAGGTTGTCTTCAAGAAGCATGTGGCCAAGCTTAGTGCCACCGATATTGAAATATTCAAGCCGATGATGACAGACCTCAAGGCTGAATCCCAGAGGTGTCGTGATGAAGCCAAAGGATCTCGTGAGCGCCTGAAGAGCTATGCTGAAAAGTGTGTTAAGACACACAATGAGGCTTTGAAGAGAAATGCTCTTGGCCATCTAGGCATTGATCCCAAGCTTGCTGCGAAGAAAAAGAAGTCTGACACTTCTGCTCCCGAGGCTTCACGGCAAGAAATGCCAAAGATCATCTTCCCTCCTATCATGACTGGTCCGAAGCCAAATGCTCCATCTGTTGCTTCCGAGAAGAAGAAGACCAAGCAAGCTGAAGCTGAAGCCAAGAAGTGCAAGCTTCTGGCAACTTCTGAAGCCGCTCCGTCTCAGAAAAGGCTGAAGACTAAGTCTTCAAAGGCTTCACGAAGGGCACAAGCACCAGTGTATTCATCTGCTCCTAAAGAGCCGCTTCTTGTAAAGCCTCTATCAGTTGCCTTGCCTGCCTCCTCCCACCAAGAGCATCGAATGGTTGTGCATATACCTGCTATCATAGAGGATCATGTCACTGTTGAAATTCCAGCTGTTGACACCACCGTAGCTGAAGACATTGGTCATGAAGACAATGTTGACAGAGAAGATGATGAAGTCCTTCCTTAGCTGACCCAGAACCCGGTGTGATCGCCTGTGCCTTCGCATAGTGAGCAAATCAGCATTGGCGGTCCCACAACGCCAATCACCCAAGATGAGTTCTGGGAAGAGCAACACCCCAACTCCCCGCTCCATGAAGTTATTCTGCGTACTCCACCAGCTCAAGTCACCACACCAGTGCTTGAGACCCCCCAAGCAACACTAGAAGATGTGGAGAAGACAGCGCCTTCCACTCAAGCGTTGCCAGCATTTCGCAGGCTTCGTAAAGGTCCAAGGCCCTCTGTCTCCATGTTCAGTATTCCAGAAGAGGATGTGCAACACACCAACTCAGTCGCACATCAAGTGTTTCCTAAAGCCATCCCTTCGGATACTACCCAAGAATCTGAAGCCAAAGAGGCTGAAGATATTTCAGTAGCATTAACCGATGACAACCAAGAAGTACATGTTGAGATTCCTAGTGCTAAAAATATTGAAGTGAATATGTCTGAGCCAGTGATGTGATCATGGCTGAAGCCACTGAGACTGCTACTCCACAGCCAGAAGCCAATCTGAACCTTGAATCCAATGCCGCCACCGAAGACAATCAGCCATCCACCTCAGATGTTGCTGTTGTTGCACCTGTACCGCATACAATGGCGTGGGCTTTCAATCGTGAAGGACAATTGGTCAGCGTCAAGTGGTCTGTACTTACACCGCCTGAATTACATGGGCCTCTGTATGAATACCATGTTGAGCAAAGGCCTCAAACACAGAAGCCAATGCCCAGATTGCCAAAGCTTCCCAGTGCTTCCACAACTGCAAGTTCCTTCAGTGTGCTGAATTTCAGGGAGCACAACACATTCTTTGACAAGGCCTAGAATCCTTACAAGAGGCCAAAGATGTCTTCAGACAGATTCTGGAGTCTGTTGCAGCGAAGCTATTACTCATGCATCCTCTACAATCAGGACAGGATCTTTCCTCACAAGCGCCTCTGTTGTGATGCCATGGCTGGTCTGCCTTCATTAGAAGAAGCCCTTGATTGCTTCCAAGATGTAGGCCTTCTCCCCTATGTCGTTGACAAGGAGCACTGGAATGAAGAATTGTTGCTCCAATTCTATGCTACGCTGCACATATCATGCTACAACAGGGATCCGAAGACATGGGTCCTTGAGTTGATGACAGGTGATGTCCATCATGAAGCCAAAGCTCAAGATATTCTCGAGCTCACTTCCCTGCCCACTCCTAGTGATCTCTATGAGCCATGTTGTCAGCTCTATGAAAAGGAGCTTGAAAGCATATTCCAGAAGCCAGAGCCCAACATGAGCCAAATGCTTTCTATGATGAAGCCACTGCCTGCAGATGCTGGGTACCCCACACATTTCTTTGTCAATGACCTCGAGTACTTGCCCCACACCATCTATCATATTCTGAGGCATACTCTGTGGCCAATCAAAGGGCACTCATCTTCTCCAAAAATTGAAGGCACTATGAAGACATTGATCTTCTATATTCTCAATGGCATCAGCTTCAACACGCACGATTTATTCATCGGTCAGCTGGCTGCTTCATGCATTGAGCTCTTCGGCCAGAACTTCTATGATCCATGGATAATGCGACTGATTAAACTTCGCTCCAGTGTCAATTATCAACCTTCAGCTCGCAATCATGTTGTCTTCCTGCCAGAAGTTGATATGTCACATGAAGCCATCTATCCTGAGCCTGCCAAAGAACCACTACGTGAAGACAATGCTGCCTTTCTAAGCTTCTCTGCTCCTCTTGAAGCCACTCACGTTCCAAATACTGTTGCTGCTGGTCCCCTTGTTGGTCAGCTTCGCCTGCCGCATCGTGCCAACACTGATGCGACCGCCAGCACAGTTCTTGAGAGGGCTCGGAAGCGTGCTCGAGTACTCAATGACAGAGAACTTCTAGTTTCTCTTCATCAGAAGCACGATAGGCATCATAATTGGATGAAGCGCCAGATGCAAAGTCTTCTAGTGGATGTCAATCGGATTCGCAACCTCTCCACCAAGAACTCGTTTGTTGCTCATGAAGCATGTCGGTGTGCTTGGAAGAGCCTCACATTGCTCTGTTATAAAGATGATATCAATGCAGATGGCTTCACAGAACGATTCAAGTTTGACTCCAAGCCTCCGCAATCAGCTAATTGGCGTCCTACACCATCAATAGAAGATTCTGACTACTCATCATCCGCTCCAACTATTGTTGCACGCGTGATTGATGAGGAGGACGACGCCACTTCACCCGCTATGGTTTCACTGCATCATGATGTTGCATCAGGCCCGACTGCATCGCCCAACTCCATCGTCGACCCGGCTGCCCCAACATCTTCACCAACACCTCCGGGGAATGCTTATACACCCTATGTCTTCTTTCCTTTTTGGTCATTTGATGACAAAAGGGGGAGAAGCATATGGGTTGATAGTCTTCAAGCGGGTCTATATGGGTTGGGTGCCTTATTTTGTTAAATTTTTACAACTCTCGTTCGTGAGCAGTTGGTTTTTGAGTTGTAACACTTAAATCCAGATGGGACGTCTGCTACATTTTTTGCTGCTTTGTTATGTGTGGTTGAATTCCTATCTTATGCGCATAAAATCATTCTGCAGACGCCCATTTATCATTGTGCATGTCATTATCTTCAATACATTTTTGTATGCACTATGATTTGACTTCATGCATGAAGGGACATCTCCACAAAGCAAAACCTGCATTGTGCATTTGCATTCAAAGGAAAATTACTTATATGCACATCTTCAGGGGGAGCCCTTTCAACTTCATTAAGACAATGACCATGTTCTTTAACTTTCACATATTTTTATCCCCGTTGAAAACTTCAACCAGTTTGTCATCAATCACCAAAAAGGGGGAGATTGTAAGTGCATCTAGTGCCACCCCTAGTTGGTTTTGGAGTATTGACGACAAACGTGGTTGAGGGACTAATGTGTTTGTGAGATTCACAGGAGAACACAGGAAGAAGTCCGTATTGATTCGGTTTACTCATCAAAGATGACCCCTAAAAATGTATGAAGACATTGAAGACTTTGGTGGTTCACGAAGACATTCACGTCGAAGATAATGACGTGTGAAGACGTTCGCTTGAAGACAATGGAGTGCGAAGACATAGTTTATTTCGTAGTTTCATTTTCTTCTTTCTTGAGTCATAGGAACCACCGAACTGTCAAGTGGGGTTCAAGTGAAAAAAGTCAGAAAATTGATGTGATGCTCAACCCAAATCCTATGTCTTCGAGTGAAGACAATGAGAGAAAATCTTATCCTGAGTTGGATAAGTCAGTTTTACTTGTAGCCCAAGTCAAGCTGTCACGTGTGTATGAAATCCGACCGTTGGACACGTGTCGGTTCCTTAATGACCCAGGGTCATTTCGGACATATCATGTTGGGTTGCCCCCTGGCTATAAATAGCCACCCCCATCCACCATAAATTGGTGGCTACTCAAAGTTAGTGCACGGCTTATGTCATTTGGGAGCAACCCACCTCTGAGGGCTTTGAGAGAGAATCCTTGCGAGGACAAAACCCAAAACACCCAGAGCCCAAAGATTGTTTGGCATCACTGAAGTCTTTCTATCCGCGTGATCTGAAGACTTATTACACTTGAAGATTGTGATCTTCCAGTCGGTTAGGCGTCGCGTTCTGAGGATCCAAGAGTCATTGTGGATTGCCGGTGAACAAAGTCTGTGAAGGTTTGGAAGTCTACCTTGAAGACTTACCTGAGTGATTGGGCGAGGACTAAGTGACCTTGGCTCAAGGGGAATAAGGTGAAGATGTGGTCTTCTGAGTTCAATCTCAGCCTCCCTAACCAGACATACAGTTGTCACAACAACTGGAACTAGTCTACCAAATCCTTGTCTTCGTCAAACAACTGGTTCTATCACTTCACCCCTTTACTTACATTTTAGCCTCGTGAAGTCATTGCTTGTCTACTCTGATTGACTTCACTGTGTGAAGACATTCTCTCTGATTGCATATTTGGCTTCATACTGTCTTCCTATTTTGATATGGTCTACCTAGCTGCTATTTGTCTTCGTGCTTACTCTATATTGTTTCCTTGACTATGGCATGGCTAGTGTAGTTTATCTCTCGCTGCATACTGTGTAGGTGTTATTTGGTTGTCTGTCTTCGAAGACATTGCCTGTCTTGAAGACTTTCATAAAAATCACCTATTCACCCCCCTTCTAGTCAATAACTAGCACTTTCAGTCTCGATCGCCAGATTCCAAAGGCATATTTCCTCGGCGACTGACTCCTTGATACTTGCCTTCAATTCACACATCAAATCCTTTAGGTCTACTCTAGTGAGTGGTTCCATCAATTATCGAGCTAAGCGATTGGCTCTCTGTTGCCTTGTTTCTAGGATTGAAGATGCCAGATCAGGTGGGGGTGGTAGGGAAATTTTTGGTTCTGATTACCAAGTGTTAGCATGGCTATAGTATCACTCACTCAAGATGAGCTTCTAGTATTTTTGGTTCTAGTATCATGAATTACAAGCACAGGGTGTTGGATTGGAGAGGTAGAAGGGAATGGGGACGAGAGCCAGAGGTACTAGGTAGCCTTGTCATTGTCATGCCTGGTCGAACTCTCGTTACCTTTGTTTGGGCTGTGATATCTTATACCTTCTCACTTAGTTGATCGAGTCTTGCCCTGGGACTCACAGATTGGGTCGCTTGTTCGTCTTAGGCCTTGTGTCATCATGGGCTTCGGACCCACTAGGGGAAGAGGTGCTATCACACCTCCAAGCAACTAGTGTCTCTCAGTGTTGGCATTAGCCCCAAAATTTGTTACGTCTAGCCAAAAGGCCCTCCGACAAATGAACCAACACTAGAAGAAGCCTGATCAAGGCTTTGTTAAGCTCAATGTAGATGCTTCCTTTCATGTTGATGAAGGACTGGGATCTTTTACAACTATCATTAGAGATGCCAATGGTAGTTTTGTTGATGCTCCATGTGCCCCTATACCAAATGTCTCGGGTCCTTTGATGATTGAAACGATCCTATGCAACGAGGACTTGAGATGGCAAATGTCATTGGTTGCAACAATGTCTAGGTAGGGTCTGGTTCAATGGAGGTTATTAATGCATGTGCACGACAAGAGATACGATGGAATGGCTCTACTGCTATATTCGCAAATTGCATTGATTATGGTCACTTTGATTGGGAATGTTAAATTTCTCACTGTCGGAGGGAAGATAATGAATCGTGGCGCGTGAGCTAGCTAAACTCTGTTTATATTATATCATGTACTTGGGCCGATGAACACGTCAATATTATCTTGCGACACCTCACGAACGATGTAACTATTTTGTGATTAATAAAGCTAAATATGATGGCGTGCACGCACATGCATACACATAAGGAAAAGAAGGGGATGTAGTACTCCAGCAAATATCGGACGGTGAAAGAAAGTCTACATTCTGCAATAGATCCACATATTCCCACAGATCAGCAATATGCGTCTCGTTCACCGGCTTCCAGAGGCATAGTTCCTCAAGACTGACTCCTTGATACTTCCCTTCTTCTCACGCATCCAATCCTTTAGATCTTCTCTAATGATTGGTTCCATTGCTCCCCGAAGCTAACCGGCGGGCTCTCTGTTGCCTCGTTTCTATGGTTGGAGACGCCAGATCGGGTGGGAATGGTGGGGAATTTTTTTTGTTCTGATTACCAAGTGTTAGCACAACTATAGTATCACTCACTCAAAATCAGATTCTAATATTTGTGGTTTTAGTATCATGAATTACAAGAACGAGGGGCTGGATTGTAGAGCAAGAAAGGGAAAGGGGACGAGGGACAAAGGTAGTAGGTAGTCGCCTTGCCGTTGTCGTGCTTGATCGAACACTCGATGCCTTTCTTTGAGATCCAATGCTATCTTATAGCTGCTTACTTAGTTGACCCAATCTCGCATGTGACTCTTGGATTGGGTCGCTTATTCCTCTTGGGCCTTGTGTCGTCATGGACTTTGAGTCCACTAGAGGAAGAGGTGCTAACACACCTCCAAGCAATTAGTGTCTCTACTAAAAAAGCAACTATTGTCTCTCAGTGTTGGCATTGGCCTCAAACTTTGTTACGTCTAGCCAAAAGACCCCCCAACAAACAAACCAAGGCTGGAAGAAGCCTGATCAATGCTTTGTCAAGCTCAACGTAGATGCTTCCACTAGTAGAAAACAGGGCACTAGTCCCGGTTCCAGAGGGCCTTTAGTCCCGGTTCTGCAACCGGGGCAAAATGATCGGGACTAATGCCCATTACTTTTAGTCCCAGTTGGCTTACGAACCGGGACTAAAGCAGCTCCACGTGGCCACTGTGGGGCACCCAGGAAGGAGGACCTTTAGTCCCGGTTGGTAACACCAACTGGGACTAAAAGGCAGCCACCCGTCAGCAGCTCGCAGGCGCTGGGGTTTTTGTTTTTTTTTGAAAGGGGGGGGGGGGTTTGGAGGGTTTAGGGGTTTCATATTGTGTTAGCTAGCTACTACATATAGAGAGAAGTGACCTCTCTTTCTCCGTGCTTGGTCAACGGTAGCTACTACATATAGAGAGAACTCGATGCTAGCTAGTAAGCAAATGAAGGAACCATTAATTACACAACATCGTCATGAACATATATAGAGAGAAGTGACCTCTCTTTCTTCGTGCTTGGTCAAACAACAAGTTTTCATATATCTATCTGACACTATTACATATATACAATATAACATCTCTTACAATCGCTAACATCATCTACCTAAGATCCAATTCCAATTCCATATGGTATTCTCCGTCTTTAGGTATGACGTGGTCAAGAAAGAATCCCGCCAATTCCTCTTGAATTGCTCGTATGCGATCATGTGGTAGGAGTTCATCCCGCATCTGCCAGATCTAATTTAAAGAAGGGGTCAATACATATATATGAATGAAACTCAACACAAATGATGGTAATAAAAAAGAATTGTGAATATTGTTTACGTACTTCAAATTGTTCGTCAGAGAAGCCCCTCTCAAGGGTCGAGTTGTGAATGAACTCGCAAACGTAGTATCCACATAAATCAGTCCCGGGTGCCTGCCACAAGCACTTTACGAGAATAGAGTTCAATCAAACTGATAATCAAGCATGATGATGGTATTGATGAAACTAGAATCAATGAGAGATGCACGGAACTAGCTAGTACTACTTACTCTGGGCTGTGTAAATTTCAGCTCCTTCAGACCCGGGACCATTCCGGTGAATGTTTTCCAAACCCTTCCCGGCAAAGAAAATGATTACTTGATATCAGGAACTGAACGAAAGTTGCCGATCGATATGGTGCGATAATGATTGAACTTACCTTTGGAGCATTTCACTCATGTCCGCCCACTCCTTTTGATCTTTACGTCTCGAGTCTAAGACAGTTACTACTGCCCTGTCAAGCTTTATGGATAGCAGAATAAAGTGGAACATGCGCACGCATAACTCATCAATTACACTTAACCTCGTTTAAGCGAAACCGAATATGCACAAGACACTAACACTCACTGGAAGTTGTAAGGAAAGAGTATTTCCCTTTTGTTTTGATGTCGAAGGAACACTTTTAGCAAGTTTTTCTCGGTTTCTTCGGCTCTCTTTTTTACCGACCATTCATTTACGGTATTTGGGCTAATGAACCCAATGTCATAGATTTGTCCTCTTTTGCATTCTACAATCTTCAATCTGCATAATATATATAGTGAGGATGATTATATATACATGCAATGAACAAGCTGAACTAGAGACTTAATTACAGAAATAATACTTACAGACAGTAGCAAGTCATGACTTGTTTGTCGAGGGCCTGTTGATTGAATAATTGAAATAATTCCACAAATTTAACAGGCATCAGGTCGACTCCAATGAATTCGTGCTCATCTTTAATTCCCAGCATCAGACTGTCGGTCCCAGACTTTCTGCAGGTTTCCAAGTACCATTCATGCAATCTTCGCATCATCGTTGGTAGATGCGGGAGCTGATCACATTTGACGAGAGGCTTCCCGTGCTCGTATCTAAATTGCTCTACTACCTCAGCGGTTTCAAATTGTAGATCATCACCCATGTAATCACCAAGAGTGGTACCGGGCAGTAGCCTCGGATGATTAGCGATATCGCTAGACACCTTGAGCGGGGGCACGATTGCTTCTTCTGTTCGCCGAGCTGAGGATTTTTTCCCACTTCGTCTTGCAGCACTGGTAGTACTTCCCGACCGCCGTGCTTCACCATATGTTATTCCAATACAGCGATCATAGTGTGATTGCGGCGGAGGTGGTGGTGCTCACTTAAGGGCATCTAGAGTGAGCTTCACTTTCACCGGATCTACTGTTTCCTTCGGAGGTCGACGTTTCCGTTCAAAATGGGACCTCACTTCGGCATCCACGATGTCCTTGTTTTCCTCGTTAGTCCTCTCATATGGTAACTTTGGAAGAGGCTTGAGGCTTGGACCAAATTTGAATTTCTTCCCGCCTGTTGTACTGCTAGCCGCCGGAGCGGCGGCGGCTCTCTTCCGTCGTTGCTGAGGCGGCGGAGTCCGCTTACGCGCCGGAGGAGGCGGAGGAGGAGGCAGAGTCTGCTGACGCACCGGAGGAGGCGAAGGAGGAGGCAGAGTCTGCTGACGCGCCAGAGGAGGCGGAGGAGGAAGAGGACTCTGCTGAGGGGCCTCCTCCACCGGAGACAGCGACTGAGGCGGCGGAGACAGCTCACGCGCCGGAGATGACTCAGGCAGCTGAGCTGGACTGTGAGGAGTCTGCTGAGGGGCCTCATCCGGCTGAGTCTGCTGAGGCGGCGTCCAGTTTGGAAGCTTGATGTTCTCCTTTCTCCATAGGCAGGTACTCCTTAAGGCATTTTCCAGAAGAATATCCCCTTCACCTATAGGGTAGTCAAGCTCCAGCCCCTCAAATCCCTCCATTATTTCATCCACCGTGACAATAGCATAGCCATGTGGAATCGGACGGCAATGGAAAGTTCCCTCAGCTTGAGGAGGTACAACAGAGCCGACCGTCGCCTTCAAGTAAAGGTTCTGGCATTTCGCCATTAGCACACAATGTTCAGCCTCCGTGATACTATCCATGGGGTAGCAAGGAGCCGTGATATCAGGCCGAACGAGCTCCGTGGAAGCCACGCTGCTTCTCCACTGAGATGGTGGGGTAGCTTCGGGGGCAGTGTCGAAGGAAGGATCTTCGTGCCGCTGAGATGGTTGGCCGGTAGCTCGCTGGCTCTCAAGTTCCTCTAGTTTTGCTAATCTTGCATTGATCTTTTGTATTTCATTTGCTTCCTCTTGCTTCTTTCTCTGTCGGCTTCTATAACCACCGATGTCGGGAAACCCATGCACCCACGGAATGGAGCCTGAAGTGCCTCGTGTTCATCCAGGGTGTTCAGGATTCCCGAGGGCCTCTGTCAGCTCGTCCTTCTCTCTGTCTGGCCAGAACGTCCCTTCCTGCGCTGCCTTGATTGCTTCCTGAAGCTTCGTGACGGGTATTGCAAGTTGATCGTTCGTCCAAACACACTTCCCTGATTCTGGGTCCAAAGTTCCCCCAACCCCGAAGAACCAAGTCCTTGCCCGATCTGGCCAATGCAATGTCGCTGGTTGGACCCCTTTAGCAAGCAAGTCTTGCTCAGCTTTGTCCCACAACGGCCGGGCTTTACTGTAGCCACCTGACCCTGTGGTATGGTGATACTTCTTCTTTGCAGCATTTTGCTTGTTTTTCAGTGACCTTTGCTTACCCTTGTCCGATTTCTTCTAGGCCACAAATGCGGGCCAGTGATCTCTTATCTTCTCATATCGACCGATGAATTCTGGAGTCTCGTCTTTCTCAACAAACTTTTTGTTCAACTCTTTCTTCCAGTTGTTGAATAGTTCTGTCATCTTCTTAAGAGCAAACGCCTTGACCATTCGCTCTATAACTGGGTTATTCGGATCCTCCTCTGGCGGTAGGCTAAAATTTGTCACCAGCGAGGTCCAAAGATCATCTTTCAGTCTATCCTGGACATAAGAAACTTCAGGGTCCTTCTTCTTATTCCATTCTTGGATGCTGATCGGGATGCTGTCCCTAACAACAACTCCGCACTGATGTACAAATGTGTCCTTGGTCCGCTTGGGAGCAATCGGTTGGCCATCTCAAGCGACTTCTGTGATCGTGAACCTTTCATCCTGGCGCAACCTTTTCTTCGGGCCTCGTCTCCTTACCGAAGTTTGGCTCGATCCGGAGGGCTAAAAGAAGAAAGAAGCGTTAATATATGTACATACAAAACAATTAATGCATCAAGTCAGCACATGCTTAATTAATATATATATATATATACCTCGCCGGACTTTGCAACAATTAAGGCTCCCTCCTCCGTTCGGTCATCGGAGCCGTGATCATGATCTTCTTCCTCCACCATTCGGTCACCGAAGCCGTCATGATCTCCTTCCTCCATTGTTGGATCACCGGAGCCGTCATCCTCTCCTTCCTGACCATCGGTGTCGTTGAGAAACGACAAGGGATCACCTCCGTCGCGGATTATATCCCCCAACAACTCTTCTTTTTCTAAGTCTCTGTCCATAGTTTCTGCAAATATTACAACATGGCAATATACAAACATGAGAGATGGATTAGTGGCAAACATGGACTTAATATCACAACAAGGAATCATATGCATATGAGCAATGGATTAGTGGCAAACATTGTCGAGGACTCCTCCCCCTCATGTCTGATGAGTCATCCTATATATATCTTTCGAGAGAGGATACTGTGCGGACCGCCTCTCTCATGCCTGTCCGACGTCCCCCCTCATGTCGAAGTCCCTCATGTCGAAGTTGTAGAATGGAAGAATGGATAGAATGGAATATTTTAGCTATCACATTGAGTATATATATATATATATATATATATATATATATATATATATATATATATATATATATATATATATATATATCTAAAAACCTAGTAAAACTACACAAAACTTGACATGGCAAAAAAACACTTGACATTGCAAAAAAACAATTTTTTATGAAGTTTGGCCACAACATTCTACCATGGCATTACTAAAGTTTGCCACATAAAGATTGCCACAACTTTGCCATATAATTACGGTCAAAAGCTTGCCACAACATTACTAAATTTCATAATTTTGCCACAACAAAAATTTCTCTTCCACCTCATCTCATCTTCACAAAACATCTATATATCTATCTATCCATCTCTTCCATCTCATCTCATCTTCACAAAAATTCTCTTCCACTCATCTCATCTCATCTTCACAAAACCTAAAAAAAATTGTTCACCGAATATTTTTTCCACACTTTTACTCTGTTACATTTCATCCATATATCTATCTATCCATCTAACATGCATCCATCCATCTATCTATCAGATCCATCTATCTAATAAAAAAGGGCAGCGCACATGAGCAGTGGCGGCGGCAAGAGCACGCAGCGGCGGCGACCATGAGCAGGGGACCTTGGGAAGGGGGTGAGCTCACTGGGGGCGGCGAGATGGAGCTGGAGGCCGTTGATGTGGCCGACCGGCGACGAGGAGCGGGCTCGATCAGGGGCGGCGATGGCGAGGAGGGTCCGGCGCCGAGGCCGAGCGGTCTCAGGGGCGGCGATGCACGGGGAGGACGGCTCGGGGACGACGGCGAGCTCGGGGGCGGCGCAGGCTCGGGGCGGCGCGGGCTCGGGGCGGTGCGAGCTCGGGGGCAGCGCGGGCTCGGGGCGGCGCAAGCTCGGGGGCGGCACAGGCTCGGGGGCGGCGACGGCGGGGCAGGGGCGCGGCGACGGCGTCGGGGCAGCCTGGCGGCGTCGGAGGAGGAGAGGACGAGGAGAGATCGAAGAAACTGAGATGAAAACTGCTAAGTGTTGCTTATATACACAAAGCATTGGTCCCGGTTGGTGGCACCAACCGGGAGCAAAGGGTGCCTTTGGTCCCGGTTGGAGCCACCAACCGGGACCAAAGGGCTGGTGCTGCCGCAACCACATGTTTAGTCCCACCTCGCTAGTTGAGAGGCGTGTGCACTGGTTTATAAGCCCCGCTGTGATAGTGCTATCGAACTCCTCTCTATTGCAGGCAGTACATGCCTAAACTTTGTCAATGCCCTGTTGGGCCTGCATCCTGGCCCATGTACAGATGGGTTTCTAGTCGTATGCAGGCCGTGGTGGCCTAGTAGGCGGCATTTTTTTAATGAAAATTCTTTCTAGTTCATTCTTTTTAGTTAATATTTTTGTTAATTCTTTTTAGTTCATTCTTTTAGTTAATATTTTAGTTGATTCTTTTTAGTTCATTCTTTTTAGTTAATATTTTAGTTGATTCTTTTTAGTTAATGTTTTAGTTGATTCTTTTTAGTTTATTCTTTTTAGTTAATTCTTTTTAGTTAATATTTTAGTTGATTCTTTTTAGTTAATGCTTTAGTTGATTCTTTTTAGTTCATTCTTTTTGCTATTAGAGTTTTATAAAAGCTTTTTAGTTCATTCTTTTTGCTATTAGTTCATTCTTTTTAGTTAATATTTTAGTTCATTCTTTTTAGTTGATTCTTTTTAGGTCATCCTTTTTAGTTAATATTTTAGTTGATTCTTTTTAGTTGATTCTTTTTAGTTAATATTTTAGTTGATTCTTTTAGTTCATTCTTTTTAGTTAATATTTTAGTTGATTCTTTTTAGTTAATGTTTAGTTGATTCTTTTTAGTTAATATTTTAGTTGATTCTTTTTAGTTCATTCTTTTTAGTTAATATTTTAGTTGATTCTTTTTAGTTAATGCTTTAGTTGATTCTTTTTAGTTCATTCTTTTTGCTATTAGAGTTTTATAAAAGCTTTTTAGTTCATTCTTTTTGCTATTAGTTCATTCTTTGAGCTAAATGGCCTTGAAATTGAAAAGCACTACAAATGAACTCTGAAAAGATTGAAAGTTGGCATGGTATCATCATTCCACCCACATAGCATGTGCTAAAAAGTTGAGAGGGTTAGGGCAAAAACTGGATGCACTTCGTGTACAAACTGGACAATCTCTTTCGAAGTATCAGGGTTTCAGACGAAAACTCATGTGTTACAAAGGCATTTCATATTTTTTAAACTTATTTGAACTCCAGAATTTTTGTGCATTCAATATGCACCATTCAAATCCACATCATCAATTTTCGACCCTTTCTGACTTCATTTTCTATTTTTCATGCATTTAATCTTTTTTTGAGCTAAATGACCCTGAAATTGAAAAGCACTACAAATGAACTCTGAAAAGGTTGAAAGTTGGCATGGTATTATCATTTCACCCACATAGCATGTGCTAAAAAGTTGAGAGGGTTACGGCAAAAAACTGGATGCACTTCGTGTACAAAATGGACAATCTCTTTTGAAGTATCAGGGTTTCGGACGAAAACTCATCTGTTACAAAAGGCATTTCATTTTTTCTTCGCGTAATCAGAGCCATCATCATATCCTCCTTCACTTTTTCTTCGCGTGTGTCCCTTGCTTATTGCGTTGTAACCATGGATAATCTTCATCGTTTAACAGGGTGCTTGGGTCAGCCTTCACTTTGAAGGGAGGAATTTCATGAAACTTTTCATAATCTTCAGACATGTCTGTCTTGCCCTCCACTCCCACGATGTCTCTTTTCCCTAAAAGAACTATGTGGCGCTTTGGCTCATCGTATGATGTATTCACTTCCTTATCTTTTCTTTTTCTCGGTTTGGTAGACATGTCCTTCATATAGAAAACCTGCGCCACATCATTGGCTAGGACGAATGGTTCGTCTGTGTACCCAAGATTGTTCAGATCCACTGTTGTCATTCCGTACTGTGGGTCTACCTGTACCCCGCCTCCTCACAGATTGACCCATTTGCACCGAAACAAAGGGACCTTAAAATCATGTCCATAGTCAAGTTCCCATATGTCCACTATGTAACCATAATATGTGTCCTTTCCCCTCTTGGTTGCTGCATCAAAGCGGACACCTCTGTTTTGGTTGGTGCTCTTTTGATCTTGGGCGATCGTGTAAAATGTATTCTCATTTATCTCGTACCCTTTGTAAGTCAATACAGTCGAAGATGGTGTCCTAGCCAACGAGTACAGCTCATCTGCAACAGTGGTGTTACCCATGAGATGTGTTTGCAACCAACTACCGAAAGTCCTGATGTGTTCACATGTAATCCAGTCGTCACACTGCTCCGGGTGTTTGGAGCGCAGAATATTCTTGTGTTCATTGACATACGGGGTCACCAAGGTAGAATTCTGTAGAACTGTGTAGTGTGCTTGAGCCCAAGAATGCACGTCCCTACATATTATTGAGTCCGCTCCTAGCGTGCCTTTTCCAGTCAGTCTCCCCTCATACCGCGATTGAGGGAAACCAATCGGCTTAAGGTCAGGAATGAAGTCAACACAAAACCCAATGACCTCCTCTGTTTGATGGTCGTGGAGATGCTTCCTTCTAGCCTAGCATGGTTACGAACATATTTCTTTAAGACTCCCATGAACCTCTCAAAGGGGAATATATTGTGTAGAAATACAGGGCCCAGAATGGCAATCTCATTGACTCGATGAACTAGGACGTGCGTCATGATATTGAAGAAGGATGGTGGGAACACCAACTCGAAACTGACAAGACATTGCACCAAATCATTCTTTAACCTTGGTAGGATTTCTGGATCGATTACCTTCTAAGAGATTGCACTGAGGAATGCACATAGCTTCACAATGGCTAATCGAACGGAAACGGTAGAAGCCCCCTCAATGCAACCGGAAGCAGTTGCGTCATAATCACGTGGCAGTCATGAGACTTTAGGTTCTGGAACTTTTTCTCTGCCATATTTATTATTCCCTTTATATTGGACGAGAAGCCAGACGGGACCTTCATACTGAGCAGGCATTCAAAGAAGATTTCATTCTCTTCTTTGGTAAGAGCGTAGCTGGCAGGACCTTCATACTGCTTTGGATGCATGCCGTCTTTTTCGTGCATACGTTGCTGGTCCTCCCGTGCCTCTGGTGTATCTTTTGTCTTCCCATACATGCCCAAGAAGCCTAGCAGGTTCACGCAAAAATTCTTCGTCATGTGCATCACGTTGATTGCAGAGCGGACCTCTAGGTCTTTCCAATATGGTAGGTCCCAAAATATAGATTTTTTCTTCCACATGGATGCGCGTCCCTCAGCGTCATTCGGAACAGATAGTCCGCCAGGACCCTTTCCAAAGATTACTTGTAAATCATTGACCATATGAAGTATGTGATCACCAGTACGGAGGGCGGGCTTCTTCCGGTGATCTGCCTCACCTTTGAAATGCTTGCCTTTCTTTCGACATTGATGGTTGGTCGGAATAAATCGACGATGTCCCAGGTACACATTCTTCCTGCATTTGTCCAAATATATACTTTCGGTGTCATCTAAACAATGCGTGCATGCGTGGTATCCCTTATTTGTCTGTCCTGAAAGGTTACTGAGAGTAGGCCAATCATTGATGGTTACAAACAGCAATGCATGTAGGTCAAATTCCTCCTGATTGTGCTCATCCCACATACGTACACCTTTTCCATTCCACAACTGTAAAAGTTCTTCAACTAATGGCCTTAGGTACACATCTATGCCGTTGCCAGGTTTCTTAGGGCCTTGGATGAGCACTGGCATCATAATGAACTTCCGCTTCATGCACAACCAAGGAGGAAGGTTATAAATACATAGAGTCATGGGCCAAGTGCTATAATTGCTGCTCTGCTCCCCAAAAGGATTAATGTCATCTGCGCTTAAACCAAACCATACGTTCCTTGCGTCACCTGCAAAGTCCCCCCATCTTCTCTCGATTTTTCTCCACTGCGACCCGTCAGCGGGTGCTCTCAACTTCCCGTCTTTCTTACGGTCCTCTTTGTGCCATCGCATCAACTTGGCATGCTCTTTGTTTTTGAACAGACGTTTCAACCGTGGTATTATAGGAGTATACCACATCACCTTGGCAGGAACCCTCTTCCTGGGGCGCTCGCCCTCAACATCTCCAGGGTCATCTCGGCTGATCTTATACCGCAATGCACCGCATACCGGGCATGCGTTCAAATCCTCGTACTCACCACGGTAGAGGATGCAGTCATTAGGGCATGCATGTATCTTCTGCACCTCCAATCCTAGAGGGCATAGAACCTTCTTTGCTTCGTACGTACTGTCGGGCAATTCGTTATCCTTTGGAAGCTTCTTCTTCATTATTTTCAGTAGCTTCCTAAATCCGTTGTCAGATACACCATTGTCTGCCTTCCATTGCAACAATTCCAGTGTGGTACCGAGCTTTGTGTTGTCATCTTCACAATTTGGGTACAACCTTTTTTTTGTGATCCTCTAACATGCGATCGAACTTCAACTTCTCCCTTTCACTTTGGCATTGTCTCTTTGCATCAACAATGACTAGGCGAAGATCATCATCGGGCACATTGCCCGGTTCCTCTTGATCTTCAGCTTCCCCCGTTGCAGTATCACCGTATTCAGGGGGATAGTTGTCATCATCCTCTTTTTCTTCGTTGTCTTCCATCATAACCCCTCTTTCTCCGTGCTTGGTCCAAACATTATAGTGTGGCATGAAACCCTTCTCAAGCAGGTGGATGTGAAGGGTTTTCAAGTCAGAGTAATCCTTCGTATTCCCACAGATAGGGCACGGACAATACATAAAACCATTCTGCTTGTTTGCCTCAGCCACTTCAAGAAAATTATGCAGGCCCTCAATGTACTCGGAGGTGCGTCGGTCACCGTACATCCATTGCCGGTTCATCTGCGTGCATTATATAATTAAGTGTATCAAAAACCATTACAGAACATCATGAATAGAGAAGTGACCAAATTAATACAAGTTCATCATCACATTAAAACCAAAGTACAGTAGTGATCAAATGTTATTATTGAAAAAATAAATACATAAAGTTCATACATAGTTCTCATAGAACAACATACAGCTCTCTAGAGCATCTAATTAAAACATAAATTGAAACTAACATACAACTATTTAAAATATTTAAATGCAACAACAAATGCGATCATAATCGCAACTAAGGTAACACTTGATCCAACAGCATAATGATATCAAGCCTCATTATCAATGGCATATTTTTTTTATCTTTCTAATCTTCAAGCGCATCGCATCCATCTTGATCTTGTGATCATCGACGACATCGGCAACATGCAAATCCAATTTCATCTTCTCCTCCATAATTCTTTTCAATTTTTCTTTCAAATACTCGTTTGCTTGTTCAACTAAATTTAACCTCTCGACAAGAGGGTCGGTTGGAATTTCTAGTTCACATACCTCCTAAATAAAAATATCTATGTCACATTGGTCGGCATAATTGTCATAAACACTAAATGAAACAAATAGTTATCTCTACTCCTAATGGAGCAGTTGGTAGTCTCGCTTCCAGGTTTTTTTTAGTCCCACCTCCCCTGGTTTTTTTTGGTACCTCCTCCCACCTATGACTTATCCACCAGAAACCGAAGAAACCTCCTCCTGAGGCCCCAACCCGCACCCATCCACGTACCAAAAAAATAGACCTACGAAGGTTAACCAATGAAAAAAGACCTACGGTATGGTTTATTTTCGTCCCACCACCCCCGCCCACTGGTTTCTTATCCATTGGTTTATTTTTCTCTCCACTCTTTTGTTTAAAAAATCAACACTTTCCTAATGACAAAAGATCACGGATCTAACTTTCCTACCTTAGCCAAATCAACGAATCTCTCTCATTAATGCAATTTGCTTTAGGAAACAAATAATATATTCTTTCCTACCTTAGCCAAATCAACAGATCTCTCCCATTAATGCAATTTGCTTTAGGAAACAAATAATAGATTCTTTCCTACCTTAGCCAAATCAACGGATCTCTCTCATTAATGCAATTTGCTTTAGGAAACAAATAATAGATTTTCAGGAAACAAATAATGGATTTAAAGAAATTCATAAGTAAACCATTGACAAAAAAAGATCTTATCGTGATAGTCGGTTTTGTAGTCGTTCGTTCGTTTTGCTCGGCTCCCTCGTTCGTTCGGTCCCACCTCTTTTATTTGCTCGGCTCTCTCGTGAGTTATCTCCTCTGATTTCTGATTTTCTCTCCACCATATCAGCGATAGAGCCCCCTCAAAGAAAAAATCAATGCCTCATTGCTTTTCAAACTCCTGAGCAAGAGCTGGGTCTCCTACTCGCACTCCACCGCCGCCCGCCCGTCCCCATCCGACTCGCACGCCACCACTCGCCATAGGAACATCGCTGCACCTCGCGCCTCCTCCAGATTGTCTTCGAGGTTAGGCAACCGAGGGATTCGACGCTGTTGTCCGGAGCTACTTCGCCCACGATGTAAAGAAGGGCATGGGCAAGAGATCATGGCCTTTCGGGATTGCAACCATAGGGGTCAAGATGGTGCTGATCCGGCCGCCGGCCACACCCTAATCCTCTCCTTCTCTCACTCAGTTCGTATTCCCCTACCTCTTTCCAACAAAGTGAGGGAGTCTGATATGTTGCGTGTTGTTGTGCTGCATGTCCTTGAGGTTGGGTGCGGCAACACGCGACTCGGAGAGAAGCTTTTGTGGTAGGGCAGCAGCGGCAGTACCTGCATAGACCCTCTCGATGCTCCCCTGATTTGGTGTTGTAGCAAGGAGGTGGTTGCAGGCAGGAGGTTGGGGCGCGCAGCTCCATAATAGCCTTTATCACGCTCGGGCTCATTGTTTGGGGATGAAGGTGTCAATCTGATCGTGCTCTCCTCCATGACTTTCCCTGAATCTTCTATTCATTATATAACCTCTAAGGCCCTTACAAAACAAATTCTAATAACTCAATCTCTTTCTGTTGATTCTTATAGGGCCACCAATCATACATGTATACACCATGTTTTCTCTACTGTAATTTGATGTTTTATTTTCATGTGGCACAGAAGAGTTCAGAGTTCACTCTGAGAGAAAATTGCTTTGCATGTACATTTGCTGAAAGACTGGTGTGCTGAACTTTAGATGATTCCGATTTGTCGCTGCCATATAACCTTTCCTCTTTTTCTTGATATGTCCAAAAGAGATCCTTATTTCACCTTTTGTTTATGTTTGCAACGTGAGAATTTCATACTTTTGGAGTAGAGCTATCAAAATATATACTTTTGAGTTTCTAAAAATATCCATTATGAGGTAAAAATCATTAAATACATATTGTTTTATGTATGTTTCGTGTCAGACGAATCTGTCACAACCTTATGAAAGTTTAGGAAGGGTCAGCTTGTTGCAAGATCAGTAAGAAATTATTGCATAGTTCATCATTTTTATTCTTATATAAACAATAATTTTTGGTTATCTGGCCTTACAAAGGTTTTTTTTTCTAGAACAGAGCTTCCTCTGCCCCCGGGCGATTCTGAGAAAACTAACCAGCAAAGAACATGAACAAAGATAGTGATGAGAAAGGGTGGATCTGAGTATGCCACACATGGATATGACTGTTTCCCTGTGTTCTTTTTGACAATCCACTTCATCACTGACTCAACTGTGTATGGGTGGAGCAATGTCGTCTTCATCAGGCTACAATTATATGCCTCGGGGTGTTCAAACTAAAAAGTTGAGGGATGATTCAGACTAAATGTGGATTCCTTTGTGTTGACTACACTTCCATAGATTAAATATTCCTAACTGTGCGATGGATACATTTCTAGCAGAGATGATTCCAAAATTGTTCGAGGTTCGTTATATACAACATGCATGTTGTACATCTGTTAATTTGAAGTTAGAAATGCTGAGATTTGTTTAGATGCTTTCCTTACTGTTGATGCTAAAAGATATCCAGCAGATAAGGACTGAAGTTTGTTGGTTTTGCTCAACTTGGTGCTGCCTGATCGGTACTCTATCAAGATAGAGTGAGACCATGATAGCAGGTGTTGAGTATAGGTATATATGCACTGAATTTTTAGTTGTGCCAAAAATAACATATTATTATCTTTATAATTGCTGCTACCATATTTCAAAGTAAGAATGCGATGATGCAAAGGAATCTCATTATCTAGCCATGTGTAGTCTCAGTTTTTACTATGCAAAGTATGATAGGAGTAAGCCCACATAAATGTGGCTGCATGTTTGCTTTCAATTGATCTGTGACAATAGAGATGTGCTGGACTGAGTGCCTATTGATAACACATCTGGAGTGGAACTGGCAATGTTCAGTTAATAGAGGTTATCTTTCCAATCTATTAATTATTAACCATATAATCTCTTGTCTTGACATTTACAAGAAGATGGTTTATTTGACCAATCTATATGATGTGTAGCGTATCATATGAAATGACAACATATTACATACTTTCTTATTATGTTTTAATGTCCATGAGGCATGTATAGGAGGCAAATAAGTCCGTTCCTTTCCTTTTTCTGTTCACAAAAAGGTGGAATGGCTCCCAAATTTCGCATAATGATGTTCCAACATAAATTTTGTTTATATCGGAAAATTTTAAGGAGAACAAGCATTCGTGCCTCATGATTTGGGTATCATATTAAAATGAACTTCATATGTTCTTTGTAAAAAGTCTTCTATTTGCCATGCCTAAGAGGGATTGGAGCATTTGTGTGCCATGCTTAGGTTGTGATTAATGCCTCATGATTTTCAGACAGAGAGAGGATGGGAGAGAGATGGAGGGTGTTAGACAGAGTGGGGGAGTGAGACACAGTGTATTCATATGTGCAATCAGGAAAACAAATTAAAAGACACGTGGCAACGCGCGGGCAATTAGAAACATATATACATGCGAAAGTTGATATGCCTTGCAATTAGAAGAGCAATTGGGAAAAAGGCCCATGGCAACGCACGGGCCTTCTACTAGTAAAAGATAATATACCACATCCGAATCATAGACCGGACGAGGGCCGACGGGGGCGGATACTAAAACCATGGCACTATATAATAACAAAAAATAATAAAAGTAAGAAATTTATACAAGTATATCTATCTAAATCATACAAGTAAGAATTTTTTTTTAAAAAGAAGATAAGAACAAGAGGCTCACCACGATGGTACCGGCGACGAGATCGGCGCGGGCGATCGAGGATGGTGAGGACGGGGACGGGACGGCACCCTACACATGTGTAGATTCTAAGAAGTTAATTTGAGCTCAAATTGTGCATCTAAATCAAAAGAACTCCCACATACACTCCTACACTAAAACTCACAAACCACTCTACTTCTAGAGCATTTGAAATGAGCTAAACTAGCAGTGAGAGATGAAAGGATGAAGTAGCTAACCTTTTAGAACGCTTGTGTAGTTGATGCACCGCCAAATCTAGACAAATCTTGGAAAAAATGAAGCTTGGAGAGGAGAAAGCTTAAGTGTGGCTCGGGCATTTCATCGAACACCTCATGTGCATGCATAGAAGGGAGCACAAAGCAGCGCATGCACACACCTCCCACACGGCCAAAAAACAAAGGGGAGGGTGGGCAGGGCGAGGGTATATATAGGCATCTCTTCCCGGTTCCAGCCACCAACCGGGACTAAAGGGGCTGCGTCAGGAGCGAGGCCCTTTGGTCCCGGTTCGTGTCTGGAACCGGGACCAAAAGGGTCAGACGAACCGGGACCCTGGCCCGGCCGGCGCCCTGGCCTCACGAACCGGGACTGATACACCCATTGATCCCGGTTCGTAACAGAACCGAGATTAAAGCTCTTATCTCGTCGGGACCAAAGCCTTGTTTTCTACTAGTGTTCATTTCACGTTGATGAAGGACTATGATCTTTTGCAACTATCATCAGAGATGCTAATGGTAATTTTGTGGCTGCTCCTTGTGCTCCTATACCAAATGTGTCGGATCCTATGATGGCCGAAGCGATCGCTATGCAATGAGGACTTGACCGCAAATTTCATTGGTTGCAACAACGTCTAGGCGGAGTCTGGTTGAATGGAGATTATTGACGCATGTACACAACAGAAGGTATGGTGGAATGGCTTTGCTGCTATATTCACAAATTGCATTGATAATGTAAAATTTCTCACTACCTAAGGGACGCGAATGAATCATGGCGCATGAGTGAACACTGTTTTATATTATTTCATGTACTTGGGCCGATGAACACCTCGATATTATCTTGCGACGCCTCATGAACAATGTAACTAGTCTATGATTAATAAAGCTAACTATGATGTCTTCGTCTCAAAAATACACACGTCAGCCAAACGCTCCTTTGCAAGAGGGCACTCCGCTCTCCTGATTATGGCTCCGGTTATCGGTGGGTGGGCATTGAGCTTGATGCAGCTCCCTGGTTTGTTTATGCGGAGGGGTTGGAACACAAATGGAACCAAGTACATTCAAAGCTAAAGACCACAAAATGCAAATAAAAAAATGCATACGCGCACACATAATGAAAAGCAGGGGCAGTAGTACTCCAGCAAATATCGAACGTTGGAAGAAATTCTACATTCCCTGACTGACCAATCAATGCCAAACTGATAAGTAGTGACGGAACCAAAGGATTATACAGTCAACTATAAGGGACTATATCTCGCACCAATATTAACACCCACCCCAGGCCTCAAGCCTGAAGAACTCCAGCAAAAGGAGATTCGATTTACTGACTGAGCAACCCATAAACCATGTACAGCAAAAACGTGAATTGGATGTGGAAAAATCGCAACATCGCTTTGTGTCGGCCAACTCCCAACGCTAGCAGCCCACGGCCGCAGCACCTTCTTTCGTAGCAACAGGGACGCCACCTTCTTTTGGAGCAACGACAACAGAGATGCCGCCTTCTTTCAGGGCAGCAGGGACACCGCCTTCTTTCAGGGCAGCAGAGATGCCGCCTTCTTTTGGGGCAACGGGGACACCCACAGTGACACGGAGGATTGCTTGGGCGCTTAACGCAGAAAGCTTAGATAGGCAGAAAGCCTCCCAGGTTTCAGCTTCTGGTGAAATAGCAGGTGCGCTGTCATCTTCGCCTGAACCAGAGGCTTGAGACTTCTCATACAATGCTTGTAGCTCCAATGAAAGGTTACGAGCAGCCTCCCTTGATTCAGGAAGCTGGTCGCTGAGCTGGGTTGCTGCAACCTGAATGAGCTTGTCCATTCCGTATTCTTTGATTCCCTCCAGACCCTGGATACAAAGAAGCTACTGTTATAAAACAAATAGAGTGCTGTATTTCTCATATTTAGAACAGCAACCAAGAGTAAGTCGGTGCACGCAGACCCACACCACCTAATAATTTATATGCTCAATCTCCAATAAATGGTCACCCTACTGAAATGACTGGTGTGAAGATCTTTGAAAATACAGACTACAGCTAAACATACAATTGCCACTAATATTCTGAACTCATCAAAGTTCCACCACATGCATGAAATCATCTGCAGCTAAGCTCCAGCTTCATAACATGACAAAGAAAATTCAAGCAAAGCATCTGTATATCCAAATAAAGTACAAACTTCTGGAAGACATTCAATGGAAACTCTTAACTAAACCCCATGGACAGAGAAGAATAGCACAAGGAGGTCAAATTATCAATCTGTACAACTGTATCTAATTGAGCCATTGGGACATCAGAAAAAAATTACTATGTGGTGTAATTAATTGATACTTTGGTTGGAGATAGTTTGACAATAAGCTATGATCTCAGATAAATTTTTGGGTGAGACTTTCACTTACAAGGCGTGGTACACTCTTACTGAAACAAACAGATGCTTTTGCTCGAATTCGTGGATTCCTGTTCTTGAGGTAGGGCTGCATTTTTGGTAACAATACAGAGGGGGAGATCCAGCTTGTCATTGACATAAGGGCTGCCTCAGCTGCTTCACAAACAAAGCGCTTGTCTTGTGAAGATTTCAGAAATAGCGGCATTAGCTGTGAACAAATTTGACAGACAAGGTGTTTTAAGAGACTTCATGGTTAGTGCAAGAAATCATCGAGTGAAAACTAAACACGTACAGTCATGCACAACAATATTTAACGTTTTAAGAAGGGGGGAAACACACCAGCAGATCAATCAAGTCGACCATTTGTTCACCGTAAGCCTTAAAGATGTCAGCGCAGGTCATGAGTGCAGTTTTACATAGTGCACTCCTTGGATTCTTAACAGATTTCACAATAAGAGGAACTAGAGGCTCCCTGGAATTTGACACAATCAATATAAGAGATGTAGCATGGTTTTACAGCATTATGGAAGCACAGATGGTGTTGTAAGCTAATAAAAGTTACTCCAAAAACTAGGAAATAACTTACAGCAGCTCCTGCAACCTTTGCTTGTGATATATTGCCAACTGACGAACATTATTAAGAGCTTCACATGTCTTGATCCAATCCTTTGAATCCAACCTTGCAAGCAAAGTCTGTTGAAAATAGAAAATGGAAAACCTTAGGTTACAGAAAGAACTTAAGCATCCAAACAAAAAGCATGAATATGAACAACTAG
Organism: Thinopyrum elongatum; assembly: GCA_011799875.1. Lineage (NCBI taxonomy): Eukaryota > Viridiplantae > Streptophyta > Magnoliopsida > Poales > Poaceae > Thinopyrum > Thinopyrum elongatum. The sequence goes on along the minus strand of CM022303.1, from coordinate 303,949,036 downwards.
AGGCATACACCCAGGCTTGTGTCAACATCTGGAAGATCTGTGAGATTCTCAGAATCAACATACTCAACATCTACAACTACAGCATCGCATCCATTGGTCACATCAGGACATGCAGGTACAGCATTTCCTTCCTCCTTGACACATTTGTTCCCGTTTAACACGGGCTTAGAACTGCAGGGTTCCACAGAAATGTCTTTGCTTTTCTCCAGCACAACAGGTTGAGCAGCATTGAGATCTTGCAATGCACTATCTGACATGTTCACAGTCTGCATTGATTGCCAGAAACAGATATAAGAAGAAAACAAAGAAACTGCTGCCTCTCCTAGCAGTTACATAGAAAAATAGTGGAGCGTCTCTGATAAATGCGTGGAGCGTTTTTCATAAATGTATGTTACAGGCAGTACTAAGTCATTCAATCAAACAACAATATGACAGTGCAGCTATCCAAAGCAACAAAAACTAGTGCAAATTAGATGGTTTTCACAAAATTAACTTCATCGAAGCAAGTCGACTGCAAACGACTCCCACAAAATATGAAAATCGATTCCACTACACTGTGGGCACTGGGGAGCTCTCCTTGACCTAAATTCCTCTGGAAACAAACACTTCATTTCTGTTGAGCAATCATGCGAGGAAATACTTACTAGGTACCAATAACAACTTAAGAACCCAAACCACACGCAAAACAGCTAGAAGCACTGCCACACAGGAATTCACCATGAAATAGATCAGTGACATGGTAGAGTCTACTCAACAACCTAAGCATCACCGAGCGTAGTAGCAGGTGCGCCGGATTTTACCAACCCTACCTATTTCCGCATGACTACCGCAATTCCATCCATGGCCTAATATCCATCAGCCTACTACACCGAAACCTCGATTTAGCACCGATCTCCCAATGATGGACAGATCTCCAACTCCGCCGCTGCTCCCGGCCGCGCCACGAGTGGGTCAAGGAAGCACTAAACACCCCGGCATTTCATCCACGCTAACCAAATTCGGCGAGATCTAGCCCACAAAACATCTAGAAATTACTGGGACGGGAAAACGGATCACGCCGCACGGGAAGCGGGCCGGAAGGCCAGATCCGAGGAGCAAATGCTGCTGCGGGGAGGGATCGCGAGGGAGGAATCGGGGGAGGGGAGGGGAGGGCTACCTCGGACGGGAGCGCAGCGGGTGGGAGGGGGGAGACGACGACGACGACGCGGCCGGCAGTGGAAGGCAGGCACCAGTTCGCTCTCGCTGCGGCGCGGGGTGGAGTGGGGAGGGGGAATCGGTTGATTGGTTCTTCCCTTTCCTGCTGCCGTCCTGGACTGGAATGGGCTGAGGGAGGCTGAGCGAGCGGGGCGTCAAGTTATACTATCCTGGTCCTCGTGTCGCCTGTGCTGCCGCTCTTGTGCTTTGGTCTCTTGGACTTGGTCTTCCAAAATTGCATCCAGGGACCCGGAGATATCGGGTATTGAAAGAGCGTTTAATTTTAAGATTTCGCTACAAATCGAACGTCGGATTTTTTAACATGGCAATCGAATGTTTATTATGGCAAATTATATTGTCACGATAATGACAGTTTTTCTTAACCAACATAGCTAAGCTTTTTTTTGTCAGAATTTGTCATGCTTGCGAAAGTTAATTGTCATCCCGACGACAAACATAATTTGTCATAAAAAACTTTTGATTTTGTCATGGTTAAAAATCTTTTTCAAAAGGAAGGACTACCTCCGGTCTCTGAATCAAGTGATGCACACAGCCAACATGGTTAAAATTTTGATGTTAGATTTTTACCATTCTCGTAATTTTGCGGGAGAGTTGTGCTTCCGCAGAGTCCGTTGATGTTTGATTTTAATTTGCAGGATTCTAAAGACACAAGAATAGAATAGACATGATTGGAATGCCATGCCCATTCAAATTCTACATGATTTTCATTTGTTTGATTAAGTCATGGAGCAACAAATCATTAATTTCAAAAGGTTTGAGTGGATGATAAACTCTCCTGAATGAGGAATCCTTAGAAAAAGTCTAGTATATGATCTATATAGAAAAAAATCATAAAAATTCCTATACTCAAAAAATCTTTTATAAATCATTTGAATCAAAGAGGTGTTGAAATAGAATGACAACTGTTTTTGTCACATAAAAGGAGTATGGAAGAATTTGACCATCAAGCAAGCATACCACCACTCAACGGGTGATTGAAAACATATGAAAATGATGTTACCCTTATTGTGTCCTACATCATACAGTATATTTTTTGTAAGTTTCGGAGTTAAGTGGATACTACCAAATGCTAAACCGGCCCCTCAAATGCGTCTGCGGGCGTTTGAGAGACCTTTTGCCTTCGGCGTCTTGGTCTTCTTCTTCTTGCTCGGATTGGAATCGGATGTTGTCCCAACTTCAAATGCGGTGGTGGCCTTCAATTCATACTTCATTTCGGTCGGTTGTTCTTCATTATCATTGATCATGTTCAACAAGAACGCCTCCTACATAATTATGGTTTGCAATTATTCATCATGTGCGAAATGAACTAGTGGTCTATGCTAAAATCTGATCGGACAGGAGCAAAGAAAATGCATCGACTCTTGCTCGGTCATTTCGTCGAACATGTTGAGGGCAGCCCGGGCACTGCCGGAGCCCGTACTCATCCGCGCCCGACCGAGCTGCGGCGAGTCACACACGTCGACCGCCGGCATCTGCGTGGGCGGAAAGCTCTCCGGAATGGCCCAGCCGGCGCTCGGATCATCCTGTGTCCCAAAGGGGGCGGACAGCGTAATCCACGTAGGCGCTCGGAGGGAAGGGGTGCGGGGATCCGGGCGCGGCGGAGGAGACAGCTGCTCCACCACGTCTGAACCTCCCTGCAACGTCGCCGCCGCCTCCCTCTCTCGCTGCCGGCGTCGCCACAACTTGCGGGTGACGTTCTCCGCCTTGGAAGTCGCCGCCGAGGACACCGCGCCTCCCACAGACGAGGCAGACTGCGTCTCCATCGCGGCGGTGTGGGTCGGGCTGGACGACATCTCCGGCGGTGGATCGGGACCGGAGGTGAGGATTGGGAGCAAGGGTGGAGGCCGGCGAGGGTCCGGGCGCGGGAATGGCTGGAGGGCGGCGGGAGGAGGAGGAAGGGTTTGGTGAATTCGATGCAATTTGGAGTTGGGTTGGACTGTCGGGTCCGACGTGACGGGCGTGCCCGCGCGCCCCCATATCCGCCCCATATTTGGACTGAATATTGGGGGTGCCGGTCAGCTCGGGAGTTTGAGGGTCGTTTAAGAGGCATGTCTGGGTCAAAAAATCGTGACCAGACAGTGACCGGACGGCCTGTCCAGGCATTTTAGACGGGTTTAAAGGGTCCAGCTGTAGATGCTGTTACAGTGTATACAGACCCGGGAACAGATACGATGTTCTTCGAAACTAACAACCGACGACCGTCGTCTTCTTGTTGCCGGCCTTTCTCACGGCATTCTTACTAGTGATCCTGCGTATTTTCTTTTGTCATTAGTAACTTGCGATTTTAGTTGGCTGAGGCCTACGAAATTTCCAAGCAACTAAGTATGAGCAAGCAAAAATGGTTAGGCGTATGCCCACAAGCCACAATACAAAACCGGCATTATTTTAGGGTCTGCACGCAAAGCTCTCATTGGATTCCCATAATAATTCGGCAATAATTAAGGGATTCCATACCATCTAAGCTAAGCTGAGGTGGCTGTCTGTTGGGCCTGTGTTTAAAAAATGGGGAAATCCGGGGGAGCGATTGATTCGCTGCAGCGGTTGCTGATTTGATTTGTGGTAGACTACTACCGCGAGAAGGGGGTGGGCCCTCTTCAGCCATCAAAGCTCGCTCCAGTCCATCTCTCGGGCGGACGAAATGAGGAGGCGGGGCGGGGGCATCTCCGTTTGGACGCCGGCGAAGTGGCCTGTCACTGCTGGTCGGCCTCTTTCAGTGCTTCGTCGTTTCGTCAAGGCAAAGCCACAATATTTCTTTTCGAGCCAAGATTAAAAATGATGGCCCGTGGAAGTTAGCTACTCCCTTCATTTTTATTTACTTCGTATATTAGCTTCTCTCAGGTCAAATTTTCTAAATTTTGATCAAGTTAGAAAAAAATAACATCCACAATACCAAATCAATACCAATAGAATCATCATTCAATATTATTTTCATGTCGTATACATTTTTTTGTTATGAAAGTTAAGATTGTTTTTGATAAACCTAATAAAACTTTATAAAATTAGGCCATAACCCCCGGTTTGGTCTTTTTGAGTGAAACAAGACAATCGAAAGAAATGATGAAAAGACACCGCGCAAAATTTGGTCTGAAGGGCTTTGAGGGTACCGACAGTAATGGTAACACTGGAGGATTAGCTTTATATTGGCATGAGGGGATCATAGTAGATGTGGTCTTCTCAAATGAGATATGCATTGATGCTCATGTTAAGATGGGACCAGAGGAGGCACAATGGAGGTTAACATGTGTGTATGGGGAACCTAGAGTGGAAGATAGGCATAAAGTGTGGTCTATGCTAAATAACCTCAGTACCAAATCTGGCCTACCCTGGCTTGTGGTGGGGGGTTTTAATGAGTGTATGTGGGACTTCGAGCACTTCTCGTTGACACCGAGGCCGTTGGATCAAATGCAAGCATTTAGGGATGCATTAGAAGTGTGTGAATTAATGGATCTAGGCTTCTCCGGGGTGCCACACACATATGATAACAGGAGAGGATGAGCAAATGTTAAAGTTCGCCTGGATAGAGCCATGGCTAATCGATCATGGCGAAATTTATTTGAGCATCTGGCTGGGCACCACTTGGTCTCCCCTGTTTCGGACCATGTGGCCTTGCATGTAAGTACGAAGGTTCTGGAGGATGTGCATGTAAAGAAAAAATTCAGCAATACGAGGTAATGTGGGAAAGAGAACCGGTTCTGCATGACATTATAGCAAAAGCATGGGCGGAAGCTGGGAAAAAAGATTGTCTGGGTGATGTGCGCACAGCGCTTCGCTCGACGATGTCTAAGCTCGCCACCTGGAGTAAAGATCACTTTGGTAATATGACTAGAGAAATTGAGAAGTCTAGAACACAACTAGAAGAGTTGATGTTGATGAATGCTGATCGCTGTGAGATTCAAAGAGTCACAGACAAGATGACTGAGTTACTTTATAGGGAGGAGTTGATGTGGATGCAACACTTTCGTGTGGATTGGCTTAAGGAAGGTGATCGCAACACAAAAAAAATTCATGCCAAGTCTGTTTGGAGAGCACGTAAAAACAGAATAAATAAACTTGAAGACACACATGGTAATGTTCATACAAGAAGCAAGGAGATGGGGGGTGCGGCCACTGAATATTTTGAGCATTTGTTCACGGCCGACCCCATGCTTGATCCTTCGCCCATAGTTGATTTGTTTGAACCGGTGGTTACTCAGGAGACAAATGAGGCCTTGTGTGCAGAATTTTTAGATAAGGAGATCACAGATGCCCTGTTCCAAATTGGCCCTTTGAAGGTAGGAGGACCAGACGGATTCTCTGCTCGTTGTTTTCAAAGGAGATGGGGGGTGCGGCCATTGAATATTTTGAGCATTTGTTTATGGCCTACCCCATGTTTGATCCTTCGCCCATAGTTGATTTGTTTGAACCGGTGGTTACTCAGGAGACAAATGAGGTCCTATGTGTAGAATTTTTAGATAAGGAGATCGCGGATGCCCTGTTCCAAATTGGCCCTTTGAAGGCACGAGGACCAGACGGATTCCCTGCTCATTTTTTCAAAGGAATTGGGCAACTATGAAGGAAGGTATTATTTCTGCAGTAAAGCACTTTTTTCTCACGGGAGTCATGCCTCCTAATGTTAACGGTACTATTATTGTCATGATTCCGAAGGTGAATAATCCGGTAAAGATAATGGATTCCAGCCTATTAGCTTATGTAATGTAGTTTACAAAGTGGTCTCGAAGTGCTTAGTAAATCGTTTGAGACCGGCACTTAATGACATTATTTCTCTTGAACAAAGTGCGTTCATCCCCGGACGCATGATCACCGATAATGCATATGCGGCCTTTGAATGCATTCACCATATTAAGCAAGAAAAGGACCCCACAAAGAGTTATTATGCATATAAGCTTGATCTATCTAAAGCTTATGATAGGGTGGATTGGAATTACCTTAAGCAAATGATGCAAAAAGCTTGGCTTCGCTCACCGGTGGGTTGACTGGATAATGGCGTGTGTGCCCTCGGTGAGATATTCCGTAAAATTTAATGGAGCCATCTTGGATTTGTTTACACCGTCGTGTGGTCTTTGGCAAGGTGACCCTGCTTTGTCCCCATCCCGAACTAATGTACTTGGGCCCGGACAGTTTCAAGATTCTGGGATCTGAAGATATCTCGAGATTGAGGTGGGACCATCAGAGTTTAATGCCATTCCTCGGGGCAAGGGCTTCACGCACCTTTTCAGAAGGCGTGCGGCCCAATGCCATCTTTCCATGAGCCCGTCCTTCTAGCTTCACGGTGAGACGCTTATTTATAGATCCAAAGGTGTGGGGGACAACTTACTCCCCCCTTTCGCAAAAAACGACGCCGAAGAAATTCCACGACGCCATGGCCGACCTCCCAGGTTCATCTTCGCGCCCACACGGCCCACTCCCAGGCGATTGGTCGAGCTGTTTAGTTTCACACCTTCATCTGAGGCGCTTGCAGACGCAGTGCTTCCTCCCTCCGGCTGATTTGGTCCCAATCCGCGCCGGACTCATCTCCGTCGACGGTTGCGCCCTTGCCGAGAACTCCCCCGCTCCGAGCAAGGAGGAGAGGGTATGTCTCATGCCCTTCCTTCTGAGAGGTTTGGGTTTTCCCATCCATCCCTTTTTACGGGGTTTGTTGGAGTTCTATGGGATCCAGCTCCACAACCTCACCCCGGGGTCCATATTGCATATCTCGGGCTTTCTAGCCCTTTGCAAGATATTTTTGAGTTGCGAGGCCCACTTTGATTTGTGGAGGAAGTATTTTTGTCTTGTCCCTCGCCACCGGGGGGATCCATATTCGAGGTGGGCGGCGCCAAAGTATGGCGTATAGCTGGGACAGGGTACCCAATTGGAACCCCATGAAAAGATCCTGAAGGATGGACCTCAAAGTGGTTTTATATTGAAGACGTCCCCCTCACCGACCCAATTCGGCAAGGGTTGCCCGAATACTCAAACGACCCGCCTATAAAGCGGTTCAACTGGCGGCCCAAAGGCCCTTCCCAACAGGATAGCGAAGAGGTGCGTTCATTGGCGGCCAAGACCAGGCTGCTAACTAGCAGTAAGCTGACCTTGATCGAAGTGATGGCCATCGCCATTACCTGATGCGTGCAACCCCTCCAACAATGGGGTCATCCTTTATGGTGCTATAACGGGACCAACGACGTAACCCGCTACCAACGACAAGGGCCAGACAATAAGGTGGCTCTGGCCAAAATATTGGCCGATCTTTTCAAGGGAGAGGAGGCAGATTTCGCTCGAATGAGTATTTGGGAAGGCTGCTCCGGATACAATCTGGCGGACTGGGTAAGCCACAATCCATTGTTTTGAGCTCACAGATTACGCTCGAATTCCAACTGATTGTAATTGAACAGGGATGGAGGCGTCAAGTTGCGTCCATTAGTTGCCCTCCTCCTCAACCGGAGGATCATTCCCGTGACGACGATCCCGGGTATCATGACGACACAGAGATGTCGATTGATTTTGAAGATGGGGTATTTTATCAGCAGAGCCTTGACGGCGCCAAGGTCGCTCTAACAGCCGATCACCCTGGGGCTCTTCCTTCTTCCACAGTAAGTGAAAAGAAGACCCTCTCCCGAAACGGGCGCTCTTTTCGCGCTATTCCGCACGTGCTAACCTCTGCTCCCAAGGGTCGCCGCACTACGCGGCGGACCGTCTTGGGGGGAGCGCGGACCGCGCAAGCTTCGGCCCCTAACGGGGGATCAAAGCCAAAGGTTTCCGCCGAAGCGGAAGAACCTACTTCCTCGGCTCAGAGGTGACGTATTTCGGAATTACAGCGAGGGTTGCCTTTAATTCCTTTTTATTAAAACTTGTTTAATTTTGCAGAAGACGTGTACCCCTGCATCAGTCCGAAGACTCCCCGGGTGCGCCGAATCGCAACTCCGGTCCTACGTCTTCGGTACGAGTCGGAGCCTTCTCCGAACACGCGGCAGCCGGCGCGCCTCCGGCGGATTCCGATGATGTTTCGGTTACCAACTCCGAAGTAGAGAGCATGATGAATCATCGCCACCGGAGGGAAACTTTACGTCATACTGCCTTTGCCGACCAGGAATTTAGTGCCTTTAATTTGGTGGACGCATACCTTGGAGCGGCCCGGACAGGTCTTGAAGGGATCGCCGGTTTATTTGCCGCCAGAATGCAGGTGTGTAACTAAAATGGCTTGAAAGCAGATCATGTTCCCTAGCCAACTAGCCCCCAAGCCTTAATTTGGGCGGAACGGCCGAGTTAAAGGTTTCTAACGATATTATTTTCTATAGGCCGCAAGAGAGTAGAGCAAAAAGCTGTCCGAGGACATTGAGGTAAGCCAGACACAGTTGGTTGAAGCAAAGGCCGAGCTGAATGTGGCTCGAAAAGCCAGCAGCGGATTGTCCGGTAAGTAGAAAGAACCTGTTCCCAACGCGTAGAAAGGTATACGGTGTATTCTATGCATTAACACCTTTTTTTCTCCATATAGCCGTGGAGGCCGGGGGGGTTGCGGAAGGAGCTAGAGGCTGGCAAACGAGTGCTGACGCGAAGTCAGGAGGAGAAAATTGAGCTTAAGGAAGAGAATCGGCGGAAAGCCGTGGAAATTGAGAGCTTGAAAACTCAGCTGGCGCAAGCCTTGGAGGAAAACCAGAAGCTGAAAGGTGGCATATTTGGTAAGCACTGATCCGGCCAGTACATTGGTCCAGTACCATTGGCATTTTAATGACGATATGCAACACCTGCTTGCTAGGTCTCCTGACTGGGCGGCCCGAGGAAGAAGTAAGCACCTATGACGGGAACCTTTCAAAGGAGTTGTCGAAGACCTATGAGAGGGCCCGGAAGGCCACGAAGAGTATGGCGAAGGTGTTATGGCTGTTAGAGGTGCCGCCAGAGAGCATGGCCGAACTAGCCAGTCGCTTTAAAGGAGCTCGGCGAAGGTTTGAATTATGGAAGATCTCGTCTTGCTGAGAAGGAGCGCGCGAGGTGTGGGCTATGGTAAAGACCTGTTTCACCAAGCTGGACCCGGAGCATATGGCCCGGGTTGGTCCAGTGGGCCCTGACGGCCAGGAGATACCTCTAAGCTTGGTTTATGATGATGTGATGTCGGCCGCTCATCATTCTCAGAAGGATTGCGCTTTTGAGCAATTGATAGACAATGTGGATCAAGAGTAGTTTTGTCAATTCTATGTATCTATGTACTGTACATTGGCCGAGCTCAATCCGCGGTCTTATTTTTAAAAGAATGTTGTCTTAACTGGCTATCGGCTTCTACCTCCCCGATCAGTGATCGGGAAGTGTTCCATACTACGTGCCGTGGGGAACAAGGCAGCACTTCGGGAACCAGGCAATCCGGCCATTTGGCTCGAACGGACGAAACATGTGCGAAGAGTTATGTTATATTACTGTTTGACGTAAGAAACACCTTCCGATGAAAATAGTTCCTCCAAAGTTTCCTTTCTTCGGGTAAATTTATATTTCGGATATGTGAAATCAACGGAGACCAATGGCTGCGAAAAAAACCCTGGTGATAAGCGCGAGGCTATATTCACTTCCCTTAGGCCGACTTATTGTATTCTGTAAGAACGCTAGCTTTCAGTTTCACCCGTCTGAGGTACGGTCCCAGATGACCCGGTCATAACAATCGCAGAAGTGCTCCCTTTACTCCCTAGCCGAACAATCGGGAACGTAGGGGTAAACATAGGAGCCAGGCAACCCAGCTTGGCAAAGATCTTAGGTCAAATAAGTGCGTATGTTGGCTTGAAAGATATGAGAAGGCTGCAAACAAAACGAATGCGATGTATACTGAGTATAGTATTTGGCTCCTCTAAGGGAGCCCCCATGCAAAGCTGGGTGTTACATTCTATGACGTATACGGTATTGGCTTGGTATGGTTCGGTTCAGCCGAACACCTGCCATGTTAAGAAAAATAAAAAGAAGGAACAAAGAGGGGTGAGGATGTATGCGGGTGACAATGTCTAACTCAGGCGTAAAAGCGCCGCAGCCGGGCTGTGTTCCACGGGTTCGGCTTGAGGCGATCGTCGGACGGGCGGCGAAGGCGGTATGCTCCTCCTGCCAGTACTTCGTCTATGATGTACGGACCCTCCCATTTGGGCGAGAGCTTATGCTTCTGTTTTTCAGGGAGCCGGAGGACGAGGTCGCCCATGTTGTATGTCTTCGCCCGGACTTCGCGGTTTTGGTAGCGCCGTGCTTGCTGCTGATAAAGTTTGGATCGAGCCCGAGCTATATCTCGTTCTCCTTCAAGAGCGTCCAAGTCATCCTGCCGATCCACTCGGCTTCCTTTTCTTTGTACATGCGCACTCGAGGCGCGTCGTGGATGATATCGCATGGGAGAACGGCTTCCGCACCGTATACCATAAAAAATGGTGTGTATCCGGTTGACCGGTTAGGAGTAGTGCGCAACCCCCATAATACGGAATCAAGTTCCTCGACCCAATGGCAGTCTGATTGTTCCAGTGATCGGACCAGGCGGGGCTTGATGCCACTCATAATGAGCCTGTTGGCCCGTTCGACCTGTCCATTGGTCTGTGGGTGGTCACTGAAGCGTAATCGAGCTTAATGCCTATTTTGCCGCACCAGTCCTTGACTTCCTGGGCGGTGAAGTTAGTACCGTTATCAGTAATTATGTTGTGGGGGACACCATAACGGTGTACGACGTCAGATAAGAACTCGACGACAGGTCCGAATTCTGCCGAAGTGACGGGCCTTGCCTCAATCCACTTGGTGAATTTGTCGACCATGACCAATAGGTACTTCTTTTTCTTTGTGCCCCCTTTGAGTGGCCCGACCATGTCGAGACTCCAGACCGTGAAAGGCCATGTTATCGGTATTGTCCGAAGGCCTGTGGGGGGCATGTGGCTTTGATTTGCAAACTGCTGACATCCAACGCAACGTCGGACGAAAGCCCGGGCATCTTCACGGGCGGTAGGCCAAAAGAATCCTGCTCGGAAAGCCTTGCTGACCAGGGCCCGAGCTGCCGCGTGGTGGCCGCCCATGCTTGCGTGTATTTCTGCCAGGAGTTGATGCCCCTCTTCTTCGAAGATGCACCTTTGCAAGATTCCGGTGGTGCTTTTTTTGTAAAGCTCGCCTTCATGGACCTTGTATGCTTTGGAACGCCGGACTATACGTCGTGCCTCCGTCTGGTCCTCCGGGAGCTGTTGCCGAGTGAGGTAGGCGAGCAGAGGTTCTGTCAAGGGGGCAATTATGGCCATGATATCATGGGCGAAAGGTGTTTCCTCGAGTGCGGAGCCGCCAATGATATGGTCGTCGGGCTCCTTGTCCGGGGAGGCATTGTGAGCGGGCTCATTGACTAGTGCGCCGGCGTCACTGTCCTGCCATACAACGGAGGGCTTGAAGAGCCGCTCGAGAAAAGTGTTTTTAGGAACCGGGTCGCGCTTGGCGCCCATGCGGGCGAGTACGTCCGCGGCTTGGTTGCTGTCCCTAGAGACATGGTGGAATTCTAGGCCCTCGAATCGGGCTGATATCCAGAGAACCGCATTTCTGTATGCCTCCATCTTGGGGTCCTTGGCGTCGAATTCGCTGTTGACTTGAGAGATAGCTAGGTTTGAATCTCCCCTTACTTCAAGGTGTTGTACCCCTATTGACGTGGCCAGACGAAGACCATGTAGTAGTGCTTCGTATTCGGCTGCGTTGTTGGAGTCCGTGTATATTATTTGTAGGACATACCGAACAGTGTTGCATGTAGGGGAGATTAGGATGACCCCAGCCCCTGTCCGGCTAACATTTTTGAGCCGTTAAAATACATCGTCCAGTGCGAAAAATATGTGCTGTATTCTCGGGGTAGTTCGGCTTCAGTCCATTCGGCTATAAAATCGGCCAGTACCTGAGATTTATTAGCTCGGTGTGGTTTGTATGATATCTCAAAGGGAAGGAGCTCTATGGCCCATTTGGTGATCCGGCCCGTGGCGTCCCTGTTGTTGATTATGTCATTCAAGGGGACCTCTAACGCCACCATGACCGAGCATTCTTGAAAGTAGTGTCGTAACTTTCGGGATGCCATAAAAACCGTATAAGCTATCTTTGTATAGTGGGGGTATCGTGATTTGCATGGCGTAAGTACCTCGGACACATAATAGACCAGCTTCTGGACTTGGAACTTGTGGCCCTCAGACTCCCGCTCCACGACGAGCACCGCGCTAACCACCTGATTGGTGGCTGAAATGTATAGTAGCATGGGCTCGCCGACGCTAGGTGCGGCCAGGATGGGGTTGCCAGCGAGAAGTGTTTTAATCTCCTCGAGCGCCACAGTTGCTTCGTCTGTCCATTGGAAGTTCTTGGTCTTTTTAAGCAGTCTATATAGTGGGAGCGCCTTTTCTCCGAGGCGAGATATGAAGCGGCTCAAAGCTGCCACGCATCCGGCCAGTTTTTGGACGTGCTTGAGCTCTGTTGGTATTGCGAGCTGCGATAGCGCACTAATTTTGGCTGGGTTGGCCTCAATTACTCTATGGGAGACGATGAATCCGAGCAACTTTTCGGCGGGGACCCCGAAGACGCATTTTTTCGGGTTGAGTCGTATATCATAGGCTCGTAAGTTGTCGAAGGTTTGGCGGAGGTCGTCTATCTGCTGGTCGATGTTTTTGGTTTTGACAACCACGTCGTCCACGTAGGCCTCCACTGTTCTGCCGATTTGGTTTTTAAGGCATGCTTGAATCATGCATTGGTATGTAGCTCCTGCGTTTTTCAGTCCGAACGGGATGGTGTTGAAGCAGAAAGGTCCGTAAGGAGTGATGAATGCGGTTGCCGCCTGGTCGGACTCCTTCATCTTGATTTGGTGGTATCCGGAGTATGCGTCCAGGAAGCATAGCGAGTCGTGTCCGGCGGTGGCATCGATGATCTGATCTATTCTTGGCAGGGGAAAAGGGTCCTTAGGGCAGGCCTTGTTAAGGTCTTTAAAATCAACACAGAGCCGCCAGGATTTGTCCTTTTTGGGTACCATAACCAGATTTGCTAACCACTCGGGATGCTTGATCTCGCGGATGAATCCGGCCTCCAATAGTTTTGCTAGCTCTTCGCCCATGGCCTGCCTCTTGGGTTCGAAAAACCGGCGTAGAGTCTATTTCACCGGCTTGAAGCCTTTTAAGATGTTTAGGTTGTGCTCTGCCAGCCTGCGTGGGATTCCCGGCATGTCTGAGGGGTGCTAGGCGAATATTTCCCTGTTTTCACGCATGAACGTTCTTAATGCCTCATCAACTGCGGGGTCCAGCTGTGCTCCTATAGATGCCGTTTTATTGGGATCTGTTGGGTGCACTTGAAATTTTACTATTTCATCTGCTGGCTTGAATGATGTGGATTTGTGTCTTTTACTGAGGACCACATCATCCCCGTCGACTGTAGTGCGTAGTGCTGTCAACTCTTCAGCCGCGAGGGCTTCGGACAATGCCTCTAGGGCGAGGGGTGCCGTCTTGTTTTCGGCTTGTAAGGCTTTGCTTGGGTCACTTTTAAGTGAGATTACCCTGTTGGGCCCTGGCATTTTGAGTTTCATGTACCCGTAATGGGGTATGGCCTGAAATCTCGAGAATGCCTCACGTCCTAGAAGGGCGTGGTATCCGCTGCGAAAGGGCACAATGTGAAATAGCAAGGGTTCGGATTTGTAGTTATCGGGTGTGCCGAACACAACGTCCAGGGTTATGTGTCCCGAGAAGTGTGCCTCCCTACCGGGTATTATACCTCGGAATGTGGTGTGACTGCATTCGATGCAAGATATGTTGAGCTGCATCTTGTCGAGAGTGTCCTTGTAGATGAGGTTAAGGCCGCTGCCTTCATCCATCAGTACTTTAGTCAGCCGAAAACCATCGATAATGGGGTCAAGGACCAGTGCGGCCGGTGCATGGTTGTTGCGTGGACTTGGCTCATCCTTCTCGTCGAAGGTAATAGGCACAGCTGCCCAGGGCTGTGCGGCCGTCACTTGATATATCTGACTGAGCTCTCGAAGAGCCTTTTTCCTTTTGGTGTTTGAGGCGAATGTCTCGTATACCGTAAGGACATTATGGTCCTGTGGTGAAGCCGCAGACTGCTTATCTGGAAGTGTAAGGCCTAAGATTGGCTCGTCATATTTGGCCACTTGTCTTACCACCCAACAAGCTCGAAGCCTGTGGGTTGGATTTGCGTCTAGCAAGACTGAGTGTATTGGGCATGGTTTATCCAGCAACTCATCCAGCACTAATCTAGGCCTAGTCTTCTTTTCGTCAGGCTCGCATTCCGGTGACCGATTTGTATATGCTCGTTTGGAGCGAGGCCTTCCATGCTGCGCGGCGGGCGGTGGCCCCATGTTCATCTGTTGCGCCCTCCACGTGTTCTCCATGGCGCAATACTTGTGTACCATGTCTGATAGTTCGATGAAGCTTTGAATTCGGCAACGCGCGAGGGCGTTTAAGAGGCCCTCGTCCTTGCAGTTGAACTGGAAGGCTTTAATTATCTCTTTGTCACAGCAAGGCGCCATCCTGTTCTTCACCAGGAGGAATCTAGCCCAATAATGATGGACTGTCTCGTTTGGCAGCTATTTGACATACATGAGGTCCCATATGTCTGGGTTTCCCGGATCTGGGGAGTATTCCGTGTGGTGGGTGGCTGGGAAAAATTCGAGAATTCCCTCCTGCAGCGGACCCGGACTATCCTTGATGGGTGGTTGAGTCGTGCCTGGTTCTGATCGTGCAGGACTCGGATCCGGACTAGTGCGTGGCTGGATCGGCTCGAGGCCGGATCTAGCATTGGGGCTCAAGTCCGGGTGTATCTCTGGGCTGGTGTCTGACTCCGAACTGGAGACTCGAGTGTACACCGTTCTTAGCTTGTAAGGCTGCGGCCCCTCCTGGGCCTCTTCGACGGTAGCGACGAGGTGAGTGACCGGAGGGGTGTTGATTTCTCGGTCGTCGGGTTTAAGCCCGATCCGATCATAGGCCGTGGGCCTGATAACGGAGATTCCCATTGCACAAAATAGGCTTACCAAGTGGTCTGCCGGTTGGGCACACGGGGGTGCCGGACACTCCGGCGATTCGGCGGGAGATCTTGCGGACGGTCTGTCGGAGTTAGGCTTCAAAGCCGGATTCTGAGGGATACCTGATCCTTGTAAGTCTGCTGGTCCCGGGGTTGATGCCCCCGAACCGATGAGTTCCTCTACGGGGACAAAGCCTTCGATCTGGTCGAGGCGACCAGTGGGATCGCCGCGCATCAATATGCCGCCGAAGACGAGGAGATGACCGGGGGCGGGGAAGCCCTCGGAGCGGGCGTGGTCTCCCACGACCGGTTGAGCCATCGATCCTTTGGGTGATCCAACAACGGAACTCTCAATGAAAGCACCAATGTCGGTGTTAAAACCGGCAGACCTCGGGGTAGGGGGTCCCGAGCTGTGGATCTAAGGTCGATGGGGAACAAGGGACGATGAACACGATGTTTACCCAGGTTCGGGCCCTCTCGAAGAGGTAATACCCTACGTCATGCTTGATTGTATTGGATGTATAGTATGGTTACAGAGTAGATCTACCTCGAGATCAGCATGAGGTAAACCCTAAGATGATGAGGTGATGAATATATCTCTAGCCCTAAAGACTACAACCCTCAGTTTATATAGACACCGGTAGGGTTAGGGTTACCGGAGATAGATTACAATAAGGGATAAAGAGATCCTGCGCATTCTTGACTTGGAGGGCACACCACGACTTCATAGATCTCCCGTCACTATACGGCTTCTCCAATCCGGCCCATGTCCAATGGGCCGGCGCCCCGAGGACCCCTTAGTCCATGACTCCCTCAGTATGTCAAAAGGAAAATTTTAGAACTTGCAAGTAAAGATGACGAAGCGTTTGTTTGCCTATGGTGGCCATCCCACCCAAGCAGGTAAAGAAGTTTTGATCAAGGCGGTTGCACAATCAATTCCCACATATTTAATGAGTGTTTTCAAGTTTCCCTTAGAAGTGTGATGATTTGAACCACATGGTCAGAAATTATTTTTGGAGAGCAGAACAAGGAAAGAGGAAAAGTCATTGGGTTACTTGGAACAAGATAACAAGGCCAAAGAAACAAGGAGGCTTGGTTTCAAGGACTTTCATATTTTCAACCAAGCTTTGTTGGCTCGACAAGCTTGGCGCATCTTAGAGTATCCTAATAGTCTTTTTGCAAGGCTTTTAAAGGCGAAGTATTTTCCTAATGGACGTCTCCTCAACACGGTTTTCACTAGAAATCCTTCCCCCACGTGGCAGGCTATTATGCATGGTTTAGAGCTCCTAAAAAAGGAATGGTGTGGAGAATCGGTATTGGACAGAGTGTTCGTATCTGGCGTGATCGCTGGATAGTGCGGGAACCCTTGGGTGGTTTAATTACTACTAAGGGGAGGTGTCGATTAAAATGGGTCTTCGAACTCATTTCTCTGAATGGTATGTGGGACATAGAAAAAATAAGGCACTATTTTTTGCCAGTGGATGTTGTGGAAATTCAGAAGATCAAACTCTCACCACGTTTGGATGAGGACTTTGCCACCTGGGCTCCTGAAAAAAGCGGCATGTTCTCGGTTCGCAGTGCATACAAGCTAGCTAGCGATGAAACTTGTAATTCGATGGTCGCATCCACTAGCATACATCCTGATGGTACTTAGGGAGGGTTGGAATAATATATGGAAGAGTAGCGCACCTCCAAAGGCACGACCCTTTGCTTGGCGGTTGGGTACATATTCACTTGCAACATGGACTAATAAAGCTAAGAGAAATCTGGAAATATCTACTATGTGTCCTCTGTGTGTGGAAGGGAGGCAGACGACTCATTCCATGTGTTCTGTACCTGCAATCATGTTGTTCGGTTGTGGAAGGCAATGGAGTCGGAGTGGACACTCCCGGAACGAAAAGAAATAAAAACGGTTGGTCTGGACTGGTTTTTTATGCTCCTCGCCGATCTTGCGGATGACGAAAAAACTCGTATGATGATGTTGTTATGGAGAATATGGTACATAAGAAATGAGACTGTAGACGGTAAACTACCGCCGCCAATGGATGTCTCAGTAAGATTCTTAGCGAGTTATTTGCGCTCATTACAAAACATGCAATCAATCCCTGTTGACGACACAAGTAGAGGCAAGGATGTTATGTGTGCGATCCCTATGGAGAAACAGTTTGCATGCAATATAGGACACCCAGCTTCTGTACGTGGGTGGAGCAGGCCAATTCTTGGAAGGGTAAAACTTAACACTGAAGGATCAGTCCTTGGTGATAATGCGGGAGCGGGTATGGTTCTCAGAGACCATGATGGGACTATTATTTTCAGTTCTTGCACATATCTTTTCGCATGCGACGATGTTTTGGAAGCTGAACTTCTTGCAATAAAGGAGGGTATTTCTCTCGCACTACAGTGGAGTAATCTGTCCATTGATATGGAATCAGACTGTTTGGAGGCTGTTATGATGATCAAAGGTGGAACTGAAAATAAGTCAAAATATGCTTTCATTGTTAGAGAGATCATTAGAAGTATGGAGGAGAGAGATTCTTGCATTGCCCATACTCGTCAAAATTGTGATATGGTTAGTCACGCCTTAGCTAACTTTGGTAGGTTTCAACATTGAACTATGGTTTGGCTAGGCTCTGGTCCAGATGAGGCCTCGTAACTTGTTAGACGATATTGTAACATTTGATTTTGAGTGATGCAAGAATTATTTTGCAAAAAAATACCAATATGCGAAGTAACTAAAAACGAAGCAAGTACCTGCTGGTAATTCGGCAACGAGCATAACTTGGAGGCAGTAGTGCTAGTAGCAAGCTTGAGGTATGTTGTAATAGAAAAAAAGGTGTGTCATCGTTGAGCCACACTTCTCAGATGACCAGACCTACCTACATGCAATACATGCATTGACACCTGTGGGATAAGATACAAACAAATGGCATGTTTGTATGATCTTTTCTATTTTGAGGGAAAGGCCTTTATGACTAGCTTTATTAAAATTAAAAAAACGCTTACATTGTCTGTTAAAAGTTCAGAAATAAAAACGGGAGGTGCGTCCAACCACAAGTTTGGTGGATCAGCATGACCCTTAAGAGCTAGCACATGAACAACCGAGTTCGATTCACGATTACAATGTTCTATCAAGACCTTCCCGAAGCCAAGTAGCAAGGTACGATATTCAACAACGATAGGCGTAGCTATCATTGAGTGTCCAATGTTCTGTGTGAGAGCTTCCACTATGGTTAAGTTGTCCGTTTGCACAAAGATTGAACTGCATCCAATAGAGTTAGCTAGCTTCAAGCCTTCAACAAGAGCGGCAGCTTCAGCCGACACCACGTCCGCCACATGTTCCAACCTGGCAGTGGGTGCAGCAATGAACATACCACCACTGTCTCTGATAATTACACCACATGCACTTGTGTTATCCTCTTCAGAAAACGGGGCATCAACATTTAGGGCAATCTGACCCAACAAGGGTCTCTTCTGTAACACCCCTGTGTATTAGTCACTGTGACCAACTGCTAATAATGCCAAGTCATATCATTTGCAGTGCTTAGTCATAGTGGTTAACCAAAACAATTCAAACTCAATTCTGATATTCAACTCAAATTCAAAAGTGCAAAATAAATTTGCTCAAACACCTTTGGAAAAATGTTCACTAAACAGCAAATATTTCTGAAGCACTCCTAAAAATATAAACAATGGAATTGAAACTAGTTAAATGACTCCAACAATATGAAACAACACTAAAACAGAAATATTTAATCCATTTGTAATAAAATCAAATTCAAATGAAACCCAATTTTGCCCAAACCAAATTTTGGTGAAAGCTAATATTGCATTGTAATATTTGGGCCTAGTCTCATATTTTACAAAAGTGCAAAAGTGTCCTAACCAATGCAAAACAGAAAATAAATAAAGAAAATAGAAAAACAGAGATAAGAAAAATGAAACGAGGCACTATGCACTGGGCCTAAGTGCACAGTGCCCCTGGACCAGCCCACCAGGCCCATTTCCTTCTCCCTCCTCCCCGTGTCGGCTGCGCCATGGCCGCGCGCGCGCGCCAGCCGGGCGGCGACACACCGGCGCCCGGCGACACTACAGGAGCAGCGGAGGGGATAAGGAACTCCTCCTCCATTCCCCCTGGTCCTCCCCGACCACTCCTTCCCTCTCCCCTCGCTCTCTTCCCCCAGATCCCATCGCCACCGAACGCCATCGCCGCCGCACCGCGCTCGTCTCCGCGGCCACAGCCACCGCATCGCTCCGCCGACGCGTCCGTCATCTTCGCCATGATCTTCCTCGACGTCTGGTGGTAGCAGCTGGAGCCCGAAGCCACCACAGCGCCGGAATCGCCCCGTCCCCTTTCGTTTGGTCGCCGATCTTCTCCGTCACCGGCGACGATTCTACTGCTCCTAAGCTATCAATGGCCTTCGGCGTGCCGCTACGTAAGTTGCGCTTTCCCCCTGCTCCCTTCTCCACTCGCCAGCGTGCCGCCGTTGAGCTGCCAGCGTGCCGCCGTTGAGCTGCCAGCGTGGCCGTGCTCTGACCACCGCCGCATGAGCCATTGATGCACTCCCGAGCTTCGGCAGCTCGAGCCAGTGGCGCCAACGCGCTCCTGGAGGTCCGCAGCTCCCCCCTAGCTAGTTAGCACGCGCGAGAGCACCGCGTAGCTGCGTTTCCGTTGAGGCCCGAACTCTGGCGCCGCCTTTGCTCGACGCCGGCGACGATTCCGATCGATCCCGGCGGAACCACCACCACCACTAGACGCGGCGTTGAATGCTCGATCGAACCAGCCCAACCTCGCGTCAAATGGACCCCTGTAGCGCGAATCCGACGCACTCCGGCGAACTTCCGCCGCTGGAGAGGTCGCCGACGCGATCTCCGGCTGCCGTGTTGACGTGGCTCGGTGGGGCCCGTCCTTAGTCGCTGACAGTGGGTCCTCCTGGTCCCGTTGACCCCGTTGACTCAGGTCAACGTGCTGACTGGGCCGAGCCCAGCCACTGACATGTGGGACCCCCTCTGATAATTAACCTAATAAACATTTAAATAAATAAAAACTAATTAATTAGACTAATGTCTCACTGACACGTGGGGCCCACATCCCCCTAATTAACTCTGATCAATTTAATTCACTGTTAAAACTAACAGAGGCTGACATGTGGGTCCCGCTGGACCCACATGTCAGGTTTGACCAGGTCAGCGTCTCTGTTGACTGCTGATGTCATCTCTGAGTCATGCTGACGTCATATATCATTTTCTGTAAATAAAAATAATTCCAGAAAATCATTTAAACTTTGAAAATTAATAACTTTTAAACCGTAACTCAGATCGAAAAACTTAAAACATGAAAGTTGCTCAGAACGACGAGACGAATTTGATCGTGTCGTCTGTTTTGATGCCGGAACCCCCTACGAAGGAGAACCCATAACTTTTCCTCCGATTCCGGTAGATGAATAGTGCATAATCACCGGTTAATAAATCCAACACTAATCCTAAAATAACTAAAATGACTTAGACATACGTCAGGCAACCCTGCACTGCATCATAGCATGGCATGCCCAGTGTTGCATTTGATTGCATTATGTTTACCTATTTCCTCCCCCTTTTCTCTCTCGATTAGACCCCGACGTTGACATAGCTCCTGAGGCAGACGCCGCTCCGGAGAACGACTACGTCCCCGACAACCAGCCACTTCCCCCAGAGCTTGCAGGCAAGCACCCCATTTTGAGCATTCCGATATCGCCCATTCTCTTCTCTCTTATGCTTGCATTAGAATCTGCTGCTGTTACTGTATCCTATATCTGCTGCATAGCCTGTTTACTTGTAACCTGCTGTTGATACTTACCTGTTATCCTAAACTGTTTAGAATAGGTTGGGTAGAGACCGACAAAGACCCCCACTTTATCCCGACTGCCCCGCTGGATTATCAGAACACCCGAACAACGGGATTGAAGATCAGACCCCGACACCTCACGTCACTTCCCCCTTAGGTGCCGACACTGCTGGGTTACTATCGAGTGCTGAGGGTGAAACCTCGTCAGCACTTCTGATGATAACCTTGTAGGTTAGTTATTCGGTCGTGGTAAGCGAGGGTGATTCCTCCTACACCACCCCCGATAACGACGTCATCGCCCAACTCCTCAAGTGTGGACCTCGAGGGTGATTCCTCCTCCGTTCACCTTGACGGTAACATCAGAGGGAATTCCATCGAGGGTGATTCCTCAGGGTTCCCCTTGGTGTCAGACACACAGATACTTTGGTTACTATGACTGAACACTGAACCATGATACTAAAGATGGGTCAGCCCTGAGGGGTACCAGCGCGAGCTTATTAGCGAAGTGATGTGGGATCGGGTGGACCTGGATGGTGCCCGAGGGTTGAACACGAGGTGTGGCCGGGCATTCCTCGCCCTTGCTGCAAGTCCTCGAGACGGGGCGATGGGGTCACATCTTTCGTGAGTCTCTGCTCGTTTCCGCACTACCAACACACTAACGGTTTGGATATTTGATCCGAGGGGCCTCTGGCCTGATAGCACTAACCATCACGTGGGCATAGTATGGGCGTTCTGTGTCGTATACTTCAGCCGGAGCTTAGTGGACGTCAGCGACTGAGCGGCGCGCGCTGAGTTGGACTGGTTACGCAACTGCGCTTGTATTAAGGGCTTGCTAGGTCTGCTCTCGGCCGCGTTCGCAATGTGCAGGAGTTCCCGGGGCGATGGCCCAAGACCCCTGAAGGCATAGGTTAGTCCGGCGTGCTGACCTCTTTGTTAAGTATTTGGTCGGGTTGCGGCGTATCGTTTGGCCGAGGCCGGGCATGACCCAGAAAAGTGTGTCCGGCCGGAGTTAATCGAGCCTGATGGGTAAGTTGGTGCACCCCTGTAGGGAAGAAAACATCTATCGATAGCCTGTCCTACGGTAACGGACACTCGGAGTTGTATCCCGATCGGTACAACTAGAACTTGAGTTGAAATGGATAGTATGGCTCTGGGATTGCTTTCTCGCAGGGAGTCGAGGAAGAATCTCTGGGCGAGGTTGATAACATTACTACTACTTTACATTATGTTAATCTGCACTCTTCTAATGCTGCAAGACCGATGAAGATGATTGAAGATGCTAGTCTTCGATAGGACTAGGCTTTCCCCCCTCTATTCTGGCATTTCTGCAGCCCAGTCCACATATACAGCCCCCTTTGAAAATGTTGCATATGTAGTGTAGATCCTTGCTGGCTGAGTACTTCGGATGAGTACTCACGTTTGCTTTATTTTCTTTTTCTCTCCATATCCATTTGACGCCGCCAGATGACGGAGCCCCTGAGTTAGCTGCCCCCGTCGACGACTACGGCTACTACTACTACCCTCCCGGCGAGTACTACTACGAGGAGCCGATGGACGACCAGGAGTAGGATTTGGAGGGTCCTAGGCAGGAGGCCTACGCCTTTCGATCGTAGAGTTTTATTTTGCCCCGCCTTCATAAAGGCTTATCTCTATTTCTGTAATATATCTGTACCCAGATATCTAATGCTTCCGCCGACACTTGAATGCCATCGAGCTATGTATTCGAGCCCTCGAGGCCCTGGCTTGTAATATAAAGCTTGTATGAATTTATTTATGTTTTAGAGTTGTGTTGTGATATCTTCAAGTGAGTCCTTAGGCTTGATCGTGTGCATTTGCGTGTATGGTTAGTGTTGGAAATATGCCCTAGAGGCAATAATAAAGTGGTTATTCTTATATTTCCTTGTTCGTGATAATTGTCTATTGTTCATGCTATAATTGTGTTATCCGGAAATCGTAATACATGTGTGAATACATAGACCACAACATGCCCCTAGTGAGCCTCTAGTTGACTAGCTCGTTGATCAATAGATGGTTACGATTTCCTGACCATGGACATTGGATGTCGTTGAGAACGGGATCACATCATTAGGAGAATGATGTGATGGACAAGACCCAATCCTAAGCATAGCACTAGATCATGTAGTTCGTCTGCTAAAGCTTTTCTAATGTCAAGTATCATTTCCTTAGACCATGAGATTGTGCAACTCCCGGATACCGTAGGAATGCTTTAGGTGTATCAAATGTCACAACGTAACTGGGTGACCATAAAGGTGCACTACAGGTATCTCCGAAAGTGTCTGTTGGGTTGGCACGAATCGAGACTGGGATTTGTCACTCCGTATGACGGAGAGGTATCTCTGGGCCCACTTGGTAATGCATCATCATAATGAGCTCAATGTGACTAAAGAGTTAGCCACGGGATCATGCGTTACGGAACGAGTAAAGAGACTTGCCGGTAACGAGATTGAACGAGGTATGGGGATACTGGCGATCGAATCTCGGGCAAGTAACATACCGATGGACAAAGGGAATTGTATACGGGATTGATTGAATCCTCGACATCGTGGTTCATCCGATGAGGTCATCGTGGAACATGTGGGAGCCAACATGGGTATCCAGATCCCGCTGTTGGTTATTGGCCGGAGAGATGTCTCGGTCATGTCTGCATGGTTCCGAACCCGTAGGGTCTACACACTTAAGGTTCGGTGACGCTAGAGTTGTTATGGGAAATAGTATGTGGTTACCGAATGTTGTTCGGAGTCCCGGATGAGATCCCGGACGTCACGAGGAGTTCCGAAATGGTCCGGAGGTGAAGATTTATATATGGGAAGTCATCATACGGTCACTGGAAGTATTCGGGGGTTTGCCGGTATTGTACCGGGACCACCGAAGGGGTTCCGGGGGTCCACCGGGAGGGTCCACCTGCCCCGGAGGGCCCTATGGGCTGTATGTGAAAGGGAACCAGCCCCTAAGTGGGCTGGGCGCCATCCCCCTTAGGGCCCATGCGCCTAGGGTTGGGGGGAAACCCTAAAGGGGGCGCCCCCCTTGGCTTGGGGGGCAAGCCCCCTCCCCTTGGCCGCCGCCCCCCCTCTAGATCTCATCTAGAGGGGCCGGCCCCCTTCCCCCTTCACCCTATAAATAGAGGGGAGAAGGGAGGGCAGCAGCACCTCATCCAAGGCGCAGCCCTCCCCCTCTCCAACACCCCCTCCTCCTCCGTTGAGCTTGGCGAAGCCCTGCCGGAGAACGGCAAGCTCCACCACCACGCCGTCGTGCTGCCGGAGCTCTCCCTCAACTTCTCCTCTCCCCTTGCTGGATCAAGAAGGAGGAGACATCCCCGGGCTATACATGTGTTGAACGTGGAGGCGCCGTCCGTTCGGCGCTTGAATCGGATCTTCCGCGATTTGAATCGCCGCGAGTACGACTCCATCAACCGCGTTCTTGTAACACTTCCGCTTAGCGATCTTCAAGGGTATGAAGATGCGCTTCCTCTCTCTTGTTGCTTGTCTCTCCATAGATTGATCTTGGTGATGCGTAGAAATTTTTTAATTTCTACACCGATCCCCAACAGTGGCATCATGAGCTAGGTCTATGCGTAGTTTCTATGCACGAGTAGAACACAAGTTGTTGTGGGCGTTGATTTTGTCAATTTACTTGCCGTTACTAGTCTTATCTTGATTCGGCGGCATCGTGGGATGAAGCGGCCCAGACCGACCTTACACGTACGCTTACGTGAGACAGGTTCCACCGACTGACATGCACTAGTTGCATAAGGTGGCTAGCGGGTGTCTGTCTCTCCCACTTTAGTCGGATCGGATTCGATGAAAAGGGTCCTTATGAAGGGTAAATAGAAATGGGCATATCACATTGTGGTTTTGGCGTAGGTAAGAAACGTTCTTGCTAGAAACCTATAGCAGCCACGTAAAAATTTGCAACAACAATTAGAGGACGTCTAACTTGTTCTTGCAGCATATGCCGTGTGATGTGATATGGCCAAAAGGATGTGATGAATGATATATGTGATGTATGAGATTGATCATGTTCTTGTAATAGGAATCACGACTTGCATGTCGATGAGTATGACAACCGGCAGGAGCCATAGGAGTTGTCTTAATTTATTGTATGACCTGCGTGTCAATGAAAATGCCATGTAATTACTTTACTTTATTGCTAACCGTTAGGCATAGTAGTAGAAGTAATAGTTGGCAAGACAACTTCATGAAGACACGATGATGGAGATCATGATGACGGAGATCATGGTGTCATGCCGGTGACGATGATGATCATGGCGCCCCGAAGATGGAGATCAAAAGGAGCAAAATGATATTGGCCATATCATGTCACTATTTGATTGCATGTGATGTTTATCATTTTTTTACATCTTATTTGCTTAGAACGACGGTAGCATAAATAAGATGATCCCTCACTAAAATTTCAAGAAAGTGTTTCCCCTAACTGTGCACCGTTGCGAAGGTTCGTTGTTTCGAAGCACCACGTGATGATCAGGTGTGATAGATTCTAACGTTCGAATACAACGGGTGTAAGCCAGATTTACACATGCAAAACACTTAGGTTGACTTGACGAGCCTAGCATGTACAGACATGGCCTCGGAACACGGAAGACCGAAAGGTCGAACATGAGTCATATAGAAGATACGATCAACATAGAGATGTTCACCGTTAATGACTAGTCCGTCTCATGTGATGATCGGACACGGCCTAGTCGATTCGGATCTTGTGTCACTTAGATGACTAGAGGGATGTCTATCTGAGTGGGAGTTCATTGAATAATTTGATTAGATGAACTTAATTATCATGAACTTAGTCTAAAATCTTTACAATATGTCTTGTAGATCAAATGGCCCACGCTAATGTTGCCCTCAACTTCAATGCGTTCCTAGAGAAAACCAAGCTGAAAGACGATGGTAGCAACTACACGGACTGGGTCCGTAACTTGAGGATCATCCTCATAGCTGCCAAGAAAGCATATGTCCTTGAAGCACCGCTAGGTGAAGCACCTGTTTTCCCAGCAACTCAAGACATTATGAACGCCTGGCAGTCGCGTAGTGATGATTACTCCCTGGTTCAGTGTGGCATGCTTTACAGCTTAGAACCGGGGCTCCAAAAGCGTTTTGAGCAACACAGAGCATATGAGATGTTCCAAGAGCTAAAAATGGTTTTCCAAGCTCATGCCCGAGTCGAGAGATATGAAGTATCCGACAAGTTCTACAGTTGTAAGATGGAGGAGAATAGTTCTGTCAGCGAGCACATACTCAAAATGTCTGGGTTGCACAACCGCTTGTCTCAGCTGGGAGTTAATCTCCCGGATGACGCGGTCATTGACAGAATCTTTCAGTCGCTTCCACCTAGCTACAAGAGCTTTGTGATGAACTTCAATATGCAGGGGATGGAAAAAACCATTCCTGAGGTATATTCAATGCTGAAATCAGCGGAGGTGGAGATCAAAAAGGAACATCAAGTGTTGATGGTGAATAAAACCACTAAGTTCAAGAAAGGCAAGGGTAAAAAGAACTTCAAGAAGGACGGCAAGGAAGTTGCCGCGCCCGGTAAGCAAGCTGCCGGGAAGAAGCCAAAGAATGGACCCAAGCCTGAGACTGAATGCTTTTATTGCAAGGGAAACGGTCACTGGAAGCGGAACTGCCCCAAGTACTTAGCGGATAAGAAGGCCGGCAATACCAAAGGTATATGTGATATACATGTTATTGATGTGTACCTTACCAGCGCTGGTAGTAGCTCCTGGGTATTTGATACCGGTGCGGTTGCTCATATTTGTAACTCAAAACAGGAGCTGCGGAATAAGCGGAGATTGGCGAAGGACGAGGTGACGATGCACGTCGGGAATGGTTCCAAGGTCGATGTGATCGCCGTCGGCACGCTACCTCTACATCTGCCTACGGGATTAGTTTTAAACCTCAATAATTGTTATCTAGTGCCAGCTTTGAGCATGAACATTATATCTAGATCTCGCTTAATGCAAGATGGCTACTCATTTAAATATGAGAATAATGGTTGTTCTATTTATATGAGAGATATGTTTTATGGTCATGCCAAGCTGGTCAATGGTTTATTCTTATTGAATCTCGAACGTGATGTTACACATATTCATAGTGTGAATGCCAAAAGATGTAAGGTTGATAATGATAGTCCCACATACTTGTGGCACTGCCGCCTTGGTCACATTGGTGTCAAACGCATGAAGAAACTCCATGCAGATGGACTTTTGGAGTCTCTTGATTATGAATCATTTGACACGTGCGAACCATGCCTCATGGGCAAAATGACCAAGACTCCGTTCTCCGGAACAATGGAGCGAGCAACCAACTTATTGGAAATCATACATACTGATGTGTGCGGTCCAATGAGCGTTGAGGCTCGTGGTGGTTATCGTTATGTTCTCACCCTCACTGATGACTTAAGTAGATATGGGTATGTCTACTTAATGAAACACAAGTCTGAGACCTTTGAAAAGTTCAAGGAATTTCAGAGTGAGGTTGAGAATCAACGTGACAGGAAAATAAAGTTCTTACGATCAGATCATGGAGGGGAATATTTGAGTCACGAATTTGGCACACACTTAAGGAAATGTGGAATTGTTTCACAACTCACGCCGCCTGGAACACCTCATCGTAATGGTGTGTCCGAACATCGTAATCGCACTCTATTAGATATGGTGCGATCTATGATGTCTCTTACCGATCTACCGCTATCATTTTGGGGTTATGCTTTAGAGACTGCCGCATTCACTTTAAATAGGGCTCCATCGAAATCCGTTGAGACGACACCGTATGAATTATGGTTTGGGAAGAAACCTAAGCTGTCGTTTCTGAAAGTTTGGGGATGCGATGCTTATGTCAAGAAACTTCAACCTGAAAAGCTCGAACCCAAATCGGAAAAATGCGTCTTCATAGGATACCCTAAGGAAACTATTGGGTATACCTTCTACCTTAGATCCGAAGGCAAGATCTTTGTTGCCAAGAATGGATCCTTTCTGGAGAAAGAGTTTATCTCGAAAGAAGTAAGTGGGAGGAAAGTAGAACTTGATGAGGTACCCCCTCTTGAACCGGAGAGTAGCGCAGCTCAGGAAGATGTTTCTGTGGTGCCTGCACCGACTAGAGAGGAAGTTAATGATGATGATCATGAAACTTCGGATCAAGTTGCTACTGAACTTCGTAGGTCCACGAGGACACGTTCCGCACCAGAGTGGTACGGCAACCCTGTCCTGGAAGTCATGTTGTTAGACAACGGTGAACCTTCGAACTATGAAGAAGCGATGGCGGGCCCGGATTCCAACAAATGGCTTGAAGCCATGAAATCCGAGATAGGATCCATGTATGAAAACAAAGTATGGACTTTGACAGACTTGCCCGATGATCGGCAAGCCATAGAGAACAAATGGATCTTTAAGAAGAAGACAGACGCGGATGGTAATGTGACCATCTATAAGGCTCGACTTGTCACTAAGGGTTATCGACAAGTTCAAGGGGTTGACTACGATGAGACCTTCTCACCCGTAGCGAAGCTGAAGTCCGTCTGAATCATGTTAGCAATTGTCGCATTCTATGATTATGAGATATGGCAAATGGACGTCAAAACGGCATTCCTTAATGGTTTCCTTAAGGAAGAATTGTATATGATGCAGCCGGAAGGTTTTGTCGATCCTAAGAATGCTAACAAGGTATGCAAGCTCCAGCGCTCAATCTATGGGCTGGTGCAAGCATCTCGGAGTTGGAACATTCGCTTTGATGAGATGATCAAAGCGTTTGGGTTTACACAGACTTATGGAGAAGCCTGTGTTTACAAGAAAGTGAGTGGGAACTCTGTAGCATTTCTCATATTATATGTGGATGACATACTATTAATGGGAAATGATATAGAATTCTTGGAAAGCATAAAGGCCTACTTGAATAAGTGTTTTTCAATGAAGGACCTTGGAGAAGCTGCTTACATATTAGGCATCAAGATCTATAGAGATAGATCGAGACGCCTCATTGGTCTTTCGCAAAGCACATACCTTGACAAGATATTGAAGAAGTTCAATATGGATCAGTCCAAGAAGGGGTTCTTGCCTGTATTGCAAGGTGTGAGATTGAGCACGGCTCAATGCCCGACCTCGGCAGAAGATAGAGAAAAGATGAGTGTCATCCCCTATGCCTCAGCCATAGGGTCTATTATGTATGCCATGCTGTGTACCAGACCTGATGTGAACCTCGCCGTAAGTTTGGTAGGGAGGTACCAAAGTAATCCCGGCATGGAACACTGGACAGTGATCAAGAACATCCTGAAGTACCTGAAAAGGACTAAGGATATGTTTCTCGTTTATGGAGGTGACGAAGAGCTCGTCGTAAAGGGTTACGTCGATGCTAGCTTTGACACAGATCTGGATGACTCCAAGTCACAAACCGGATACATGTATATTTTGAATGTGGGGCAGTCAGCTAGTGCAGTTGCAAGCAAGGCGTCGTGGCGGGATCTACATGTGAAGCGGAGTACATAGCAGCCTCGGAGGCAGCACAGGAAGCAGTCTAGATGAAGGAGTTCATCACCGACCTAGGAGTTATTCCCAATGCGTTGGGCCCAGTGACTCTCTTCTATGACAACACTGGAGCTATTACCCTTGCCAAGGAGCCCAGGTTTCACAAGAAGACCAGGCATATCAAGCGTCGCTTCAACTCCATTCGTGAACATGTTCAAGATGGAGACATAGATATTTGTAAAGTGCATACGGATTTGAATGTCGCAGATCCGTTGACTAAACCTCTTCCACGAGCAAAACATGATCAACACCAGAACTCTATGGGTGTTCGATTCATCACAATGTAACTAGATTATTGACTCTAGTGCAAGTGGGAGACTATTGAAAATATGCCCTAGAGGCAATAATAAAGTGGTTATTATTATATTTCCTTGTTCGTGATAATTGTCTATTGTTCATGCTATAATTGTGTTATCCGGAAATCGTAATACATGTGTGAATACATAGACCACAACATGCCCCTAGTGAGCCTCTAGTTGACTAGCTCGTTGATCAATATATGGTTACGGTTTCCTGACCATGGACATTGGATGTCGTTGATAACGGGATCACATCATTAGGAGAATGATGTGATGGACAAGACCCAATCCTAAGCATAGCACTAGATCGTGTAGTTCGTCTGCTAAAGCTTTTCTAATGTCGAGTATCATTTCCTTAGACCATGAGATTGTGCAACTCCCGGATACCGTAGGAATGCTTTGGGTGTATCAAACGTCACAACGTAACTGGGTGACCATAAAGGTGCACTACAGGTATCTTCGAAAGTGTCTGTTGGGTTGGCACGAATCGAGACTGGGATTTGTCACTCCGTATGACGGAGAGGTATCTCTGGGCCCACTCGATAATGCATCATCATAATGAGCTCAATGTGACTAAAGAGTTAGCCACGGGATCATGCATTACGGAACGAGTAAAGAGACTTGCCGGTAACGAGATTGAACGAGGTATGGGGATACCGGCGATCGAATCTCGGGCAAGTAACATACCGATGGACAAAGGGAATTGTATATGGGATTGATTGAATCCTCAACATCGTGGTTCATCCGATGAGATCATCGTGGAACATGTGGGAGCCAACATGGGTATCCAGATCCCGCTGTTGGTTATTGGCCGGAGAGATGTCTCGGTCATGTCTGCATGGTTCCCGAACCCGTAGGGTCTACACACTTAAGGTTCGGTGATGCTAGAGTTGTTATGGGAAATAGTACGTGGTTACCGAATGTTGTTCGGAGTCCCGGATGAGATCCCGGAGGTCACAAAGAGTTCCGGAATGGTCCGGAGGTGAAGATTTATATATGGGAAGTCATCATACGGTCACCAGAAGTATTCGGGGGTTTGCCGGTATTGTACCGGGACCACCGAAGGGGTTCCGGGGGTCCACCTGCCCCGGAGGGCCCTATGGGCTGTATGTGGAAGGGAACCAGCCCCTTAGTGGGCTGGGTGCCATCCCCCTTAGGGCCCATGCGCCTAGGGTTGGGGGGAAACCCTAAAGGGGGCGCCCCCCTTGGCTTGGGGGGCAAGCCCCCTCCCCTTGGCCGCCGCCTCCCCTCTAGATCTCATCTAGAGGGGCCGGCCCCCTTCCCCCTTCGCCCTATAAATAGAGGGTAGGAGGGAGGGCAGAAGCACCTCATCCAAGGCGCAGCCCTCCCCGTCTCCAACACCCCCTCCTCCTCCGTTGAGCTTGGCGAAGCCCTGCCGGAGAACTGCAAGCTCCACCACCACGCCGTCGTGCTGCCGGAGCTCTCCCTCAACTTCTCCTCTCCCCTTGCTGGATCAAGAAGGAGGAGACATCCCCGGGCTGTACGTGTGTTGAACACGGAGGCGCCGTCCGTTCGGCGCTTGAATCGGATCTTCCACGATTTGAATCGCCGCGAGTACGACTCCATCAACCGCGTTCTTGTAACGCTTCCGCTTAGCAATCTTCAAGGGTATGAAGATGCACTTCCTCTCTCTCGTTGCTAGTCTCTCCATAGATTGATCTTGGTGATGCGTAGAAATTTTTTAATTTCTACACCGATCCCCAACAGTTAGTGCATGATTAAGCCGGGGTCGTCACAGGTTGGTATCAGAGCCGACTGCCTGTAGGAACCCCCTTTCTGATTCCTTGGCCGAAGTTGAGTCTAGTTGTCAAAAACTGATTTACTAACTTGGCTGTTTGGCTTACGGGCCCACGTCGCCAACTGGGTGGTATTAGGATCTTTTATTCCTCGTCTTTACTCTAGGACTCTAATCTCTCTTCTATTCGGGTTTATTAAATTAACTAACGCCGACACTTAGGATCTCGTAAATTCCGTCCTCCCGGAGAGCTGGATATCTATGCTTAACTCCTTGCCATTGATCTGATTAGTCTGATAATCATTTTCCTTTTCATTGTTTTGTTTAACCTTTCTCTCCGAGTTGTATTATACTTCTCATTGACATGCTGACGTGATAGCACCTGACGTTACCGTCAAAATTAAAGGGTTGGAATTCCTTGCCTCACCCATCGTCTTGAAGTCTTCCACCATAGACCTCGAACTCAGAATGGATTGGTTGAAAGCTCACATTGCTTCGATCAATTGTGCCACTAAAGTTGTCCAACTTCTTCACCCCTCCGATGATATAGTGAACTATACTGCCCGCATTACACGGGATGCTGAAGCTCAGATATATGCTCTGAATGCTTTGAACGCCTCACCTCTGGAAGGAATCGAGAACGTTCCGGTTGATCAAGATTTTCTGGACGTCTTTCCGGAAGAACTTCCAGGAATACCCCCTGCTAGAGCTGTCGAGTTTGTCATTAACTTGAAGCCTGGCACTACTCCTATTGCGAAGCGTCCTTACAAGATGCCTCCGCACCACCTACTTGAGCTTAAGGAAGAAATCGACAAATCACTTAAGATGGGCTTCATCCATCCTAGTTCCTCTGCCTAGGGAGCACCGTCTCTCTTTGTCAAGAAGAAAGATGGTACAAATAGGTTGGTCCAAGATTACCGTCCTATCAACCAGGCAACCATTCAGAATAAATATCCGCTTCCCCGGATCAATGACTTATATGATCAACTTGCTGGATCTTCGGTGTTCTCTAAACTTGACTTGAGGTTGGGTTATCACCAGATCCGTGTCCGTGAAGAAGATATTCCCAAGACTGCATTCGTCACTCGTTATGGTTCTTATGAATACACTGTCATGTCATTTGGCCTAACGAATGCTCCAGCTACGTTCTCCCGCCTGATGAATTATATATTCATGGATTACCTCGACAAGTTCGTCATGGTATATCTAGATGATATTCTAGTATATTCGAAGAATAAGGAAGAACATGCCGAACATCTCCGCCTTGTTCTGGAGAGGCTTCGAGAGCACAAGTTGTATGCCAAATACTCCAAATGTGAATTCTGGCTTTCCGAAGTGACCTACCTTGGACATGTGATTTCCAAGGATGGTATTGCCGTTAACCCGGAGCATGTTCAGGCTATTCTTGACTAGGCCCCTCCGAAGAATGCCAAGCAAGTCAGAAGTTTTCTCGGCCTTGCAAGTTATTGCCGTCGATTCGTCGAGAACTTTTCCAAGATTGCCAAGCCCCTGACTCTGCTCCACAAAGGCGTTAAGTTTGAGTGGACAGACAAGTGTGAGGAGAGTTTCCAGACCCTCAAGGACAAGCTTACTTCTGCTCCAGTGCTTGCTCCTCCCGATTCACGCAAGGACTTTGTCATATATTGTGATGCCTCTCGTCAAGGATTAGGCTGTGTCCTAATGCAAGAGCGAAAGGTAATTGCATATGCCTCGCGACAATTGCGTCCACATGAAGAGAACTATCCAGTGCATGATCTCGAACTCGCTGCTGTGATCTATGCCTTGAAGTAGTGGCGACATTACCTTCTTGGTAATCGGTGTGAGATTTATACCGATCATCAGAGTCTGAAGTACTTTTTCACCCAACCGGATCTTAATCTTCGTCAACAACGATGGTTGGAAACAATTACAGACTATGACTGTGGTATTTATTATACCCCTGGCAAGGCTAATGTCATGGCTGATGCTTTGAGCTGCAAGTCCTATTGCAATAACCTCATGGTTAAGCAAGCTCAACCCCAGCTATATGAAGAATTGCGCAAGTTGAACATCTGTATCATTCCGCAGGGTTCTCTTAATAACCTTGTGGTACAGCCAGACCTTGAGAAAGCTGTTAAAGGAGCGTAAGCCAAAGATGCTGAAATCGATCTGATGAAGAAAGAACTTCACCTCGAGAAGTACAGGGATTTCTTGATTGCTGAAGACAGAACCTTGTATTTCAGAAACCGCATCATGGTACCTCGATTCGAGCTTATGACAGAAAAGGTCATGAAGGAGGCTCATGATACACCGCTGTCTATCCATCCGGGTAGCACCAAGATGTATCGGGATCTCCGACAGAGGTACTGGTGGTCTAAAATGAAGCAGGACATTGCTTGCTATGTTGCTGAATGTGATGTTTGTCGTCGCGTGAAAGCAGAACATCAGAAACCTGCTGGAATTCTTCAACCACTCCCTATTCCTTTGTGGAAATGGGATAAAGTGCAGATGGATTTCATTACTGGTCTTCCCAAGTCACAGAAGGGTCACGATGCCATTCTGGTCGTCGTCGACCAACTCTCCAAAGTTGCACATTTTCTACCTGTCAAGGAGACTATCACTGCTAGTCAGTTAGCAGAGCTATATATCTCCAGAATTGTTTCACTCCATGGTATTCCGAAGGAGATTAGTTTGGACCGTGGCGGTCTATTCACCTCCAAATTCTGGGAAAGTTTCCAAGAAGTAATGGGAACTCACATTACCTGGAGTTCAGCTTATCATCCTCAAACCCAAGGCCAAGTTGAGCGCGTTAACCAAGTGCTTGAAGACATGCTTCGAGCTTGTGTTATATCTTTCGGTAAGAAATGGGAGGAATCTCTCCCGTTTGCCGAATTCCCTTATAATAACAGCTATCAAGCCAGCTTGAAAATGGCCCCCTTCGAAGTGCTTTACGGACGTAAGTGTCGAACCCCTCTGAATTGGTCAGAAACGGGGGAACGACCGCTCATTGGACCGAACATTATTCAACACGCTGAAGAACAAGTTTGCATTGTCCGAGAAAATCTCAAGGCGTCTCAGGACCGTCAGAAGAGCAATTATGATCGCAAGCGATGGGGTCTGACTTATCAACCAGGTGATCAAGCTTATCTTCGTGTCACTCCTATGAAGGGCACTCGTCGTTTCGGAATCAAGGGCAAGCTAGCTCCTCGCTATATTGGTCCTTTCCGCATCGTGGCTAGACGTGGACAGGTGGCATATAAATTGGAGTTGCCACCACAATTCTCTCATATCCATGATGTCTTCCACGTGTCACAACTTCGTAAATGCTTCAAGGAATCTCCACACCGCGCACTGGATCATGAGATGCTCCAGTTGCAAGATGATCTTTTGTATAAGGAGCATCCGATCCGCATCCTTGATGAAGCTGAATGTCGAACTCGTCAGAAGACGACCAAGTTCCTGAAAGTGCAGTGGTCAAATGACACTGAAGGTGAAGCCACTTGGGAACGCGAGGATCATCTTCGGGAAGAATATCCCGACCTCTTTCCTTCTACCTCCTAAATTCTCGGGACGAGAATTTCTTTTAGAGGAGGAGAACTTGTAACACCCTGTGTATTAGTCACTGTGACCAACTGCTAATAATGCCAAGTCATATCATTTGCAGTGCTTAGTCATAGTGGTTAACCAAAACAATTCAAACTCAATTCTGATATTCAACTCAAATTCAAAAGTGCAAAATAAATTTGCTCAAACACCTTTGGAAAAATGTTCACTAAACAACAAATATTTCAGAAGCACTGCTAAAAATATAAACAATGGAATTGGAACTAGTTAAATGACTCCAACAATATGAAACAACACTAAAACAGAAATATTTAATCCATTTATAATAAAATCAAATTCAAATGAAACCCAATTTTGCCCAAACCAAATTTTGGTGAAAGCTAATATTGCATTGTAATATTTGGGCCTAGTCTCATATTTTACAAAAGTGCAAAAGTGTCCTAACCAACGCAAAACAGAAAATAAATAAAGAAAATAGAAAAACAGAGATAAGAAAAATGAAACGAGGCACTGTGCACAGCGCCTAAGTGCACAGTGCCCCTGGACCAGCCCACCAGGCCCATTTCCTTCTCCCTCCTCCCCGTGTCGGCTGCGCCATGGCCGCGCGCGCGCGCCAGCCGGGCGGCGACATGCCGGCGCCCGGCGACACTACAGGAACAGCGGAGGGGATAAGGAACTCCTCCTCCATTCCCCCTGGTCCTCCCCGACCACTCCTTCCCTCTCCCCTCGCTCTCTTCCCCTAGATCCCATCGCCACCGAACGCCATCGCCGCCGCACCGCGCTCGTCTCCGCGGCCACAGCCACCGCATCGCTCCGCCGACGTGTCCGTCGTCTTCGCCATGATCTTCCTCGACGTCTGGTGGTAGCAGCTGGAGCCCGAAGCCACCACAGCGCCGGAATCGCCCCGTCCCCTTCCGTTCGGTCGTCGCCGATCTTCTCCGTCACCGGTGACGATTCTGCTGCTCCTAAGCTATCCACGGCCTTCGGCGTGCCGCTACGTAAGTTGCACTTTCCCCCTGCTCCCTTCTCCACTCGCCAGCGTGCCGCCGTTGAGCTGCCAGCGTGGCCGTGCTCTAACCACTGCTGCATGAGCCATTGACGCGCTCCCGAGCTTCGGCAGCTCGAGCCAGTGGCGCCAACGTGCTCCTGGAGGTCCGTAGCTCCCCATAGCTAGTTAGCACGCGCGAGAGCACCGCGTAGCCGCGTTTCCGTTGAGGCCCGAACTCCGGCGCCGCCTTTGCTCGACGCCGGCGATGATTTCGACCGATTCCGGCGGAATCACCACTACCACTAGACGCGGCGTTGAATGCTCGTTCGAACCAGCCCAACCTCGCATCAAATGGACCCCTGTAGCGCGAATCCGACGCACTCCGGTGAACTTCCAATGCTGGAGAGGTCGCCGACGCGATCTCTGGCCGCCGTGCTGACGTGGATCGGTGGGGCCCGTCCTTAGTCGCTGACAGTGGGTCCCCCTGGTCCCGTTGACCCCGTTGACTCGGGTCAACATGCTGACTGGGCCGAGCCCAGCCACTGACATGTGGGACCCCCTCTGATAATTAACCTAATAAATGTTTAAATAAATAAAAACTAATTAATTAGACTAATGTCTCACTGACACATGGGGCCCACATCCCCCTAATTAACTCTGATAAATTTAATTCACTGTTAAAAGTAACAGAGGCTGACATGTGGGTCCCGTTGGACCCACATGTCAGGTTTGACCAGGTCAACGTCTCTGTTGACTGCAGACATCATCTCTGAGTCATGCTGACATCATATATCATTTTCTATAAATAAAAATAATTCCAGAAAATCATTTAAACTTTGAAAATTAATAACTTTTGAACCGTAACTTAGATCGAAAAACTTAAAACATGAAAGTTGCTCAGAACAACGAGACGAATTTGATCGTGTCATCTGTTTCGATGCCGGAACCCCCTATGAAGTAGAACCCATAACTTTTCCTCCGATTCCGGTAGATGAATAGTGCATAATCACCGATTAATAAATCCAACACTAATCCTAAAATAACTAAAATGACTTAGACATACGTCAGGCAACCCTGCACTGCATCATAGCATGGCATGCCCAGTGTTGCATTTGATTGCATTATGTTTACCTATTTCCTCCCCCTTTTCTCTCTCGATTAGACCCCGACGTTGATGTAGCTCCTGAGGCAGACGCCGCTCCGGAGAACGACTACGTCCCTGACGACCAGCCACTTCCCCTAGAGCTGGCAGGCAAGCACCCCCTTTTGAGCATTCCGATATCGCCCATTCTCTTCTCTCTTATGCTTGCATTAGAATCTGCTGCTGTTACTGTATCCTATATCTGCTACATAGCATGTTTACTTGTAACCTGCTGTTGATAATTACCTATTATCCTAAACTGTTTAGAATAGGTTGGGTAGAGACCGACAAAGACCCCCACTTTATCCCGACTGCCCCGTTGGATTATCAGAAGACCCGAACAACGGGATTGAAGATCAGACCCCGACACCTCACGTCACTTCCCCCTTAGTTGCCGACACTGCTGGGTTACTATCGAGTGCCGAGGGTGATACCTCGTCAGCACTTCTGATGATAACCTTGTAGGTTAGTTATTCGGTCGTGGTAAGCGAGGGTGATTCCTCCTACACCACCCCCGATAACGACGTCGTCGCGCAACTCCTCAAGTGTGGACCTCGAGGGTGATTCCTCCTCCGTTCACCTTGACGGTAACATCAGAGGGAATTCCATCGAGGGTGATTCCTCAGGGTTCCCCTTGGTGTCAGACACACAGATACTTTGGTTACTATGACTGAACACTGAACCATGATACTAAAGACGGGTCGGCCCAGAGGGGTACCCGTGCGAGCTTATTAGCGAAGTGATGTGGGATCGGGTGGACCTGGATGGTGCCCGAGGGTTGAACACGAGGCGTGGCCAGGCATTCCTCGCCCTTGCCGCAAGTCCTCGAGACGGGGCGATGGGGTCACATCTTTCGTGAGTCTCTGCTCGTTTCCGCACTACCAACATACTAACGATTTGGATATTTGATCCGAGGGGCCTCTGACCTGATAGCACTAACCATCACGTGGGCATAGTATGGGCGTTCTGCGTCGTATACTTCAGCCGGAGCTTAGTGGACGTCAGCGACTGAGCGGCGCGCCGAGTTCGACTGGTTACGCAACTGCGCTTGTATTAAGGGTTGCTAGGTCTGCTCTCGGCTGCGTTCGCAATGTGCATGAGTTCCCGGGGCGATGGCCCAAGACCCCTGGGGGCATAGGTTAGTCCCGCGTGCTGACCTCTCTGTTAAGTATTTGGTCGGGTTGCGGCGTATCATTTGGCCGAGGCCGGGCATGACCCAGAAAAGTGTGTCCGGCCGGAGTTAATCGAGCGTGGTGGGTAAGTTGGTGCACCCCTGCAGGGAAGAAAACATCTATCGATAGCCTGTCCTACGGTAACGGACACTCGGAGTTGTATCCCGATCGGTACAACTAGAACTTGAGTTGAAATGGATAGTATGGCTCTGGGATTGCTTTCTCGCAGGGAGTCGAGGAAGAATCTCTGGGCGAGGTTGATAACATTACTACTACTTTACATTATGTTAATCTGCACTCTTCTAATGCTGCAAGACCGATGAAGATGATTGAAGATGCTAGTCTTCGATAGGACTAGGCTTTCCCCCCTCTATTCTAGCATTTCTGCAGCCCAGTCCACATATACAGCCCCCTTTGAAAATGTTGCATATGTAGTGTAGATCCTTACTGGCTGAGTACTTCAGATGAGTACTCACATTTGCTTTATTTTCTTTTTCTCCCCATATCCATTTGACGCCGCCAGATGACGGAGCCCCTGAGTTAGCTGCCCTCATCGACGACTACGGCTACTACTACTACCCTCCCGGCGAGTACTACTACGAGGAGCCGACGGACGACCAGGAGTAGGATTTGGAGGGTCCTAGGCAGGAGGCCTACGCCTTTCGATCGTAGAGTTTTATTTTGCCCCGCCTTCATAAAGGCTTATCTCTATTTCTGTAATATATCTGTACCCAGATATCTGATGCTTCCGCTGACACTTGAATGCCATCGAGCTATGTATTCGAGCCCTCGAGGCCCTGGCTTGTAATATAAAGTTTGTATGAATTTATTTATGTTTTAGAGTTGTGTTGTGATATCTTCAAGTGAATCCTTAGGCTTGATCGTGTGCATTTGCGTGTATGGTTAGTGCACGATTAAGCTGAGGTCATCACATCTTCCAACAGTTCAATTTTGGGGATGTTAGTGGCTTGCTGGCAGCTCATTCAAAGTTAAGTGAAAGAGCCCGCTGCCGGGGCCGGGACACGAAATCCCAGAAATTAACCCCTCGTGTCATCACCAGCCCAGGATTACTATTACTGGTGGACACGTCCTTGTTACAGATTACCAAGCTATTACAAGAATTGGATACAAGACCATAAAGGTCCAATGATACAACAGTGACTCTGGTGGTGGATGACGGAAATGACTCATGGTTCTCCAACGTCGATGGGGCTCCATTCCCACAGGAACAGCTAACCCGGATAATTCCTATCCGCGTGGCTGCTATTCTAGGCTCCGCACGGACGTCGCTGTGGTACTCCTCGTAGAACTCCTGACCTGGCCAAGTAAATAGCCAGGGACAAGCCTGTGAGTACGTTGGAATGTACTCGCAAACATCATGAACAAAAGATATACCTAATGCAGCAATTAAATTATATGATCATGATGGACTACACTTTATGCGTATGCTCATGACCGACTTAAATGCCTACTGACAGGAATTAAATCATGGCATGATAAAATATTAGCATGTGCAAATAAATGGATATATAAAAATGTTAGTGATAAACATGGATAGTTAAAGGAAAATAAAAGAAAAGAAATGCCGGTCGGATGTCTAAAGTGACACCACGGTAGGTCTTGAAGAGAAATGCCAAACGGGTGTCTAAAAGAGAAATCGGACGAGACATGACCATCCGAGAACTCAGGCGACGCCACGAGAGGTCTTGAAAAGAAATGCCAGTCGGGTGTCAAGTGACGCCACGGTCGGACTTGAAAAGAAATGCCAATCGGGTATCCACAAGAGTAGTGGCGTGACAGACCGCCTGATAACTCGAGGGACGCCACGAAAGGTCTTGAAAATAGATGCCAATCGGGTGTCCACAAGAGTAGTGGCATGACAGACCGCCTAATAACTCGAGGGACGCCACGGAGAGGTCTTGAAAATACAAATAAGAGAAATGAGTTAGTCCACAATAATATGCATAACCACAATAATATTAATATGCATAGAAAAATATCCACTGTAGCATCAGGGTGACAATAATTATTCTGCGAGGCTCAATTTAATTATTTTCCTCCGAAGACCGACACTAAGAACGACACTTGACCAACCCAGACTGTAGCCCTTAACCGCGGACACGGCTATTCGAATAGGTTTAAACTCTACAGAGGGTGTGCTCTTTACCCACAAGTAAAGGATTTCTTTAGTCAGTACCGTGACAATGACTAATTCCCATTACGGTCTTTGGGTTGAAAACACACCTGACCAGCACACACCAAATTATCTTTCCGGATGCCATGAATCACCCAAAGCATCGTTCAAGAAAAACTTTAAGACGGAGAGACCAACGTCCTGCATGGGATCACTATTAATACACGCAGATTACAAGGGGTGCCCCCCTCTCAGTCACAACTGGAAACACCCATGCCCCCTGACCCGATGACAGGATTTAGTCCACCAACATGGAAACCCTCATCGTAGCCCTCTATGTGGTGTGTGCACGAAAAGGGGTTAACAACTTACTGAACCATACCCCACCTGTGGCAGGGACAAGTGGCAGCACGTATCAAGTATGGGGGTTACCGGAACAAGACTCGATCTACGGTCGACTCAGGAGGTACAAGTTTTCCTGCAGTGGTTAGCACAACAAAGTATTCTTTCAACAGCAATACCAAATAGGGCCACAACCCTTGCATGCTCCACATATATCACGTGACACCCCCGTGTCAAATATGGCCCGTGCCCGCCGGCATGTCCAAGGCAGGAGCACACTCCTGGATTCTCACAACTTGTGCATGTCAAAACTTGAGTGGAATGCATGCAAGAGAAAATATACATGACCATGTGTCGGGGACGAATCCGCGATCACCTATGGGACCCAGGGAAGGACCCCTTTACGTTCGGCAGGGAGAGACGGTCGCACGAAGAGCAAATCTAGCGAAGAACACGACAGTGCACGAGAGAGATTTACCCAGGTTCGGGCCGCACGGATGCGTAAAACCCTACTCCTGCTTTTTTTGGTTTATTATCTGTATGATTGTTCTAGCTCCAGGAGCGCTACAGTACCGAGTAGCTGCGTACAATGCTGGAGTTCGCCCTTTTTCCGTTCCCCCTCCTTCGTTGCCTATGGGCCTCCTTTTATACGCACAAAGGGGTCACCAACAGGTGTCAAACAGTAAAGGTAGAGGTGGAAAGCTGCTACAGTAAGGCCACTATTACCAGGATGACATGTCCTACCTACCACTGACGGCAGGGGACAAGGGCATTAAATGCCCATGCCTTTGCTGTCCAGATACCTGTACCCGGACGTCTTGGACGTGGGAAAAGCCTATCCCACCTGCTCCTGCACCGCTAGCTACAGTGCACCACCGTCTACACAGTGCCCTGCCACGCACGCTTGGAAGGACCCAGAGCGCCACGCTGGCAGAGGCACTGGAGCAGCAGCACAGTAGCACAGTGGTACAGTAACGCTTGCCGCGGCAAGACCTTGCCGCACCTGACAGCTTGCCGCAGCCCATAGTTTGCCGCGCAAGGTAACTTGCCGGGGCAAGTACCTTGCCGCAGCTGCTATCTTGCCGCAGCCAATACCTTGCCGCAGCCAATGACTTGCCGGGGCAAGTACCTTGCCGCGACAAGTACTCTGCTACAGCATTTACATGCTTATCACTGACGGGTCAGGACAAGCGCATTAAATGCTCTGTCTAGGTGTCCCTTAGCTTCTTGGGGGTGGGAAAAGGGGCCATCCTATCAGCGCCGCTTGGCACAGTGCTCTGCCACGCATGCCTGGAGAAGGGTCCAGAGTGCCATGCTGGCGGCCGCACTGGAGCAGCAGCATAGTGGCATAACCTTGCCGGGCTCAGCTGGTCATCCCGGCAAGAACCTTGCCGAGGCCTTGTCTCCAGTCTAGCTGTCCCCCGACAAGCCTTGCCGGGTTCAGCTGGTCATCCCGGCAAGAACCTTGCCGGGGCCTTATCTTTAGTCTTGTCGAGTCCTGAGCTTGCCGGCCCTGATCTCGCCGGCAGTAGTAGACTTGATCTTCTGGTCGATCCGCCTGGAGTCTTGTCTTGCCAGCTCTGCCTTGCCGGCGTTGCGCGGACCCATTCCCGGCAAGTAGACCTTGCCGGGAACCGGGCTTCGAATGTACTCTTGGGTGGATTCCTCCTCTGCCATGTCCTTCCCGCCTAGAGGCTGCGACTTGCCGGTGCGTGTCCAGGGGTAGTGAACACCCCCCTGTTTATTACACCGACAGGAGCCCCCGGGCCTGGGCCGGACAGGCGTGCACAGTGGTTGTCCGGGCTAGGCCCAACGACGCACACCGGCAACATGTAGATCTGTTCCCTGCCGTTCCTCCTACCTGGAGGTCGCAACCCTGTTGCTGCAATGGCACGCATAAAGAAACAATTTACCTTGATTAGGCCAAGCTTTATGGCACAAGAGATATTCCTTCATGCTAAATGAATGCATGCTTCCCCCTTGATTGATTCCGTCCTTGCAGGTATCTTGTACCCTACGCTGTCTGGAAACCCTGCCGGTGCGCATGCTTGCCGCGAGCGCTAGGTGCGGGTCTTTAGCAGCCTGCTGGAAATGCCGCCGCCGGCAAGGCGACTTGCCGGGCCAGAACGCAGCTGCTAAGTTTGCCGAGCGGACTCGAGGCGAAACCAGAGCGCGGACTAACCACGGCAAGGTCCTTTCGCGTGCAGGTCGATATACGAGAACGAGGAATCAATCAAGACGACCCACGCTTGCTGGAAAGCTTTCCGGTGCGCACGCTCCAGGCAGCGGCGCTTGGGGATCGGGTCCTTAGCAGCTCGCCGGGAACGCCGCCTCCCGGAAAGGTTTACCTTCCCGGTTCTGGTGCAGCTGCTCGCATCGCCGAGCGGACTCGAGACGACTAGGAGCGCAACTAGCCCCGAGAAGGCTCCGTCGCGTGTAGGTGTAAGAAGCGAGTGAGGACAGAAAAATGAATGCAATTGCCAAAAAATCTGTGCAACTTAGCTTTTTCTGCTAGGGCGCCGCTAGCCCCCGAGCTTGTTTCTTGCTCAAAGAGTGGTTGTCGGAGCCCCCGGCAAGGGAGGCTCTTAACTCTGGCGGAGAACTTTGACGTTCTCGACGCCAGCTTCCGGCAAGGGGTTGCCGGGAAGGCTCTTGACTCTGGCGGAGAACCTTGACATTCTCAACGCCAGCTTCCGACAAGCTTGTTGCCGGGGAGGCTCTTGACTCTGGCGGAGAACCTTGACGTTCTCAATGCCAGCTTCCGGCAAGCTTGTTGCCGGGGAGGCTCTTGACTGGCGGAGAACCTTGACGTTCTCAACGCCAGCTTCCGGCAAGCTTGTTGCCGGGGAGGCTCTTGACTCTAGCGGAGAACCTTGACGTTCTCAACGCCAGCTTCCGGCAAGCTTGTTGCCGGGGAGGCTCTTGACTCTGGCGGAGAACCTTGACGTTCTCAACGCCAGCTTCCGGCAAGCTTGTTGCCGGGGAGGCTCTTGACTCTGGCGGAGAACCTTGACGTTCTCAACGCCAGCTTCCGGCAAGCTTGTTGCCGGGGAGGCTC
This sequence comes from Thinopyrum elongatum, assembly GCA_011799875.1. Classification (NCBI taxonomy): domain Eukaryota; kingdom Viridiplantae; phylum Streptophyta; class Magnoliopsida; order Poales; family Poaceae; genus Thinopyrum; species Thinopyrum elongatum. Next base: position 303,905,066 of record CM022303.1, on the reverse strand, counting down.
TTGACTCTGGCGGAGAACCTTGACATTCTCAACGCCAGCTTCCGGCAAGCTTGTTGCCGGGGAGGCTCTTCAGGGGGTTACTCTCTGGGGCGTTGCCAGCCCCCGAGCTCGCCTTCCATGCGTGTTCCTGCAACACTGACTGGGCATGAAATGCCACAACAGCGTTTGAGCACAACAAGTTGATTAGCTTCTGGTTAATGTCGGATTCGCTGCAATCTTGACTCCTGCTGAATATTCCCTTGCTTGCCGGAACACTTTCCGGTGCGCACGATCCAGTCAGCAGCGCTTTGAGGAACGGATCCTTAGCAGCATGCCGGGAACGCCGCCTCCCGAAAAGGTTTACCTTCCCGGCTCTGGCGCAGCTGCTCAGGTTGCCGAGCGGACTCGAGACAACTAGGAGCGCGACTAGCCCCGGGAAGGCTCCTCAGCATACGGGTTTACGCAGGAACCTTAGAATAAAACTCGCTAAGTCCTTCTCCTTAAACGACTGCATTTTTGCACAGTGAGCCCCCCACGCTTGCCGGAATACTCCCCGAATGCGCACATTCTGGTCGATGGCGCTTAGGATCGGGTCCTGTTCAGCAGCCTATCGAGAACGCCGCCTCTTCGGGAGCTTAACGCCTTAGAAACAATCGCAGCTGCGTCTGCATTGTTGGGCGGACCCAAAACAACCAGGAGCACAGAATGTTTCAGGAGCGCTCCTTCGCGCACAGGTTATGCACAAAAATATCGTCCAGGATAAGACTTAACAGCAGAAAGTAATTAAAGCTTTAAAACTTAGCTTTTTGCGAAGGTTCAGGCCCTTCTTCTTGGACGCTATGGCGGTGAAGATGATGAAGAAACTGCCGCGCTGATCGCCAGATCAGGTTCGCGCAGCCCCTCACCCCCTACCTGGCGCGCCAAAGATGTCGGGGACGAATCCGCGATCACCTATGGGACCCAGGGAAGGACCCCTTTACGGTCGGCAGGGAGAGACGGTCGCACGAAGAGCAAATCTAGCAAAGAACACGACAGTGCACGAGAGAGATTTACCCAGGTTCGGGCCGCACGGATGTGTAAAACCCTACTCCTGCTTTTTTTGGTTTATTATCTGTATGATTGTTCTAGCTCCAGGAGCGCTACAGTACCGAGTAGCTGCGTACAATGCTGGAGTTCGCCCTTTTTCCGTTCCCCCCTCCTTCGTTGCCTATGGGCCTCCTTTTATACGCACAAAGGGGTCACCAACAGGTGGCAAACAGTAAAGGTAGAGGTGGAAAGCTGCTACAGTAAGGCCACTATTACCAGGATGACATGTCCTACCTACCACTGACGGCAGGGGACAAGGGCATTAAATGCCCATGCCTTTGTTGTCCAGATACATGTACCCGGACGTCTTGGACGTGGGAAAAGCCTATCCCACCTGCTCCTGCACCGCTAGCTACAGTGCACCGCCGTCTACACAGTGCCCTGCCACACACGCTTGGAAGGACCCAGAGCGCCACACTGGCAGAGGCACTGGAGCAGCAGCACAGTAGCACAGTGGTACAGTAACGCTTGCCGCGGCAAGACCTTGCCGCACCTGACAGCTTGCCGCATCCCATAGTTTGCCGCGCAAGGTAACTTGCCGGGGCAAGTACCTTGCCGCAGCTCCTATCTTGCCGCAGCCAATACCTTGCCGCAGCCAATGACTTGCCGGGGCAAGTACCTTGCCGCGGCAAGTACTCTGCTACAGCATTTACATGCTTATCACTGACGGGTCAGGACAAGCGCATTAAATGCTCTGTCTAGGTGTCCCTTAACTTCTTGGGGATGGGAAAAGGGGCCATCCTATCAGCGCCGCTTGGCACAGTGCTCTGCCACGCATGCCTGGAGAAGGGTCCAGAGTGCCATGCTGGCGGCCGCACTGGAGCAGCAGCATAGTGGCATAACCTTGCCGGGCAGGAACCTTGCCGGGCTCAGCTGGTCATCCCGGCAAGAACCTTGCCGGGGCCTTGTCTCCAGTCTAGCTGTCCCCCGACAAGCCTTGCCGGGTTCAGCTGGTCATCCCGGCAAGAACCTTGCCGGGGCCTTATCTTTAGTCTTGTCGAGTCCTGAGCTTGCCGGCCCTGATCTCGCCGGCAGTAGTAGACTTGATCTTCTGGTCGATCCGCCTGGAGTCTTGTCTTGCCAGCTCTGCCTTGCCGGCGTTGCGCGGACCCATTCCCGGCAAGTAGACCTTGCCGGGAACCGGGCTTCGAATGTACTCTTGGGTGGATTCCTCCTCTGCCATGTCCTTCCCGCCTGGAGGCTGCGACTTGCCGGTGCGTGTCCAGGGGTAGTGAACACCCCCCTGTTTATTACACCGACACCATGCATGCTCATCTAGCAACATGCAAATTTAATATGAATTCAACATAGTCATGTTCAAATTATTCTTGCAAATAATATAACCATGTGATTCACCATATCAAGTGTTCGAGATGCTTGCCTTTAGTATGCAGAGTTGTTGGTTGCACTCAAAAAGTTTGAAAACTTTATCTTCCCTCCATTTCCTATTTTCAAAAATATTTGAATTATCACATATAGCAAAAACAGTGCCAAAAATTGTTTCAAATATTTTTGAAATAAATACTAAAATAAACTAGAGACAAAATAAGGAATATCAGAAAAAGAAACATATCATTTGGTGTTGGTATGAATTACTTATGAATTTTCTAAGTTTAAATAAATGCTTAAAAGGACTATTTAATTGATCTAGCAGTAACTAGGCATAATAAAAATGTTCACCCTAGATAGTTTGATAGAGCATGATTTTATAAGACTGCAAGAATTTGAATCATCAATTTTGGATTAGAAATGGATCCTGCGAAAAAATTTGAAAGCTACTGGAAAGGAAAAAATAGAAAGGATTAGCAGTGCGCCCTGAGCGTTGTTTAGCTGTACTGCACCACTGGGCCTGGCCCAGCCGCTCGGCCGCGCGGAAGGTTGACGACGTCAGAAGCGTATTCTTGAAAATACGTTTTCCTTCCGCGAAGGCAGCTTCTGGAGAAATCTGTCTCCACTAAACCGCCGCATGGGTCACTGACAGTGGGCCCTCCGGGCCCACAGTCAGGTTTGACCCAGTCAATCTGGTCGCCTCCCTCCTCTGGCCGAATGGAGGCGCGGCTCCGGCGATCCCCGCCGGCGAACGACGGTGATTTTGGAGAAGGCGATCACGGGAACGGAATCAGTAGGCTCTGGCGGTTCTCCCGGTGTGCAGCAAGGCCCCCAGGGTCCAACCAATCGACGGCGGCGAGCATCCCCGCGGAACTCCGGCGAACGCGAAAAGGGGCTTTCCTCTGTGGCGCTCCTCGGGACAAATTGATGGGCGTCTCGAGCTTGCGGAGGTCATAGGAATGCTCTGGTATGGAGAGGTTTAAGAGAGGTGGCGTGAGAGCGACGGATTTGAGCAGAGGAGGGGGCGGCTTCCATTATCGGAAGTGAAGAAGGTGGTGCCCTCGGGCTCTCTGTCTGCTTCTGGAGAATGGTTGGGGGGCTGGTGAGGTGGTATGGATGCGAGGCGGGGTTCGGGGTGGCTTATATAGCCGGAGGAGGTCGGTTCAGTGGGGAACTGCTCCAACCGACTTGGCGGTGGTCATTAATGGCGGATAGAGGTCGGTGGCAAGGCCGTTGGGTTGGTGGTGAGCCATGTATAAGCTCAGGTAGGTGAGTATTAAGGCGAGGGAGAGCTGGTGTTCGGGGATTGGCCAGGGGGTTCTGGACGGTGCCGTGTCCGAACGGCAGACGGCGCAGGTCGGCGGAGTCGGCGCTCCGGATGGGCTCCGGCTCGGGGAAGGTGGTGGCTGGCGCCAGGGGGGAAAGCTTTGGTGTGGGGGAGATTGCGGCTGGTGCAGGTGGCCGGTGGAGCGTGTGCGAGCTTGCAGTGGAAGCCACCATCCAGGGGGGTTGTTGGCAGCTTGAGGACGCGCCACGCGCCCGGACATAGCCGTGGTTGAGACGACGGTGATATATGACGGCAGTGGGCGGCACTAGCGGACGAGAGGGGGTGTCGGCGGGGTTCAGGGTGGACTGGGTGATCCAATGGGAGACTTGAGCGAGCGGGAGAAGCAGCAGAGCAACGGCGCGAGGGCAAGACCGAACCTGTCAAACGAGCGCTCTGCTCGTGCGCTGTGCACGCACTGGTCATGCGCACAACATGCTTGATAGAATGCCTGGAAGCTCTAGAAGAATTTGTTACAAGTGGGACTTAGCAGGGTGGGGCTCCTCGAGATGGCAAGGCTGGTGGACATGTTGGTTTGGTCAAAAGAGCAAGTCTGCAATGTAGTCAAGAAAGAGGCCAAAATTCTGCCATGCCCACAATGTGTTTGACAGAATGCCTGAGCCATCTAGATGATTTTGTTGGAAGTGAAAATTAACAGAATGGTGTCTCCTTAGTGGGTAGAGATTATAGTGTAGTTTGTTTGGCAATGAGAGGAACTTCCTAGTGCAAGTTTTATCAGAATACATTCCTGGACAGAAACTACAGGAGGTTATTTGGTGGTTTTGGAAAATTCATATAGGGCTGATCTTCTGGAGTTAAGGGTTTTGTTGGAAGGACTAGGGTGTGGAAAAATTTCAGAATTTTTGGAGCAAGGAAAATAGAGGTTGTAGTAGAAACTCAAATACTGGACAGAATTGAAAAGAGGTTGTTTCACTCAAAATTTTCAAAAGACTAAGCTAGGTTTTTGCACCAAAGTGATATATAGGCATCACCTGACCTCTCATAATTTTTGTGGGATTTTAATACAATTATTTAAAGTGGTTGCAGTGTAACAGAGGCATTTAAAGTATTGAAAATGATATTAAAAGAATTGTTTAGAGGCAAATTTTATTCTGAAAATAATTCTTACTGTTATTAAACTATAATTGAAATGTTTTAAGAGAACTACCAAAGTCACAATATTATTTCCAAAAATTTCCATATGGAGGGAGGAATTTTGTAAAATAGAAACAGAAAATGGTTCTGAAATTAATAAAAGACCTAGCAAAAATTCAAAATTTTAATTCTGGCCAAAATTTAGGTAGTAAAAACATGATTAAATTTTTGGGGTGTTACAAACTCTACCCCCCTTAAGAAAATCTCGTCCTCGAGATTTGTTAAGGACGGAAGAATTAAATGCAAATCACAACAGACAAGCAATCATGCACAAGACAATAACACACATGCACATCATTCAATAAAGCACTACACACTGCTAGAAATATACACATATTCGTCTACGGCATGACTGTGGAATTTACAGGGCAACAGGGTTGCTAAGGACATGGCAACTACTCTGGCAGACTCAGTCCACTTCGTCGACATCCAGACGGGCGTGTCTCGCGAACGTCGAGGCTTCTCCGGGGGCTTCAACGTCGGAGTTGACTAGAGTGTTATGAGGAGCTGCAGGGTTGGGGTAGCGATGATGGCCCACGCGGGGTGTAGTAGCTACAGTCCCATTGGAGGAAATCCCAAAGAGACGATGGAGTTCATCCGGGGAAACGAATGCATTGCCCGGGTGGGCAACAGGGGCAGACCTCGCAGGCTCGATTGGTCTCCCGAACAATACTACCGGGTTGTTAGTGGCAGGTGCAGCTTCACTCCTCACCGGGGTCAGGAGAGCAAGCGTCCTGCGGGTCTCAATCAGATCATTGGTGACCTGATCGAACAGTGCCTCTTGCGCTCTCAGGTAGCGCACCAGATGCACTAGGGCAGGGTCTGTCTCATGGTCTCCGTTGGCGACTTGGGTCGGCCTACCATAGCCTTCATGACTAGGGTAGTAGTAGAAGGAGCGGTAGTTAACCCTCGGTGACAGATGTCGAAGATGAACTACAGCCTCTCGGGCTGCAAGTTGGATGGCTTGGGGCTCGTCGGTGGTCGTCCTCCCGGTGAACCGGTAAGGGCGCTCTGCGGTGACGCCCCTCCCGTAGATGTGCACCGTGGCCCAGTAGTGATGGATGGAGTCACTCGCGTGCTCTTGGTACACGACATACTCTGGCGGCTCTTCGATGCCGAGAGCACGACGGGTGAGATTGGCAAGGATGACTACAAAGCCTTCAAGCTCGGCCGCGGTGGTCTCGTTGTGCACGATGGGGCCTGGCATCTTGGTGGTTGGATATTGAACTGAGAGTGAGGCTGTGATGTGCTGGGTTGGGGCAAGGCTTCTCTTATAAGCCAGCGGAGTCTTCCATTGCACGCTTGCGGATGGAACAACTCAGGTGTCAGCCACAGGCACACAGCCTATGGGCTAGTTGATAGGTTGGGCACCGACTGTCAAAAGAGATGTCGGCTGGCCACTGTGCAGTTATCGGATAGGATGGGCTTGACTGTGGACAGGAAAGGATGTGGACGGTGTGGAAACCTAGGGATAATGACTAGGCTAAGATAGGATTAGCCAATGGTCAGCCTGGCTCTGATACCAAGGCTGCCGGGGCCGGGACACGAAATCCCAGAAATTAACCCCTCGTGTCATCACCAGCCCAGGATTACTGTTACTGGTGGACACGTCCTTGTTACAGATTACCAAGCTATTACAAGAATTGGATACAAGACCATAAAGGTCCAATGATACAACAGTGACTCTGGTGGTGGATGACGGAAATGACTCATGGTTCTCCAACGTCGATGGGGCTCCATTCCCACAGGAACAGCTGACCCGGATAATTCCTATCCGCGTGGCTGCTATCCTAGGCTCCGCACGGATGTCACTGTGGTACTCCTCGTAGAACTCCTGACCTGGCCAAGTAAATAGCCATGGACAAGCCTGTGAGTATGTTGGAATGTACTCGCAAACATCATGAACAAAAGATATACCGAATGCAACAATTAAATTATATGATCATGATGGACTACACTTTATGCATATGCTCATGATGGACTTAAATGCCTACTGACAGGAATTAAATCATGGCATGATAAAATATTAGCATGTGCAAATAAATGGATATATAAAAATGTTAGTGATAAACATGGATAGTTAAAGGAAAATAAAATAAAAGAAATGCCGGTCGGATGTCTAAAATGACACCACGGTAGGTCTTGAAGAGAAATGCCAAACGGGTGCCTAAAAGAGAAATCGGACGAGACAGAACCATCCGAGAACTCAGGCGACGCCACGAGAGGTCTTGAAAAGAAATGCCAGTCGGGTGTCAAGTGATGCCACGGACGGACTTGAAAAGAAATGCCAATCGGGTATCCACTAGAGTAGTGGCGTGACAGACCGCCTGATAACTCGAGGGATGCCACGAAAGGTCTTGAAAATAGATGCCAATCAGGTGTCCACAAGAGTAGTGGCGTGATAGACCGCCTAATAACTCAAGGGACGCCACAGAGAGGTCTTGAAAATACAAATAAGAGAAATGAGTTAGTCCACAATAATATGCATAACCACAATAATATTAATATGCATAGCAAAATATCCATGGTAGCATCAGGGTGACAATAATTATTCTGCGAGGCTCAATTTAATTATTTTCCTCCGAAGACCGACACTAAGACTGACACTTGACCAACCCAGACTGTAGCCCTTAACTGCGGACACGGCTATTCGAATAGGTTTAAACTCTGCAGAGGGTGTGCTCTTTACCCACAAGTAAAGGATTTCTTTAGTCAGTACCGTGACACTGACTAATTCCCATTACGGTCTTTGGGTTAAAAACACACCTGACCAGCACACACCAGATTATCTTTCCGGATGCCAGGAATCACCCAAAGCATCGTTCAAGAAAAACTTTAAGACGGGGAGACCAACGTCCTGCATTGGATCACTATTAATGCGCACGGATTACAAGGGGTGCCCCCCTCTCAGTCACAACTGGAAACACCCATGCCCCTGACCCACTGACAGGATTTAGTCCACCAACATGGATACTCTCATCGTAGCCCTTTATGTGGTATGTGCACGGAAAGGGGTTAACAACTTACTGAACCATACCCTACCTGTGGCAGGGACAAGTGGCAGCACGAATCAAGTATGGGGGTTACCGGAACAAGACTCGATCTACGGTCGACTCAGGAGGTACATGTTTTCCTGCAGTGGTTAGCACAACAAAGTATTCTTTCAACAGCAATACCAAACAGGGCAACAACCCTTGCATGCTCCACATATATAACGTGACACCCCCGTGTCAAGTATGGCCCATGCCCGCCGGCATGTCCAAGGCAAGAGCACACTCCTGGATTCTCACAACTTGTGCATGTCAAAACTTGAGTGGAATGCATGCAAGAGAAAATATACATGACCATGCATGCTCATCTAGCAACATGCAAATTTAATTTGAATTCAACATAGACATGTTCAAATTATTCTTGCAAATAATATAACCATGCGATTTACCATATCAAGTGTTCGAGATGCTTGCCTTTAGTATGCAGAGTTGTTGGTTGCACTCAAAAAGTTTGAAAACTTTATCTTCCCTCCATTTCCTATTTTCAAAAATATTTGAATTACCACATATAGCAAAAACAGTGCCAAAAATTGTTTCAAATATTTTTGAAATAAATACTAAAATAAAATAGAGACAAAATAAGGAATATCAGAAAAAGAAACATATCATTTGGTGTTGGTATGAATTACTTATGAATTTTCTAAGTTTAAATAAATGGTTAAAAGGACTATTTAATTGATCTAGCAGAAACAAGGCATAATAAAAATGTTCACCCTAGATAGTTTGATAGAGCATGATTTTATAAGACTGCAAGAATTTGAATTATCAATTTTGGATTAGAAATGGATCCTTTGGAAAAATTTGAAAGCTACTGGAAAGGAAAAAATAGAAAGGAGTAGCAGTGCGCCCTGAGCGTTGTTTAGCTGTACTGCACCACTGGGCCGAGCCCAGCCGCTCGGCCGCGCGGAAGGTTGACGACGTCGGAAGCGTATTCTTGAAAATACGTTTTCCTTCCGCGAAGGCAGCTTCTGGAGAAATCTGTCTCCACTAAACCGCCGCATGGGTCACTGACAGTGGGCCCTCCGGGCCCACAGTCAGGTTTGACCCGGTCGATCTGGTCGCCTCCCTCCTCTGGCCGAATGGAGGCGCGGCTCCGGCGATCCCCGCCGGCGAACGACGGTGATTTTGGAGAAGGCGATCACGGGAACGGAATCAGTAGGCTCTGGCGGTTCTCCCAGTGTGCGGCAAGGCCCCCAGGGTCCAACCAATCGACGGCAGCGAGCATCCACGCAGAACTCCGGCGAACGCGAAAAGGGGCTTTCCTCTGTGGTGCTCCTCGGGACAAATTGATGGGCGTCTCGAGCTTGCGGAGGTCACAGGAGTGCTCTGGTGTGGAGAGGTTTGAGAGAGGTGGCGTGAGAGCGATGGATTTGAGCAGAGGAGGGGGCGGCTTCCATTATCGGAAGTGAAGAAGGTGGTGCCCTCGGGCTCTCTGTCTGCTTCTGGAGAATGGTTGGGGGGCTGGTGAGGTGGTATGGATGCGAGGCGGGGTTCGGGGTGGCTTATATAGCCGGAGGAGGTCGGTTCAGTGGGGAACTGCTCCAACCAACTTGGCGGTGGTCAATAATGGCAGATAGAGGTCGATGGCAAGGCCGTTGGGTTGGTGGTGAGCCATGGATAAGCTCAGGTAGGTGAGTATTAAGGCAAGTGAGAGCTGGTGTTCGGGGATTGGCCAGGGGCTTCAGGACGGTGCCGTGTCCGAACGGCAGACGGCGCAGGTCGGCGGAGTCGGCGCTCTGGATGGGCTCCGACTCGGGGAAGGTGGTGGCTGGCGCCAGGGGGAAAGCTTTGGTGTGGGGGAGATTGCGGCTGGTGCAGGTGGCCGGTGGAACGTGTGCGAGCTTGCGGTGGAAGCCACCGTCCAGGGGGGTTGCTGGCAGCTCGAGGACGCGCCACGCGCCCGGGCATAGCCGTGGTGGAGACGGCGGTGATGAATGACGGCGGTGGGCGGCACTAGCGGACGAGAGGGGGTGTCGGCGGGGTTCAGGGTGGACTAGGTGATCCAATGGGAGACTTGAGCGAGCGGGAGAAGCAGCAGAGCAACGGCGCGAGGGCAAGACCGAACCTGTCAAACGAGCGCTCTGCTCGTGCGCTGTGCACGCACTGGTCATGCGCACAACATGCTCGATAGAATGCCTGGAAGCTTTAGAAGAATTTGTTACAAGTGGGACTTAGCAGGGTGGGGCTCCTCGAGATGGCAAGGCTGGTGGACATGTTGGTTTGGTCAAAAGAGCAAGTCTGCAATGTAGTCAAGAAAGAGGCCAAAATTCTGCCATGCCCACAATGTGTTTGACAGAATGCCAGAGCCATCTAGATGATTTTGTTGGAAGTGAAAATTAACAGAATGGTGTCTCCTTAGTGGGTAGAGATTATAGTGTAGTTGGTTTGGCAATGAGAGGAACTTGCTGGTGCAAGTTTTATCAGAATACATTCCTGGACAGAAACTACAGGAGGTTATTTGGTGGTTTTGGAAAATTCATATAGGGCTGATCTTCTGGAGTTAAGTGTTTTGTTGGAAGGACTAGGGTGTGGAAAAATTTCAGAATTTTTGGAGCAAGGAAAATAGAGGTTGTAGTAGAAACTCAAATACTGGACATAATTGAAAAGAGGTTGTTTCACTCAAAATTTTCAAAAGACTAAGCTAGGTTTTTGCACCAAAGTGATATATAGGCATCACCTGACCTCTCATAATTTTTGTGGGATTTTAAAACAATTATTTAAAGTGGTTGCAGTGTAACAGAGGCATTTAAAGTATTGAAAATGCTATTAAAAGAATTGTTTAGAGGCAAATTTTATTCTGAAAATAAGTCTTACTATTATTAAACTATAACTGAAATGTTTTAAGAGAACTACCAAAGTCACAATATTATTTCAAAAAAATTCCATATGGAGGGAAGAATTTTGTAAAATAGAAACAGAAAATGGTTCTGAAATTAATAAAAGACCTAGCAAAAATTCAAAATTTTAATTCTGGCCAAATTTTATTTAGTAAAAACATGATTAAATTTTTGGGGTGTTACACCCGGAAAGACTAACAAGATCGGACCGGTGATTGGACCTCCTCTTGTCTTACAATAAGCCTTCTCTGCCACCACAAAAAAAAACTTGTAACAACCACCAATTCCAATAATTCTACAATACTCATAGCCTCTTTGTTATGTTCCGGATCGCAAAGGAACATGTCAACAATTTTTGCTTTTATTCTTCCTGGCGTGGCCACCTTTGCTATTATTCATGCAGCCCAAGACCCCTCCAAATCTCCTGTGCTCGATTGCATTTGAACGCCATATGCGCAATATCCTCTGTCTGTATCAAATAAATTGGACACTATCCAGGCCGGGAGATGTGTCTGTTTGCTAAAACGCAACATCAAGGAATTGCATCGTGCAAGCATCTCCATAGAAAAATCTTGATTTTGCTTGGGACCTTCAGATTCCATAGTTTCCTCCAAACTTGGTGGGCCGACGAACCACTTATTCCATCAGGATTTAAATTACTCGACGTGTAGCTTTCCTCCCATTTCCTATAGTAGGCTGACTGGACAGAAAAGGTACCTGATTTTGTTAAGTGCCAAGCAACAAAGTCTTATGTGTCCTATTGGAAAATAGGAATTTGCAATATCCTCTCTGCATCAATACTCTAGAAGTTGTCTCATATCATTTCTTCATCCCACTCTCCCGTTGCCGGGTTTATAAGCTCATTGACCATTGTGAGAAGACAATTTCCCTAGACTGTGATAATCTTTCTAGATGTGCTACTTGGAATTGAGCAGTCATCCCATTTATCAATGTTCATTCCATTGCCCACTCTCCAAATAGTACATCCTTTCTTGAAGGTTTGCACCCCTGATGAAATGCTTTGCCAAACATGTGAAGATCCCTTTTTTAATGCATAATTTAGTAAATCGCCTGAAGGATAGTACTTAGCTCTCAAAACTCTTGCACATAGGGAATCATAATTTTCAATGAGATGCCAACATTGCTTGGCTAACATGGCCAAATTAAAACCATGTATATCAAGAAACTCCATACCTCCCCAATTCTTCGGAACACACATCTTCCACCGCGCAAACCAATGCATCTTGTGTTGGTCTTCACCATCACCCCACCAGAAATGCGATATAGCATCAATGATTCCCTTGAAAATTTTCTTTGGAAATTTGAATACTCCCATCGCATAAGTTGGGATGGCTTGAGCCACCGCTTTGATTAGTGCCTCCTTTCCTCCATAGGACAGAGTTCTTTCTATCGGTATCGGGGCTCCGGGGACCCAAGAAGGTTCAAACTCTGGGGTGCGCTTGTTCCTACCGCCCTACTCTGCCACTCAACCTCACGGCGATGCTCAGACGTGCTCGAGCTAGGGAAGAAGAACTATGGACACGGCAGTTTACCCAGGTTTGGGCCACCTCGCGGTGTAAAACCCTACTCCTGCTTGGTTGGAATTGCTTGGGGAGATGGAATACAAGCGCCTTGCTCTAGTGGCCAAAATGAGCCAATCCTCTCTACGATGGCACCCCGCCCTCTCTTATACTAGCCTTGGTCCCCTTCCCCCAAAAACACTTGGCAGGAAAGGTTGCCACAACGACCACTTTGAACGGGGACAAGGGCACAGTCTATCCTGACAAAAGCAATCTTCGCCTGCAAAGTCACTGTCCATGACGCGCCAGTGGGCTCGGCGATGACCTCCACCCTGGCGCGCCCATCATCATGGTCTGTAGGCACCGAAGTGGTAACCTTTGGGGATTGCCTTGGGAACGGGCGGATGGCCATGCTCCCTTAGCACAAAAGAGGAAAGCCTCCTCATCCGCGCCTGCTGGCACCCCTCTGGCTCCACTCGTCGCCACGCGCGTCACCCATGTGAAGGCGTAGGGCCGCGTGGCTCCGCTGACCTGCTCTTGACTTGTAGGCTTCCGCGAGGGGCCTTGGGAGGCAGCCTTAGGAAGCCGCCTCGCGAGAAAACCTCGCGAGGCTCCTGGTGACCCTTGCTGACGTATGCCTCGTGAGGTGAGAGCCTCGCGAGGGTCTGGCTCATGAAGCTCTGGCGGTGAGCAAACCTCGGGCCTCCTAGCGGACGCCGCACACTGGGCCGCATACATATGGGCCTAGGTATCTTCAGTCCCATGGGCCCGACAGTAGCCCCCGGGCCTGCAATGCGCACGACTTCGCCCGCTGGGTGGGGCAAAACGGCGCGGGCCCCAACCGCCTGCGGGCTGAGCTTGACGCGTGGCGCACGACGGGGCGTGGGGCGCCCCCACTTCTCCCACGACGCCTCGGCAACCGCCCGGGCTGACATAAAGCCTGCCCGCACGCGGCGCGGGGCCATCATTGCCCTTTCTGCCTTGCATCCGTCTTCTGAAGGTGAGGATGCGCGGACCGGCCCTCCGTCAAACGCTATATAAAGGCGAGGGGGAAGGACCAATTGTCTCATCTTCCTCCTTCTTGCTGCTCCATTTCCACCTGTCATTTCCGTCGCCATGGTGCCCGTGAGAAGGTTCTCCGTCGCTAAGAAGGGGATGGAAACGTTGGAGGAGGTGGAGCCATCGAAGCCACCGAGGGGGAGGGGTCGCCCTCGCACATTCGCCGCCACGCCCGGAGCGCCTCCCCGGGGATGTGGGCGCCCTCCATTGGTGGCCTACATCGGCTCAGGCAGTCGTGGAAGAGGCGCCGCCCGCGGGCGCGGATGTGGGGGTGAGGAGGCCACGGTCGGGATGGTCGGAGCGGTGCAGCCGCCTTGCTTCCCTAGTCGTGGAGACACTCTACCGACACGGCCTACGAGTTCATCGTTGGCATGCACCGCCAGCCCAGCACCTGGCTCCAGCTCCTGGACTCCTTCACGGAGGAGATGGCGGGCCGCGGACCGCTGGGCCTGTGGGTGCAGCTGGAGGTTGCTGCAACAGCCCCTCCTGGGTGGCGATAGAGTTCTCACCTACCGGCTTCATGTTCTTGAAGCATGGGTGAAAGTCATTCGCCCTTGCTCGTGGCTTGAAGAAGGGGCACGTCCTCCACTTCAAGTATGACGGGGCTGCCACGCTCTTTATGAAGATCTTCAGGGTCACCGGCTGCCGCCTAAAGTGTTGCATGAAGAGCGACGACAGTGACTCTATCGGTGACGACAACGGCGATGCGTCGCCCTCCAGAGGGAGTGGAAGCAGTGACGACTCCCCTAGCATCAAGAGCGAGGAGAAGGACTCCAACTAGGCACGGCTGCGCTCGCACTTCTGCCCCGGTGGTGATGCGCCCTGCCTGGGTTTCTTTTTCTTTGTTTCTTTTCATGCGTTTAGATGGAGGTGAGCCCCATGGGGGCATGTAAAGAACTATGGCCTTCGCGCTTTAAATTTGATGCTCTTGTGGTTCGAAATCGAGCTCATTCTTAGCATTCCTCGTTAGGCTCACTCCTCTTCTTCGCGATCACCCTGGTGCTCTGCGTCGCTGGGACCTAGCCCCGAGCGGGCCTCAGCCGTCGCTGGTATGTTAGGTCGCGATGCCTGGACAAGGCCAGGAGGTGAGGGGCTCCGGGGTCCGGTAAGAACTCCTGAGGTGCGGTGCTCAGGAAGCTCCCCCTTGACGTGCAAGCGGCTCATGCGAGAGAAAAGGCTTCCGCCTTGAGTGAGGTCATGAAAGGAAGGAGCGCCAACAAAGACCATCGAGTCACGTGAGGCGGTTAACTTAGCTTTTCGGGGTGCGACGCGAATCGGTCGCGGCACGCGAGGAGTTCGCACGGCGTCAGGATGCGCCCCTTTGAAGTCTCCTCTTCACCTCATCTTCTATCTGCACCAGATCAATGTAAGCCCCGTGAGGGGTGTGTGAAAAACCAATGCCTTCTATGTCTTTGCAAATGACTTTATGGTTTTAATTGTATTCCTCCTCCCAATACTTCCTCACGAGGGTTGTGCCTCTTTTTCTTGCTTGCCGAAAATGCTCTACGTCGTCAGGACCCGGCCCTCGAGCGGGCCTCAGCCGCCACTGGTATGTTAGGTCATGATGCCTGGGACAAGGCCAGAGGGTGAGGGGCACCGAGAGCCAGTGAGAGCCCCCGAGGCGCGATGCTCTGGGAGCCCTCCTTTAACGCGCAAGCGACTTGCGTGAAAAAGAGGTGACAAGCTCCACCAAGGTCGTGAGAAGAGGAAACTCTAGCGACTGCGGAGGCCCCGCATGAGTTGGTTGTACTTAGCTTTCACGAGTGGTAGCGCTAATCGAGGTAGCCCCCAGGCCCGGGGCACGGCCGCTCGAGGCACATCACTCGGGGCTGGGCCTCCTGAGGTAATGCGAGTCACGAGCCGCCAGTATTTGCTTGGCGTGCAAGGCACCGCTCGAGCATTTGGCTCCTGAGGCGGCTGTATGTTGACAGATTATGAGGTATGGGGGGTGAAACACGCCTGCCAACTTATTCGTGACAGTTTCGTGAGGAGATAAGGCACCAAGGACCTAGTGAGGTGACGTGCACGGGAGCGGGCCCACGAGCCAGAGCTCGATCGCTTAGATTTATCGACGCTGCAGGGACGGACCCGAGAACAGGTGCCGTGCCAGTAGCCCCCGCTCATGAAACGGTCAAGAGTAGAGCTACGGGCGTGTGGCACCCACGAGATGGCGCCGCCAACGGCGACGCATCACCGATCACGGGATTAAGGAAGCAACGAGAATTCGTTAAAGCATAACCAAATCTAGTTCACGACCAAAATGCGATACGGCTGCAGGGACGACCCTGGCCAGCTTGAGGATGATGCGGCCCGAGGGGCGCCCTCAATTTTGAACAAACCAAGAAGTCACCTGGCAACATGCTGCTGTGGGAGTGTCGGGCTGCTTGACGAAACGTGCCGCGGAAGTTTGCCTCTCAGGGGCCGGTGGGCTCCTGAGTCCTTGAGGGCTCGCGAGGTGCTGAAGTCCCGTGAGGCGCCATCACGAGCTGCACCAGCCTTTGGAAGGTGGCGCCGACGTTCTCCAGGCCGAAGGGCATGCTGACGCAGTTGGTGGCAAGGCCTCTACTCAAGCTGACACTTGACGGCCAAAAGAGGTCTTAGGAGCTGGCCCTGTTGAGGCTCGCGACGTTGACGCACATGCGCACCTTGATACCCTCCTCGGGAATGGCAACTGGGCAAGCGGGACGTGCGAAACGGCACTCGCCGATTGCCCGAGCTTCCCGCAGCTCGCGAATTTCCCGGGCAATGAACTCCTGATGCCCTGGTGCATGGTGCTGTGTTCCCTGCTTGTGGGGGCGCATGGCAAGGCACGCCTCCAAGTGGTTCCCGAACACCTCCCTCGACACGTCGGTCAGGTCGGATGCTTTCTAGGCGAAAGCCCCCGAGCCCAGCCGAATGGAGGCCCCAGGTGCGCCTTCCTATGCGGGAGGAAGAAAAGCCCCGGCAACAAGGACGGGCCCCTGGATGTCGCCACCGGCCGGCTGCTTCTTCAATTCAGGGCGGTTCTTGGGGAGCAACTGCTTCTTATTTGCGGGGGTGGTCTCGGGAGGCGCGGCGATGCCCTCGCCGTCAGAGTTCTCAGCCGCGGCGGCCTGGTAGGCGTGCTCGAGGGAGCAAACTGCGTCTTTCTTGTCACAGGCCACGGTGATGACACCGCTGGAGCCAGGCATCTTGAGGACATTGTAGGCGTGGTGGGTCATCACCATGAACTTGGCGAGCGCCGGATACCCCAGGATGGCATTGTACGGGAGGCCAATGTGAGCCACGTCGACGTCGATGAGCTCGGTGTGGTAGTTGTCACGGGTGTCGAAGGTGACAGGGAGGTGCACTTGCCCCAGGGGAATGGTAGACCCGTCCATCACCCAGGAGAAGGGCCTGGTCGGCATCAGCTGGTCATAGGGCACTTGGAGCGTCTCGAAGGTTGTGATGGAAATCGTGTTGAGGCCAGAACCACCGTCGATGTGGGTCTTGGTGACAGTGATGTTGCTGATGGTGGGAGTGCACAACATGGGGAGTGCACCGGCAGTTGCCGAGCACCTGAGGTGGTCCTTGGAGTCGAAGGTGATGGCATATTGCGACCACTTGAGGGGCCACGCGGCCTCAAGCCTCGGGAGGGCGACATTCACCTCACGAGAGAACTGCTTGAAGAGGCGGTTGGACGCCGGGGCCTGAGCTCCACCGAGGATGCAGGCTATCGCGCGAGGCTCCTGGTAGCCCCCAGCCCACTCGTCATGCTGATTGGCGTTTGTTCCTTCTGGGTGGCGGTGGTAGTGGTGGAAGAGCAGCATTGTCCTGAGGGCGTGCCTCGCGAGATTAATCGCGCCAGGCACCCTCACGAGGCAGGTCGCGCCGGCCACCTCCGTGGCCGGCGCCGTGGTCGTTGCGGTCCGATCGACGGCCAAAGCGCTCGTCGCAGAGTGACTTGAGATCTTGGCAGTCTTTGGTGTTGTGGGTGCACATGTTGTGGTA
Source organism: Thinopyrum elongatum (assembly GCA_011799875.1). Taxonomy (NCBI): domain Eukaryota; kingdom Viridiplantae; phylum Streptophyta; class Magnoliopsida; order Poales; family Poaceae; genus Thinopyrum; species Thinopyrum elongatum. The sequence continues at coordinate 303,887,758 of CM022303.1, read as the reverse complement.
GACGCAGAACGGGCGATGGTCCTTCTCGTGTTCATCGCGGTCGCGGCCATGCTTCTGCTCGGGCTCCGCCGCCAGCACGGCAGGACCCTTGCGCTTGACCTCCTTGCCCTTGGCCTTGCTGTCATCGGGTGCTGCGTCGGGGTCGTTGTGGATGAAAAGGTGGCCCTCTTCGGACTTAGCGCACTTGTCAGCGATGTTGAATGGTTCCAGTGCCGAGCTCAGATCGTTGTTGATGGCGAGCTTCTCACGCATCCTGATGTCCGTAACGCCATTGGAGAACGCCAAGATGATGGCCTCATCAGAGGCGCGCGGGATTTTGTGGCGCACTTGACTGAAGCGCTAAATGTACTTGCGGAGGGTCTCACTAGGGCGCTGCTTCATGCGCCGCAGGTCGTTGACGGTGAGGGCGCGATCATGGGTGCCCTTGAAGTTGGCGATGAACTGCTCGTAGAGCTCGCTCCACGAAGAGATTGACTCCTTGGGCAGGTTCATGAGCCAGGAGCGCATGCCGTCCTTGAGGGCCATGGGGAACCAGTTCGCCATGACCTTGTCGTCGCCGTTCGCCGCCTCGATGCTCAGCGTGTAGAGCTGGAGGAACTCCATGGGGTCGAGGATGCCGTCGTAGCACGGGGGCAGCTCCGGCTTGAACTTGACAGGCCAAACGACTCGGTGCAGCTCGCGGGTGAAGGCCCGGCAGCCCACACTGCTTGAGGGGACGCCGCGTGCGAGGGCGGCCCGGTTTTGGCGCCCGGCCGTCGCAACTTCTTTGACGATACGGTCTTGGCGCTGGCACTGTTGCTCGAGGAGCACGCGCGCGTCAGGCGGCACACGGTGGACGATCTGGCAGCTGGCTTCATCTCGGGCCGGCAGCGGCGCTCTGCGAGGCGGGTCACGCGGTGCGCCGGTGTTTGGCGTTGTCGCTGTGCAAGGGGGGAGGCGGAGGCGCACCATGCGCCATGTCTCCAGCGCGAGACGGCAGAGGACGGAGTGAGTGGGAGGGCGTCGAGGCTTCTCCGGCGGCGTTGACTAGCTCGGCGATGCGGCCAAGCCAGGCATCGTAGCCAGCGTTGGCCGAGCGGTAGCAGAGAAGCTCACGCACCATGAGTAGCGCAGCCTATGCGTTTGGCAGCCTGTGGTAGCCAAGGGAGGAGGAGGCTGTAGTAGTGCGACCGCCGGGGCTGCATCAAAGGGTGCATGGAGGAGTCCTGCTGCTCGTGGGTGGCGGGCTCAGTGGCAGCCGCCGCGGCCTCGGCAGAGTGACGGCGGTTGTCGCGGCCTGCAGGCTTTGTCTAGGCGACGCGAGCCACCCGGCGCTCGGCATGAACACGGCGAGCTTCAGCGATGGAGTCAGTGGAGTGGAGACCGGAGCGACGCGGTAGAACAGAGGCGCACCCCCTACCTGGTGCGCCAAATGTCGGAATCGGGGATCCGGGGACCCAAGAAGGTTCGAACTCTGGGGTGCACTTGTTCCTACCGCCCTACTCTGCCTCTCAACCTCACGGCGATGCTCCGGCGTGCTCGATCTTGGGAAGAAGAGCTATGGACACGACTGTTTACCCAGGTTCGTGCCATCTCGCGGTGTAAAACCCTACTCCTGCTTGGTTGGAATTGCTTGGGGAGATGGAATACAAGCGCCTTGCTCTAGTGGCCAAAATGAGCGGATCCTGTCTATGGTGGCACCCTTCCCTCTCTTATACTAGCCTTGGTCCCCTTCCCCCAAAAACATTTGGCGGGAAGGGTTGCCACAACAACCACTTTGAAGGGGGACAAGGGCACAGTCTATCCTGACAAAAGCAGTCTTCGCCTGCAAAGCCGCTGTCCATGACGCGCCAGTGGGCTCGGCGATGACCTCCATCTTGGCGCGCCCATCGTCCTGGTCTGCATTCACCGAAGCGGCAACCTTTGGAGATTGCCTTGGGAACGGGCGGATGGCCATGGTCCCTTAGCACAAAAGAGGAAAGCCTCCTCATCCGTGCCTACTGGCGCCCCTCTGTCTCCACTCGTTGCCACGTGCGTCACCCACATGAATGCGCAGGGCCGCGTGGCTCCGCTGAACCGCTCTTGACTTGTAGGCTTCTGCGAGGGGCCTTGAGAGGCAGCCTCGGGAAGCCGCCTCGTGAGAGAACTTTGTGAGGCTCCTGGTGACCCTTGCTGACATATGCCTCATGATGCAAGAGCCTCACGAGGGTCTGGCTCGTGAAGCTCTGGCGGTGGGTGATGACCCACAAGTATAGGGGATCAATCGTAGTCCTTTCAATAAGTAAGAGTGTCGAACCCAACAAGGAGCAGAAGGAAATGACAAGTGGTTTTCAGCAAGGTATTTACTGGAAGCACTGAAATAGTCGGTAACAGGTAGTTTGATAGCAAGATAATTTGTAACGAGCAAGTAACGGTAATGGTAAGTAAAGTACAGCAAGGTAGCCCAATCCTTTTGTGGTTAAGGACAGGCCAAAATGGTCTCTTATAATAAGCAAAGTGTTCTTGAGGGCACACGGGAATTTCATCTAGTCACTTTCATCATGTTGGTTTGATTTGCGTTCACTACTTTGATAATTTGATATGTGGGTGGACCGGTGCTTGGGTATTGTTCTTACTTGAACAAACCTCCCACTTATGATTAACCCCCTCACAAGCATCCGCAACTACGAGAAAAGTATTAAGATAAAATCTAACCATATCATTAAACATTTGGATCCAAATCGGTCCCTTACGAAGTAGCGCATAAACTAGGGTTTAAGCTTCTGTCACTCTAGCAACCCATCATCTAATAACTACTCCACAATGCATTCCCTTAGGCCCCAAGATGGTGAAGTGCCATGTAGTCGACGTTCACATGACACCACTAAGGGAATCACAACATACATATCATCAAAATATCGAACACATATCAAGTTCACATGATTAATTGCAACATGACTTCTCCTGTGACCTCAAGAACTAAAGTAACTACTTGCAAATGATATTCATGCTCAAGATCAGAGGGGTATTAAATAGCATAATGGATCTGAACATATAATCTTCCACCAAATAAACCATATAGTAATCAACTACAAGATGTAATCAACACTACTAGTCACCCACAGGTACCAATATGAGGTTCCGGTACAAAGATTGAACACAAGAGATGAACTAGGGTTTGAGAGGAGATGGTGCTGTTGAAGATGTTGATGGACATTGGCCTCCCAAAGATGAGAGGGTTGTTGGTGATGACGATGGCTTCGATTTTACCCTCCGGGAGGGAAGTTCCCCCGGCGGAATCGCTCCGCCGGAGGGCAAAAGTGCTCCCGCCCAAGTTCCGCCTCGAGACGGCGGCGCTCCATCCCGAAAGTCCTCTCCTTATTTTTTCTAGGTCAAAATGACTTATATACCAGAAGATGGGCACTAGAGGTGGGCTGGGCTAGCCACAACCCACCAGGGCGCGCCTGGGGGGCCTGGCGCGCCCTGGTGTCTTGTGGTCACCAGGTGGCCCCCCTACGGTAGTTATTTGCTCCAGTATTTTTCATATATTCCAAAATAATGAAGTTTCAGCTTATTTGGAGTTGTGTAGAATAGGTATCTCTGACGTAGCTTTTTCAGGTCCAGAATTCCAGTTGCCGGTATTCTCCCTCTTTGTGTAGACCTTGCATTTTATGAGAGAAAAGGCATTAGAATTACTCCATAAAGCATTACCATGCATAAAAACATTATAAATAACAGTAGGAAATCATGATGCCAAATGGGCGTATCAACTCCCCCAAGCTTAGACCTCGCTTGTCCTCAAGCGAAAAATGATATCGGAAAACATGCCCACATGCTTAGAGAGAGAGAGGTGTCGATAAAAACAAAATATGGACATGGTAGCATCATTCTTATTATCATAACAGCAACAAACTTTATCATAAAGCTTTTATCATATAACTTCTCATGAACAAGTAAAAATTCATCACAACATCGAAGTAAAAAAGCATAAACTCTATTGAAAACCAACAAATTGTGTTCTCATTCAACTTTGCAACTACAATTCATCATATTTTCAGGAAGGGTCTCGTATCGGAGCCTTTTGGCAAGTCCACATACTCAACCATCATTTAATCTTCTATGATTGCTAACACTCACAACATACCCATGAGCAAAAAGTTTCAACCGGACACGTAGAAAGATAGGGGCTTATAGTTTCGCCTCCCAACGTATTCACCTCAAGGGTGATGTCAACAATAATAACTCATGCTCACTCATATCCAACTGGATATATGTGCCTAGATCTTTCCTCACCATATGATGCTTGCAAAAAGAGAAAATAAAAAGGAATAGGGAAGAAAACTTTGACTCTTGCATAAAAGTAAAAGGTAGGCCATTCGCAGAGGGAAGCAGAGGTTGTCATGCGATTTTTGGTTTGCATGCCAAATCCCTTAATGCAAAAGAATGTCACGTTATATTGCCCCTTATGATAGCAACCTTTATTATGCAGTCCGTCGCTTTTATAACTTTGCCATCACAAGTTCGTACAACGCTCAATTTTCTCTTACACTAAATGATCCAAGACATTTAGAAGCAATTTTTATCGCCTTATTGCACCGATGACAACTTACTTGAAGGATCTTACTCAATCCATAGGTTGGTATGGTGGACTCTCAAAACATGAGTTTGGGTTTAGGGTTTTTGGATGCACAAGTAGTATCTCTACTTAGTGCGGAATTTTGGCTAGCAAAGATATTGAGCAAGCACCACATGTTGAAGGATCTATGACAGTATAACTTCTATGTGAATATGAACAAACATAAATCATTACGTTGTCTTCCTTGTCCAACGTCAATAATTTTGACATATAATATTTAATGAGGGCTCACAATCATAAAAGATGTCCAAGATAGTGTATTTGCATATGAATCTTCTCTTCCCTTATTAATTCTTTCATGAGTTGCATCATTGACCAATGCTATGTTTGTCAAACTCCAATAAATTTTACCACTTATACTTTTCCTTATGTGATGTCATTACTTACCATAAGATTAGCATATGATCTTTTTTTTCTTTTTCATTTATTTCCTTTTATTTGATTGCAACATAAAAGTAAAGAAGCAAAGACTCAAACTAAACTTTATTATATAACTCTCACTCGACTACATAGATAGATAGATCACGAAAACTAACACTCAAAAAGAGATCATGCTAAACTTGTATTCAATTAATTCATGATATAACTAAAGATCGAACTAAAATAGGTAAAGATAGTAAAAGTGATGGTGATACGATACCGGGGCATCTCCCCCAAGCTTGGCAAAAGTCAAGGGGAGTGCCCATACCCATGTACTCAAGTCTCCTTTGGTGGGGAAGATGATGATGGTGGTGGTGATGAGGTAGTAGCGAGCTTATCCTCCGGCTTCCATGGCAGCGGCTCAACATCATAAGAGGAAGCACGAGTCTCACGAGTCTTGCAAGTGGCAGCTAAACTCATACCTTTAAATCTTGCCTCATATTCAAAGACTTGATTTTGGAGATCATAGATTTGGCTTTGCAGAAAATTGATTTGCTTGTTGAGGGTGAAGACGATGTCCTTCATAGACCGGCCATCCACCTTATGATCATGGGTGAAATCCGTAATCATGAGGTGATTAGCACTGAGTCCACGCTCCACCATCCCTTTGCACTTGAAGACCTCCTGCTCCATAGCTTCGAGCCTGCCCTCCATGGTTCCCGTCCTCTTGGGCCCTTGAACATCCCGAATGTGGAGCACCCCCTCACGCATCTTAATGGTTTGAGGGTGCTTCATGACCTCCGACAAGTAGGGGTTGATTACCCTCTCGAAGAACTTGTCCTTGTTGGAGCTCGGTGCGGCCATGGCGATCTAGATCTGTCAGAAAACAGCAAGAAACAAGAACAGAAGATTTCTCCGCGATACGGTGGTCAATACATTCGGGCGGTATATAAAGATTTTTTATCTTGGGAAACAAGAAAACGGGAGGAAAACGGAGTCGGGAAGGTTCCCGAGGTGGGCACAACCCACCTGGCCGCGCCAGGGATGGCAGGCGCGCCCTGGTGTATCATGCCCCCTCGGTTGCCTTCCTGGTTATTTCTTAATTTCCTAATTTTTATAATATTCCAAAAATGCCAGAAAATATTTTTGCGGATTTTTCGGAGTCCATTTACTTACCATATCACGTACCTCCTCTTTTTCAGGATCCTGGAGTGTTCCGGAAGGTTTCTTTTATGTGTTCCTCTGGTGTCATGGTTTGGATAATATTACTTTCAACATTAATAGGCGTACCTGAGATATAGTGTTTAATTCTTTGTCCATTGACCACCTTCGGGTTAGTACCTTCGGCATTATTAATCTTGATAGCTCCAGAGTGATAAACCTCTTCGATAATATATGGTCCTTCCCATTTGGAGAGAAGTTTTCCTGCAAATAATCTAAAATGAGAGTTGTACAAAAGAACATATTCTCCAACTTTGAATTCCCACTTTTGGATCCTTTTGTCATGCCATCTTTTAACCTTTTCTTTGAATAACTTGGCATTTTCATAGGCTTGGGTTCTACATTCATCTAATGAGCTAATATCAAATAATCTCTTTTCACCGGCAAGTTTGAAATCGTAGTTGAGTTCTTTCATTGCCCAATATGCTTTATGTTCCGACTCAAGAGGCAAATGACAAGCTTTTCCATAAACCATTTTATATGGAGACATACCCATAGGAATTTTATATGTTGTTCTGTAGGCCCAAAGTGCATCATCTAATTTCTTAGACCAAATCTTTCAGGACCTATTGACAGTTTTTTGTAATATTAACTTTATTTCTCTATTGCTAAGTTCAACTTGACCACTAGATTGAGGATGATAGGGTGAAGCAATTCTATGGTTAACATCATATTTAGCAAGCATTTTACGGAAAGCACCATGAATAAAGTGTGAACCACCATCAGTCATTAAATATCTAGGGACTCCAAACCTTGGGAAAATAACTTCTTTAAGCATTTTAATGGAAGTGTTATGATCAACACTACTAGTTGGAATAGCTTCTACCCACTTAGTAACATAATCAACAGCAACCAAAATATGAGTATACCCATTAGAGGAAGGAAAAGGTCCCATATAATCAAAACCCCAAACATCAAATGGTTCAACATTAAGTGAATAATTCGTAGGCATTTCCTGATGCTTACGGATATTACCAATTCTTTAACATTCATCACAAGATAAAACAAACTTTCAGGCATCCTTGAAAAGGTCCTGCTCTACTTCAATCAGTAGATCCAAATTTTCAGTAGCCCCGACATTTTACTCCCACCCCGCTCTGCTTCAATCCCTTGATCCAAATTTTTGGTAGCCCCGCCATTTTACTCCTGCCTAGTAAAATTTTCAGTACCCGTGGCATTTCCTCAAACACCACCTTGGACCCCTCCACACACACACCCCAAATCCTTCGCTCACCCCAAATCCCCCGCTCACACACATACACACCACCCCTCCCTCGCTCCAAACCTAGCTAGGTCGCTGCCGCCGTCGCCGCACTGCCTCCATCGTCAATCTCTGCCGGTCTGCCCGTGCAGTTTACCCACCGATATACATACCCTCGCCGCCCTGAGCTTCTTAGATGATGCCTGTGAAACGCCCCCATTCCCAGAGATCCCCATCCCCACCCCCCTCCCCCACTCCAAAGCATCGCAGCCTAAGCCCGGCTACGCTTCCTGGGGAGCTCGAGGAGCGAATGGCCCAAAAGAGCTTTACCGCGGCCTCTTTGCAAGACATCGGCGAAGTGGCCGCCGAGGAAGCTGACGACGATGATTGGACCTGGATTAAGCCTTTCAATCAGTGGGCTAGAGAATTCTGGCATGTCATGGATGCCGGCTACGACATCAAGGTCGTCGACACCGACGGCTTGACGCGGGTTATGTCACAGGTTAAGTTGCCCACCCCCAACTCTTCGGGTTTGACAGCCGTCGATCTCTTCGATGGCCCTACCGCTGAACTCTTGCGGCTCGTTATGAACAATTTGCCATCCTTCATCGCCATGGAGCCCCTTTTGTTATTTCTGAAGGACACGTTCTGTGACGCTGGCCTGGGATCCTCAGCTGGCAAGTCAGACCTCATCGACGGCGACCACGAGGAGGGAGCCAATCTGTGACAAGTGAGGAAACCCATGATTTGTTTTCTCGAACCCCTTTTGTAGTGAGAACCTGTCCAGTATTTATTGCTATATTAGGTTGTTTGCATTACGCCCTGTTTATTTCTACGGTTTATGGTTCTTCGGTTGTTTGTAGTTAGCATATGTCTAGTTTCAATTGCCATCTTTGGTTGTTCGTAGTATGCCTTGTTTATTTCAGCTATTAACGGTGTGATGTTCTATATGTGCTAGTATGAACTATGCAGTTCAATTTCATCAATACCAAATTTAACAATAGCTCTATGAATGACTATGTTTGGTTGCTGTTAAGCATGTTGTACTCCCTCCGAATCTTTTTAGTTCGCATATAAGATTTGTCTAAAGTCAGGCCTCTTAAAGTTTGACCAACTTTATAGAACAAAATACCAACATTCACAATATGAAATAAATATTAGTACATGTGTCATGACTTAAATTTTCATATTGTATAACTTTAGCATGCTAGATGTTGATATTTTTTCATATAAATAAGGTCAAACTTTATGAACTTTGACTTCAGACAATTCTTATATGCAGAGTAAAAAGGACCGGAGGGAGTATTGAACACGCCTTTCGATTTGATTTAACAATGGCACTATTTGGATACTCTAACTTAGCTAGAGGTTAGAGTTAGTTTCTAGCTCATGACAGTTAAAAGGGAGAGAGAGATTGGTGGAATAGTTGATTGTATTGCTTGAGCCTCGTGGGCATATATATAGGAGTACATGGCCATCTTGGAGTACAAGTCAAGGTAGAATAAATCCTACGCTATCCTACGTTTCCTAAATAACAATGATACTCAACAATGACTAACCCTGAACTAACTCTGGCCAAAGAGGTGTTTGGATGACAATGTTAGATTGACAACAAATGCACTAGGACAACTAGCCCCAATCAGGACCTCTTGGGTGGGATAGTTGTTTTGGGTGGGTTTGACGCAACTAGCTCAAACTAGCCCTCATGTTTGGATACTTTAGGGCTATTTGAGCCCAAACTAGCTCAAACTAACTCTAACCCATGGATCCAAATAGGGCCAATAACTAGTGTACTTAGACCTGCACAATACAAGTTTGAATGACTACGTTTGCTTGTTTTTAAATATTAGGCCTGTTGTTAATAACACACCTTTCCACTTCTTGTTTTTAAATATTAGGTTTTTAACAATTTGGTCTTGCACATGTAGGTCCTGCTATCAGAGGTTTTAACCCACTGTTTGACCCTTTTTGCATATGTGGAAATGAGTTGTCCATTAATATCAGTCAAGTCAAGACACTCAGAAAGATTGTTACGATAAAGAAATTAGCGACAAAAAACAAGATCTTTGTCTGCACAATGAAGAAGACATCAGTTCACTACGGGATGGTACTAACTGTTATACCTTGTCTTTTTAATTCCTTTGCACCATTTCAAATCTGGAGAAGATATTTATGCATATCCTTGTTTTCAGGGCTTTTCAAAGCAGTTCACTGATGATTACCTCTCAAATCACCTGTATGGTCAGGAGGCAAGGAAGGTTTTCGTACAACACCCACGGTTCAATATTGAAGCGTTCTTGAAGAGGATGAAGGATGGATGGTCAATCATTCACAGGCACTGGCCTAAAGTTGCAAAGACCTTCCACATCAATGAAGGCTCAATATTCGCCTTCCGCTTCAGCAGTTTTCCAGATGAGATTCATGTGTCTATTTTCCGTCTATGATGCTAATTTCGAAAGGTTGTAGATGTTGCATGTGAAACTTGGTGCTGGTGCAGTTGTGTAATGGGGTAGCTGAGTGCTGAAGCTATATGATGTTGTACTCTGATGTATTTCAATTATGAAATCCTGCTTCCTTAATATGGAAATGAAATATATTGTGTGCTTAATATGAAATGTCAATTAGATTAATAAATGGATTATTAATAATAGGCCAATTAGCCTGCTAATTGGGTTTTTCTATTGCAAACGGTTATTGAGAAAACACCGTGGGCGATGACCTCAGGCAACGCACACAGTTTCTAGGAATAAACCGTGTTGGATCAATGAACAATCACACACGACATCCTCTTGAAAACTGTTTGCGTTAGGCCACCTTGCGCAAACATTTACCACATAAAAACTGTGTGTTATGGACAGCCTTTGCCACAGAGTTTCTTCTATGCACCGTGTGTGATGCATTCAATAACGCAAATGATAAAATTGTTAATATCGTGTGCAATGGCAACGCTATCACAAACGATTTAACAGGGAAAATTGTGTGTGATGTACCTGCGAACGAAAACGTTTTCCTTGGAGCGACTATGTGGGATGTATATACGAACGGAAACGTTTAGCGGGGACTGACTGTGTGGGACGTACTTACGACCGAAAACGATTTCGCCTGTATAATTGTATTTTTTTAGCACTACTGTACGTATAACCGTATTTGATCGCTCGCCGGTCGCACACGACCTCATTTTGCCGAGCATGTGTGCCAGGAGGGCATATCCCCGACGGTTTCTAGGTCATGTGGGAAGGACCCCCCTATCGCAGTCACTCACTAGGTGATGGTTCAGAACACCGTCGTGGAAAGGGGTTAAAAACCGTTTGTATAGCACCTCGATGTACCAGTGGTGGTTGTTAAAACCAAACACGTCGAACAGTTGGTAGACAACCTCCGTGACACATTCGCCAGTCTACGGGAGTACCAAATTAAACTCAACCCAGAGAAATGCATCTTCGGAGTTCTGGCTGGCAAACTCCTCGGTTTCATCATATCTAGCTGAGGAATCGAAGCTAATCCGGCCAAAATCCGAGCCTTGGACCGTTTGGAGGTTCCAACAGAGCTCAAACACGTACAAAAACTTGCGGGATGCGTGGCGGCTTTAAGCCGCTTCATATCAAGTCTCGAGGAGAAGGCCTTGCCCCTATATAGGCTGTTAAAGCAAACAAAGACATTTAAATGGACCGCGGAGGCCGCAACAGCCCTTGAAGACATCAAAACTCTCCTCTCCAACAATCCCATCCTAGCGGCACCAGGTGTATGTGAGCCGATGATATTATACATCTTAGCTACAAACCAGGTGGTTAGTGCAATCCTCGTGGTCGAACGGGACATGGAGGGTCACAAGTTCCAGGTCCAAAAGCCCGTCTATTACGTCTCTGAAGTCCTAACCCCCTGCAAGACACGCTACCCTCACTATCAAGAAATAGCTTATTCCGTCTTCATGGCCTCACGGAAACTCCAGCACTACTTTCAGGAGTGCTCGGTGACCGTGGCATCCGATGTCCCATTAACTGACATAATTAACAACAGGGATGCAATAGGGCATATAGCCAAATGGGCCATAGAGCCCTTACCCTTTGAAATCATATACCGACTGCGCCGAGCTACTAAATCCCAGGTGTTGGCCGACTTCGTGGCCGAATGGACAGAAGCCGAACTCCCTCGAGAGTATGGCACCTATTCGCATTGGACCATGTACTTCGATGGTTCCAAATGCTTGCTAGCCTAGGGGCTGGCGTTGTACTCACGTCACCTATGGGGGACAACATTCGATATGTGCTGCAAATCATGTACACGGATTCCAACAACGCGGCTGAATACAAAGCTCTTTTGCATGGACTCCGGATAGCAGTCTCCATGGGTGTCAAACGCCTGGAGGTCCAAGGTGATTCCAACCTCGCCATCTCACAAGTCAACAACGAATTCGACGCCAAGGACCCAAATATGATAGCATACCGGAATGCCGTCCTAAAGATCTCGGCCAGGTTCAAGGGGCTGGAACTTTACCACATTCCCTGTGATAGCAACCAGGCCGCAGATATACTCGTTCACATGGGTGCTAAGCAGGATAAGGTCCCGGATAATACCTTCCTCGAACGGCTCTTCAAGCCATTAACGACTGAGTCAAGTGACGCCGGGCAAAATGCCTCGCCCGAAGAAGACGACGGACAGGATGTAATGGGCGGCTCGACTGTCCACGAAACAACTTTGGTGCATGAAGTCATGGCAGTCATCGAAGAGTGGAATGAGCCGCTCGTCGCATACCTGCTCCGTAAAGAACTCCCCGATAACCAAACCGACGCACGTCGGATCGTGAGGCAATCCAAAGCCTATAAAGTACACGAAGGAGAGCTCTACAAGATGAGCACCATGGGTGTCCTTCAACGATGCATATTCAAGGAAGAAGGCAAACTTCTACTTCAAGAAATACACTCCGGCATGAGCGAACATCATGCCGCTGCTCGGACCTTGGTTAGCAAGGCCTTTCGAGCTGGCTTCTACTAGCCGACTGCGGGCGCCGACGCCTTGGTGCTGGTATAACATTTGCCAGGCTATCAAGTATTTTCCAAACAAAGCCACATGCCCCCAACAATCCTCCACACTATTCTGATCACATGGCCTTTTGTGGTCTGGGGGCTAGATATGGTCGGACCACTTAAAGGCGGATCAAACAAAAACAAATACATACTCGTCATGGTGGACAAATTCACCAAGTGGATTGAAGCAAAGCCGCTCACCTCGGCCGAAGCTGTCCAAGTAATTGGGTTTATATCCAGGGTAGTACATCATTACGGTGTCCCTCACAGTCTGATCACAGACAACGGGACAAACTTCACGACCAAAGAGGTAAAGGCATGGTGTGCAAAAATGGGCATCAAGCTCGACTATGCGTCATTATACCACCCGCAGTCTAATGGGCCAGTGGAGCAGGCCAATGGACTAATCCTTTGTGGCATCAAGCCAAGGTTAGTGCGGTCCCTTAAAAAGGCCGACTGTAAATGGGTCAAGGAACTTGAATCCATCCTATGGGGCTTGCGTACGTCACCGAACAGATCCACTAGATACACATCGTTTTTCATGGTGTATAGCGCCGAGGCAGTACTCCCCTGTGACATCATACATGACGCACCTTGGGTACACATGTATGAGGAGCTAGAGACCAAGCTCGATCGGCAATACACCATGGATGCTCTCGAAGAAGAGCGCAATGTTGCGCGGGCAAGATGAACTATCTATCTATAGCAGGCCCGATGCTACCATGGCAGAGAGGTCCGTGCAAACGACTTCAACGTCGGTGACCTTGTCATGAGGTTACATCCAGAAAAGCAGAAGCATAAACTTTCGCCTAGATGGGACAGGCCATTCATTATTGACCAAGTGCTAATCAGAGGAGCTTACTGAATTTGAGATTGTAACATCCCAAATTTTCAATTTGGAATGTTATACATAGGTCATCATATGCATATCATATTTTATTTGCATTTTTGATTGTGACCCTAAAAATCCTAAGCAACTCAAGGACCCACGGAGAGAGTTGGGGATTTTATTATTTTCATATTTGAATTTTCTCAAATATTGAAAAGAGGATCATTTTGGTTTTATTTATTTTTCTCTCCAAAATATTTCAAATTAAAAATATATGAGAGGAGATAATATGAATTCTCCAAAATAAAAGAAATATTGCAGGAAAAATGTTAAAATCAAATAAATAATTTTATTTGGATTTTATTGCTATTTTATTTGAATTAGAAAATATGCATTTTTCAAAATTGCATTTTTAGGCCAAGAAAATGTTCACTTTGTTCTAAATATTCTATTTAGACGGTGAAAATTGTTTTTGGCATTTTTAGAATATTTTTTTATTAGGAATTTTTTCTTCGGCGGAATTTATTTTAAAAAAAAACTTTTCACCCGACTGGGCCGAAGCCCCAGCCGAGCCAGGCCGCCGCCGCCTTCCTCCCGAGCGGGAGAGTCCCGCCGCCGCACGGACGCCGAGGGAGTCCGAGCCGGACTCCCCATGGCCGCCCCCTCGCCCAAGGAAGCCGCCCCCCTCCTTAAATAGCCGCCCCGGCCCCCCCTCTCCTCATCGCGCCCCGCCGCCGCCCGCAGCACCCACCGTCGCCGCCTGCTAGCGCCGCCACCGCCACTACTAGTTGCTGCCGCCGCCCGCGCTGCGCCTCCGCTGCCGCCGCATCGCTGACAGCCGCCGCTGCCGCATCGCCGGAAGCCGCCGGATCTCGCCGCCGGTTTTCCTTAAAACCCTAGTTCGGCTTTTTTTATTAGATCGGTTCGGTTTTCTCGGTTTAGTTCATTTGCGAACGTTCGTTCGTTCGTTCGTTTTAACGAACGTTTTCGCCCGTTCGTCTCTGTTAGCGGACGTTCGTCCGATAGATTTTTCTTTTTCTGCCAGGGACCCATCCACGATTACTTTTATCACAGATCAGCCCCTGATCTTCAAACCCTCGCCGTTTCTAAACCGTTTGCCCAAATCCAGTGAAACCAACGCCAAAATCTTCGTCTCGAGCCCCTCTTTCTGTTTAATCAACTTGAACATGATTTTGACAATTTAAAATTTGGTTTCAAGTAGATTTGTTTTCGAAGTTCTTTTGACCATAGTTTCAGTTCCGTAGCTCCGATTCGATTGATTCTTTTTGCAGATCGAATCTCTTCAGTTGAACTTTCAGATTTGATCTTCTTATTTGAGTTTTACCCTTGCATCTATGCTTGATTGCTTATGTATGCTATTGTTTGTTTGCGATAGAATTTCCGGAGTGCGAAGCGTGCTACTACGAGTCTCTAGGGTTTGCAGATCGTCAGCAAGGCAAGTAACACATTGATCATACTCTTTTCATACCCAGTTTTTATGCATTAGTTGCAATCCTCAAACACTGCATGATTAGGATGTGATTAACTTGTGGGTATTGGGAAGTAGATGATGAGGTAGAACCTATTGCCCTTTATTATCAAACCCTTGGGAGTTACTTCTACGTTATGCTTATATTAGCATGCTATGCTCGTAGACGTGGATTGGGTTTTGAGTGTATCCATGATAGATGTGAGATTGTTAATTAATGGTTAACTTAAGGTGGCTACTTAAATACACATCTGGGTGGATTGGTTGCAGGCACCTGGGGATATACCAGTGTTGTCTTTTTGGTTCGCCACCCAGGCTCAAAGGGATCATAAGTTTATTCATGCTAGAAACTTCCGTGTGCAGCCACAAGCTATTATGGGCTCTAGCATAGTTGAGTAGGTTGCATGACCTCTTTCAGTGGTAGACTAGCAGATGTATGGGAAAGTAGGTGTAACTGTCTACCCAGAGTAAAGAGTAAATGTTTCTGAAAGACTGTGTCTCGGTCATCCATTTCGCAAACACCATGTAGTGCGAGAAATCCAACGGAGGAGATCGAGTCTTGTGGGGATAAGTGCACAAACCTCTGCAGAGTGTATAAACTAATCATGATTAGCCGTGTCCCCGGTTATGGACATCTTGAGTATCTGGTACTTGAATTATTGATTTGATCTCATCACTCTAAATTAATTTGTTGGGTTTAATGATTACTTCTAATTAGGATTGAGATGGGGATTTACCTTCTCAATGTTTAACAACCACCATGATAGTTAAATAAAACATATTCCTTTGATGTAGGAAAAAATTGGCTTTTCGCAAAACAATATAACCCTAGAGCCTTTCCACCAGCCATATATGCATGTAGTGATAGCAATTATCTGTTCCTTGCTCTACTGTGTTATATTGCCAGCATATTCCATGTGCTGACCCATTTTGGGCTGCAACATATCATGTTGCAGACTTTTCAGACGAAGAGTAAGGTCCGCTAGGTCGTTGTCGTGCACTCAGCTATGCCGTTGGAGTTGATGGACTCACTTTATCTTCCAAGCCTTCCGCTGTTATCTTATTTAGATGGCCTTGAGCCATATTTATTGTAATAAGTTCTCTTTTGAGACATTCGATGTAATAAGTGTGTGATTGCACTCTGTTATATATCCTTCGAGTACTGTGTGTGTCAGCATTACCGATCCAGGGATGACACTTGAACACAGAGATTTGACCATCTGAGGTCGGATCGCTACAAGATGGTATCAGAGCACACGCTGACTGTAAGACACGACCACTAAGAAAAGCCATAGGTCACTCTTCTCTACTCATTTCTGACTCTCTCCACCTTCTACTCTCTAGGATGGCGGACTCAAGGAACAAGTTTGCACAACCGGATGAAGACACACCCTTTGGGAGACACTTGAAGGAAATCACTAAGTACCTGAACATCGGAATACCAAGCTTCACCGGGACCTACACCGCCACTTTACCAGAAGAGGAGCGTTGGATGATCCGAGTTCAAGTTCCAGGAAGGACGTTCATGCCAGTTATCGAGTCCATAGAGTTTTCCTTTGATGCACCAACCTGGAGTCTAGGTAAGAGCATGGCAGCCCACATCGCCATGGGACGCATCGGTGAAGTTTATCACAAAGATCTTAAGTACACCATCTACCTGATATGTGGGCGCCGAGATGAGCAATGGGAGATGATCAGCACCAGGAGAAACAGGTCCATTGCAGCTTTCATCCAGGAGTTAAACCAGCACATTCATCGACAGGAGAACCAGATGTGCGCAAGCATGATAGATTTGAAGAAGGTGATGACCAGGAACATGGAGCTAGAAGAGGAACTCAAGTCTACACGCGACGGATACGAGGAGGAAATCGCAATACTAGTGGAGAAGAATGACAACCTGACAAGGAAGCTAGGAGTATTCATGGGAGACCCCGCGCCAGGAGGAGATGACAACCATCCCGAGGACTACATCATCATCGACGACACCGACTCCAACCGCAACAGTAGTGATGATGACTATGAAGACGAAGCTGGAGCGGATATCATGGAGTCTTCCACCGATCAAAATTTCTAGATGACCACCATATGATTAGTAGTATTTCCCCATGTATATAGTAGTAGTCCGAGCACTTTGTAACGATAGTTAGATCGATTGTATGCCTCTGCTTGAATTGATTTGGTGTGATATGAATGTGTTTGTCTCATGTGCATATGGGTAGTGCTTTCTCATTAGACCTCACTCTATTTTAATCTCTCCCCTCTAAACCCATCAGATGCCTCCGAGACGCGACACCGGATTTGTTTTCCCACCGGAGATCACACAGTTGATCCAGCAGCAGAATGCCTTGATGCAGATACTAGTCCAGAACCAAGGCAACAACAACAACAACCCACCGCCCCCACCTCCAGTTGACAACCTAGCCCGTTTTCTGAGGTTGCAGCCGCCGGTGTTTTCCAGTAGCACCGAGCCAATAGTTGCTGATGACTGGCTACGCAGGATTGGAAGGGAGTTGACCACCGCAGGATGCACAGATGCTGAGAAGGTGTGTTTTTCCGCACATCAATTGGATGGACCCGCAGCCTCATGGTGGGAGAATTACACAGCCACATTCCCTATAGCCAATGTCACCTGGGATCAGTTTCAGCAAGCATTCCGCACTGCACATGTCTCAACTGGAGCTATGAGCATGAAGAAGCGTGAGTTTCGCAACTTGCGCCAGGGAAACCGTACTGTGGGGCAGTACGTGGATGAGTTCAGTAAGTTAGCTCGCTATGCCCCGGATGATGTGGCCACTGATGCCGCGAAGCAGGAGCAGTTTATGGAAGGGTTGAATGATGAGATGAGCATGCAGCTGATGGTAGCAACATTCGCTAACTACCAGGAGTTGGTAGACCGGGCTCTTATGATTGAAGGGAAGCAGCAACAGATTGAGAGCCGCAAAAGGAAGTATGGACAAGGGAAGTACAATTCAGGAGCTCAGCAGAAGCCTTGTTTTACCCCGAACTCGGGAGGATATACAAATAACCATGGAGGCCATACTCACAATGGAGGAAGTTCGCATAACCACAGTGGCCCCAAGAATGGAAACGGGAATGGAGCAGGCAACAATCAGAACCACTCTAACCCAGCCACACCCGCCAAGAAGGATCAAAGTCATATTACTTGTTTCAAGTGCGGGAAGACTGGACACTATGCCAATGAGTGTCCTGAACCGAAGAATGGTAATGGCAATGGAAGCTCTGGGAAGAAGCCCAACCCTTTCAATAGGGGACAAGTGAACCACGTTAACGTGGAGAGCTTGAAGAGCAGCCAGATGCAGTTATTGGTAAGTTTTTGGTTAAGTCATTTACTGCAATCGTTCTTTTTGATACTGGTGCATCGCACTCATACATTTCAAGGGGATTTGTGGATAAGTATAAGTTACCCACTAAAGTTCTTAGGACACCTATGTTAGTAAGCTCACCAGGAGCGGAGTATATGGCAAGTCAAGGATGTTTTCAGATGCCATTGACCATAGGTAGGCACGTGTTCCCCTCAGACTTAATAATTTTGGAATTCTTGGATAAGTTTGTCATGGTGTTCATTGATGATATCTTGGTGTACTCGAAGAATGAAGAGGAACACAAGGAGCATTTGCGTTTAGTTCTCGAGAAGGTCAGGGAACATCAGTTGTATGCCAAGTTCAGCAAATGTGAGTTTTGGTTGAAGGAAGTTGGATTTCTTGGACATGTTATATCAGGAGAAGGTATAGCAGTAGACCCCACCAAGGTTCAGTCAGTCACTGAGTGGTTGGCACCCACCTCAGTTGGAGTGATCCGCAGCTTTCTTGGACTTGCAGGATATTATCGGAGATTTATTGAGAATTTTTCTAAGATTGCGAAACCTATGACGGAGTTACTGAAGAAGGACACCAAGTTCAAATGGACAGATGAATGTGAGGCAAGTTTTCAGGAGCTGAAGAAACGTTTGGTTACAGCCCCAGTGCTGATTCTGCCGGATATACGCAAGGATTTCCAAGTGTATTGCGACGCTTCTCGCTTAGGACTTGGAGGTGTACTTATGCAGGACGGAAGAGTTGTCTCATATGCCTCACGTCAGCTTCGACCGCATGAGTTGAATTATGCCACGCATGATTTGGAGTTAGCAGCTATAGTTCATGCACTCAAGACCTGGAGGCATTTTCTTATTGGGAACCATTGTGATGTGTACACGATCATAAGAGTTTGAAGTACATTTTCACACAGAAGGAGCTGAATCTCAGGCAGAGGAGATGGTTGGAGCTTATAAAGGATTATGATATGAAGTTGCGTTATCACCCAGGAAAGGCCAATGTCGTAGCAGACGCTTTGAGCCGGAAGAGTTATGTCAATACCCTTATAAGCGGAGCATTACCAAAGGAGTTAGCCGAAGATCTCAGGGAGCTTCGTTTGGAGATAGTCCCTAGAGGTTTTGTCGCAGCAATGGAGGTAACGTCAACATTATTGGGAAAGATTCGAGCAGCTCAGAATGATGATAAGGAAATTGCTGAGATAAAGGAGAGGATGAGCAAAGGAAAATCCAAAGGTTTTCGTGAGGATGAGCACGACACCTTGTGGTTTGAGGACCGTGTTTATGTACCCAATAATGCGGAGATCGGGAAGTTGATACTACAGGAAGCTCATGACTCGCCATACTCGATACACCCCGGAAACACCAAGATGTATTTGGATCTGAAGGAGCATTTCTGGTGGACTGGTATGAAGAAGGACATTGCCGAGTATGTAGCCGTATGTGATGTATGTCAGAGAGTGAAAGCAGAACATCAGAAGCCAGCAGGATTACTGCAGCCTATGCCGATACCGGAATGGAAGTGGGATAAGCTTGGCATGGATTTCATCACCGGATTACCCAGGACCCGATCGGGATATGATTCTATCTGGGTAGTAGTGTAATCATTTGACCAAAGTGGCTAACTTTATCCTAGTGAAAACCACCTATACGAGTGCAAAGTTGGCCAAGATATATATGACCAGGATCGTATGTCTACATGGAGTTCCGAGGACCATCGTATCAGATAGAGGAACACAGTTTACTTCAAAGTTTTGGCACCAGCTGCACCAGACCTTGGGTACCAGGCTAGAGTTTAGTACAACCTTTCATCCGCAGACAGATGGACAGATCGAGAGAGTCAATCAGATTCTGGAGGACATGTTGAGAGCTTGTGCACTAGATTACGGATCGAGTTGGGATGACAATTTGCCCTACGCGGAGTTCTCATACAACAACAGCTACCAAGCCAGTTTGAAGATGGCCCCTTTTGAAGCTTTGTATGGAAGGAGGTGCAGAACACCGTTGATGTGGGATGAAGTTGGAGACCGTTAGTTGTTTGGACCAGATTTGATTAAAGAGTCTGAAGAGAAGGTTAAGTTGATTCGGGATAGACTGAAGGTAGCTCAGTCCAGACAGAAGAGTTATGCCGATACCAAGTGCAAGGAGGTAGTCTATGAAATCAGAGACAGAGCATATCTTCATGTGTCACCTCTACGAGGAGTTAAACGCTTTGGAGTCAAGGGAAAGTTAGCCCCGAGATTTGTAGGACCATACCGAGTTTTGGAACGTATGGGAGAGGTGGCCTACAAGTTGGAGTTACCCGACGGACTATCAGGAGTTCATGATGTGTTTCACGGTTCCCAGTTGAAGAAGTGCCATGCTGAGATGGCCGATATTCCTCTGAGAGATACAGTACCCCTGGAAGCAACTCTGCTGGATAGTGATCTGACCTACGAGGAGAAACCCGTCAAGATTCTCGAGTTTGCCAGCAGAGTTACACGCAGCAAGGTTATCAAGTTTTGCAAAGTTCAGTGGAGCCACCATACCGAGGATGAAGCCACCTGGGAACGAGAGGAAGACCTACGGAAAGACCACCCACACCTATTTTCTAGCCAACCCGAATCTCAAGGACGAGATTCATCTTAAGGGGGGTAGGTTTGTAACATCCCAAATTTTCAATTTGGAATGTTATACATAGGTCATCATATGCATATCATATTTTATTTGCATTTTTGATTGTGACCCTAAAAATCCTAAGCAACTCAAGGACCCACGGAGAGAGTTGGGGATTTTATTATTTTCATATTTGAATTTTCTCAAATATTGAAAAGAGGATCATTTTGGTTTTATTTATTTTTCTCTACAAAATATTTCATATTAAAAATATATGAGAGGAGATAATATGACTTCTCCAAAATAAAAGAAATATTGGAGGAAAAATGTTAAAATCAAATAAATAATTTTATTTGGATTTTATTGCTATTTTATTTGAATTAGAAAATATGCATATTTCAAAATTGCATTTTTAGGCCAAGAAAATGTTCACTTTGTTCTAAATATTCTATTTAGACGGTGAAAATTGTTTTTGGCATTTTTAGATTTTTTTTATTTTATTAGGATTTTTTTTCTTCGGCGGAATTTATTTAAAAAAAAAACTTTTCGCCCGACTGGGCCGAAAGCCCAGCCGAGCCAGGCCGCCGCCGCCTTCCTCCCGAGCGGGAGAGTCCCGCCACCGCACAGACGCCGAGGGAGTCCGAGCCGGACTCCCCATGGCCGCCCCCTCGCCCAAGGAAGCCGCCCCCTCCTTAAATAGCCGCCCCGGCCCCCCTCTCCTCCTCATTGCGCCCCGCCGCCGCCCGCAGCACCCACCGCCGCCGCAGCCAGCGCCATCGCCGCCGCCTGCTAGCACCGCCGCCGCCGCTGCTAGCTACTGTCGCCGCCCGCGCTGCGCCTCCGCCGCCGCCGCATCGCTGACAGCAGCCGCCGCCGCATCGCCGGAAGCCGCCGGAGCCGCCGGATCTCGCCGCCGGTTTTTCTTAAAACCCTAGTTCGGTTTTTTATTTTATTTTATTAGATCGGTTCGGTTTTCTCGGTTTAGTTCGTTTGCGAACGTTCGTTCGTTCATTTGTTTTAACGAACGTTTTCGCCCGTTCGTCTCTGTTAGCGGACGTTCGTCCGATAGATTTTCCTTTTTCTGCTAGGGACCCATCCGAGATTACTTTTATCACAGATCAGCCCCTGATCTTCAAACCCTCGCCGTTTCTAAACCGTTTGTCCAAATCCAGTGAAACCAACGCCAAAATCTTCGTCTCGAACCCCTCTTTCTGTTTAATCATCTTGAACATGATTTTGACAATTTAAAATTTGGTTTCAAGCAGATTTGTTTTTGAAGTTCTTTTGACCGTAGTTTCAGTTCCGTAGCTCCGATTCGATTGATTCTTTTTGCAGATCGAATATCTTCAGTTGAACTTTCAGATTTGATCTTCTTATTTGAGTTTTACCCTTGCATCTATGCTTGATTGCTTATGTATGCTATTGTTTGTTTGCGATAGAATTTCCGGAGTGCGAAGCGTGCTACTACGAGTCTCTAGGGTTTGCAGATCGTCAGCAAGGCAAGTAACACATTGATCATACTCTTTTCATACCCAGTTTTTATGCATTAGTTGCAATCCTCAAACACTGCATGATTAGGATGTGATTAACTTGTGGGTATTGGGAAGTAGATGATGAGGTAGAACCTATTGCCCTTTATTATCAAACCCTTGGGAGTTACTTCTACGTTATGCTTATATTAGCATGCTATGCTCGTAGACGTGGATTGGGTTTTGAGTGTATCCATGATAGATGTGAGATTGTTAATTAATGGTTAACTTAAGGTGGCTACTTAAATACACATCTGGGTGGATTGGTTGCAGGCACCTGGGGATATACCAGTGTTGTCTTTTTGGTTCGCCACCCAGGCTCAAAGGGATCATAAGATTATTCATGCTAGAAACTTCCGTGTGCAGCCACAAGCTATTATGGGCTCTAGCATAGTTGAGTAGGTTGCATGACCTCTTTCAGTGGTAGACTAGCAGATGTAGGGGAAAGTAGGTGTAACTGTCTACCCAGAGTAAAGAGTAAATGTTTCTGAAAGACTGTGTCTCGGTCATCCGTTTCTCAAACACCATGTAGTGCGAGAAATCCAACGGAGGAGATCGAGTCTTGTGGGGAAAAGTGCACAAACCTCTGCAGAGTGTATAAACTAATCATGATTAGCCGTGTCCCCGGTTATGGACATCTTGAGTATCTGGTACTTGAATTATTGATTTGATCTCATCACTCTAAATTAATTTGTTGTGTTTAATGATTACTTTTAATTGGGATTGAGATGGGGATTTACCTTCTCAATGTTTAATAACCACCATGATAGTTAAATAAAACATATTCCTTTGATGTAGGGAAAAATTGGCTTTTCGCAAAACAATATAACCCTAGAGCCTTTGCACCAGCCATATATGCATGTAGTGATAGCAATTATCTGTTCCTTGCTCTACTGTGTTATATTGACAGCATATTCCATGTGCTGACCCATTTCGGGCTGCAACATATCATGTTGTAGACTTTTCAGACGAAGAGTATGGTGCGCTAGGTCGTTGTCGTGCACTCAGCTATGCCGTTGGAGTTGATGGACTCACTTTATCTTCCAAGCCTTCCGCTGTTATCTTATTTAGATGGCCTTGAGCCATATTTATTGTAATAAGTTCTCTTTTGAGACATTCGATGTAATAAGTGTGTGATTGCACTCTGTTATAAATCCTTCGAGTACTGTGTGTGTCAGCATTACCGATCCAGGGATGACACTTGAACACAGAGATTTGACCATCTGAGGTCGGATCGCTACAGAGATCCAGAGGACGGTCATCTAGAGCCCAACCCCTGGAATACGGTGCTACTCTGACGCTTCTACGGTTGACATCCCGAGCACTACTGATGTGTATAACTTACGCCTTTTCTTTGTTTTTATTTTTATGTTTTTTCCACCTCGAAACATTCTCAAATGATCTCGGGGGATAACACAGCATGTTATTTTCAAAACATGCATCGTTCCACCTCTCATACACCATTGTCTTTCAAGCCACCATATGCATCGATTTGATTTAAGATTTGGCCAAGCTGGGTTGCTCGGCTCCTGTGGTTTCCCCTTATGTTCCTAATATTTCAGCTAGGGGCAAAGGGAGCACCGCTGTGATTGTTACTCCCGGGTCAGCCGGCGCAGTACCTCAGATGGACAAAGCCGAAAGCTAGCATCCTTACAATGCAAATCGGTCGGCCATGACATAGGGTTAACGTGGAAGGGGTCTTTTCAAACCCCGACCAGGGGCTTTACCTCCGAGGTCACCCGTCTTCAGACCGATGTGCTCGACACAGCCACCCAAGGAAAGGAACTGTTGGAAGAACTATTTTCCTCGGAAGATGTTTCTTATGTTAAATAGTAATATAACATAACTTTTCACCACCCTCTTGTCTTTCAAGCCGCCACTACTACAGGATGCTGCTAATGCGGCACTACAATCAGAGACCCTTCGACGAAACTGTGTGCGATGCAATAATCGCAAACGGTGATGTAAAAAACCGTCAAAAAAGATGCAAAACATTTGCGATGGCGGACACATCAAACACGACTCAGAATTTAGTTGCGTGTGCGATGCGGGGCATACAGTTCAGTTCAATGAACTATTTGTGATGAGGCAGAAGAACAAAAACGGGCAGCCAGATGAAGGTGTGTGCGATATACGGCATACGGTTCACTCGAATGAACTGTTTGTGATTAGGTAGAATAAAAGAAACGGTTAGCCAGATCAAGGTGTGTGCGATAGAGGGCAAACAGTTCACTCAGATGAACTATTTGCGTTGAGCCAAGAGAACATAAATAGTTCAATTTAACAAGATGTGTGTGATACGCGGCAAACAGGCCTGTAATCAAAAATGTGTGCGAAGACCGATAATAACACAGACGATTGCTGCTAATAAGACGTGTGTGTTGTGCGTTGGGATTGCATACAGAACAACAACATATATATACACACACTTATAAGGACATGGTTGCATAACCAAATTAAGCATCCAATTACATAGGTGGCTACTACACACATGACATTTGCACACACCAAAGTAAACTATTACATGCATAATTACATAGGTGGCTACTAGACACATGACATTTCCACACACCAAAGTCAACTATATATTACATGCATAATTAACTAGGATAAATGATCATCTGATCATCATCTACTTCTTGTGACGCTTGCCGCTACTGCTCTGCTTGTGGCTCGATCCGGCCTCATCGATTTCGGTAACGAGGCACTTCCTCATGTCAACGATCCGCCTGTGCATCTCGTAGCATGTATACACGCTCTTGGCCGTGAACCTGAGGTGAAGTTCATCCAGTTGCCGCATCCAGGCCCCGTGCCAGGATACGGGACTTGTTCTCTTGGCATCCTACTTCATCTTTTTGTAGTAGGGGTCGATGATGGCCGAGACGAGTTCAACCAGGGAGTCCTTCGTGCTGCCCCAGACCGTGTAGTGCTCATGGATTTCGACAAGGTTCTTGCAGGCCAAGCCCGTAACCCTGAGCACTTTTACATCATCGGTGGTTTCCACCGTAGGGAACTTGTAGTCGGTGCTGTTGACAAACCTGGCGAAACGGTCGCAAGGCTCTCTGGCCATGCAGTAGTGGTAGATAAGGACATGATGGCGCATGCACAACTGGGCAACGACAACCTTCTGATCTTTGCCGGGAAGACCGGCGGTGTACTGGAGGTCGATGCCGACCACCTTGTACTTGTGTCCAGCAAGCAACTGCTCCACGGTGTTGATGTAGTCCTCCATCACGGTGGGGTCGATGGTGTACACCACCGTGAGATCCGTCTCCCTCGCGTGGGTCTCGACTTTATGCTCGCCGAACTCCATTGGAGCGCCGCTAGATATCCTCTCTGTATGTGTCATCGTGGGTGTGCTTGTTGTGTTGCAGGGCGAGATTGAAAGGTTGAAGAGACTAAGGTTATAATGGCCGCGGGAATTAATGGGGAAGCCGGACAGACTGGAATATCTGCATGCCCGGATGGCAGTTCTAATTTGCAGCGCGTAACTCCATCGTGCCGCACGTAACTGCATCATGGCGACGCATGCGGCGCAACCGCATGCATATGGGCCCCAACGTGATCATGCGCAGGCCCCAACCGCTGGCAGAGTGTGCGCGCACGAACGCGAGCAGAGCACTCCGCGGTGCCTCAACGGCGAGCAACCATATATATGCATATAGTAGTTGAACACGCAAGGAAAAGTTGTCCACAAGCCGAGCGCCTGGAGGTACGTGAGCAGCGCACGCCGACGGACGCGAGCAGAGCGTGCCGCGGCGCCTAACAACGAGCAGAGCGCGCCGAGGGACGCGAGCAGAGGCCGACACAGTGCTACGTGGCAAATAAGACGAACTGTGTGAGCGATGGCGGAGACATCAAACATGAATCAGATTAGAGTTGCGTGTGCGATACCTGGCATACAGTTGATCCATCCGAGTTGTTTGTGATGGAATAAGCTTTGTGTGTTGTGGGCAAACGCTTGCTGGTATATAACCGTTTGCGATTGATGAATTCATCACCGACGGGTTACCTAGTGTGGTCCGTGTGCGATGTGATATGCTCTCTCTGCAGAACATCTATGCTCTGTGTACAGAAGAACAACATATATATACTTGTAACAGGACATGATTGCAAGACCAAATTAAACATCCAATTACGTTATATAACAAATACCATAAATATTGCAAGGTTCAAATTCCAGCATTACAAGGCCCAAATTCAAAGATTACAAGGTTCAAACTATTCAGACACATAAAATTCATCTTCTTCAGAATCTTTTTCATGCATTATTTCTGTGAAAGGATCAGCCACCGAGAAGTCATATAGCGGCTCGATACAGTGACTTCCGAATAATCTGTCATATGAAGTTACAAACTGAAATTCAGCTTGTGTAGAGCCTTTTCCATTCAGCTATATACGCCTGCGCTCTTTAGCCATCCATTCACTTCTGCGTAGTAAATATAGGGCAAACCTCATTACCTTGAGCAACCTTGCTTTCTCAACAAAGAACCTGGCGAATTTAATTTCTGGTGTGGTGCCTCGGTACTCATTAAAAGTAATTTCTATGAGATGAAGATCAAGGCATTCAATGGGATTGTTATATTCCCCAACATTTTCTAATTTTGGGCCTGCTAGTATCTGCAAACAAAGACAACATATTAGTGCATAGCTACAGATTTCAACACTTCGGGCCTCTTTGATTTGCAGGATTTCTAAAATACACGAAAAGAGTGAAATGCCACCTTCAATCTTTCATGATAAAATTTTATCACGAAAGCATGTCAAGCGAAGGAATAAAACGCGTTCAACACTAGCATCTCAAAAAATATATGTATTGAAATCCTCCAAATTTCCTTTAGAAATCATTCTACATTTGTCATTGTAATCATGGGTAAAAGTAACAAAAAATTGAGCTCCGTTGTGGTTAACAATTAACAGGAAAGGAGCATCACCTCGATGTATAGCTTGTCCGTGCAAGGAAAGCATCTAAGGAATCTAACAACTTCATCCAGATCGGGGCCGACAGATTGTAGTGCCAAGATCTTCACTGTGCACAGAGGCCGGGTCAAGCTTGTGGGAATCATTTTTTGGATGACAGGAGAACATATAGATCAACAACAATTAGATAAAATGTGTTGTCCAATAATATATAAGAAGGGGAAGAAGAAGATTATTGTACCTGAACGGATAATGATCCAGTAACAAGTTCGTTGAATTCAGCACACGAATAGCCCAACACTGTCAATTTTGGTGCGTGAATGACCCTGATTCTTGCTGGACCTAATTTATCAAGTACATACAATCTCTCGAGGAAAGGCGCATTCTCAATGACAATATCGTGAAACACCTCAACTGACAGCCTTGGATGGCGCCAGAAATGCACATAAATCGCACGGACATTCGTTGAGGTGATGTGGAGGCTACTGAACCCATCCATCACATGAAGACAAAGGTACTCGAGCGATGTACAGCCGACGAGCAGGCGCTCCAAATCCTTCTTCGAGATGCGGACGACAATGAGCTCGAGGTGCTTAAGTTTAGGGAGATGAAGAGCGCGCGCGGCATCGATCCGGGGGAAATGCACCGCCTGAATGTAGCGCGGCGCAGCGTGGGCGCGAGGCAGAGCACGGACGGCGGCAGCCAGCAGGGACATCTAGCATGAAGGTTGAGCTCCTCGAGCTGATCCAGGGCTGGGGATAAGAACCAGTAGTGCAACCTGGGTTCGGTCTTGTTGTGGGGATTGAGCCTACCGATAGCAAGGCATCTGACTGGCCCAGGGTGCGTGGCGAGGACGTGGGACAATGTGTCCAGGCGTTGCTGCTCCCCATTGCAGAACTTGCGGTCGACGATGATGTCCAGGGGGATGGTGTGCCAGAGGGGGCGCCACCGCCACGAGAGGACAGTGGTCCGCACGCCATATTTGATGGGGAGGTGGGATATGATGGTTACCAACATCTCGTTGGGGAGGCTGCTGATGAAGTCCACATTCGCCGGAGGCTCTTGCGGTTCTAGCTCGACCCGCCCCCGCTTATTGGCCGGCTCATCCTCCATCTCGCAGCAGGCGGCGATCCTCGGCGGCGGTGCTTGTAGATGAGAACGGAGGACTGTTCTACATACCTTCCCGAGGCGGACGAAACAAAAGTCCAAAACCAGCAATAAATTGCAGCGCTCGCTGCGTGCGCGGTGGACTGCTCATAGTCGTCCTGTCTAATCAAACAGCTGCCCATAGTAGTAAATGGTTAGTTGAAGCCCACGGTTGAACTAATACGACCGTTTGCGATAATATGTGGTGGCTATTTGTTAAAAATGCCTAGGAAAATCAATGTATAAAAACGCGAAATGAACCATGAATAATTTCATATGTTTAGCACAGTTGCATGTTGCCTCTGTAAAATAAATCAAGGCGGGAAGGTACAGCGTATGTCGTTTCACACACAGATCATGTGACCAAGCTCCCTCTCGGAACCATGAGGCTTCTTGATAGAAGCTCCGGTTTGTATGAAAGAAAATATGGGTCAAAGCGTAGTTGAAAAGGGCAGCAATATCTAACCCCAGCTTACAGAAGGTACAAAAGCACGATGATTAATTATTCATCAGGTTTACACAAAATCCAGATTGAACAGGACAATAACAACTAACTCAACCAAAGTTTTCGGTAGTCACAATCAAATAGATTGGTCTGATCCATAAAATCAAGATCCTGGACCAGAAAATCTACTGGTACATGAAGACAAGTTGTTGTAAATAGAAGCCGAGCATGTTCAGAAGCCCTTTTGTCCACCTGAAACTTCTTTTTATGCTGTTCAACGTGTCCATCCGTGAGAAAGTTTTTGTTAAAAAACTAAATCCTCATGGACAATAGTACTCTCGCATTCAACAGGAAGAATGTGACAAAGCTAGTGTTTGCATGGTTGGATGCATATCCTTCCAGCGTTATTATCCTCAAACGAATGTCATGAGAACTGAGAAAATCCCGGTGCTTCTTATGCCACCGATTGGTTATACCTTTTTGTCCATGTCCTTTAGCCTAAATAGACATGAAGACTGAAAATAGTTAATGTCTAAAAAAATAGTACAGTTGAACGGTTAGTTCTAGTAAAGTATATCAATGTGCTTGATATCATCACCTCTATATACAAATTCTCCAGACATGGAAAGCATCGCAGCAAGCCGATAATCATGTTCAGATCAAAACACCACGTACTGATATGTAAGGTCTTGACAGAATCCAGCACCATTGATAGGGTACCCATGGACAAACTCTTCATTGAGCATAGAACATAATATTGGTACCAAAAGCATACTCCAAGATTATATAAAGATTATGCACACAAATGAAAAATACAACTTATGATTACAAAAGTGTTGATGATATAAAACTTACGCACACAAATGAAAAATGCAGCTTATGATTACAAAAGTGTTGATGATAATATACAGTACCTGAATAAGTGTGGAGCCAACCACCATCTTGTAACCTTCAAACGGATTAGGAATTACACCCAAGGTCTCCAGTTTAGGTGCAGAGACCATAGTTATTTGCGAAGGTGGATAACGATAATCAAGGAGCAGCCTTTGGAGTGAAGGGGCGTCTTTGATGATGAGCTCCTCTCCTTTAAAGCAAATTCCAATGCTTACAAGGTGAGGCGACTTTATTTGGAGACAATGGATACGGATTTCTTTTCCAAAAAGAAGCAGCAAGCGCTCCAGGGCAGGGCAGCAGGAGTGGATGATGCTGTGCAGTGAGGCCTCCGATAGATCGACCACCACAAGCGCGAGTTTTTTTAGCAGTGGGAGTCGAAGCATTTGTACCAGATTGTCTGGTAGATGACACCGGGCCAGGGTGGTGGTGTGGAGAGAGGAGGAAAACCATGAGATGGACACTGGTGGTGAGGGCACAGCTACAACGCTTGGTGGACAACTATTTGCATAGTAATGGTAGAACTCAAGATGTTGGAGTTTTTCGAAATGACGGGATGTCAGCCAGGTGTTCACCGTGCAGGGTATGTGCAGCAGGCAGCATGCCAGGATGCATAGGCATTGAACGGAGCCCTGGTGGGAGGAGATGATGGCTCCGTGGAGTTCAAAATCATGAACAACAGATAGCCGGCGACAGTCGAGATTAAGAGGTGTGGCGCGCCACAGAGTGCGCCACCGAGATGCGAGGACCTATGTGCAGCAGCCATCCTTGGTGGGGAGAAGGAAGATGATCTCCCCAAGGATGGCGTCCGATAGATCGCTGATGCGGTCCGCCCGATATTCTACGGGTTCCTCAGATCCAGGGGGCGTGGCCGCTTCTGCCCGCGCTGCCGGGTGCAGGATCTACAGCCGGCGGCGCCGCTGGCCGGAGCCTCATCTGTGTACATAGCAATCTGGAAGAAAAAAAAGGCAGAAACATACATGTAGGACATTCAAAATCAATTCTCAAGATCTGGAAGAAAAAAAGGGCACAAACATATATGTAGTACATTCAAAATCAATTCTCAAGATCTCGCTACGAATTATTAGCACGCACGCTAACCCTAGTCGGATTATTAGCAAAAAAATCATTTGTACAGAACAAACAATTAATCACTAACCATAGATACCATTCAAACAATCAATACACTACACGGATCTCACAAATCTTACTCTGATTTCATGGACTGGGTGAACATAACCAAGGGTTTCTTTTCCCAACAAAGGGAGGGGGGGACTAACTGGTTTTCCGTCGGAGTCAGAGTCATTGCCGGAGTAGCTATGGACCTCCGGCTCCGGCTGGGGAGGCACGACGACAGCGACGAAGTCAAGGTCGTGCTGCTGCCCGTGCAAGACCTCGTCGGCGGCGACAGCAACCTCTGTGCCCAGCTTCATGCGTTGCGTGGGTGCTTCACCAGCCCCGGCATCGCCACTCCCACCGATGGTGTGCTTCGGCAAAATCCTAATACACTCCATGCGGCGGTGACAACTGTGAACGGGGTGTGCGGCCGCCTATTATGACCAGCGGATCGGGGACGCCATTAATATGGAGCAGTGGGAGCGAGGTGGGCGGCTGTCAAAGGGCTGGCTCGCCTCCCGGTGAGCATGTGCAGTGGACTGCTGGCACGCCTACCGTCGTTTCACACAGCTACTAGCACGCCCCATGGTGAGTGCGTAGCGAACATGCGCATGCCTCGGCCTCCCGGTCTGCCTGCTAGCATAGGTCTCGTCAACTCACGCATGCTCGTATGGCACACGGGACGCGTGCGCGGCACATATTATATTGATTTTTCCTTTTTGATGGTTAATTCT
The DNA here is from genome assembly GCA_011799875.1 of Thinopyrum elongatum. Classification (NCBI taxonomy): domain Eukaryota; kingdom Viridiplantae; phylum Streptophyta; class Magnoliopsida; order Poales; family Poaceae; genus Thinopyrum; species Thinopyrum elongatum. The sequence goes on along the minus strand of CM022303.1, from coordinate 303,856,336 downwards.
GCCGCTTTATTGCTTAACCGAAGCACTGCACTTACATTGTTGGTCTAACGCACACGGTTCGAATAAAGAGTTCGTTTGCGATATTGGTTGATAATTATTGATAATTTCCTGTATGTAAGAAGATTATATCAAAACTTGTCTCAAATTTGAAAATAATAATAATATCACAGTCTATTGTTGTCCATATGACACCACGATAAGTTTCATGAATTTCAACTTAGTTTTGGATTTATTGGATTTTAAAATCAATATTCTCGATGTTATAAATTTCTTGCATGTGGACTAAACATGCACCCAGGGACACGTACACATATGATTTTGCAATCCATTTTCATGCACTATCACGGGTCTCATGTAGATCAAATTTGATTTTTGCACATGTAAATCCCTGGGAAATCAATCAGTGTATAAAAAACGGACAAATGTTACCTATTTTTTTCAATTTTCAACAATAAACTCCTTTGGTCACAAGTTCGCTGCAGAAAAAGTTTGACATGCATCTTTGGGCCACATGCACACGGTGGCCCTTGGACACTCACTCGCGTGGGCCCGCGAGGTCGGCGTCTAGCACTATGACATGCGAGGAGAGAGGTTAATTTGACCAACAAGGATGGTCATTTTTTGGTTTTTGTTATATGTATGGTAGGAGTACATATATAGTACGCGTTGAAGAGGGTGTCTGGGGGCAATACTACGCGTCATATAGGACACTCACTCGCGTGCGATGCTTCCATCCGTGGGCCCGCGAGGTTGTCCTCCATCACTTTGACCCAGCAAGGAGGTTTCTTTTTGGGTTGTGTTGCAGTAGGAGTATATAGTACGCGTCGAAGAGGGGAGGAGGGGGCCGGGGCAGCACATACTACACACATGTCATGAATCAATCTCGCTCCATGTGGGGACTTTTCGCTTTCCGAGGCAGGTGCCGCAAAGAAGTTGTGCATATTGGGTATTAAAAACATCACCAACACATTAGGCCACGTGCAGACGATGGTTGTCACTCATTCTCCTGCGACTCTTCCCTCCATGGGCCCGTGAGGTCATCGTCTATCTAATATATGACACAACGAGATAGGTAATTTCATGAACAAGGAGGATTATTTTCGGGTTGTGTTACAGTATGTAGGAGTATATATTATGCGTCAAAGAGGGGAGGGGGGCAACATATATATATATATATACTACGTGTCATGAACCTCGGTTCGTGTGGGGGAGTTAAAGGTTTTCGAGGCAGGTGCCACATCAAAGTTCTGCATATATATTAGGTATTCAAACATCATAACCACACATCTCCATACATGTGTTTGGCCCACAAGCAAGCGATGTCGGTTGTCCTCTAGCACTCACTCACGGGGTTATCGGCGAGATGCTTCATCCATCGTCTCTATGTGCCCGCTTGGTCAATCACTTCGACCGACAGCGATAGAGGTTAAGTTGACTTATAATTAGGAGGGGATTAAATTTTGGTTCGTCTTATACGGTTCGGTACATGCAACTATACTTCGCGCGCATGTGTACGCACGAATCCCTCCCACCGGGTCGAAGTGGGGGGGGGGGAGGGGAGCACGCGACGCGTCATGAACCAGATCTGTGTGGGGACTGTGCGATTTTCGACGCCTGCATGCGCCACATCAAAATGTTGTGCTTTTGGTATTCAAACATATATGCATGCATCACGCATGTCCATACATATGTTTGGGGCACATACATGCAGTGGTTGTCTTTGGACACTCTCCCTCGCTTGGTTATCATCGACGGCCTATATATTCATGGGCCCGCATGGACGTCCATCACTTCGACCAACAACGCGAGAGAGGTTACCAGGGTGGATTCTTCTTCTCTTGGTTCGCGTTACCGTATAGTCGTACGTCGATCATGGTGAGATTCGAGACCTAAGTTCAAGGGCTCGCATACACATGAATCCCTATATATATATATAGTATACTACGTGTCGTGAACCCTCGCTCCGTGTGGGTACTTTCCGGTTCCAAAAGCACGCTGCCACATCAAAGTTGTGCATTGGGTATATTCAAACACCACATGACACTTCATACATATGTTTGGGCCACATGCACGCAGTGGTTGTCTTCAGGCACTCCCTCGCGTGGTTATCGGCGATAAGCTAGCCTATTTTGTGGGGCCGCATGTGGAACGTCAATGCATGACTTTGACCCAACAAACAAGAGAGCTTATACGACCAAGGTGGTGATTCTTCTTGGTCAGTCTTACAATACGCCTTGGTGAGATGCCCCTCCCACCGACTCAAAGTGTGTGTGTGTGTGGGGGGGGGGGGCACTGTACTACTTCATACTATATGAACTTTCGTGGGGTCGGGGATGTTCGGTTAATTTGCGATGCACATGTGCCACATCAAATTTGTGATTTGGTTATTTAAATATCGTACCACATCATTTTCACACACACACACACACACATCGGGCCAGCCGCAGGTGTGGTTCGTATGTGGTCTCACCCATCTAACGCCAGAAGAACACATCTGTGGGCCCACACACGGTCCACCTTTGATCGGAAGCAAAGGGGGGAGGGGGGTTGACCATGATGTACTCCTTTCGGTTTTGTGTTACGGTAGGGTGAGATGTCAGACCTAGCTATTTGGGGGCATGCATTCATAGCTAGGATTCCCCTCCCGGCAACATGAAGTGTAGTGTGTTGTGTGTGTGTTGTTTGTGGGGGGGTGGGGGGGGGGGGGGGGCTAGCTATAAGAACATTGCGCTTTGTGCGACAGGTGCCACATCAAAGTTGTGCATTGGGTATTTGAACATCAAACCACCCTTTTCATACATATATTTGGTCCACATGCAAGTGTGTTCGTGTTCTGACCCTTTCCCGCATTTTTGGCCAAATTTATAAACAGTTGACGAGTCGGATGCAGCAACCGTGTGCGATCGGGTACGAAACAGACACGGTTCCATAGGACTACACGTGTGCTGCGCCCCTGCCCTTGTCACCCACATGATCACAATAGATTGGGCTCCACGAGGCTTCCCTCCCCCTCTCGAAAATATCTACCCCCTCGCAATCTCAAAAATATCTACCCGCGTAGATGGTTTTTCTGTTTGATAGCACACGATTAGTATGTTTGGACCATGTGTGATGTCTGTTACTCCCGCTCTGCTTCAATCAGTAGATCCAAATTTTCATTAGCCCCGGCATTTTACTCCCACCTGCATTCCTCGCAATCTCAAAAATATCTGCTCGGCTGGATTGTTTTTCTGTTTGATAGCACACGATTATTATGTTTTAACCATGTGTGATGTTCGTTACTCCCGCCCCGCTCTGCTTCAATCCCTTGATCCAAATTTTCGGTAGCCCCGCCATTTTACTCCCGCCTAGTAAAATTTTCAGTACCCGCGACATTTCCTCAAACACCACCTTGGACCCCCTCTACACACACTCCAAATCTTTAGCTCACCCCAAATCCCCCGCTCACACACATACACGCCACCCCTCCCTCGCTCCAAACATAGCTAGGTCGTCGCCGCTGCCGCCGCCGCGCCGCCTCAATCATCAACCTCTGTCGGTCTGCCCGTGCAGTTTACCCACCGATATACATACCCTCGCCGCCCTGCGTTTCTTAGATGACGCCTACGAAACACCCCCTTTCCCAGAGATCCCCATCCCCACCCCTCCCCCACTCCAGAGCATCGCAGCCTAAGCCCGGCTATGCTTCCCGGGGAGCTCGAGGAGCGAATAGCCCAAAAGAGCTTTACCGCGGCCTCTTCGCCCAACGTCGCCGAGGTGGCTGCAGAGGAAGCTGATGATGATGACTGGTCCTGGATTGAGCCTTTCAATCAGTGGGCTAGAGTATTTTGGCATGTCGCGGACCCTGGCTACGACATCGAGGTCGTCGACACCGATGGCTTGACGCGGGTTATGTCACAGGTTAAGTTGCCCACCCCCAACCCTTCGTGTTTCACAGCCGTCGATCTAATCGATAGCCCTGCCGCTGATCTCCTGCGGCTCGTTATGAACAATTTGCCATCCTTCATCACCATGGAGCCCCTTTTGTAATTTCTGAAGGACACGTTCTGCGACGCTGGCTTAAGATCCTCAGCTGGCAAGTTAGACCTCATCGACGGCGACCATGCGGAGGAGCCAATCTGTGACAAGTGAGGAAACCCATGATTTGTTTTCTCGAACCCCTTTTGTAGTGAGAATCTGTCCAGTATTTATTGCTATATTTGGTTGTTTGCATTACGCCTTGTTTATTTCTACGGTTTATGGTTGTTCGGTTGTTTGTAGTTAGCATATGTCCAGTTTCAATTGCCATCTTTGGTTGTTCGTAGTATGCCTTGTTTATTTCAGCCATTAACAGTGTGATGTTCTATATGTGCTAGTATGAATTGTGCAGTTCAATTTCATCAATACCAATTTTAACAATAGCTCTATGAATGACTATATTTGGTTGCTGTTAAGCATGTTGAACTCCCTCCGAATCTTTTTAGTTCGCATATAAGATTTGTCTAAAGTCAAGCCTCGTAAAGTTTGACCAACTTTATAGAAAAAATATCAACATTCACAATATGAAATCAATATCAGTACATGTGTCATGCCTTAAATTTTCATATTGTATAACTTTAGCATGGTAGATGTTGATATTTTTTCATATAAATAAGGTGAAACTTTATGAAGTTTGACTTCAGACAATTCTTATATGCAGAGTAAAAAGGACTGGAGGGAGTATTTACCATGCCTTTCCATTTGATTTAACAATGGCACTGTTTGGATACTCTAACTTAGCTAGAGGTTAGAGTTAGTTTCTACCTCATGACAGTTAAAAGGGAGAGAGGGAGATTGGTGGAATAGTTGACTGTATTGCTTGAGCCTCGTGGGCATATATATAGTAGTACATGGTCATCTTGGAGTATAAGTCAAGGTAGAATAAATCCTACGCTATCCTACGTTTCCTAAATAACAATGATACTCAACAATGACTAACCCTGAACTAACTCTAGCCAAAGAGGTGTTTGGATGACAGTGTTAGATTGACAATAAATGCACTAGGAGAACTAGCCCCAATCAGCACCTCTTGGGTGGGATAGTTGTTTTGGGTGGGTTAGACGCAACTAGCTCAAATTAGCCCTCATGTTTGGATACTTTAGGGCTATTTGAGCCCAAACTAGCTCAAACTAACTCTAACCCATGGATCCAAATAGGGCCAATAACTAGTGTACTTAGACCCACATGATACAAGTTTGAATGACTATGTTTGCTTGTTTTTAAATATTAGGCCTGTTGCAGTTCATAACACACCTTTCCACTTCTTGTTTTTAAATTTTAGGTTTTTAACAATTTGGTCTTGCACATGTAGGTCCTGCTGTCAGAGGTTTTGACCCACTGTTTGACCCTTTTTGCATATGTGGAAATGAGTTGTCCATGAATATCAATCAAGTCAAGAAACTCAGAAAGATTGTTATGACAAAGAAATTAGCAACAAAAAACAACAAGATCTTTGTCTGCACAATGAAGAAGACATCAGTTCACTACAGGATGGTACTAACTGCTATACCTTGTCTTTTTAATTCCTTTGCGCCATTTCAAATCTAGAGAAGATATTTATGCATATCCTTGTTTTCAAGCCTTTCCAAAGCAGTTCACTGATGATTACCTCTCAAACCACCTGTATGGTAAGGAGGCGAGGAAGGTATTCATACAACACCCACGGTTCAATATTGAAGTGTTCCTGAAGAGGACGAAGGATGGACAGGCACTGGCCTAAAGTTGCAAAGACCTTCAACATTAATGAAGGCTCAATATTCGCCTTCCACTTCAGCAGTTTTCCAGATGAGATCCATCTGTCTATGTACCGTCTATGATGCTAATTTCGAAAGGTTATAGATGTTGCATGTGAAACTTGGTGCTGGTGCAGTTGTGTAATGGGGTAGCTGAGTGCTGAAGCTATATGATGTTGTACTCTGATGTATTTCAATTATGAAATCCTGCTTCCTTAATATGAAAATGAAATATATTGTGTGCTTAATATGAAATGTCAATTAGATTAATAAATGGATTATTAATAATAGGGCAATTAGCCAGCTAATGGCCAATTAGCATGCTAATTGGGTTTTTCTATTGCAAACGGTTATTTAGAAAACACCATGGGCGATGACCTTAGGCAACGCACACAGTTTCTAGGAATAAACCGTGTTGGATCAATGAACAATCACACGCGACATCCTCTTGAAAACTGTTTGCGTTAGGCCACCTTGCACAAACGTTTACCACATAAAAAGTGTGTGTGATGGACATCCTTTGCCACACAGTTTTTTCTACGCACCATGTGTGATGCATTCAATAACACAAATGATAAAATTGTTAATATCGTGTGCAATGACAATGCTATCACAAACGATTTAATGGGGAAAATTGTGTGTGATGTACCTGCGAACGAAAACATTTTCCTTGGAGTGACTGTGTGGGATGTATATACGAACAGAAACGTACTTCTTGGATTAACTGTGTGGGATGTACATACTAACGGAAACGTATTCCTTGGATTGACTGTGTGGAATGTACATACGAACGGAAACGTTTAGCCGGGACTGACTGTGTGGGATGTACTTACGACCGGAAATGATTTAGCCTGTATAATTATATTTTTTTAGCACAACTGTACGTATAACCGTATTTGATCGCTCGCTCGTCGCACACGACCTCATTTTGCCGAACGTGTGTACCAGGAGGGCCTATCCCCAACGGTTTCTAGGTCGTGTGGGAAGGACCCCCCTATCACAGTCACTCACTTGGCGATGGTTCAGAACGCCGTCGCAGAAAGGGGTTAAAAACCGTTTGTATAGCACCTCACTATACCAGTGCGTATAGCCGGATTGCCTTGTCACCTAAAGCACCAAGTCTAATAACTTCGGCCAGTAGTATGGGACTCTTCTTGGCCGTTAGCCGAGGAGGTGAAAGCTGACGGCTGGCTGACAGAGTTTGGACGCACGGTCTGAGAATTGACATAAAGTCATGCACAATTATTACACGCAGTCTAGTCCATCTATCAAGTTGTCTAGTGCATAATCCTTTTGTGAAAACCTTGCAGCAGGCATCACACTCTCGTATTCATAGCTAGTGGGGATTTCCTCGCCGTCTAACCCCATTGGCCCTACCTCGGCTAGCTCCGTCGTCTTTAGACCGGTATAATGGGTCTTCACCATGGCCCAAGCCTCCCTCGCTCCTTCTTGATAGGCGAACACTTTCCAAGCCTCGATCCGGCACCGAGCTCTTTTCAGCTGTTCAGCCAGAACGGCCATGTCTTCAGGCACCTGCGTCACTTCGGGCCATAAAGCCTGGAAAACATCCTTTATTGATTTTCGTGCACTATCATGCACCACGGACAGATGAGCTACCATGTCTTTGGATACTGGACCTCGGGCGTCAGGAGGCAAACCGGAGAGAGAAGCTGACAAAAGGACGAAAGTCGGCCTGCTAGTCATCACAGCTACATTACATTCTGGCCAGACTGCGCGAACAAGCATGACTTACCAAAAATCATGTCATCGGTTCGACGATTCTTCGATTCAGCGGCTACTAGTCAAGCTCTTAAGCACTCAATCTCCTGGGCCTGTTGGGCATTTTCAGCCCTGAGCGTATTGATGCCATCTACTCTTTGGGTAACAACATGTTGGTTTGCTTGGTGCTGCGACTCCACATATACCAAATCCTCGTGGGCATGCATAAGGTCCGCTCAAGATGACCCAGGGCTTCTAATGCTACAAGGGAGTATGGCATCAGGCTATTTAATTTTCCCCATGGCACTAGAAAAGCACCAGAAATAGCACTTACCGTGCGCTTCTCTGGTGCACTTCTTCACCTGCTCCACCTCGGCCAAGGCGGTCTCTATCTTTCCCTTTGTCCGGGTAAGCGCCTCGGTCAGCTGATCATTCTTCACACGAGCCTCCTGTTAAAGGCGGCAGGCACAGGGTGTTATTCAAGCCTTGCTACGGTCCTTTTCGCCCATACCAAACCTTAGGGGCTGCTAATATAATTGGTAGTCTTATTCGTCTTCAAGGCAAATAAGGTTTTTTTTGACTGAATACTGTGTGGCAACAACCTCACAGTCTTTTATTAAAACTCAAATAAAAGGTCTGTATAAACAAGAAAGAAAGAAGGCCTACCTATGGAGATATGTACAAGGACAACTAATTACAAAGTAACCCAGCAGAGAATAACCAGCTAAGTTTCCTGACTCCTCATCAAGGTAATCTATTGATCCAAGCCAGCAGTAGTGGCCTCATATAGGTCTTAAATCTATGTGCTAAGAGGAATATGTCATGGATGAAATTCGTATTCCATGCTCTGAGGGATGGATTCTCATGCCTGAAGATTTTGCCATTTTGAAGAATCCAAATGTTCCATGCAGCTGTGAAGACCACTTCCAAGAAGAATGGGTGCCCAAAGCTTCTGCTAGCTGCAAGGATATATTCCTTAGGGGAAAGGCCAGCCTACCATGTGATCTGAAGATAGTTCTGAACCCTGGTTGCAAATATACATTTGAAAAATAGATGGTCTCCGGGCTAAGGGTTGTCTTGTTGGTACAGAAACACCCTGCGTAGCATCTACAAAGGGGTAGAAGCCGACGATGGGCCACTTTCAGATTATAAACAGTCGCAACAAAGAAGTTGCCTTCCGTAATCATCGTTATAAAGCCATAAATATGCATCAATTTGACTTCAGATTTTGGCCAAGCTTGGTTGCCTGGCTCCTGTGCTTACCCCCTACCTTCCCGATAGTTCGGCTAGAGGGTAAAGGGAGCACCTTTGTGATTGTTACTTCCGGGTCATCCGGGTTAGTACCTCAGACTAGGTGAAGCTGAAACCTAGCCATCTTAAGATTATAATTGGTCAGCAATGACGTAAGTGAAAATTTTGGTTCATTAAGACCACAGAGTTTGGGAACTTTCCCCAAACTAAATCCTCAATATTTTGCTCCCACATTGATCGGAGGTGAGGTTTCATGATCATGATCAACATGACAGCCTGGGAAAAGGAACTTATAAAGGAACTATTTTTCCCAGAACATGTTTCTTATGTTAAATAGTAATATAACATATCTCTCCGTGTACCTTTGTTTATAAAACCATATGGCTGGATTGCCTTGTTTGCCGTAAATCTTTGCCCTTATAAAGGCTTTATAAAGTAGGACAAACACTCCCCGGCTACTGGCCGAGGAGGTTGAAGCCGATTATCGGTCAAAAAAGTTTTGTACAATGCGGATCTGAGCATTCATGATGTAAAGTACTTGGATACAAAGAATCATTACACATGAATTGTGGTCAAAGTCAATTTACTCTGGATATCGATCCTTAGTTTAGCCACCCTTGTCCAAATTAAGGCTCGGGGGCTACTGGCTTCGCGCTTCTCACTTAAAAGCTATTAACGGGTTACATCGATCCCCTGATCTGGTGTTGCCACCCGACCAGTGGCTCGGGGGCTACTGCATTGCCTATTCAATGCAGAAGATTCAAAGTGCAAAATAGTTTCTGAGGATATTACGATCGTCGGGTTGGTCAGCCGCACCCAACCCGAGTCTCGAGGACTATGCACACCGCGTTTCCATTCTTACGTATGCTGCCAAGCTTGGAGTTGATCCTTAGGCTGATTTTGCGAATCGACCTAAGTCTCATGGGCTACTAGGATCAGCGGTTTCATGTTTTCCTTCAGGTGCATCTCGGATTTTAGGCCGACACACACCATGAGGGCTACTAGCTATATATTTCGGCAGAGAATAAATTGCACCAATCAAGAAAAATATCCGCAAAAAATCAACCGAAAGGCCGAGGAGGTGCACCACCTCGGAAGCAGTCCGGCAGAAAGCTCGGATGCAAGTAGCCGGCTCCATAGAGAGCATTTCCGGCATTAAGCTCGGCTGAACTCCTTTAAATTCTTTCAAGAATGAAGTAATTTATGACACCTCGGATGTAGATCGGCATTGGAGCTCGGCTGCAAATAGACATCTCGGATGTAGGTCGGCGTTGGAGCTCGGCTGCAAATGGATATCTCGAATGCAGATCGGTGTTGGAGCTCGGCTGCAAAAAGACACCTCGGATGCAGTTAGGATTGGAGCTCAGACGCGAAGGGACACCACCGCACAGGAAACACTTCAAACCCGAGGTGTGGCATAAAAAATAACAAGGCATTGATAAGAGCTGAAAACTTAAAGGACTCCTGGGATGCCCAACGTGTGAACACTTCGGATTTAGCTCGGCAATCCTCAAGATCGAGGATGGGAAGATTTTTGAACCAGTTTTCAAGACCGACGACCGAAGATGAAGAAAAGTTCAGAAGAATCGAGGAGAGTCCCTAACTTGAAGACCAGTTTAGGGGGCTACTGATGGTGTCCTGAACTAGGGGGCACTCACCACGTCGTTTCCCGACCAGTGGGTCGGGCCAAGGACCCGCATGGCGCTTCACTAATGGGCCACTTCGAACATCTCATGACATATACGAGGAAGATTCCACAGGACTTGGTGATCAAGACAAGGACTCCTCTCCACCGACGTAGCCGACTAGGACTCTTGTTATCCTAGGCCTCCGGTACATTATATAAGCCGAGGCCAGGCTAGTTGATAGATCATTATGACATTCATCATCATACTCCTAGAGTTTAGACCACAACTTACAATCTCGAGGTAGATCAACTCTGTACTCAATACATCATCATCAATATAAACAAGAGCAGGACGTAAGGTTTTACCTCCATAAAGAGGGCCCGAACCTGGGTAAACACCGTCTCCTTCATCTCCTGTTACCCATCGATCCAAGATCCACACCTCGGGACCCCCTACCCCGAGGTCTGCTGGTTTTGACACCAACAATATCATTAGTTGAAGATTCATGAACAGGATATACCCAAAACAACATTCACAACAAGGTGTGGTCTATATGAGTATACCGTCATGTCCTTTTGTTGTAGGAAAAATTCTCTTTTCGCAAAAAATTAAACTTAGAGCCCCACAGCCAAAATTGCATATAGTGATAGCAATTTATTATTGTTTTCTCTCTATCTGACTTGCCGGCATATTCAAAATGCTGACCTACATGGCTGATACATCTCATGTTGCAGAGGTTTATTCCGACCAGGAGTGAGGCGACGATCTACGCTTGATGATTGCCCTTTGGAGTCGGATGGACTCGCTACCTTCTACGTTTCCACAGTAGTTTGTCTCATGAGTTGGCCTTCGGCCAAATTTATTCTGATGTAATAGAGACTCGATATGAGATTCGATGTAATAAGTCAGGTGTGCTTGAACTTTGATATTTTCATCAACGTACTGTGTGTGTGCCAGCATGATCTTGGGATGGTACAGATACACAGAGACTTGACCATTTTCGGGTCGGGTCGCTACAGAGATGGTATCAGAGCACACGCTGACAGTAGGACGTAACCACTAGGATCAGTAAACCATAGGAAGAAATTCCTTTCTTTTTATGTTTTTTATTTTTTCCCCATATTTCTCCTCTGTTCATTTCTAGCTTCCCTCCGATTTCAACCTTCTAGATGGCCGCCGAGTTCATCCCAGTCCTACTGACAGAGTTTTGCCAGCCGGATGAGATGATGCCCTTTGGCAAGCAGCTGGTTCAGATCATCAGGGAGTTGAAGATTGCTCTACCTTCTATCACAAGGATCCCTATCATGGCACTTCCGACGGACACTCATTATAGGATTGTTGTGCACATACCAGGGAGGAGTTTCGGAAGCTTCTCAATGCCCATTGACTTCCAGTTTACTTCCCCCACTTGGATCCTCAGGAGGAACATGGCTATTCATCGTGCACTTGGACACATCCAGGAGGAGTAAATGGCCGAGCTCATTGAATCAGATCTCACCATGATCTCCCATAGAACTATAGATGGAGAGATCATGCGCACCGTGAATGACAACTCCATCCTCTCATTTGTCCAAGACTTGGAGGCTCACATCAGGACTCTGGAGGTTCAGACGCGCAGAAGCACGAAGATGTTCAGGAAGCTATTGTTCTGTGAACTGGTATTGGAGGATAAAGCGAGCGAGGACCACGACGACCATGAAGAGGAAGTCAAGGACCTTCTGGAGAGGATCAAGAACTTGAAGACTTATATTGCCATGATGGAAGAGAAGATGGACCTAGGAGAATACCTTTATCCAAATGGTGATGATGGACCCTTAGTGAGCAATGATGAGGACTACGAGGAGAGCACCACTGAAGGACGCACCAAGAGTAGATGCACCATCGGAAGATGCACCGCTGGAGGACGCACCACAGGAGGCGACAACATGGATATCTGAGGAGGACACTTAGTCATGATCGCCATGTTATTTTTATTTTCTCATTGATCAATTTGGCCGATGTTTTTGATTTGCCGTAAGACTTGTATCCTGAGATTGAACTATGATTGAGTTGAATAAATGAATGATTGGTGTGTTAATGATTGTTGCATGCATATGGGTAGTGTTATTTTCTCTTTTGAACCTTGTTATATTCTAATTCTCATCCACTCTAAAACATCAGATGCCTCCAAGACGTGACCCCGGATTCAACTTCCCACGGGAGCTCACTCAGCTGATTCAGCAGCAGAATGCACTGATGCAGATGTTGATCCATAACCAAAGCAACAACAACAATCCACCGCCACCACCACCACCCCGTGTGGACAACCTGACCTGTTTCTTAAGGTTGAATCCGCTGGTGTTCTGTAGCAGCACTGAGCTGATTATTGCTGATGATTGGCTCTGCAAGATTGGGAGGGAGCTAGTAACTCCTGGATGCACGGATGTGGAGAAGGTGCGCTTTGGTGCACATCAATTTGATGGACCCACAACCTCTTGGTGGTAGAACTACACGACCACTTTCCACATTGCCACAGTTACCTAGGATCAATTTCAGCAGGCCTTTCGCACCGCTCATGTCTCAGCTGGTACCATGAGTTTGAAGAAGCATGAGTTCCGCAACTTAGGCCAGGGGAATCGTACTATGGTGCAGTACATGGACGAGTTCAGTCAGTTAGCTCACTATGCCCCAGATGATGTTGCCTCGGATGCCGCAAAGCAGGAGAAATTTTTGGAAGGACTCAATGATGAACGGGGAATGCAGCTGATGGTGGCTACCTTCAACAACTACCAGTAGCTGGTAGACATGGCCATCATTCTTGAAGGCAAGCAACAACAGATAGATAACAGTAAGAGGAAGTACAAACAGGGAAAGTACAGCTCGGGAGCTCAGCATAAGCCTCGCTACACTCCGTACTCAAGAAACACTGGATCAGGAGGACACACTCACCACACCCATGGAGGACATACTCATGGAGAGCATTACCATGGAGGAAATGGGAACAATCGTCACAACAACATCAACTTCAAGTCTGGCAATGGAGGCAATGGTAGTCAGCACCGTCCCACTCCGGCTCAGAAGGATCTGAGTCATATCACCTGTTTCAAGTGCAAGAAGACGGGGTATTATGCCATCGGTTGTCCGAAGGCCAAGTAGGGAAATGGAAACGGCAACGGCAACAGAAACTCAGCAACCAAGAAGCCCAATCCTTTTCCCCGTGCTCATGTGAATGACATTGATGTGGAGGAGGTTTACGATCAGCCAGAGACTGTGGTTGGTAAGTTCTTCTTAAATTCAGGTCCAATATTGGTACTTTTTGATTCTGGTGCATCGCATTCATTCATAACAAGGGTAGTTATGGAAAAGTATGGGTTGCCCACTAGAACCCTTAGGAGCCCTCTTTAGGTTAATTCTCCAGGAGGTGAGATGACAATAGACTTAGGTTGTCACTCGAACCTTAGCATTGGAAATCATGAGTTTCCTGTAGACCTCATTGTATTGGAGTCACAGGGATTGGACGTAATACTAGGCATGGATTGGTTGACGAAGAATGAAGGGTACATTGACTGTGCGTGCAAGACGATTTTGCTCACCACCCCAGAGCAGAAGAGGATCAAGTATGTATCCAGGCACACACCGAAGAATACTCGGGTAAATTCCCTCACGAGAGTTGTTCAGGAGGAAGTGTCGGTTGTACAAGACTTCCCCGATGTATTTTCGGAGGAATTACCAGGCATGCCACCGGACAGAGAGATTGAGTTCCTGATTGAATTATTGCCAGGGACAGCACCAATATCCAAGAGACCCTATCGGATGCTCGCTAATGATTTGGAAGAAATCAAGAAGCAGATCTAGGAGTTATTGGAAAAAGGATATATTCGCCCAAGCTCGTGACCTTGGGGAGCCCCAGTTCTTTTGGTAGAGAAGAAAGATAAAACCTTGAGAATGTTGTAGATTATCGTGCGCTGAATGAGGTGACGATCAAGAACAAGTACCCTCTACCGATGATTAATGATTTGTTTGATCAGCTAGTTGGAGCCGGAGTATTCTCCAAGATCGATCTTCGACCAGGATATCTGACGGTATCCTGAACTAGGGGGTACTCAGCATGTCATCTCCCGACCAGTGGTTCTGGCTGAGGACCCCCATGGTGGTTAACTAATGGGCCACTTCGGACAGCTCATGACATATAAAAGGAAGATTCCACAAGACTTTGTGATCAAGACAAGGGCTCCTCTCCATCGATGTAGCCGACTAGGACTCTTGTTTTCCTAGGCCTCCGGTACATTATATAAGCCGAGGCCTGGCTAGTCGATAGATCATTATGACATTCATCATCATACTCCTAGGGTTTAGACCACAACTTACGATCTTGAGGTAGATCAACTCTGTACTCGATACATCATTATCAATATAAACAAGAGCAGGACATAGGGTTTTACCTCCATCAAGAGGGCCCGAACCTGGGTAAAAACCGTCTCCTTCATCTCTTGTTACCCATCAATCCAAGATCTACAACTCAGGACCCCTACCCCGAGGTCTGCCGGTTTTGACACCGACAATGGTGCTTTCACTGAGAGTTCGGCTGTGAGATCAACAAAGGATCAATGGATCATCTGCCGATCAATTGCGACGTTGGCATCTTTATCGCTGGCTCGACTGGTCACCTTGGCTCGACCGAGGACAGTGCTCTGCCTCTGATTGTCATGTTTGGACAAGGGCCTTCATCAACATCAACTCCGATCTCTATCAAGATCATGGAGGAATCATCCATGGAGCTCGGGGGCTCAACGTCAACATTGCCCTCAGGCGACTGTGCTGTTTTTCTGGACAGCGAACTTGTATCCGCCGCCACCGCCTCCTTGTGCGTCGCTTTGATGATTGCTTTGGTGGAATTTTGCAGAATTGAGTCTACAACAAGCCTGCAAAATTTCGTCACGTTCCGATGGAGGAATCTCCGGTGGTCTCACATATACCGGAGCCCTATCGAATCTGGACGAGTTTAGGGCGAGGAGTCTAGCGTCCAGCTTGGACATCGTTTGGAAGATCCAGCCGTTCATCGGCTGCGGAATTCCTATATCGACCACCCTCAAAATTTCAGCTCGATTCGACCATTCAAACTCCGGGAAACTTCCGACGAGTGGATCAATTTTCGGATCTGTTTTCTGTGCGAATACGAATCCGACCCGAGTTCATCTTTCTTCATGAACGGGATATTGGACAACCTTTTTGGAAGAATTTATTTCTAGGGTATTGTGTGTTGCTCTTAAACACGTGCTCACGAAATTTGAGCCTTTTCCAAGACAATCTTCATCGTCGCGCCGGTGTCAAACCAACCTGACAACGTTGCTCCACGGCTACCGACATGTGATAGATAGGTCGTCCCTACATCGAGCCGAGGTCAACCTCATCGGATTATCACCCCGGCGAGCCGACCAAGAGTTTGACATAACGAAGGCTAAATCATCACCAACATCGTCGCCTCGTAGATTACACAGAGCAGGCACACCGGCATCGCCGCACGGTCACTTCATCAAGCCGGCATCGACCATGTCACAAGATTCGACCTGCGTCGGCATCACCGTGCCATTGTTTCTTCAAGCCGATGTCCACCACGCCGACCTGCTTCGACAGCTCGGCTGGCGTGGGGGCTGCAACCTCGGCTAGACCAGTGGCTTTGTCATCTCTTCATCAGCCTACTCCGGGGAGTTCGACATCACCAGTTGACCAGCTTCGTCACCTCGGCTGGACCAGGGGCTTTGCCTTGCCATGTCGACCATGTCGCGTCGCCACTTCGTCAAGCCGAGTTCTTCGCTCGTTCACCTCGGGCTTGGGGGCTGGGACCTCGGCCAGGCCGAGGACTATGTCTTCGTCCTGCCACAAGCCCGGACCTCTTCATCAACACCGAGCACACTAACCAGCTAAGTTGCTTTCATGCTCAAATTTTCTCAATTCATATTTTTTTGTTCGGTTCGACCAAGCATTATATTTAGGTTAAAATTTATTTGTTAAAACCGTTGTTTGTTAAAAGCACTTCTTTTCCTAGGTTAACTCGGGGCTCTTGAAATTTATATGAGCCGTTTTATAATAAGCATTTTCTTCTAAGTCGTTGCAAATTCTTTATCTACCACTCCTTTCTCGACTCAAGTTTGTGGTCAATAGCTGGATAGCGTGGTTTCTCTCTAAAGCCACTCGAGTTTAGTTCACTAAACTGGCATGGGAAGCGCTCTACCTTCGGGATAGGAGATTGAAGCTGAAGGCTGACCCGCTTAAAGTCTTGAGATCGGATGTGTCATGCTAAAGCACCACGGAAGCACAAAAAATTCTATGACCAATTTTGGATTGACACCAAAAAACTTGATTTAAATTAGACATAAAGTTTTTATGTGAGTTTTTTGGTTTTCTGAGTTTGTGGCACTTTTAACCTATTTGTGTGTCTCCGGCATAACTCTCGCAGTACAACGCCGGACGTCTTTAAATCATTGGCAATATCAATGGGGGACTACAGCTAGTGCCGAACCCACCAAAAGCCGAGGTATTCCATGGAGTCCTCGGCAAAACATTCTCGGATATTTCTTTATATGCATCGGTTTCGAATTGTGTCTTTGGTCAATAGTTGGGTTGCCCGGCTCCTGTGCTTGCCTCCGACGTTCCGCTTTGTTCGGCTAGATGTGCAAAGGGAGAACCACTGCGAGTGTGCTTCCAGCTCGAATGGTTAAGTGCCTCAGTGGAGAAAGTTGAAAACTGACTGTCACAATGAGCGTAAACTGGTCGGTGATCCGATAACTATGTCAAACTATATATTGGTAGAGGTCACCCCATGTTAGATGATGAGCCTTTCATAAAACCGGCCGAAGTGTTAATGGCTTGACTTCAGCTGACGCCGAACACTAACCGGGGGCTCATAACTAGCCTCCCCAACTTAAAGCTCCTATGACTAAGTGAAAGTTATAAAGCCTGCATATCTGATTACCTCGTTTCCGCTAACACAGCTGCCTCCGGGCATCGAGACATCGGCTAAGGGTTGTCTTTTTGGTACGGAAACACCCTGCGTAACATCTACAAAGGGGTAGAAGCCGACGATGGGCCACTTTCAGATTATAAACAGTCGCAACGGTGTCGTGGGAAACCACGGCCACCTATGGGGCCATCAGCCCCTTGTGGTTCGGCAGGGGGGATGAGCACATTGCACAAAGAGCGGAGAACGTAGCACAACATGGGAGAGATCACACGGGCAGTTTTACCCAGGTTCGGGCTGCCACGAGGCGTAAAACCCTACTCCTGCTTTGGTGGATTGATGGTGGATTGTGGTGGAAACGCAACGCTCTCGCTCGGCAGGGTTGCCTCGGGGCGAGGGCAGCTACGCGAGTATGAGTGTACAAGGGTCCGAATCCTTTCTATGGTTGCCATGGCCCTCCTTTTATAGATCAAGGGGTCACCACAATGGCAAATCAGTCATTGCATAGTGATTAGATAGCGAACAGTGCTATCATACCTAACTCTGCAGACAGAGCAGAGCACATTTAATGCGCAACTTAATGTCACATCATGGCATGCCCGGCAAGCCTTGCCGGGCTGCTCGGCCACCTTCTCGTCTGTCTACTTGATACGTCTCTGGACGGGTGTCATTTGGAGGTGATTTACATAGGAAGTGGCTGCCACATGCCAAATAACAGCCACTTAGTCGCTTGGGGGCTTGACACCGCACCGATCGATGACTTGCGTCGCTGTGAGGTGGAGCGGTGGAGCTTTGGCTGGGTAGTTTGCCTTCGTCGCGCCCGGCAGGCCTGCCGGGACGATCTTGAGGTTTTTCTTCGGGGCCACCTCGACCTCGCCAGGCTCGCCTGCCCAGCAAGGGAGGCTTTCCCTTAGTGGCGTCTTGCCCATTTAGCTTGTCTTGGTCTTCTTGATCTGCCCTTTGATTCCTCAAAGAGCTATCTCTTCAATTTGATCTTGACTTGGATGTTGTAAGTTGCCGGGCCGGCGATTTGCTGTCCGTGCACAAGTAAGGGGGAAACATACACCCCTGTTTGTGTACCCCGACAGAAGCCCCCGGGCCTGAGCCATACGTGTCGCTGGGCATGTTGGGTTAGGCCCCAAATAGTGCACATACACGTGGCGAGAGAATGTTGCGCGTGCAGCGGTTTGTCATGATAACCAGTCAATCCAACGTCCACTTCGCGTAATTACTGCGGGTCGTGGGGTAGCTGGACTGCAGCAGTTAATGTGAAACTGTAACTTTCTGAAGAGTTGCGCCCTCCCCCCACGTCTTTTCCTTAAGAGAGGAAAACACGGAAGGGCACTGTTCATTTGTCGCCCGCTCTGCCCCTCCACCATCTTCTTTCGCAAGCCAAACAACCGTTCTTCCTCCTCGCCCATACTTGTCACCGATCCCCCACCCAACTTCCTTCCCCATCCTCGTCGCAGCTTGAAGAAATGGGGAAGAAAGCCGCCGCCAAGGGGAAGCGGACGGCCACCGCGAAAGAGGCAGCCGTTGAGGGGAGCAAGAGAGCAACGGAGCTGGACAGGAGGTGAAGGAGAGGCGTTGTCTTCTTCCCATCAAATCTGGATGGTGAAGTGCTGGAAGCAAGGTACGGATATCTGTGGGGGAGGGAAGTCTCGAAGGGGCATGGTGCACCCAAAGTTCTGGCGGAGGGGGAACAGGACCCGCCAGATTCATACCGATTCTTTTGCGTGTATTTCATCTGCGGCCTCTGTCCTCCCTTCTCGAATTTCTTTGAAGCAATGATGGTGATCTATGGATTCCATCTTCTGGATTTCACGCCAAACGCAATGGCGTGCATGGCGATTTTTGCCCACTTGTGCGATTTTTGCCCACTTGTGCGAGAACTATTTTGTCCCGCGGGTGGAGAGCAAAAACCACCATTCCGGGAACATAAGTTGGACGCCACGGGTGACAAGGGAGAACTGGGATTACCTCCCTGGTCAACAGCGCGACAGATGGGAGGAGTGGAGGGGAGATTGGTGCTGGATCCAGGATGAGAAGGCCCCAGATTTCTGCGAGGCGCGGGCGGAGTGCCTCGAGCGTGGCAATGATTGGAGGGAACTCGGCCTTACCGATGATAAGCTCCGCCTGGCAATAAATAGGATCACCCGCCTAAAGGCTGCTGGGCTAACCATCGGGCACATGGGGGGCGACTTCCTCCTTTGCCGTATTGCGCCATTGCAGAAGAGGGATAGGTTTGCCTGGCAGTACGGGGATGCCGCAGATAGGATGAGGTTGCTTCCTGGCCTGGCCAACAATTTGTCAGTCTATGGCCATGCTTGGTTGTGCGAACAACTGTTCGGCAGCCTTGGGCCGTTCAAGTTGCTGGCAAATGTCATCCCACTGAACATCAACTCCGCCAAGGACCAAATCCTGAAATGGATGCTAGACTGCAACGCTCAGGGAGTCTCGGACAATTGGCAGCTGCCCGGGCTCGACGAAGAGCTTGCATGGTCCTCCACCTTGGTGGAAAGGGCTACCAAGGTGGAGGCCAACATGTACAAGCGCTCCTCCAAGGTGGAGGAGGCGTACATCAAGAGGCGGATCGAGGAGGACAGAGCACTCCGTGCTGCTGCGATGGTGAAGGCCGGGAAGGCAACGAAGGGGAAGAAGGAGGCTAAAGGCGAAGGCCCTTCCCATGGCATGAGCGCGGCGCCAGCAATGGAGGGGGCTGCCGGGGATGATCCTGCCGGGGATGAGCCTACCGAGGAGGAGCCTGCCGGGGACGGGCCTTTTGGGATTAAGGCTCTGTACACCGCGGCAGCAGAGGCCCAGGAGGAAGAGGGGGTTGAGGAGGCGGAGGAGCCAGAGGAGGAGTGGCTCACGGCAGGCCCTCAAGCCCCCGAGCCAGTCTCTGACCAGCGCCCTCGCAGATGGGTCGCCAACTAGGGAGCAGTGGTTCCCGACCCTGCGCCTACCGCTAAGAAGGTGAAGAAGATTACCTCCAAGGGCAGCAAGCCGGATGCGGTGCACCAGCAATCCTCCCGCCTTGCCGGGGCTAAAACCCCTCCTGCCAAGCAATCAGTGGTTGCGGGAGTTGACTCCAGCTCCTAGTCCGGCTCGGGCTCCTCGCAGAGCTTGTCCTTGTGGGAGCCCCCTGCGCCTCAGCAAGGTTGAAAGCTGCCAGGAAGCTCCGTCCCTCTGCTCCAGAAGAGAAGCAGGGCGCCCTCGCCGCCCGTGGAGTTCGAGCTGAGCTCCATGCTCATTGACGAAGAGTAAGCAAGACCACTCCTCTTTTCTTGCAGTAGTTTCATTATGCCTACTTGCCCTTGTTGACTGATCTTGCTTGGCACCATTGACAGGGAGGAGGAGGAGGAGACAGAGACTCTCGTCCACCGGTCCATATGGCTCAGGCGTGCAGGGCCGCCAAAGACTGTGGAAGACATGAGCCTGGCGGGGAGCATCATGAATGACCCGTCGCCAAGCCCCCAGCTCAGCCCCCGGCACAAGGCCATAGGATTGACCCCTCTCGCGGGGAGCGATGCCTGAGAGCTCCCAACCTCCTCGGTTGGAGGAGGAGGAGAGATGACTCAGGGCGAGCCCCCTCAAGAGGGGCTTACCCCGCCCGCCGATCAAGTAAAGGAACCCCCGACGATGGCTTCCACGGGAGAACTTGCCTAGGACGATGCCGTGGTTGTCACAAAAGGGAACGGGAATCACGGCCCGGTAACTGATGTTGCTGGGGAAACTGAGGCTTCCGCCCAGCAGACCTCTCCAGGTAATTCATTTGCTCTTCTTCCCCCGCTTTTTTTACCATCTCGCCCCATGCTTCTGGTTCTCTAATACTTCTGCTTCTTCATTATTTCTTGTTGTCTTTGCTTGCAGTCCCTCAGGCCGAAGAGCCTGAACTGCTAGAAGAAGTGGCCAGCATAGGGAGAGATGCCGCAGATGAAGCCGCCAAGATCGCTCCCGCGAAGGGGCAGGGACATGCTGCCGGGAGTGTCTAGGAGCCTCTGACGGGAACAGATCAGATCCTCGACGGCGCGCTAGGGGCGGGGGCGACGGCCAAGGAGAAAGTCCCCCTCCAAACCATGGATCCCCTACCCTCAATTGGTGCCGTGGCGGGGGCCTCGCAGCCATCCTCGAGCTAGTTGGTGCTGGTGCTCATGCAGCCTGGGCTCGGTGCACCTGGCTCGTCAGTGGCGATGAGCACAGAACTTGATGAAGAGCTACAGTGCATTCTGGCGTCGCTGTATCAAGGGGTCGATGAGGCAGATGACTCTATTGCTGTTGCAATGGACTTATCTTTCCGGGAGTCCATGGCGGCACGCATTAAGGAGATGCAGGGCTGGCACAGCCAGAAATGGCAGGTGCTCAAGGAGCAGTGCAAGTCCACCAACAAGGTGGACCAGTAACTGAGGGACAAAGGTACTGAGCTGCGCGACTGGCACGGCAAGCAGTTCCAGGTCCTGATGAGGCAGCAGGAGATGATCTCGATGGCGAGGGAGGATGTCATCGCTCGGGAGGCCCGCATGGTGGAGCGCAAGGCGCTTCTAGATGCCAAGGAGCAGGACATCTCTTCTCGGGAGGAGAAGCTCGAGGCCACCCTCCGCGCCAAGGACGATGACCTGGAAGCCCTCGTGCAGCAGCGCACCAAGGGGCTGGACGACAAGCACAAGGCCGCCCTGGATGCCCTCACTGCTGATTCTGCTACCCAACTGAAGAAGCTCGCTGATGACCTTGCCACTACGTCCACTGCCAAGACCGACCTCAACCAACAGGTGGCCAAGCTGACTGAAGAGCTTTTCAGGAGTGCCAAGGAGGTTGCGACCCTGAAGGAGGAGGCGCAGAAAGCAGAGATCCTTCTGAAGGATATACAGTCGCAGCTCTCCTCCAAGAGCCAAGGCCTCGAGACTGCCAATGGCACCATTGAAGATCTGAAGGCCAAGATTGGCACCTTGGAGAGCTCGGCAGAGTCCAGCGGGGCTCGTGAGCAGCAGCTGACAAAGGACCTGGATACTGCAAGGCTTCTTCAGAAGGAAGCAGAGGAGAAGCTGGCGAATCATTCTGAGCAGGTCGACCTCTGGATCAAGAGCTTGATCGACATTGCCGAGCGTCTCACTGCTCAGACTACAGCGATGGGCATGGATGGGCCAGTCTTTTCGGCCAGTAAGCAAGAGGTCCCCAGCGTCAAGCTAGGGGTCTTCTTCAACGAGCTGATCGAGAAGCTAAGGCACATGAGGAGGGAAGGGCCAGACGCTTCACGACTGAATCTCGGAAGCTTGCCCGTAATGCCCTCTTCATGGTTCTGAGCAACATCACCTGCCGCCATCCAGACCTCAATCTCGCCGATGGCTTCAAGAAGCCGCCAGAGGGCACGGACATTTCGGCTGCTGAAGAGAAGGCCGCCCCTCTCGCCAACAAGGTCCTTGACGTCCCTACCGCTTCACGAGGTCGCCAGGGCCGGCCTTGAATTATCCTTGCCGCTGCACTGTCCTGTAACAAAACATGATGTATGTCTTGTGTTTAGACACCGTACCACGTATGTTTGTGTGGAACTGATGTTTTTACTTAATCCCGATTGCATGTTTATCCCTCTAGAGTTCACCCATCGGTGCTCGTATGATTAGTCTCCGTGCGTATTTCAGCTGCCTTCCGGTATCGTACTGCCGGGATTGTCGCAAGGGTTGGGCCCTTAGCAGTTATCTTGGCGAAGATACGTCCCGGCAGGTTTTTCCTCAATAGTTTTGACATTGCTACCCATTCTGCGAGCAGGCTCGGAACAGAGCGAGGGTGTAGATATAAACTAATAAGGTGTCGTCCATACGACAGATTTCTTCATACGAACACCTTGGTATCCAAGGGATAAATAAATGTGAAACCTTAAGGTCATGACTGGGCAAGGATTGCGTAAACTTAGCTTTTTTCTTCGCTCCCTTCTACTCCTTTCAGCCGCGGCCACTCGTCGCATTCGCATGCTTTGGGGAGGATAGCTGTCGTGCGTGTTGTTCTTCGGCTCCTGGCAGGGACCGGTAAAGGATCATATGTATCTTGCAGGCGGTAGGATGTGGTGTAAGGCACGACCAGCCTCTCTCTCCTCCTCTCCGCACACTTTAGACAACCTGGTGGCGGCTGGCATAAAAATTCAAGCTAATGCAGACTGCCTTGCCGGGCACACTTGCCGGGGTGCCGATCGATAGATTCGCACCAGCACTCCACTAAGGATTTCCCTAAGCAGGGTAAATGCTGAACCGAGTTTCGCGTGGTGCTCATCGACATTGATGAGGCTAAAACCCAGAGTGGCTCGATTGTCAGTAAGTGGGAGTGGTGGAGAGAGAAACCTTGTACCCGTACACTTTTTTCCTTTCCCGTGGACGGGGCTTGCATGGCGATCATGCTGCCCGATCCGTTGGGGTTGGCTTGCCGTTGTCATCACTGGTTCTCGCCGCTACAGCGGCGGTGGCAGAGGAAGGTGGTGGAAGTCGAACAGGGGGCGGGGGAAGCGATATCGCTTCCTCCCTCTGTTCCCACCATCCCCCCGCCTTAGCTTGGGCATCACGGATGATGAAGCCATTGATGACGAAGATGATGAAGATGACGCGCTGCGTACGCTTCTCGGGTTCACGCAAGCGCTTTCCCCTACCTGGCGCGCCAAAGATGTCGTGGGAAACCACGGCCACCTATGGGGCCATCAGCCCCTCGTGGTTCGGCAGGGGGGATGAGCACATTGCACAAAGAGCGGAGAACGCAGCACAGTACGACAGAGATCACACGGGCAGTTTTACCCAGGTTCGGGCCGCCGCGAGGCATAAAACCCTACTCCTGCTTTTGTGGATTGATGGTGGATTGTGGTGGAAACGCAGCGCTCTCGCCCGGCAGGGTTGCCTTGGGGCGAGGGCAGCTACGCGCGTATGAGTGTACAAGGGTCCGAATCCTTTCTATGGTTGCCATGGCCCTCCTTTTATAGATCAAGGGGTCAGCACAATGGCAAATCAGTCATTGCGTACTGATTAGATAGCGAACAGTGCTATCATACCTAACTCTGCAGACAGAGCAGAGTGCATTTAATGAACCGCTTAATGTCACATCGTGGCATGCCCGGCAAGCCTTACCGGGTTGCTCGGCCACCTTCTCGTCTGTCTGCTTGACACGTCTCTGGACGGGTGTCATTTGGAGGTGATTTCCATAGGAAGTGGTTGCCACGTGCCATATAACAGCCACTTAGTCGCTTGGGGGCTTGACACCGTACCGATCGATGACTTGCGTCGCTGTGAGGTGGAGCGGTGGAGCTTTGGAGGGGTAGTTCGCCTTCGTCGCGCCCGGTAGGCCTGTCGGGACGGTCTTGATGTTTGTCTTTGGGGCAAGCTCGACCTCGCCAGGCTCGCCTGCCCGACAAGGGAGGCTTTCCCTTAGTGGTGTCTTGCCCATTTAGCTTGTCTTGGTCTTCTTGATCTGCCCTTTGATTCCTCAAAGAGCTATCTCTTCAATTTGATCTTGACTTGGATGTTGTAAGTTGCCGGGCCGGCGATTTGCTGTCCGTGCACAAGTCAGGGGGAAACATACATCCCTGTTTGTGTACCCCAACAAACGAAGAAGTTGCCTTCCACAATCATCATTATAAAGCAATATATATTCATCAATTTGACTTCAGATTTTGGCCAAGCTGGGTTGCCTGGCTCCTGTGCTTACCCCCTACATTCCTGATAGTTCGGCTAGAGGGTAAAGGGAGCACCTCTATGATTGTTACTTCTGTGTCATCCGGGTTAGTACCTCAGACTGGGTGAAGCCGAAACCTAGCCATCTTAAGATTATAATTGGTCAGCAACGACGTAAGTGAAAATTTTGGTTCATTAAGACCACAGAGTTTGGGAAATTTCCCCAAACTAAATCCTCAATATTTTCCTCCCACATTGATCAGAGGTGAGGTTTCATGATCATGATCAACATGACAACCTGGGAAAAGGAACTTATAAAGGAACTATTTTTCCCAGAATATGTTTCTTACGTTAAATAGTAATATAACATATCTCTCCGTGTACCTTTGTTTATAAAACCATATGGCTGGATTGCCTTGTTTGCTGTAAATCTTTGCCCTTATAAAGGCTTTATAAAGTAGGACAAACACTCGTCGGCTACTGGCTGAGGAGGTTGAAGCCGATGGTCGGTCAACAAAGTTTTGTACAATGCGGATCCGAGCATTCATGATGTAAAGTACTTGGATACATAGAATCATTACACATGAATTGTGGTTAAAGTCAATTTACTCCGGATCTCGATCGTTAGTTCAGCCACCCTTGCCCAAATTAAGGCTCGGGGGCTACTGGGCTTCGCGCTTCTCACTTAAAAACCATTAACGGGTTACATTGATCCCCTGATCTGGTGTTGCCACTCGACCAGTGTCTCGGGGGCTACTGCATTGCCTATTCAATGCAGAAGATTCAAAGTGCAAAACAGTTTTCGAGGAGATTATGATCCTCGGGTTGGTTAGCCGCACCCAACCCGAGTCTCGAGGACTATGCACACCGTGTTTCCATACTTACGTATGCTGCCGAGCTAGGAGTTTATCCTTAGGCCGATTTCATCACAGGGGCTACTGGGATCAGCGGTTTCATGTTTTCCTTTACGTGCATCTCGGATTTTAGGCCGGCACACACCATGAGGGCTACTAGCTATATATCTCGGTAGAGAATAAATTGCACCAATCGAGAAAAATATCCGCAAAAAATCAACCCAAAGGCCGAGGTGGTGCACCACCTCGGAAGCAGTCTTGCAGAAAGCTCAGATGCAAGTAGCCGGCTCCATAGAGAGCATTTCCGGCATTAAGCTCGGCTGAACTCCTTCAAATTCTTTCAAGAGTGAGGTAATTTATGACGTCTCGGATGCAGATCGGCATTGGAGCTCGGCTGCAAATAGACATCTCGGATGCAGGTCGGCGTTGGAGCTCGGCTGCAAATGGATATCTCGGATGCAGATTGGTGTTGGAGCTCGGCTACAAAAAGACACCTCGGATGCAGTCCGGCAATGGATCTCAGACGCAAAGGGACACCGCCGCACAGGAAACACTTCAAACCCGAGGTGTGGCGTAAAAAATAACAAGGCATTGATAAAGGCCGAAAACTTAAAGGGCTCCTCGGATGCCCGACATGTGAGCACTTCGGATTTAGCTTGGCAATCCTCAAGATCGAGGATGGGAAAATTTTTGAACCAGTTTTCAAGACCAACGACCGAAGATGAAGAAAAGTTTGGAAGAATCGAGGAGAGTCCCTAACTTGAAGACCAGTTCAGGGGGCTACTGACGGTGTCCTGAACTAGGGGGTACTCACCTCGTCGTTTCCCGACCAGTGGGTCGGGCCGATGACTCCCATGGAGGTTCACTAATGGGCCACTTCGGACATCTCATGACATACACGAGGAAGATTCCACAAGACTTGGTGATCAAGACAAGAACTCCTCTCCACCGACGTAGCCGACTAGGACTCTTCTTATCCTAGGCCTCCGGTACATTATATAAGCCGAGGCCAGGCTAGTCGATAGATCATTATGACATTCATCATCATACTCCTAGAGTTTAGACCACAAATTACAATCTCGAGGTAGATCAACTCTGTATTCGATACATCATCATCAATATAAACAAGAGCAGGACGTAGGGTTTTACCTCCATCAAGAGGGCCCGAACCTGGGTAAACACCATCTCCTTCGTGTCCTGTTACCCATCGATCCAAGATCCACAGCTCAGGACCCCCTACCCCGAGGTCTGCTGGTTTTGACACCGACAGTATCATTAGTTGAAGATTCATGAACAGGATATACCCAAAACAACATTCACCACAAGGTATGGTCTATATGAGTATACCGTCATGTCATTTGGATTGACTAATGCCCTTGCATATTTTATGAGTATGATGAACAAGGTATTTATGGAATATCTGGACAAGTTTTTCATGGTGATCATCGATGATATATTAATATTCTCCCAGAGCGAGGAAGAACACAAGGAGAACTTGCGTTTAGTTCTGGAGAAGCTCCGAGAACATCAGTTATATGCCAAGTTCAACAAATGTGAATTTTGGTTAAAGGAAGTCGTATTTCTCGGACATATTATTTTTGGAGAAGGAATAGCAGTTGATCCTTCCAAGGTTGAAGCCGTCACAAAATGGAAAGCACCCACCTCAGTCAAGGAGATCCGCAGTTTTCTCGAACTTGCTGGATATTATCGGAGGTTTATCGAGAACTTCTCGAAGATTGCAGAGCCTATGACTGAGCTGTTGAAGAAAGAGACCAACTATACTTGGACGGAGGAATGTGAAGCCTGTTTCCACAAGTTGAAGAAATGTTTGGTTATAGCCCCAGTGCTGATTTTGCCGAATATACGTAAGGATTTTCAGGTTTATTGTGACGCTTCTCGTCAAGGACTCGAAGGAATGCTCATGCAAGATGGAAAAGTTGTAGCCTATGCATCCCAACAACTACGACCCCATGAGTTGAATTATGCCACACACGATTTGGAGTTAGCAGCCATAGTGAACGTACTCAAGACCTGGAGACATTTCCTAATCAGAAATAGTTGTGATGTCTATACGGATCATAAGAGCTTGAAGTATATTTTCACGCCAAAGGAGATGAACCTCAGACAGAGGAGATGACTAGAATTGATCAAGGACTATGACATGAGATTGCATTATCATCCAGGAAAAGGCTAATGTTCTAGCAGATGTCTTGAGCCATAAGAGTTTTGTGAACACCCTTATAGCAGGATTACCCCAGGAGTTAGCCGATGATCTCAGAGATCTTTGATTGGAGATAGTTCTGAGAGGATATGTTGCCACACCGGAGATTCAGTCCACCTTGAACGGAAGAATCCAAGAAGCCCAGATGATGGACAAGGAAATTGCTAAGATAAAGGAAAAGATGAGTAACGGAAAAGCTAAAGGTTTTCACGAGGATGAACACGGAACTATATGGTTTGAGGATCGCATCTATGTGCCCAATGATCTAGAGCTCAGGAAGTTAATACTTCAGGAGGCCCATGATTCACCATACTCGATACACCCAGGCAACACCAAGATGTATCTGGACTTGAAGGAAAGTTTCTGGTGGACAGGTATGAAGAAGGATATTGCCGAGTATGTAGCAGTATGCGATGTTTGTCAGCAAGTAAAGGCAGAACATCAAAAGCCAGCAGGGTTACTTCAGCCTTTTCCGATACCCGAGTGGAGATGGGAAAAACATGGGATGGATTTTATCATAGGATTACCCAGGAGTCGTTCAGGTTATGATTCTATCTGGGTAGTGCTTGATCACTTGACCAAGGTAGCTCACTTCATTCCCGTGAAGACCACATATACCAGTGCTAAGTTAGCCAAGATATACATGACCAGGATCATATGTTTGCATGGAGTTCCGAGGAGTATCATTTCAGATAGAGGAACACAATTTACCTCAAAGTTTTGGAATCAGTTACACAAAACTTTGGGCACGAGGCTGGAGTTTAGTCAACTTTTCATCCGCAGACAGATGGACAGACCGAGAGAGTCAACCAGATTCTGGAGGACATGTTGAGAGCTTGTGCGCTAGACTATGGAGCTAGCTGGGATGATAATTTACCCTACGCAGAGTTCTCATACAACAATAGCTATCAGACCAGTTTGAAGATGGCCCCGTTTGAGGCTCTATACGGAAGGAGGTGCAAAACACCATTATTGTGGGATGGTGTTGGAGACCGAAAACTTTTTGGTCCCGATCTTACCAGAGATTACGAAGAGAAGGTCAAGTTGATTTGTGACAGACCCAAGATAGCTCAGTCGAGACAGAAGAGTTACGCCGACAGTAAACGCAAGGAGGTAACATACGAAGTGGGAGATCGAGCATATCGCTATGTGTCTCCACTTCGAGAAATCAAAAGGTTCGGTGTTAAAGGAAAGTTAGCACCCAAATTCATAGGCCCATACGAAATCCTTGAACACACAGGAGAAGTGGCATACAAGCTGGAATTGCCGGAAGGACTGTCAGGAGTTCACGATGTCTTTCACGTTTCCCAGCTGAAGAAATGCCATGCTGAGATGGCTGATATTCCTTTGAGAGACACAATGCCCCTAGAGGCCATACATCTTGACAGTGATCTGACTTATGAGGAGAAACCCATCAGGAGTCTCGAGATTGTGAACAGAGTTACCCGTAGCAAGATCATCAAGTTTTGCAAGGTTTTGTGGAGTCACCATGCCGAGGAGGAAGCCACCTGGGAATGAGAAGAAGAACTCCGTCGAGACCACCCGCACCTATTTGCTAGCCAACCCAAATCTCGAGGGCGAGATTCATCTTAAGATGGGTAGGTTTGTAACATCCCAAAGTTTCAATTTGGAATGTTTTACAATTATAGCTAAGCATCTATGCATTTTGATTGATTTGAGGTAGCATTTGAAATTTCAGAGGCATTTGAGTTTTCGGTTTAAATTTTGACTTCAATTCAATTTGGCATTTGAATTTCATTTAAAAAATTCCTGACAAATGCTTTGATCAAAAAGTATGGGAGGAGGTAACATGACACCCCAAAAGTCAGAAGAAAAATAATGCCAAAAGAAATTGAATTCAAATTTGAGTTTATTTGGAATTTAAAAAAAAAAGATTTTTATAAAGTTTCCATTTTGGCTCTGAAAAATGGTTCATCATTTAGGATTTATTTTTCTGATCTTTTCGATATATATTGTTTGTATAAAATATTTTTCTATTTTCTCTTTTTTCTTTTTTCCTTTTCTGTCAAAATTTATAATAGGAAAATGTTTTAAAAACAGAACAATATCGCGCTGGCCCATCGCAGCTGATCTGGCCCAGATCCGCGCAGCGCACCGAATCTAGATCGGATCAGCCGCCCGCTCTCTTTCCCTCCCTACTCCTCTCGCTGACCGCCTAGGCCCACCGCCCGATCCAAACAGCGTCACGCTCGCCTTCCATATCCACCGCACTTGCCTTCCCGACACCGGAGATCGCCTCCTATCCGGATCCACTACCGCTCGAGCTCACCTGAGGCCACCCCTATAAAGCCCACGTCCTCCGCACTCGATCCCCTCTCGGCGACAACCACTGCCACCAGAATCCCTCGCCGTTGCTCCGCTCTGTCGCCGCCCACAAGTGCTCACCGACGATGACCTAGCCTCCCCAAGCCCCTCGCACCACCACCATCCGAACCGCCTCGCTCGACCACGCTGGTTGTCACCTTCGCCGACGCCGGAGACTCACTGGAGACACCGTCCCGAAGACCACTGCTACCTCGACCTCGCCGGAGACGACCACCGCCCCACTGTGAGCCCCGGCAACTCTCTCCATCGTTCGATCGTAAACGTGCGCATATGATTAGATCTATTTTAACCGTTAGGTTTTATTTAAATAGGTCGTTTTTTTACGATTGATGTCGAATCGGTGCGTGTTGGTTTTCTGTTTAGTCGTGGCTCGCTCCGCTTTTCTTAGACTTTGGTCATCCGCCCCGTAGCTTTGTTCGGCCAACAGCCGTAGCCAATCACATGCTGACACATAGCCACTTCACCGTTCCGTAGGTTTTTCCTTTTTCTGTTTCTTTTTAGTTTTCAGAATAAGTTCTGTTTTAGAAAATTTATATCTATTTGTGTTTTTCGTATTTTAATTTGATTATTTTTGCATTAGATTGGAAATTTTATGAAGTTTTTGTAAATATCAAGTTTGACTATATTTTAAAGTTTGAATTTGAATTTGCATGAAATTTGCTCAAATCACTAGATTAGCAATAATTTGAGCTAGGAATATTATTTTTGAGTGATTCTTTTTGCTACTCGTTCTTTGCGACCTTGTTTATTAGTAGGATTTATTTTATAGTTTTTAGATTATTTTAAATTAGAGTATTAATGAAAATAGTACTGTTTTAGTGTTTTATAGGCTTTGTCCTATTTCTTTTAATTTTATTTGCTTTAAATTGTATTGTTTTGTTCTTTTTGACATATTCAGTTTTGTTTTTGTTAACTTATTAGTAGAAATTGTATTTGCAGTAAAAAAATATTTTTAGTATTTTATTTCTTTTATCTTACTAGAAAACTTGATTTGAGCATAATAGGAGTTTTATAAATGATTTTTAGTTGATTCTCTTTGCATAGAATTTTGTAGGTGTTTTGCTTTCTGTTATTTAATAAAAACTTCATTTTTGTTTCTGTTAAAAAAAATTTAGAGGCAGAAAACTTATTTGTAGGTTGTTTTACTAGTAGTAAGACTTCGCGTTGTGTTTTAGTGTTTTCGTTGGTTTTGTTTTTGGTTTTCTTTGTGTGTTTCAATGATTGTATTATTATTAGTTTTACTTGCTATTATAGTGATAAATTGTATGATGAATTGCTTATGTATGTCTTGTTTGTTTCGATAGATTATCCGGAGTGCGAGGCTTGCTATTACGAGTCTTTAGAGTTCGAAGATCGTCACCAAGGCAAGTCATTTGATCATGTATTTTTATTACCTATGATTTTTATTGCACTAGATATTATCATCCCCACCATGCATGCAAGTTGGTGAATTTGAGTTATGTTCTTTAGTAGTATCATGTGGTATGTTGAACCCAAATCCCCATGTTACCAATGCCTAGGAACATTGTAGTTATTTTTGCTATGCTTCGTAGACGGGATTGGTTGAGTGAATTACATGGGAGTTGTGAGAGTTAAGTTGCTGACTACAACCCAAGACTTGAAGATCTCAAGACGGACTTTAATTCACTACTGGGTGGAGGACGTATGGAAGGGCACCCTGGAGCACCCAGTGGTTGACCCAGGGATGCATGGAGAAGCTCCATGACATCTTGCGGAAAGCTTCACCCAGGCGCGAAGAGACGGATGGATATACCTGGACCGGAAGCTTACCTATGTAGCCGCAAGTCACTATGGGCTCTGGCTTGGTCGACCCTAGGTGTGACTCTGGATGGACGGTGCCAGCAGATGTAGAAGAACGGTAGGAAATGGATGGGCACTGGCAGTGGCCGAGAGGAGCTCTAAGGAAGACCATGTTTCGTTTGTCCCGTCTTCAAACACCATGTAGTGTGAGGACATAAAGGAGGGAACAATTCTTGCGGGTAAAGTGCACAAGACTCTCCACAGTGGAAATCTAATCAATTAGTCGTGTCCCCGGTTACGGACATCTGAGCCACTGGAACTGGATTTATTCAGAACTCTCAACACCAACCATAATTAATTAATTGTCGGGTTAATAATGATTTCGGGTATGAGACATTGGTTGGCGGAACCATCTCAATAACAACAAATATTTTGTAGTAATTGCAATCAAGTCCTTTTGTTGTAGAAAAAATTACTTTCCGCAAAAATTTGAACTTAGAGCCCCACAATGAAAATTGCATATAGTGATAGCATTCTATTATTGTTTTCTCTCTATGTGACTTGCCGGCATATTCAAAATGCGGACCTACACTGCTACAACATCTCATGTTGCGGTGGTTTATTCCAACCAGGAGTGAGGCTCGATCTACGATTGGTGATTGCCCTTTGGAGTCGGATGGACTCGCTACCTTCTACGTTTCCGCAGTAGTTTGTCTCATGAGTTGGCCTTTGGCCTAATTTATTCTGATGTAATAAAGACTCGATATGAGATTCGATGCAATAAATCAGGTGTGATTGAACTTTGACATTTTCATCAATGTACTGTGTGTGCCAGCATGATCTTGGGACGGTACAGTTACAAAGAGACTTGACCGTTTTCAGTCGGGTCGCTACAAAGAGGGGGTCTTCTGCCCGACAATGTAATTCTGGCTCAGGAGCCGGGCTGCCTATGCCCTCTAGCATGCGCCTCCATCTGTGTTCAGGAGAAAATAAAACAACGCATCAAATAGTAAAACAGTCGGGGTAGACAAGGAGCTCATAAAAACACTTACTATATCGGTAGGGTTGTAGTAGGACAGTCCGTCACGGAACTGTCTACGGGCAAAGTCCTCCGGCACCCCTTGATAGATGCCGGCTAGGGCCACTTCAAAGCCTACCTGGTCGAAGAAACTCTCCTGAATAGTTCATGAAGAGTCGTTGGTCCCGTTGAACTCACACAGCAGATGAGGACACTGCCGAAGTGGTTGGACTCTTCGGCTTATCGACACGGCCATAACATAAATTATGGTCAGGCCATTGCTTGTCAACTGCGTCACTTGAACCGCTAACCTGGTTACCTCGGCACTCTCCTGTGAGGTTGTGCCTTGTGGCCTCCAGCTATAACGTCTCTTCGAGGGCTCCATGGAGAACAGGGGGAGACCGGACCGAATTGGCTCCAGGAGGGGGACCTCGTCTATATAAGACCATTCGGTTGGCCAAACATCGGCATCCTCCCAAGGTGTGCCTGATGGGTATTTGGTCCCCTCAATTCAACAAACTTCGGCTGCCCCGACCTCATATAACTTGTCGGCAGGGGAACAGGGTATCACGTAAAGGAAATATGCCCTAGAGGCAATAATAAAGTTGTTATTTTATATTTCCTTATTCATGATAAAGGTTTATTATTCATGCTAGAATTGTATTGATTGGAAACTTAAATACTTGTGTGAATACATAAACAAATACCATGTCCCTAGTAAGCGTCTACTAGACTAGCTCGTTGATCAAAAGATGGTAAAGGTTTCCTAACCATAGACATGTGTTGTCATTTGATAACAGGATCACATCATTAGGAGAATGATCTGATGGACAAGACCCATCCATTAGCTTAGCATAATGATCATTCAGTTTATTGCTATTGCTTTCTTCATGTCAAATACATATTCCTTCGACTATGAGATTATGCAACTCCCGGATACCAGAGGAATACCTTGTGTGCTATCAAATGTCACAACGTAACTGGGTGATCATAAAGATGCTCTACAGGTATCTCCGAAGGTATTTGTTGAGTTGGCATAGACCGAGATTAGGATTTATCACTCCGAGTATCGGAGAGGTATCTCTGGGCCCTCTCGGTAATACACATCAGAAGCTTGCAAGCAAATGACTAAGGAGTTAGTCACAAGGTGATGTATTATGGAATGAGTACAGAGACTTGCCGGTAACGAGATTGAACTAGGTATGAAGATACCGACGATCGAATCTCGGGCAAGTAACATACCGATGGACAAAGGGAATTACGTATGCTGTCATAAGGTTCGACCGATAAAGATCTTGGTAGAATATGTAGGAGCCAATATGGGCATCCAGGTTCCGCTATTTGTTATTGACCGGAGAGGCGTCTCGGTCATGTCTACATAGTTCTCGAATCCGTAGGGTCCGCACGCTTAACGTTCATTGACGATATAGTATTATATGAGTTATGTATGTTGGTGACCGAATGTTGTTCAGAGTCCCGGATGAGATCACAGATATGACGAGGAGCTCCAGAATGGTCCGAAAGTAAAGATTGATATATGGGATAATAGTGTTTGGTCTTCGGAAGGGTTCCAAAATTCACCGGAAGGGGTTTCGGATGTTTCCCGAAATGTTTGGGTACGAGAACACTTTATTTGGGCCAAAGGGGAAAGCCCACGAGAGTTTTGGAAAGATTAAAACGAAGTTTTGCGGAGACTAGAGGCCAGACGCCAGAGACCCTGGCGTTTGGGCCCAGACGCCGGGAACCCTGGTGTCTGGCCCTGGATTTCGAGAAGGACTCTTGCCTTTCGGGCAAAACCCACTTTGAGGAGGCTTTTACTCCAAGTTTTGACCCCAGGTCTCAACATATAAATAGAGGGGCAGGGCTAGCACCCAAGACACATCAAGATTCACCAAGCCGTGTGCCGGCAACCCCGTCCCCTCTAGTTTATCCTCCGTCTAGTTTCTATAGTGCTTGGCGAAGCCCTGTGGAGATTCGTCATCACCAAACGTCAGCACGCCGTCGTGCTACCGGAACTCATCTACTACTTCGCCTCTCTTGCTGGATCGAGAAGGCGAGGACGTCATCGAGCTGAACGTGTGCTGAACGCGGAGGTGCCGTATGTTCGGTACTTGATCGGGATGGATCATGAAGGTGTACGACTACATCATCTGCGTTGATAAACGCTTCCGCTTAGCAATCTTCAAGGGTATGAAGATGCTCTCCCCCTCTCGTAGCTCTGCATCTTCATGGATAGATCTTGCGTGTGCGTAGAAATTTTTTGTTTTCCATGCAACGTTCCCCAACTGTGGCATCCGAGCCAGGTCTATGCGTAGATGATATGCATGATTAGAACACAAAGAGTTGTGGGCGGTGATAGTCATACTGCTTACCACCAACGTCATATTTTGATTCGGCGGTATTGTGGGATGAAGCGGCCCGGACCAACCTTACATGTCCACGCACATGAGACCGGTTCCACAAACAGACATGCAACTAGTTTTGCATAAAGGTGGCTGGCGGGTGTCTGTTTCTCCTACTTTAGTTGAATCGAATTTGACTACGGCCGGTCCTTAAAGAAGGTTAAAACAGCAAACTTGATGAAACACCATTGTGGTTTTATGCGTAGGTAAGAACGGTTCTTGCTAGAAGCCCGTAGCAGCCACGTAAAACTTGCAACAACAAAGTAGAGGACGTCGGGCATGTTGTGATGTGATATGGTCAAGATATGATGTGATATATGTTGATGTATGAGATGATCATGTTTTGTAAATTATCGGCAACCGGCAGGAGCCTTATGGTTGTCTATTTCTTGTATGAAATGCAAATGCCATGTAATTGCTTTACTTTATCGCTATGTGTTAGCAATAGTTGTAGAAGCAATAGTTGGCGAGACGCCCACGACGCAACGATGGAGATCAAGGTGTCGAGCCGGTGATGATGGAGATCACGATGATGCTTTGGAGATGGAGATCAAATGCACAAGATGATGATGGCCATATCATGTCACTTATTTTGATTGCATGTGATGTTTATCCTTTATGCATCTTATTTTGCTTAGAACGACGCTAGCATTATAAGATGATCCCTTCACTTAATTTCAAGATAAAAGTGTTCTCCCTGAGTATGCACCGTTGCTACAGTTCGTCATTTCGAGACACCATGTGATGATCGGGTGTGATAGACTCTACGTTCACATACAACGGGTGTAAGACAGTTTTACACATGCAGAATACTTGGGTTAAACTTGACGAGCCTAGCAGGTACAGACATGGTCTCGGAACACTGGAGACCGAAAGGTCGGACATGAGTCATATAGTAGATATGATCAACATAGAGATGTTCACCATTGATGACTACCCCATCTCACGTGATGATCGGACATGGGTTAGTTGATTTGGATCATATATCACTTAGATAAACTTGAGGGATGTTTATTTAAGTGGGAGTTCATTAGTAATTTGATTAATTGAACTTAATTTATCATGAACTTAGTCTTGATAGTTTTGCATATCTATGTTGTAGATCAATAGCTTGCGATATAGCTCCTATATTTTTTTGATATGTTCCTAGAGAAAACTAAGTTGAAAGATGATAGTAGCAATGATGCAGACTGGGTCCGTGATCTGAGGATTATCCTCATTGCTGCACAGAAGAATTATGTCCTTGATGCACCGCTAGGTGACAAACCTGTTGTAGGAGCAGATGCAGATGTTATGAACGTTTGGCAAGATTGATATGATGACTACTTAATAGTTTAGTGCGCCATGCTTTACAGCCTAGAACCGGGACTTCAAAAACATTTTGAACGCCACAGAGCATATGAGATGTTCCAAGAGCTGAAATTGGTATTTCAGACTAATGCCCGTGTTGAGAGGTATGAGACCTCTGACAAGTACTTTGCCTACAAGATGGAGGGGAATAGGTCAGCCAGTGAGCATGTACTCAGAAGGTCTGGGTACTACAATCGCTTGAATCAAGTGGGAGTTACTCTTCCAGATAAGATAGTGATTGACAAAGTTCTCTAGTCACTATCACCAAGCTACTAGAACTTCATGATGAAGGATGACGAAAATGATTCCCGAGCTCTTCGCGATGCTGAAATCAGCAAAAGTAGAAATCAAGAAAGAGCATCAAGTGTTGATAGTTAACAAGACCACTAGTTTCAAGAAAAATGGCAAGGGAAAGAAAGGGAACTTCAAGAAGAATGGCAAGCAAGTTGCTGCTCCCGTGAAGAAGCCCAAAGCTAAACCCAAGCCTGAAACTGAGTGCTTCTACTGCAAAGGAAATGGTCACTAGAAGCGGAACTGCCATAAATACTTGGCGGATAAGAAGGATGGCAAAGTGAACAGAGGTATATTTGATATACATGTTATTGATGTGTACTATACTAGTGTTCGTAAGTAACCCCTGGGTATTTGATACCGGTTCAGTTGCTAAGATTAGAATCTCAAAACAGGAGATGCGGAATAAACGAAGATTGGCTAAGGACGAGGTGACGATGCGTGTCGGAAATGGTTCCATGGTCGATGTGATCGCCCTCGGCACGCTACCTCTACATCTACCTTTGGGATTAGTTTTAGACCTGAATAATTGTTATTTGGTGCCCGCGTTGAGCATGAACATTATATTTGGGTCTTGTTTATTGCGAGACAGTTATTCATTTAAGTCAGAGAATAATGGTTATTCTATTTATATGAATAATATCTTTTATGGTCATGCACCCTTGAACAATGGTCTATTCTTGTTGAATCTCGATTGTAGTGATACACATATTCATAATATTGATGCCAAAAGATGCAAAGTTGATAATGATAGTGCAACTTACTTATGGCACTGCCGTTTAGGTCATATTGGTGTAAAGCGCATGAAGAAACTCCATGCTGATGGACTTTTGGAATCACTTGATTATGAGTCATTTGATACTTGCGAACCATGCCTCATGGGCAAGATGACTAAAACTCCGTTCTCCGGAACAATGGAGCGAGCTAATGACTTATTGGAAAATATACATACCGATGTATGCGGTCCGATGAGTGTTGAAGCACGCGGCGGGTATCGTTATTTTCTGACCTTCACAGATAATTTGAGTAGGAATGGGTATATCTACTTAATGAAACACAAGTCTGAAACATTTGAAAAGTTCAAAGAATTTCAGAGTGAAGTAGAGAATCATCGTAACAAGAAAATAAAGTTTCTAAGATCTGATCGCGGAGGCAAATATTTGAGTCACGAGTTTGGCCTTCATTTAAAACAATGTGGAATTGTTTCACAACTCATGCCACCTGGAACACCACAGCATAATGGTGTGTCCGAATGTTGTAACCGTACTTTATTAGATATGGTGCGTTCTATGATGTCTCTTACGGATTTACCACTATCGTTTTGGGTTATGCATTAGAGACAGCCGCATTAACGTTAAATAGGGCACCGTCTAAATCTGTTGAGATGACACCATATGAACTATGGTTTGGCAAGAAACCTAAGCTGTCGTTTCTTAAAGTTTGGGGATGCGATGCTTATGTCAAAAGGCTTCAGCCTGATAAGCTCGAACCTAAATCGGAGAAGTGCGTCTTCATAGGATACCCTAAAGAAACTATTGGGTACACCTTCTACCACAGATCCAAAGGCAAGATCTTTGTTGCTAAGAATGGGTCCTTTCTAGCGAAGGAGTTTCTCTCGAAAGAAGTGAGTGGGAGGAAAGTAGAACTTGATGAGGTAATTGTACCTTCTCTCGAATTGGAGAGTAGCGCATCGGAGAAATCCGTTCCCGTGATGCCTACACCAACTAGAGAGGAAGCTAATGATGATGATCATGGAACTTCGGATCAAGTTACTACTGGACTTCATAGGTCGAACAGCGCCAGAGTGGTACGGTAATCCTATCCTGGATGTCATGTTATTAGACCATGGCGAACCTACAAACTATGAAGAAGCTATGATGAGCCCAGATTCCGATAAATGGTTTGAGGCCATGAAATCTGAGATAGGATCCATGTATGAGAACAAAGTGTGGACTTTGGTGGATTTGCCCAATGATCGGCAAGCCATTGAGAATAAATGGAATTTCAAGAGGAAGACGAACGCTGATGGTAATATCACTATCTACAAAGCTCAACTTGTCACAAAAGTGTTTTTGACAAGTTCAAGGGGTTGACTACGATGAGACTTTCTCACCCATAGTGATGCTTAAGTCCATCCGAATCATGTTAGCAATTGCCGCATTTTATAATTATGAAATCTGGCAAATGGATGTCAAAAACTGCATTCCTTAATGGATATTAAAGAAGAGTTGTATATGATGCAACCAGAAGGTTTTGTCAATCCTAAAGGTGCTAACAAAGTGTGCAAGCTCCAACGATCCATCTATGGAGTGGTGCAAGCATCTCAGAGTTGGAATATACGCTTTGATGAGGTGATCAAAGCATATGGTTTTATATAGACTTATGCTGAAGCCTGTATTTACAAGAAAGTGAGTGGGAGCTCTGTAGCATTTCTGATATTATATGTGGATGACATATTATTAATTGGAAATGATATAGAATTTCTGGATAGCATAAAAAGGATACTTGAATAAGAATTTTTCGATGAAAGACCTCGGTGAAGCTACTTATATATTGGGCATCAAGATCTATAGGGATAGATCGAGACGCTTAATAGGACTTTCACAAAGCACATACCTTGACAAGATTTTGAAGAAGTTCAAAATGGATCAATCAAAGAAAGGGTTCTTGCCTGTGTTGCAAAGGTGTGAAATTGAGTAAGACTCAAAACCCGACCACGACAGAAGATAGAGAGAGAATGAAAGTCATTCCCTATGCCTCAGCCATAGGTTCTATAAAGTATGCCATGCTGTGTACCAAACCTATTGTGTACCTTGCCATGAGTTTGGCAAGGGGGTACAATAGTGATCCAGGAGTAGATCACTGGACAGCGGTCAAAATTATCCTTATTGGACTAAGGACATATTTCTCGGTTAAGGAGGTGATAAAGAGTTCATCGCAAAGGGTTACATTGATGCAAGCTTTAACACCGATCCAGATGACTCTGAGTCTCAATCTGGATACGTATTGAAAGTGGGAGCAATCAACTAGAGTAGCTCCATGCAGAGCATTGTAGACATAGAAATTTGCAAAATACATACGGATCTGAATGTGGCAGGCCCGTTGACTAAACTTCTCTCACAAGCAAAACATGATCACACCTTAGTAATCTTTGGGTGTTAATCACATGGCGAGTTGAACTAGATTATTGACTCTAGTAAACTCTTTGGGTGTTGGTCACATGGCGATGTGAAATATGGGTGTTAAATCACATGGTGATGTGAACTAGATTATTGACTGTTGTGCAAGTGGGAAACTAAACGAAATATGCCCTAGAGGCAATAATAAAGTTGTTATTTTATATTTCCTTATTCATGATAAAGATTTATTATTAATGCTAGAATTGTATTGATCGGAAACTTAAATACGTGTGTGAATACATAAACAAATACCGTGTCCCTAGTAAGCATCTACTAGACTAGCTCGTTGATCAAAAGATGGTTAAGGTTTCCTAACCATAGACATGTGTTGTCATTTGATAACGGGATCACATCATTAGGAGAATGATCTGATGGACAAGACCCATACGTTAGCTTAGCATAATGATCGTCCAGTTTATTGCTATTGCTTTCTTCATGTCAAATACATATTCCTTCGACTATGAGATTATGCAACTCCCGGATACCAGAGGAATACCTTGTGTGCTATCAAATGTCACGACGTAACTGGGTGATCACAAAGATGCTCTACAGGTATCTCCGAAGGTATTTGTTGAGTTGGCATAGATCGAGATTAGGATTTGTCACTCCGAGTATCGGAGAGGTATCTATGGGCCCTCTCGGCAATACACATCATAAGCTTGCAAGAAAATGACTAAGGAGTTAGTCACAAGGTGATGTATTACAGAACGAGTAAAGAGACTTGCCGGTAACGAGATTGAACTAGGTATGAAGATACCGACGATCGAATCTCGGGCAAGTAACATACCGATGGACAAAGGGAATTACGTATATTGTCATAAGGTTCGACCGATAAAGATCTTCGTAGAATATGTAGGAGCCAATATGGGCATCCAGGTTCTCCTATTGGTTATTGACCGGAGAGGCGTCTCGGTCATGTCTACATAGTTCTCGAACCCGCAGGGTCTGCACGCTTAACGTTCATTGACGATATAGTATTATATGAGTTATGTATGTTGGTGACCGAATGTTGTTCGGAGTCCCGGATGAGATTACGAACATGACGAGGAGCTCCAGAATGGTCCAGAAGTAAAGATTG
Source organism: Thinopyrum elongatum (assembly GCA_011799875.1). NCBI lineage: Eukaryota > Viridiplantae > Streptophyta > Magnoliopsida > Poales > Poaceae > Thinopyrum > Thinopyrum elongatum. The sequence continues at coordinate 303,814,908 of CM022303.1, read as the reverse complement.
ATATATGGGATAATAGTGTTTGGTCTTCGGAAGGGTTCCGGAATTCACCTGAAGGGGTTTCAGATGTTTCCCGAAATGTTTGGGTACAAGAACACTTTATTTGGGCCAAAGGGGAAAGCCCACGAGAGTTTTGGAAAGAGCAAAAGGAAGTTTTGCGGAGACCAGAGGCTAGACGCCAGAGACCCTGGCGTCTGGGCCCAGACGCCGGGAACCCTGGCGTCTGGCCCTGGAGTCCGAGAAGGACTCTTGCCTTTCGGGCAAAACCTACTTTGAGGAGGCTTTTACTCCAAGTTTCGACCCCAGGGCTCAACATATAAATAGAGAGGCAGGGCTAGCACCCAAGACACATCAAGATTCACCTAGCCATGTGCCGGCAACCCCGTCCCCTCTAGTTTATCCTCCGTCTAGTTTCTGTAGTGCTTGGCGAAACCCTGCGAAGATTGTTCTTCATCACCAACCGTCACCACGCCGTCGTGCTGCTGGAATTCGTCTACTACTTCGCCTCTCTTGCTGGATCGAGAAGGCGAGGACGTCATCGAGCTGAACTTGTGCTGAATGCGGAGGTGCCGTACGTTTGGTACTTGATCGGGACGGATCGTGAAGGTGTACGACTACATCAACCGCGTTGATAAATGCTTCCGCTTAGCGATCTTCAAGGGTATGAAGATGCTCTCCCCCTCTCGTAGCTATGCATCTTCATGGATAGATCTTGCGTGTGCATAGAAATTTTTTGTTTTCCATGCAATGTTCCCCAACATCACGTAGAAATACTTTTGCCACAGCCTGAAGTGTGCCTCGCATCCGAGGTACATCTTGCAAAGGGCAACATACCCCGCGATACGTAAAATAGAGTTGGGGGTAAGGTGATGAAGCTCCAGCCTGTAGAATTCTAGCAGACCCCGAAGGAAGTGGTGGATGGGAAACCCTAAACCACGCAGTAGAAAGGAAATGAAACATACCCTCTCGCCCTCTCGAGGGGACGGGTGATTCTCTGCGTATAGTTGACCCTTCTTGGATGTCAACCCTGCGCGGGTCGCCGTTAGATCTAAATCTGGCAGGTATCCTTGCTTGGCCTGTTGATCCAGGTGAAGGCGCGAGATGGCACAACTGCCCCAATCGCCTCTGACAGGGCTATGAGGGCGCCTCGAAGAACCTGCATCACTTGCCATGGAAAGCTCTCAGGTATAGACTTGGGAGAAGCGGGGGGCTTGCGTAGTTTGCTGAGGAAGGAGGGGTTGTGGTTGTGCGGTAGATTTGCACGACCAGCTTGTGAATAAAAAGGGGGTGAGGCCGACGCTTCGACGTTTTGCCATAAAGCGACTCACTTCCCCATAATAGTGCGGTTACCAAGGTCAGGAGACTGGGGCCACGTGTGGTAAAGCCAGGTCCACTTGGCAGGACTGTTGATGTCTGAAGAATACCTCGAGAGGAACTCGCTTGTTGAGCCGAAGACTCCGGATCTGAAGTCCAGCAGTGTTGTCCTCGGCATCGAAGGCCCGTTCAAGGGCTACTGATGATGTCCTAGATTAGGGGGTGCTAGCCCGGTCGGCCCGTGTTCTTTGGACTGGGCCAGTGGGCCTTCATTCATACTCAAGATGGACTCCGGAGGATGTACGCCAGAGGCGTGATCAAGACTACCTCCACCAAAGACTTGTCGTACACTCCAAGATTTCTCCTACCACCTTGTGCCTAGATACTGACCTTGTAATCCTAGATACCCTACCCGGCGTGTATATAAGCCGTGGGGTTTAGCCCGTAGAGGGTAGATAAATGCAATATCATTCACCTAGCCCTAGAGTTAAACCACATCTTAGGATCTCAAGGTAGATCAACTCTGTACTTGATACATATCCATTAATATAAACAAGAGCAGGACGTAGGGTTTTACCTCCATCAAGAGGGCCCGAACCTGGGTAAAACATCATCTCTCTGTTCCTGTTACCATCTGTCTGAGATCCACAACACGGGACCCGCTACCCCGAGGTCTGCCAGTTTTGACACCGACACCTCCGCTGGCCCCAACACTCTCCATCACTTCAACATGATCCATCTTAAGCTTCCGCATCAACTTTTCTACCCTAACTATATTCAAGTATGTTCGAAAAGAAAAAACACATCCGACCCCCTTTTATTCTGGATATCCAGAAGAGCTCTTACTGCCGCTGTCGTGGTTTTGTCACGGCAAGATATCCTAGTGTGCGGACTTAGTCGTGAGGCCAACACATCTAAGTGGTAGCTTGAACGGGGTTGAGCGGGACGAGAGACGTGAGATTTTACCCAGGTTTGGCCCCTCACGGTGGAGGTAAAAGCCTACATCCTGCTTGATTGATATTGATGATGATGACGATCTCGGTTATAAGGGCGGTGTTTCACTACCTCTATCTCGAGAGCATCTACTTTGATCTTGTCTAAGACTTGTCTGTCTAAGACCTGTCTATTCTAACCTCTAGAAACTTTATACTCTTGGGGTGCCCTGCCCCTCCTTATATAAGTTGAAGGGTGGGTTACATGTAGAGTCCATGTCGGGTTAAGACTTAACCTATTATGACTTCTTATCGCGGGCTCCTTAACGCATGGGCTTCTCACCGTGGGCTTCTTAACGCCTTGGGCTTCTTAACTCCAGGCGACTCATCTCCGAGACTCATCTTCGTGACTCCATGCATCTGCCGGGTCACAATCTGTCTGCCGGGTTACAATCTGTCGGGTCACAATCTGCCGAGTCACAATCTGCCTGCCGGGTTACAACTGTTTGCCGGGTTAGAAACTGTCTGCCGGCTTACAACTGTCTGCCGGGTTAGAAAATATCTGCCGGCTTACAACTGCGTGCCGGGTTACAATCTGTCTGAGTCCAGAGAGGGCTTTAACATGGCTGCTTAAGTCCGGAGAGGACTTAACATCAGGATGACTTAAACCCAGAAATGACTTAATGTCAGAGCGACTTAAACCCATAAATGACTTAAGCCTCGGCGCGGCTTACCCGGCAGGGCTTGCGCGAAGGAGGAGGCAGCCGGAGGGGGCGAGGCGGGCCGGCAACGGTGGCACAGGTGCTTAGCGGTGAAAGCGCCCTATGGCTCCGTGATGGCGGCTCACTTATGGCGGGTTACAGCAGCGGCGTGTGTGTTATCAGCTTCGGCGAGGCGACCCCGGCGACTCTGAATAAGGCCTGGAGCGGAGGCAAAACTGCTAGCCACAGAGGCAGCAGTGGCCTGGCGACTCGTGGCTACGGCGGCTTGGAAAAAGCAGAGGTGGCACCCCGATGAGGCGAGGCGAAGGCTGGGACGGCTCAGCGAGCAGGCGGCTCAGGAGACAGGCGCAGCAACAGAGCCCACAAGGGCAGAAATGAGGTCGGCTTGACCGCGGTGTAAGCAACGGCTCGAGGAATCCCTGACGAGGTTGAGCGGGCCACGGCGATGGAGACGAGTCGAGGCGGCAGCTCACTGCGGAGGTGGGCGGGTCGTTAAGAGGAGAGCCACTACAGCGAGGCAGTCCCAAACACGCCCGCAGAGGAGGCTGGCTGGTGATTCTATGGGGCGGCCGGCGATGGTGACTCGGCGGTGTAGACTGAGTCAACAAGCGACGGCGGTCGGTGTCTTGAGGTGGAGATGAGGCCGGCGAAGATGGCTCGCAGCAAATCCATGGAGGCAGCACACGGAGCGGCGACTTGGAAGCGGCGCCGGAGAGACGGCGGCGGCTCACGACAAAAGCTCCATCGGGTTGAAGCCGTAGCGGAGACTCGGAGCAGCAGAGGCTAGTGAGGCCACGGCGGATCACTGGTGGCTCATGGCACAGGTGGAGAGCGGCCCGAGCAAGGTGGGTCTGAGGCGGCAGCTCAGAGCGGCAGGGCGGCTCGCGGTTGAAGAGGAGACGAGCAGCGAGTTGGCTTGGGGTCGAGGCCGGCCGGCAGAAGCCGCCAGGGCGGCTCAAAGCGGCAGGACGGGTCGCGGCAAATGCGGGCCGGCTTTCGGGCACGACGACTCAAGGCAAAAGGCCAGTGGCTTGACCTGCCGGAGGCATAGGTGATTTGGCGGTTGGCGGCTCAGAGGCCACGGTTCACGGAGCAGCACGAGGTGTGACCCACGGTGACGGAGGCTGGGCGACTCAAAGCTTGAGGCCGGGTCAGCTTGCAGGTGGTGCAAAGCCAGAGTCCAGCATCATTGTTTCTCAGAGAACCTGAAGCTTGTTGAAGACAGAATTACCAACGACGCGAGTGACGAAGGAGTGAAAACGGGGCGGCTTCGCAGGGTTCGGCGGCTCGCTTGAAATAAAGCTTGGTGAGAGGAGGCCGCGACAGCTACAGTAAGATGGTCGAGGGCGACTCTGACATGCCGGACCGCGGCGACTCGCAGCAGACTGCAGGCAGGACCTCGGCAGAGGTGAGGCGGCCCGTCGCGGCTTGGTGGCGCGTCCACGATGGCGAGGGCAGGCTCGGGGCGGCCACAGCAAAGCCGAGGCGGAGGTGAGGCGCACCCGTGACTTATCGGCGGAACGGAGGTGAAGGCGGCGGCTTGCGGCAATCCGCGCCGGAGGCGACTCGGACAGCGAAGACGGCGGGTCGCAGTAGAAGTGGACGGCTTGGCGCAGAACCATAGTAGAGGCGGAGGTGGCTCGGTGGATCGCCAACGGCTGCCCGGAGCGGCGTTTGATCCCTGGTGGGTGCGCGTTTGAGGCAAACAGGCGGCTCAAACAGCAGCACGCCGCGGGGGGTGATGGCGAAGGCGGGTCGCAGGAGCTCGGGATGAGGCAGGGCGAGGCCGCAGCAGAGGCGGCTCGGAGTGAAAATGACCCGGCAAGACGGCTGGAGGGGCAGCTCAGAGCAGCAGCTCAAAGGCGGCAAAACTTGGCGGCTGTTAGTCGCGAGCGTGGAGTCTGAGGGTGAGGAAGAATAGGCGCGGCCAGCGAATCCAAATCCGGCTGTAGTTGGAGTCTGGTATGATGCTTCGTTGGATTTTTTTCTCACCATGGTAGTGTTGTAAAGAAGAAACAGGGCCGTCCATTGACGTTTTGATGACGAGCTGGTGCGGAGTTGGAAAAAACTTGAGCCGCTTGCGGCGACAGAGGCAGCTTGACCACAAATCATCGTAGTGAATCCGAGTAATAATAGCGGCTCGACTTGTAATTTGCAGTGTAGCCCCAATTCCTCTCAAACTTTAAATGTCACATATTGTAAATCTGGAATGATGAACTTGAAGCTGATGTATATCCTTCCAAACCGGCTATTCTTCATCCGGAAAACTTGTGAACTTCTCGATCCCTGGGAGATATCCCTCCAAGAACTCAACACCACCGTGCGCGGGCCCATGGTGGGCGCCAATTGTCGTGGTTTTGTTATGAAAGATGTCCTAGTGTGAGGACTTAGTCGTTAGGCCAATGCATCTAAGTGGTAGCTTGAACGGGGTTGAGCGGGGCGAGAGACGCGAGATTTTACCCAGGTTCGGCCCCTGACGGTGGAGGTAAAGGCCTACATCCTGCTTGATTGATATTGATGATGATGACGATCGCGGTTACAAGGGCAGTGTTTTGCTACCTCTATCTCGAGAGCATCTACTTTGATCTTGTCTAAGACTTGCCTGTCTAAGACCTGTCTATTCTAACTTCTAGAAACTTGACCCTCTTGGGGTACCCTGCCCCTCCTTATATAAGTTGAAAGGGCGGGTTACATATAGAGTCCAAGTCGCATTAAGACTTAACCTATTCTGACTTCTTATCGCGGGATCCTTAACGCCTGGGCTTCTCACCATGGGCTTCTTAATTCCAGGCGACTCATCGTCAGGGCTCATCTTCGAGACTCATCTCCATGATTCCATGCATCTGCCGGGTCACAATCTGTCTGCCGGGTTACAATCTGCCGGGTCACAATCAGTCGAGTCACAATCTGTCTGCCGGGTTACAACTGTCTGCCGGGTAAGAAACTATATGTCGGCTTACAACTGTCTACCAGCTTACAACTGCCTGCCAGGTTAGAAACTGTCTGCCGGCTTACAACTGTCTACCGGGTTACAATCTCTCTGAGTCTAGAGAGGGCTTTACCATGGCTGCTGTCGGAGTTCTGGGAACCAGGGTACCCAGACTTGCCTGCCTGCGGCCCACAGCGTGGCACCTTCGACGGCCTGGTACGGCCCATCTACAAGACTACCAAGACAAGACCCTCGCGATGTGCCAAGCCTTGCGAGGCAGACGACGCCAAGACCTCCCGAGGGAGCGGCCTTCCCAGGCTGCCTCCTGAGGAGCGGAGATTCCTATGCAGGTGCCCAAACCTCAGAGGTTGCGGTGACACAAGCCAGGACGACCAAGGCCAGGTGGGCGCCAGCGGGCACAGAGGAGACAATTTCCTCTTTGGTGCTAAGGAGGCAAGCGCAGGCGTGGGTTCCCGAGGACTCAGGCAAAGGTTTGCATTCCTGTGCAACAAGACCAAGACCACTAGGACGGTAGGACGGATGTCATCACCGAGCCCACCGCAGCGTCACACCAGAAGCTTTGCAGGCGAAGACCACCTTTCGTCAGGATAAGATGTACTACTTGTCCCCTTTCAAATTGGCCGTTGTGGAATCCCTTCCCGCCTACGTTTTGGGAAGAGGACCAAGGCCACTATAAATATAGGCTAGCCACCACCATAGAGCAGGACGAACCCCCCGAGAGGATGAACCCCCCGGGATTGGATCCTTTCCACCCTCACCAGAGCAGACCTCGTGACGTTGTTCATCCCTTGTACTTGTTCATCCTCAGCCCCTCGTGAGGTAAATCCACCACAAAGCAGGAGTAGGGTCTTACACCGCAAGGTGGCCCGAACCTGGGTAAACTACCGTGTTCACCTTCTTCCTTGTTCCTCGAGCTAGGCCGTAGGGCGACGAGCTGGTTGGCCAGATAGGTTGAGTTCTTCGCACAAGCCCCAGAGTTCGAACCTTTCTTGGGTCTTCTCGCGTTCCCCCCAGGTGAAAGCTGGTGGTCAAAGGTATGAGGGCTGCTCGCATGTCAAAGGGGACCTCCTGAGCATCGCGACTCAGGGGCCTCACTAGTCACGTAGCCCCTCGCCCCTTGGTGTCGTCCTGGTGATCCGGACGCCCCAACGGCGGTCTAGGTATGCGCGGGGCTGGGCCCTGCCGACGCAGAGCGCGAAGTCCTACACCTCGGCTTCCACGTTTCCTTCATGAGGGCAGCTCGCACGTCAAGGTGGACCTCCTGAGCATCACGACTCAGGGGCCTCACTAGTCACGTAGCCCCTTGCCCATTGGTGTCATCCTGGTGATCCGGACGCCCCAACGGCGGTCGAGGTATGCGCGGGGTTGGGCCCTACCGACGCAGAGCATAAAAGCAAGCACGAAGGAAACTTGGCGCAATAAGGAAACCACGGGGTCCTACTAATTATTACAAGCACAGATTGTTCCACAAGCTTAAACAGAAGTCTTATGCCTCCACGAGGCACAATAAATGTTGCAGGGTAAAACTAAGAAGGAATGCCACTGCCGCCACCTACCCCGCTCGTTGGAAGCCCCTCGTTGACAATGCTGCCACCGTCCTCACCGCTTTCGACTTCTGCTGCTAGAGCCTCAGAGATGGGAACCTTCGGAGGCAGGATCATGAGCAGCTTCACCAACACCTTGCCACCGCGAAAGGATACCGCGCTACGTGCCATGGGGCGCAACCCCTCCTAGGTACACCCTCAGAGCCAGCCACTCTTTTCTCGCGCAAGTCATTTGCACGTTAAGGGGGGGGGCCTTGAGCACAACGCCTCAGGGGCTCCTACCGGCCCTCGAGCTCTCACCCCCTGGCCTTGACCACGGCATCGCGACCTGGCATACCAGCGGCGGCTGAGCCTCGCTCGAGAGCTGGGTCCCAAGGACATAGAGCACCCTGACGAGCGGGAGAGATGGAGTCGGTAGGATCCCTACGGGGGGGCGCCATCAGGAGAAGGGTGCAGCCTAACGTCGCACAAGAAGCTCGCCCTCATGACAAGGAAACGACCGCAGGCTCGCCAAGATAAGTCGCTTCGCACACCCGTGCGCGAACCCCATAATCGGCGTTTCAACTCTCGTGATTTCGCTCGGGCAAGGGAACTCCCCTTTTAAGTCCTTCAGGAGCCGCTTGCGCGCCAAAGGGGACCTCCTGAGCATTGCGCCTCGGGGGCTCTTACCGGACCTCAGGCCGCTCACCTCCTGGCCTTGACCACGACATCGCGACCTGGCATACCAGCGACAGCCGAAGCTTGCTTGGGGACTGGGTCCTGTCGGCGTAGAGCACTAAGCTACCGCGAGAATAAAAAGGGGAACCGTGCCCAAGCGAGAGACGCAAACACAACATAAGTTGGGGACGCTAACATTAAGGCAAAAGTGTCACGATCTTTACACACCCCCGCGGGGCCCTTCATGACTTTTGCGCAGGAATGAAACGAAAGGAAAGGACCTCCGGAGGATCGCGACCCAGGCGGTGTCGCCCATGACGCCTGGCCGGCGCCATTCCTCCCTCAAGCTCGAGCGCGGTGGTGCGGTGGCTAGTAGCTGTCGTCGTCACTTAAGCTTGGTTTGGAGGAGGCATCGCTGCTGCTGGAGGAATCGTGGACAAGGCCAAGGGCAAGTTCACAGCGAGGGGCCTCACCGATTTGCCGGCCTGTGAGGGGGTCGCCATCTCGATCGCCTCCCCTGGGGTAGCAATCCAGAGGTCGGCCGTCCTCTCCGAAGACCTTGAAGAAGAGCGTCAATGCCCCGTCAAGCGCCACGCGTCAGCCTGGCCCGCAGGCGATTGGGGACCGCGGCGCTTTGCCCTTGCCCTTTGGCTTCGCCTCAAAGCCAAGTCCGAGCGCGCCTTGGGCCCGGGGGCTACTGTCGGCGTTCTGGGAACCAGGGTACCCAGACTTGCCTGCCTGCGGCCCACTGCGTGGCACCTTCGACGGCCTGGTACGGCCCATCTACAAGACTACCAAGATAAGACCCTCGTGAGGGGCCAAGCCTCGTGAGGCAGACGATGACAAGACCTCCCGAGGGAGCGGCCTCCCCAGGCTGCCTCCTGAGGAGCGGAGATTCCTATGAAGGTGCCCAAACCTCATGAGGTTGCGGTGACGCAAGCCATGATGACCAAGGCCAGGCGGGCGCCAGCAGGCGCAGAGGAGACAGTTTCCTCTTTGGTGCTATGGAGGCAAGCGCAGGTGTGGGTTCCCGAGGACTCAGGCAAAGGTTTCCATTCCTGTGCAACGAGACCAAGACCACCAGGCCGGCAGGATGGATGTCATCACCGAGCCCACCGCAGCGTCACGCCAGAAGCTTTAAGATGTACTACTTGTCCCCTTTCAAATTGGCCGTTATGGAATCCCTTCCCGCCTACGTTTTGGGAAGAGGACCAAGGCCACTATAAATATAGGCTAGCCACCACCGTAGAGCAGGACGAACACCCCGAGAGGACGAACTCCCCGGGATCGGATCCTTTCCACCCTCACCAGAGCAGACCTCACGAGGTTGTTCATCCCTTGTACTTGTTCATCCTCAGCCCCTCGTGAGGCAAATCCACCACAAAGCAGGAGTAGGGTCTTACACCGCAAGGTGGCCCGAACCTGGGTAAACTGCCGTGTTCACCTTCTTCCTTGTTCCTCGAGCTAGGCCGTAGGGCGACAAGACGGTTGGCCAGATAGGTTGAGTTCTTCGCACACACCCTAGAGTTCGAACCTTTCTTGGGTCTGCGGAGCCCTGAATTCGACAACTGCTTAAGTACGGAGAGGACTTAACATCAGGGCGACTTAAACCCAGAAATGACTTAACGTCAGGGCGACTTAAACCCAGAGATGACTTAAGCCTCAGGGCGGATTACCCTTATGAACCGGGTCTTGGTCGTGGGGAATATCCCCAACAGCCGCGGTGCTGGCCATCCTACGGAAGTTCCAACATACGGTCGTCATTGCTCCCGGCGATCACCCTCAACGGGAGTCGCCGATTGGCAGTAAAACAACAAAAAAACTCTCGGTTGGCGGCGCCGCCGGAGGACAGCAAACCCTAACTTAAAATTGCTATGGGACGACGAATGTGGAGACGGAACTCCCTCTCAGGAGGGTGAAGAGCACAGCCTCAAAAACCTCAACACTTCCATGAACAATCTGCTGATCCGATCTAGACAGTCATGGAGGAAAATGCTAATGCTACACCAAGGTATCCTCATCACCCATCCAGATCATCATGGAGAAAAGGACCAGTGACAACGCACAAAGGCACCAACCTGGGACAGCGAAGACGCTAGCCACCGTGCCGCCAACAAGGAGGCGGTTAGCGGCAGCCCAGCCAAAACCCTAGTCACCTGGTCTTTTCTTTGGAATGACACGTATGTTGAAGCCGTCATGTAGATGATTAATCGCCTTGTTTGTATGATCTTAACTCCTATCTTCGTCGTGATACATCTATCTACTACACCAATTGAATTAACAATACATCATATATTAAGAAATACTCCTATATATTATACTCCTATAAAGGATATTGGAGTACCATCTTCGCGGGCGAGAGACGCTCTTGGCCGTCCGTCATGCAGTGGCTTGTGTCAGGAGCCTCTCGGGGCCAATACAAGTCATCTGATATGCCCGGATAGCTCGCCCCCGGGCAACCCAGCTGGAGGGTCCATGACGGGAGGACCGCGTAGTAGCCCGTGGCCACCGTCATTGGGTGCGCCTGTCGCGCCCCCGCTCGTTCACCAGAGCCTAGCCGGGCCCGCCTGTCGGCATCTTCACCCACAACGGTTGTTGATGATACAGTCGGTGTGTGTGCATGATGGCTGGACCAAGGGCACATCCGAGGTCATGGTCTTGCGGCGAACTTTGAAGCACCCCCATCCTCACGTCAGAACCTGCCCGGGCCCACTTGTTGGCAGCTTCACCCGCGCCGGCTGGTTCAACCGCTACAGTCGTGTGCGCGATGCAGCCAATTGCATCGACTGTAGCGACGCCCACGTGGGCGGCACCCGTCTCGCCCCCACCCTCACGCCAGAGCCTGGCCAGGGCCGCATGTTGATACGTCTTCAATGTATCTACTTTTTCAAACACTTTTGCTCTTGTTTTGGCCTCTAATTTGCATGATTTGAATGAAACTAACCTGGATTGGCCATGTTTTCAACAGAACTACCATGGTCACCGCCTTCCGGCGATTCCACTCCTATAAATTCTTATATATCCCGGAAAAAATCACAGAAAATTGTCATCGCGTTTTATGATATGGAGCCGCCATTGATACGTCTCCAACGTATCTATAATTTTAGATTATCTCATGCTATTATGTTATCACTTTCGTATGCTGTATATGTCATTTTATATTATTTTTATGGACTAACCTATTAAAATAGTGCGCACTGTCAGTTCCTGTTTTTTGAATGTTTTTATTTCACAGAAAAGCCATACCTACAGAAGTCCAAACACGATGAAATTTTACGTGAATTTTCTCTGGAACGTAAGAGACCCTAGAAACTCCGGGGGAGGATAAGGAGACTTATGAAGGACCCACAAGATAGGTGTGCGCAACCCTTACTTGTGGCCCCCTCGCAGCTTTGTTTGCCCTAACCCCACCATCATAAATCCCTATAAATACAAAAAACTCCGGAGCGAGACCAGAGACAATTTTATCGCCGCCGCAAGCCTCTGTTCTGAAGCGATCCCATCTGGCGCCCTATTTCGGTACTCTGTTAGAGGGGAAAATCATTGGGGAGGCTATCTTCATCAACCTTGTTACCACCATGATGATGTGTGAGTAGTTCTTTCAGGACCTACAGGACCATAGTGGTAGCTAGATGGCGTTCTCTGTCTCTCTCTCTCTCTCTCTCTCTCTCTCTCTCTCTCTCTCTCTCTCTCTTTTGATCCTCAATACAATGATCTTCTCTAAGATCAATCCGATGTAATCTTTTGCGATGTGTTTGTTGGGATCTGATGAATTTTGGGTTTATGATCATATTATTCATTGAAGTATTTTGAATCTCTTGAAGTTTCTCTCTTGTGTAAATTTATATCTATGCATGCTTTCTGATCTATGAGTATTCCTTGGCCAATTAGAGGAGTAGATCTTCAGAAGGAGTGGTGCATAGTAGTGGGTTTAACCGTGCGGTGATCTTGCTCAGTGACAAAAGGGGCAAAGGCACGTATTATGTTGTTGCCACTAAGGATAAAACAACGGGGTTTGATCATATTGATTGATCTTATTCTGTCTACATTATGTCGTTATAGTTGTTGCGTTACTCTATTTATTATGAACTTAATACTTTGAGATGCATGCTGGATAGCGGTCTTGGGGTGGAGTAATATTAGTAGACGTCAGTAAGTTCAATGGTATACTTGTCACACATGTAATGCCTATGCGAGATTATGCCATTGATGATCATCATAACTATGCTCAATTCTATCAATTGCCCAACAGTAATTTGTTTATGCATCGCTATCTTACTTTCGAGAGAGATGCCACTACTAAACCTATGGCCCCTAGGTCCATTCTCAATTAATTTGGATCTTCTTTGGAGATGAAACGCAGCGAAACGGGTGGCAGTCCCGGACATGAGTTGGCAGTGAGAGGGGGATTTGGGGATTGGAATGGGGAGCGGAGATGGCTTAGTGTGGAAGAAGAACGACAGGACGTTGACGTGACTATACGTGAGCATCCCATGCTTGGGGCCACTTGACATCGACATAAAAACAAAACATCAGGAAAAAAATTATGTCCTGCAGCCGAACCAAGGACCTGGCGCACTTAACGATTTGCACATAACCAGTTGGATAAAAATATGAGTAGATCCACTCTATGGTGCCATCTCATGGCCATGATAACCGCCTGAAATTGGATGTCAGTACCCTGGTGCTTGCTTTATTTGCAATGTAATGGTGTAGTCACCGCCTTATATTGCATGCCAGTGTCATGGTGATAGCCTGAGTTGCATGCCAACGACATGGTCATTGCTTGAAATCAAATGCTAGTGCAGTGGTGAAAACCTAAAATGCATGTAAAAATGTGTGGTTGTCGAATGATCTGGATGCCAGTGTCGTGGTGGCCACCTAAATTGCATGCAAAATGGTGTGGTTACCGCCTGAACTGGATGCCAGTGCTATGGTGACCACCTGAATTGCATGCAAAATGGCATTGTCACTGCCTGAACTGGATGGAATGGTAGTAGCACTAAAGTGGATTCCATGTCGATGCCATTCAGACTTAAAAATGCAGGAGAAACTTTTTCAGCGCATGATCCAATCTTGTTTGCAGAAACAAATGAGTCTGAATCTGGAGGCATACATGGATGACATCATGGTCAAATCTAGGAAAGGTTCCGACCTCCTAATGGATCTCACTGGGACCTCCAAAAACCTCCAGGCCCATGGGATCAAACACAATCCTGCAGTGTGTTTTCTAGGTCCCTACTGGCAAATTACTCAGTTTCCTTGTTTTCGAATGAGGAATTGAAGCCAACCCTGAGAAAATTAGCGCCGTCGCCCGAATGCAAAAACCAAAACGCCTCCATGATGTCCAGAGACTCATGGGTTGCCTGGCAGGTTTGAGTAGATTTATTTCCAGACTCGGCGAAAAGGCCTTGCCACTTTACCGATTGATGAAAAAGTCTGACAAGTCTGAATGGACGAGTGAAGCAGAGGTTGCATTTGAGGAACTGAAAACTATGTGCTACTTGTGAGCTGCGTTAGGATTTTCCTCGAAGAGGAAGGGAGATGCAGTATAGTAGAGATAAGTATTTCCCTCAGTGAGAACCAAGGTTTATCAAACCAATAGGTGAATCACGCAAAGCCTTGTGAATAGCACTTGCACACATAAAAGAAAATACTTGCACCCAACACGGGGCAAGAGGGTTGTCAATCCCCTTGAACTCATTACTTGCAAGCATCAAATCTCGTATAGGTCGATAGATAAACTGCAAAACAAAATAAAAGAAATAAAATTGCAGCAAAGGAATTTTGGTTTTAGTAATATGATTAAGATAGACCCTGGGGCCATAGTACTAGAGGCTTCTCTCTCGAACACATAGCATACGGTGGGTGAACAAATTACTGTTGGGCAATTGATAGAAAAGCGCATAGTTATGACAATATCCAAGGGAATGATCATGTATATAGGCATCACGTCCGAGACAAGTAGACTGGCTCCTGCCTGCATCTATCACTATTACTCCACCAATCGACCGCTATCTAGCATGCATCTATGGTATTAAGTTCATAAAATGGAGTAACGCCTTAAGCAGGATGACATGATGTAGACAAAGTAAACCCAATCAATATGAATAAACCCCATCGTTTTAGCCTTAATGGCAACAATACAAATACGTGTCTTGTCTCCTTCTATCACTGGGATATAGAGCACCGCAAGATTGAACCCATCACAAAGTACCTCTCCCATTGAAGATAAATCAATCTAGTTGGCCAAACCAAACAGATAGATAGGAGAGAAACACAAAGCTATAACAATCATGCATAATAAAATTAAGAAAATACTCAGTTCAGCAAAACATAATAAAATGCATAATAAAACACAAACCTATTAACTTAGTGCCAAGTGCCAGTTGCTATTTTTTGCCTGTTTTTGGTTTTCCGGAAATTAGTACCAAACGAAGTCCAAATGCCACGAAACCCTAGAAGCTTTGGGAGGAGGCCAGAAGACAAAGGAGTAGGCCACAAGGCACTTGGGCGTGCCCAAGGGGGCAGGCAGGCCCAAGTCCCTTGGGGGCCCCTCGTTCCTCTCTTTGACCTAATTCCAACTATATAAATTCTCTAAAATCACGAAACAAATAGAGAGCCACCCAAAATACTTTTTCCGCCGCCGCAAGCTTCTGTTCTTGCGAGATCCCATCTAGAGGCCTTTTCCGGTACTCTGCCGGAGGGGGAATCAATCATGGAGGGCCTCTACATCAACCTTGCTGCCCTTCCGATGATGTGAGAGTAGTTTATCTTAGACCTACGGGTGCATAGCTAGTATCTAGATGGCTTCTTCTCTCTCTTTGATCTTCAATACAATGTTCTCCTCGATGTTCTTGGAGATCTATTCGATGTAATCTTCTTTTGCGGTGTGTTTGTTGGGATCCGATGACTTGTGCGTTTATGATCAGATTATCTATGAATATTATTTGAGTCTTCTCTGAACTATTTTATGCATGATTATTATAGCTTTATATTTCTCTCCGATCTATCCATTTGGTTTGGCCCACTAGATTGATTTATCTTGCAATGGGGGAGGTGCTTGGTAATGGGTTCAATCTTGCAGTGCTCTATATCCCAGTGACAAAGTAGGGACAAGACACGTATTTGTATTGTTGCCATTAGGGATAAAACGATGGGGTTTATTCATATTGATTGGATTTACTTTGTCTACATCATGTCCTCTTGCTTAAGGTGTTACTCCGTTCTTTATGAACTTAATATTCTAGAAGCATGCTGGATAGCGGTTGATGTGTGGAGTAATAGTAGTAGATGCAGGCAGGAGGCGGTCTACTTGTCTCGGACGTGATGCCTATCTATATACATGATCATTGCCTTGGATATCGTCATAACTATGCGCTTTTCTGTCAATTGCCCAACAATAATTTGTTTACCCATCGTATGCTTTTTGCTCGATAGAGAAGCCTCTAGTGAAAACTATGGCCCTCGGGTCTATCTTTATCATATATTAAAATCCAAAAATACCTTGCTGCAATTTATTTACCATTATTTTATTTTGTGTTTTTGTTTATCTATCTACCACTACGAGATTGACAACCCCTTGTTTACGCTGGGTGCAAGTATTTGTTCTTTTGTGTCTAGGTTCTGTTAACGAGGTCTTCTGTGGTTCTCCTACTAGATTGATAACCTTGGTTCTTAATTCAGGGAAATACTTATCTCTACTGTACTGCATCATCCTCACCTCTTCGGGGAAATCCCAACGCAGCTCAAAAGTAGCAGTAAGAATTTCGGACGCCGTTGCCAGGGAGACATCACCAAAACCTATCAAGCACCATCGCATAAACTTTCATCTCCTTGCATTTACTTTCATTGGCCATTTGCCTCTCGTTTTCATCTCCTCGACTTCTAAAACATTTTCACAAAAACACAAAAATATTCATGATTTGGATGAATATTCTCTTAATTTGCACTTAGTGGATTCCACTATTAAGAAACCTTTGGGCAGAATAAATGATGTTCTTATTCTTGCAAATACTAATTTTGTGCCCGTTGATTTCATTGTTCTTGATATTGATTGTAATATGTCTTGTCCCATAATACTTGGTAGGCCTTTCCTACGTACCATAGGTGCTATTATTGATATGAAAGAAGGTAATAAGATTTCAATTTCCATTAAAGAAAGGAATGGAACACTTGCCTAGAAAGAAAATTAATCCACCATATGATTCAATTATGAGGGCCACCTATGGAATTAATTTGAAGAATGACAACACTTGAAACTATGCATTACGCCTAGCTACGGGCGTAAAACAATAGCGCTTCTTGGGAGGCAACCCAATAGCTATCTTTATTTTTCTTGTTTCTTTTCTGTTTTTATGTGTGCACACAATTATGCTACTGTTATGGTTGTGTTTTTGTTTAAATTAGTGTTTGTGCCAAGTAAAGCTTTTGGGATGATTTAGATGATAGTTGCTTTGATTCTGTGAGAAAACAGAAACTTTTGTGCCCAGTAATAGAGTTTTCTAAATTCACAGGTACGTGATAAATTCTGATTTTTTTACACATGATTGATATACAAATTTCCCACGTTGTCGTAATTTTTCAGAATTGTTTGAGTTACATAAGTATGGTCATTGTTCAAATCATTATAGACTGTTCTGTTTTTGAGAAATTATGTTTTCGTTGCATTGTTTGCTTGTTTTAATGAATCTATGGATTGTATAGGGGGGTATAAGTCATGGTGAAGCTAGAATACAGTAGGTATTATGAAATAATAAAATATGAATGGGTTTACAACAGTACCTAAAGTTATGATTTGATTGTTATACTAACGGACCTCATGAGTTTTCTGTTGAGTTTTGTGTGCTGAAGTTTTCAAGTTTTGAGTGAGATCGTGATGGATGAAGGAATAAGGAGTGGCAAGACCCTAAGCTTGGGGATGCCGAGGGCACCCCAAGGTAATATTCAAGGACACCCAAGACTAAGCTTGGGGATGCCCGTGTGGTATCCCCTCTTTCTTCTACGAACCATCAGTGAATTACTTGGAGCTATATTTATATTCATCACATGATATGAGTTTTGCTTGGAGCATCGTGTATTATATGAGTCTTTGCTTTTTAGTTTGCCACAATCGTCTTTGCTGGACACACCTTTTTGAGAGGGACACACATTATTCATGATTTGTTAGAATACTCTTTGTGCTTCACTTATATCTTTTGAGCTAGGCAATTGCTCTAGTACTTCACTTATATCTTTTAGAGCACGGCGGTGGTTATATTTTAAGGAAATAGTTGCACTCTCATGCTTCACTTATATCATTTTGATAGTTGCTTCACTTATATCATTTTGATAGTTGATAATAGTAATGGCAATATGGACAAATTATGAATTTGGTCCTAATATGATAGGTATTCAAGAGGGATATAATAAAAACTTTCATGTAGATCACTGAATATGATAAGTTTGATTCCTTGCAATAGTTTTGCGATATAAAGATGGTAATATATGGGGGGTACTAGTGAATGATTGTGGTTTAGAAAGAATATTGGTGTTAAGGTTTGTGATTCCCGAAGCATGCATGTGTAGTCTCTCATTATGCTAAGAAGTTGGAGCATGACTTATTATTGAGTGTCTTCCTTCGCGTGACTCTCGGGTGTGCGCGATGGTTAACTACTACCAACCTCCCCCCTAGGAGCATGCGTAGTAGTACTTTGCTTCGAGGGCTAATAAACTTTTGCAATAAGTATGTGAGTTCTTTATGACTAATGTAAGTCCATGGATTATAAGCACTCTCACCTTTCCGCCATTTGCTAGCCTCTTCGGTACCGTGCATTGCCCTTTCTCACCTCGAGATGTGGTGCAAACTTCAACAGTGCATCCAAACCTGTGATATGATACGCTATATCACACATAAACCTCCATATATCTTCCTCAAAACGGCCACCATACCTACCTATTATGGCATTTCCATAGCCATTTTGAGATATATTGCCATGCAACTTCCATCGTTCCTTTATTATGACACACATCATCATTGTCATATTGCTTTGCATGATCATATAGCTGACATAGTATTTGTGGCTCAGCCACCGGTCATCATTTTTTTTACATGTTACGCTAGATTATTGCACATCCTGGTACACCGCCAGAAGCATTCATATAGAGTCATATTTTGTTGTAGTATTGAGTTGTAAGTAAATAGAAGTGTGATGATCATCATTATTCATTATTAGAGCATTGTCCCAAGTGAGAAAATAAAAATAAAAAAGAGGCCAAAAAGAACCCAGAAAAAAAGAGGCAAAAAAGAGGCCAACAAAAAAAATGAGAGAAAAATAGAGAAGGGCAATGTTACTATCTTTTTCCACACTTGTGCTTCGCAGTAGCACCATGTTTTTCATATAGAGAGTCTCCTATGTAGTCACTTTCATATAACTAGTGGGAATTTTTCATTATAGAACTTGGCTTGTATATGCCAATGATGGGCTTCCTCAAATGCCCGAGGTCTTCTTGAGCAAGCAAGTTGGATGCGCACCCACTAAGTTTTCTTTTTGAGCTTTCATACACTTATATCTCTTAGTGCATCCGTTGCATGGCAATCCCTACTCCTTGCATTGACATCAAATGATGGGCATCTCCATAGCCCGCTGATTAGTCTCGTTGATGTGAGACTTTCTCCTTTTTTTTCTTCTCCATATCAATCTCTACCACCATACACTATTCCACCCATAGTGCTATATCCATTGCTTGCGCTCATGTATTGCGTTAGGGTTGAAAAAGCTGAAGCGCGTCAAAAAGTATGAACCAATTGCTTAGCTAACACCGGGGTAGTGCACGATTTATACTTTGTGTCAAGAAGATGGAGCATGACAAGGCTATATGATTTTGTAGGGATAACGTTCTTTAGCATTGATATTTTGAAAGGCATGATTGTTTGTTGGTATGCCTTAGTATTGATGTTATTATATCAAATTATAGACTACTTCTTTGAATCATTCGCATCTGAATATTCATGCCATAAAAGAAAGATTACATGGTGAACATGTTAGGTAGGATTCCACATCAAAAATTCGGTTTTTATCATTTACCTACTCGAGGACGAGCCGGAATTAAGCTTGGGGATGCTTGATACGTCTCCAACGTATCTATAATTTTTTATTGTTCCATGCTATTATTGTATTAATCTTGGATGTTTTATATGCAGTCATATGCAATATTATATCATTTTTGGGGACTAACCTATTAACTTAGTGCCAAGTGCCAGTTGCTGTTTATTACTTGTTTTTGGTTTTCCAAGAAATCGGTACCAAACGAAGTCAAAATGACACAAAACTTTTTGATGATTTTTTTTGGACATAAGAGACCATAGAAGCTTCTAGAGAAGGCTGGAAGGCGAAGGAGTAGGCCACAAGGCACTTGGCGTGCCCAAGTACCTTATGGGCCCCTCATTCCTTCGTTTGACCTAATTCCAACTCTATAAATTCTCTAAAATCAGGAAACCAACAAAGAGCAGCCCAAAATACTTTTTCCGCCGCCGCAAGCTTCTGTTCTTGCGAGATCCCATCTGGAGGCCTTTTCCGATACTTTGCCGGAGGGGGAATTGATGACGGAGGGCCTCTACATCAACCTTGCCGCCCTTTCGATGATCTGTGAGTAGTTTACCACAGACCTACGGGTCCATAGCTAGTAGCTAGATGGCTTCTTCTCTCTCTTTGATCTTCAATACAATGTTCTCCTTGATGTTCTTGGAGATCTATTCGATGTAATCTTCTTTTGCGGTGTGTTTGTTGGCATCCGATGAATTGTGGGTTTCTGATCAGATTATCTATGAATATTATATGAGTCTTCTCTGAACTCTTTTTTGCACGATTATTATAGCTTTGTATTTCTCTCTGATCTATCCGTTTGGTTTGGCCAACTAGATTGATTTATCTTGCAATGGGAGAGGTGCTTTGTAATGGGTTCAATCTTGCGGTGCTCTATATCCCAGTGACAAAGTAGGGGACTAGACACGTATTTGTGTTGTTGCCATTAAGGATAAAATTATGGGATTTATTCAAATTGATTGGATTTACTTTATCTACGTCATGTCATCTTGCTTAAGGCGTTACTCCGTTCTTTATGAACTTAATACTCTAGATGCATGCTGGATAGTGATCGATGTTTGGAGTAATAGTAATAGATCCAGGTAGGAGTCAGTCTACTTTTCTCGGATGTGATGCCTATCTATATACATGATCATTGCCTTGGATATCATCATAACTATGCACTTTTCTATCAATTTCCCAACAGTAACTTGTTTACCCACCGTATGCTTTTTGGTCGAGAGAGAAGCCTCTAGTGAAAACTATGGCCCTCGGGTCTATCTTTATCATATATTAAAATCCAAAAATACTTTGCTGCAATTTATTTATGATTATTTTATTTTGTGTTTTTATCTATCTATCACTACGAGATTTGATTTTTGCAATTAACCACCAAGGGATGGACAACCCCTTGTTTGCGTTAGGTGCAAGTATTTGTTCTTTTGTGTGTAGGTGCTGTTCACGGGGTCTTGCATGGTTCTCCTACTGGATTGATATCCTTGGTTCTTAACTGAGGGAAATACTTATCTCTAATGTACTACATCATCCTCTCCTCTTCGGGGAAATCCCAACGTAGCTCACAAGTAGTAGTGAACTACTCACACATCAAAGAAAGGCAACAAGGATGATGTTGAAGCCCTCCGTGATCTATTCCCCCTCCGACAGAGTACCGGAAAAGGCCACCAGATGGGATCGCGGAAGAACAAAAACTTGCGGAGGTGGAAAAAGTGTTTCAGGTGGCTCTCTATTGGCTTACCAATATTAGAGAATTTATAGTGGTGGAATTAGGTCAGATGGAGCCTCGTGGAACCCACAAGGTAATAGGGCGCCCCCAGGGCGCGCCCTGTTGCCTTGTCGTCTCCTCGATTGCCGTCTGGTCTCCTCCCGAAGCTTCTAGGGTCTCTTTTGTCCAGAAAAAAAATCACCAAAAAGTTTTGTAGCGTTTGGATTCCGTTTGGTACTGATTTTCTGGAAAACGAAAAACAAGCAGAAAACAACAACTGGCACTAGGCACCGGGTTTATAGGTTAGTTCCGAAAAATGATATAAAATAGCACAAAAAGTTATATAAAGTATCCAAGATTCAAAATATAATAGGATGAAACAATAAAAAATTATACATACGTTGGAGATGTATCAGCATCCCTAAGCTTAATTCTTGCTCGTCCTCAAGTAGGTAAATGATAAAACAGAAATTTTGATGTGAAATGCTACCTAACATACGTATCATATAATCTCTTTTACAGTATGAATATTTAGATCCGAGTGATTCAAAACAATAGTCCATAATTTGATATAAAGACATCAATACTCAGGCATACCAACAAATAATCATGCCTTTCAAAATAAAAATGCTAATGAACGTATCCCTACAAAATCATATAATCTTATCATGCTTGGTCTTCCTAACACAAAGTATTAATCATGAACTACCCCGATGACAAGCCAATCAATTGGTTCATACTTTTTAATGCGTTTCAGCCTTTTCAACCTCGCGCAATACATGAGCGTGAGTCATGGACATAGCACTATGGGTGAAATAGAATGTGGTGATAGAGATCGATAAGGGGAAGTCAAAAAGGAAGATAGTCTCACATCGACGCGACTAATCAACAGGTTATGGAGATGCCCATCAATTGATGTCAATGCGAGGAGTAGGGATTGACATGCAACAGATGCACTAAGATCTATAAGTGTATGAAAGCTCAACTGAAAACTAAGTGGGTGTGCATCCAACTTGCTTGCTCATGAAGACCTCGGGAATTTGAGGAAGCCCATCATCAGAATATACAAGCCATGTTCTATAATGAATGATTCCCACTAGTATATGAAAGTGACAACATAGGAGACTCTCTATATGAAAAACATGGTGCTACTCTGAAGCACAAGTGTGGAAATGTGTAGTAACATTGCCCCTTCTCTCTTTTTCTCTCATTTTTTTTGTCAGGCTCTTTTTGGCCTCTCTTTTTTTGTTCGGTTCCTCATCCCGACTTGTGGGGGAATCATAGTCTCCATCATCCTTTCTCACTGGGACAATGCTCTAATAATGATGATCAGCACACTTTTATTTACTTACAACTCAAGAATCACAACTCGATACTAGAACAAAACATGACTATGTGAATGCCTCTGGCAGTGTACCAGGATGTGTAATGATCTAGCATAACAAGTATAAAAATGATGAACGGTGGTTGAGCCACAAGTACTATGGCAGCTATATGATCATGTAAAGCAATATGACAATGATGATGCGTGAAAAAAAAACCCGGAACGGTGGAAGTTGCATGGCAATATATCTCGGAATGGCTATGGAAATGCCATGATAGGTAGGTAAGGTGGCTGTTTGGAGAAAGATATTAGGAGTCTTATGTGTGATAGAGCGTATCATATCACGTTGTTTGGATGCACCGGCGAAGTTTGCACCGACTCTCGAGGTGAGAAAGGGCAATGCACGGTACCGAAGAGCCTAGCAAATGGCGGAAAGGTAAGAGTGCGTATAATCCAAGGATTCACATTAGTCATAAAGAACTCACATACTTATCGTAAAAGTTTATTAGCCCTCGAAGCAAAGTACTACTACGTATGCCCCTAGGGAGATAGATTGGTAAGGAAAAGACCATCGCTTGTCCCCGACCACCACTTATAAGGTAGACACTCAGTAATAAAACATGCTCCAAATTCATCGCATAATGGGAGACTATGCGTAATGATTCGGGAATCACAAACCTTAACACCAATATTCTTACTAAACCACAATAATTCACTAGTACCCCCACATACTACCATCTCAATACACTACAAAAAAAGACACATCCGTGACATTATGGGCCAAACAATTTTTTTCTGTCATGCTTATGACACTTCTATGATGATAATTGTGACAAAACCACGTATCATCATAGATGTGGTGGGCTCCTACTTCTATGACAAAAAATCATGACAGAAAATGGGCTTTTCATCTTGGGCGGGCCGGAGATGCACCTGCATGACATTCTTTGGGCCATCCATGACAGAAAAAATCATGCTAGAAGTGAGGATGAGGAAAATATCGGGGAGTTCCCGGTTACGGTGGGTGGTCGGGGCCGAGCGATGCACTATGGTTTGCGTGTTTCTCTCGTGTACGCGCATGTGTGTGAGGCATTGGCTACTGAACCTGAGCGATTGCACCAGCTACGTTACTGAACCCGAGCGATCGATCCCTTGGCTGTTAATTGAACCCGAGCGATTCCTTCGCTGCTGGCTAAACTCGAGCGATTCCTTCGCTGTTGCTGCTAACTGAACCCGAGCGATCGATCGCTGCTGCTGCTTACTGAAGCCGATGGAGCCCCCATGCGAGACATAGCTAGCCGGTGTGTTGGGTTGCATCTCGATGAACAGCGACCGTTGCTACCATGCGCGCGGTACATAGAACGAGTTGAGACATGGTGAGTCGAGCCGGTTGGTTTGTGGGGTTTGGATGAACAGGACCCCGTGGTAGTAGGCGGTTGCCGCTGGATGAACAGGACCCCGAGGAGGCCTCCACACCCCAGCCGGTTGGGGGTGGATGAACAACACCCCATGGAGGCTGGATGAACAGTAGATGGTGGGGGCAGGAGGAAGACGCGGTGGATGAACAGTAGCAGGTGGAGGCTGGAGGAATTCGATGGTGGATGAACAGTAGCCCGTGGAGTCCCGTTTTGCGGTACGCCACACCCCTCTTGATGAACAGGACCCGTTTCGACTGTAGGCGATCCAACACAAGTCCGTTTCCTCTGCTTGGCAGTACGCCACACCCCTCCCGATGAACATGACCCCGTTTCAAATGTAGGTGGTCGAACAGAAGGCCCTTTGCTCCGTTCTGCGGTACGCCATGCCCTGTTTTGGCTATTCCGCCCAAGCCGGTTGGCTCCTGATGAACACGATGCATTCCGTTGCCTTCTGATGAACACGACGCAGTTTTTCCGTTCTGACCCAGCCGGTTGGCTGCCAATGAACAGGACGCCGTTGCTGCCGTCCATTGCCTCTCCATGTACATGAGCGCTGGCCGTACATATGCGCGAGTACGCGTTCGAGACCCCCGCCCGTATGTATGTACGTGACCGTATTTTTTGCCCTGTGGTTGTACATACGTGTACACGGTTTAGATGGGACTGCCTGAACTGCTACGTCAGGGGCTTTACTATGACACGTGCCACTGCTTGCTCGACCACGGTTCATCGTTGCAGAGAGACCGTTCGACCAGTATGTATGTACACGTTCGCGACCAGACAGACAACGCTACGTATACTTCGACCGGGTGGGTCCCAGCTATCAGGGAGGATAAGGAGGCACTTCGTTGCGTGTGAAGATATAGCTGGTGGGTCCTAGCTGTCAGCGTCACCATGTACAGTCGTCTTTCGATGGTTGTCATTCATTGACCATGTTAACCACACCGCACCCAGAGCACCAAGGCGGTGGACAACGGCGAGGCCTAGGAAGGGAACGTCGCGGAGCCGGGGAAAATGCCGCAGTGGATGCCCACGTGGTGGGGAGTACGAGGGTTGACTGCTTCGGCCGCGGTGTGAGGCTGTCGTTGCCGAAGAATAACAGGAGGTGTGGGTGATTAGAGGGATGGCATGGCCAGCAATGCCAGCACAGCCGGCCACGGGTGGCAGGAGAAGGCGGTCCCGCCGACGCTGGTTTTGGCGGCTGGAGCAAGAAGATCCCAGACTGAAGAAGCAGCGCAGTCGTTGGATGTTAATCCAACGGTCGCTGCTGCTAGAATCGTTTGTTGACTAGGTTAACAAGATAACAAAGCCCCGCGTACGTGTGAAGTTAGTAGGCCCACAAGTCAGCCTCCGAATCAGGTGGGTCCGAGCTAGCAAGGGGGGAATCATTTATCTTGCACGTAATAAGGAGGCACTTCCTTCCATGCGAAGATGTAGCTTGTGGGTCCCATCTGTCATGGCAGGAATTTTTTTCGTGTAATAAGAAGGAACATCCTTGCGTGCGAAGATTGCAGTTGGTGGGTCCAACTTGTCAGGGGGAGGAATCGTTTATTCCCACATAATAAGGAGGCACTAGCTTGCGTGCGAAGATATTGCTAGTGGTTCCCCGCGATCAGACTCTCGACGTACTCCATGTTGGCTCTCATTGTTGACCACGTATCATCGAGTGGACGACGGCGGTGGACGACGGCAAGGCCTAAGATGGGAACGATCTGGAGTCATGGAACAAGAGGCACTGGAGTCCCTGGCGGAGGGGAGTACGAGGGACTGGTTCGGCTGCGAGGTGAGGCTGCCGTCGCCGGAGAATAACAGAAGGTGTGGGTGAGTATAGGTATGACCTGGCCACCGTTGGGAGTAGGGTCGGGCGGCGAGGCCTGCACGGTAGCACAGCCGGCCACAGGAGGCAGATGCAGGCGCTCCAGCCGGCGATGGTTTTGGCGGCTGGAGCAAGAGCAACTAGATCAGAGATTGAAGAAGCAGGATCGCCATTGGATGTCAATCCAACGAATACAGATGTCAGAATAATTTGTTGACTTTTTGTTTTAGACCATTAAATCGTTTTGTTCGCTAAATGGACAACACCTTGCGCAGGCTTCATCCTAGTGGGCCAACAAAGCCAGCTTCGAAAGTTGTGGCGGAATGTAGCCGATTTATTTAGGTTTTATAGCCCATTTCATATTGTTGGCCAATACATCTATTTCTTGGGCTTTGACTCAAAAAATAATCTATTTCCTGGGCTAGGTAAAAATAATAATAGACGATTTACTATTTATGATAATTTACAGTGCATTTGATTATTTATTTGAATACACCTATTTACTGGGCTTGGTGAAAAAATAATATTGCATACATGCAACCCATTTATTTTTCTGATAATTTACAACCCATTTGATTTTACTAGAAATGGACCCATTTTCTGGGATGGGTGAAAAAACAATGATGGTATGGACTGAGCATTTCGTATAAAATAATAATATTGAGATAGGAATATTATTAAAAAAAACTTAAGTTGGGCTTGGTAATCTTATTATATAAAAAATGAACTGAGTTGTGCATTTTATTAAAAGAAACATAGGCTAGGTTGTGCTTATTTTAGGATCTTGTGTACAATTGTCGGCCCAGTTGCATTGCTGATGTTCATTGAAAAAGGCCTGGGTAGTAGTACAGTACAACTTTACATAGCTACTCAGCCCAAATTCAACGACGCCTGAAAAGGCCCAAACAAGGCTTGTGTACAAATTTTTGAAGTCACTGAGCTCAATTTATAAGTTAAAGAAAAAAGTTTGAGTACAGTGGAACCTAATTAAAAGTTGTCACGAATGAAGAAATAATTCAATGGGTCCCACTTGTGAGTGTGTGTGCGCGCGCGAGCGCGCGCGCGCGCGTGTGTGTGTGTGATAGAGAGAGAGAGACCCATCGGTCGATGCTCGTGAATACATCTTTCAGCCATATGCATTGCTGATGCTCAGTAAAAACTTATATAGTTGACACAATCATATACAACATCTTAGCACATTGAACTTGCATACAAAAATTTCACGCAGGCGGCACAATTAGGGTGGAATCAGTGGATCGCTACGGGTAGGGCTATGGTGAAACCAACAAGCTCGTACATAACCGTTCATCGTCTTTATCAATGACGGGGAAATATCTTGAATGTTGTGCAAAGAAAACAGACAGACAAGACAATAAGTTCTGCTAGCACATTAAGTTGACGTACAACCCTTTCTAAAAAAAGTTCAGGTACAAAAATATAACAGGTCACAATCAAATGTACTGGCACATCAGTGCTTCACACCGATAGCTCGGATCTAACTAGTATCTGAGAAGATTCAGTTGTTACCTCAAATTAGAGCACATCCAGGCAGCCAGCCCTGCCTCTTATCCCAAAGAAGCAGTGGCCTCCGCCGCGCAATGGAGTAGGCCCTGTGCCATCCATCGTTCCGAGCAACATGGGGAGAGTCTGACGTTGACTCCTGTAATGGACGTTGTTGATGGACCCTGGCACCAGCGGTGGCGGTAGGACTTCGATTGATGGACCAACCACTTCTTCGACATGCATGAACGCTCGATACAGGTACATCCCTAACGTGGTTCGCGACGGCCTTGGTGGCGATGAATAGTACAACCCTGGTTCCTGCACCGGTATCTCAACACCAATCACCTTCGGTATGGTGGATGGCTTCTTCATCCATGCCATAACCGTCAGAGCCCAGCTGTCTGGAGGAACAAACATACTTATGAGCTCACCTCCTAGGTCGATGATAAGCTCATTCATGGACTTGCTGTTCCAAGCACGTCGAGGCATGCCGTGGAAGATAAGCTTGGTTAAAAACTCAAGCTCAGAGGGCACCGAGCCCCATCCTGGGTGCCACCGATCAAAGCTCACCAGCGCGCCATCGCAGAACAAACACCAGGAAGATTTGAACACACGACTGCAGTTGAAAGTTGTCCAGAACCTGATGAAGAAATCAGCCGGTGGAAGACAGACTTCGATGAGCAAGTCACTTATTTGGATGCTGTGCGCAATGCCAAGAGCTTTGACAAGGTCGTCCAGTGAGACGGGAGGCTGGTCACCGTTGATGGTTACCACCAGCACTTTGCCGGTGAACTAGTCGTCAAGCGCCGCCATGCCACTGGTGAGCGACAGCACACAGCGCCCGAAGGCAAGACGAACCTCAGGATCTCCTGCTCAGAGATCTGTGTTGACCGACGACATGATAGTGCGCTTGAGTGCAGGGAGTACAGGAGGGGGATTTGGGGGAACTGGACACTGTAGAGAATTTAGATTCCAGAGGTGGGGGAGGGGCGGGAGATTGGTGATGAAAAGGTAGCATGGATTTCGAACACGCGCCAATACGCTCTCGGTGCACAAGCGCACGAAAACACCGGTGGAGCCCACATGTCAGCCTAAGAGTCCTTTTTCTTTCTTTTTTTGAGCGCCCGGCCTGATAGTCATAATTGACCAGTTTGGCATTGCGTTACTACTCGGCCCATATTCAACGCACCTCACATTGGCCTAAACAAGCGTACATCATCGAAAAGATACTGAGCTCAAATTATAACTTGAAAAAAGGATATATACAGTGAACACTAGAGAATGGTGATGCCCTCATTTAGCCCACCATCAGTTCGAGACAATAAACAGTTCAAAAAAATGATATATACAACATTCAAACACTGACTAGTGACTACTACTAACATAAACAACAAGACATGATAGTTCATAAGAAGTCTTGATACACCACCAAAACACACCCATCTGCAGCGCTCAGACTCTCATGATCCAGACGAGAATGACATTCTAAAGAGAGGCAACTATTACATAGTAAGAGTGACATAGACGAGGATGACCAAATGATAAGGGGTCTGCATAACAAAAGAGAGAACTACCCATCCAGAACAAGCAGCAAAGAAAACAAGTCATTCGAAGAGGGATTATCCAACACCATCATAATTTGCAGCCCCGCTTCAACCACCAGTGATTCGGAGGCACCAGGACTCCACCCTTTCGACGCAATAGCCCAATTACCTATCAACCTGAAGTCTTTAACCACATCACTGCCTATCGGAGTTGAGACATCCAAGGATCAAAGTTAATCCAGATGCCTTTGTCATTCTCACCTTCTTTTGGCTGCAGGCTGTATCATCGATAATCAGGGGAGTTTGCTCCCGAAGTCCTAGGGCTCGCCGTGTAGACATAGTTTTCCCTAGCAAACAGAGCCTCTCTGCCATTAAGGTCCTTGCCAACGGTGATCTCCTGGTTAATCGGATAATTGAGTCCGAGAAACAGAGAGTGTGAACCAAGGCTGTTTACCCGCCTCCAACTCAAAATTCTTGAAGGCCCCAACAAGCTGGTATCCTGCTCATAGACATAGCAGCCACTCTTCGGATACTCACATATTTCACGGTGCTTATACATAGTGGGGTTTTTGCAATATAACTTTGCCGGCTCATGTGTGCGAATGATCATCAGTCTTTTGCCGTCGTCTGATCGAGTGAGGAACCAGTTGTGCTTCCCTATTTTTGGCAAAGGTGGTGTGATTACAAAGGGCAGTAACTGTAGGGACACTGCATCATATCAAAAAGGATAGGCATTGTTAATGTAAGATCAGCATTGTTCAGAGTATGAGTAGGATAATGCAA
This sequence comes from Thinopyrum elongatum, assembly GCA_011799875.1. Lineage (NCBI taxonomy): Eukaryota > Viridiplantae > Streptophyta > Magnoliopsida > Poales > Poaceae > Thinopyrum > Thinopyrum elongatum. The sequence continues at coordinate 303,785,618 of CM022303.1, read as the reverse complement.
GAAACATCATTGATCTGTCCCTATTGGAACTGAGAGAAAAATACAGGGAAATGCATACTGGGTTCGAAAATATAGAAGTGCCATGCATGGTTATACTCATGTTATCTCGCAATCGATTCTTCACAGGAAACTACCATGCCATGCATGTTATATAATCATGTTCTGTCCTCACAAATAAATTCTTCAAGGAAACTAACACACCATGCATTGTTATATACTCATGTTCTATGGGCAAAATTCTAGTGAGGATATTATTCTAGCCATTGATTGCTGAAGGGTGATATAGGTATGTACACATGGTAAGCATTACAGGATTTCACTACTTCCAAATATAGAGTTCTCCATATGCACATTTACTTCCCTAATGTATGGTTAGATGAAACAAACAGTGTGATGCATGTTTCTACATCATGAAAATGAGGAAACTAACATGGCTATTGATACACACACATATTTAGTAGTATATAGATTACTATAAAGTAAGGAGAATATCCATATCTTCCTAACCGTTTGATTATTCAACGGTACAAATTGGTTGTAATGATATAGTCACAATCGCATGAATTAACTCATTCCAAATATAGCTGATTTACGGCGTCTCTAATACATTGCCATAGTTCTACCCAAATTCTACTCAAACAGGGATATGCCAGTCATCACAAAAAGTTCAAACAGTGTCATGGCATTATCATTAAAATCAGACGAAAACAACTTACATGCGCTGTCCCAGCAAACGTGGTGCCATCTGCTTTGTTGATCGCGTAGATGATGCCATTGTGTTCAATAGCATCACAGAAGTGTGTATCAGCTTTGACGATCCACTGCGAGGTGAGTCGTCTCAAGCTAAAGAAGGCACCGGCGGAAAGATAGGCGAGTCCGCGGTGGAACAAGGCAATTAGGTTGAAGTCTGCGTAATCCACATATCGTGTGGGCACTTGGTAGATTACAATCTTCTGCAAAACAAGGTCTGTCCAACTGACGTGGTAATCTAGATGAGTTGGATCGCGACGGTAAAACCCTACATAATCCAACGAAGGAAGGATAATCTCATGGGAGGTGTGGAAGTTCACGAGCACCAACTTTTTCCGGTCTTCTCTGACGGCAGCCATCCAGTGGGAGTTCATGCCGACCCAGTACATACCTGCCAAGAAGTTTCAAGCGATGGTGATCGGAGCGAAGTCGAGGGGCATGAAATACGGCGATCCAGTACATACCTGCAAAGAAGTTTCGGCTAATGGAGGTCGGAATGAAGTCGAGGGACATCATGTACGCCTCCGTATCATGGTGAGCGCATCTCGCAAGAGCAGATAGCAGCAAGCAGGGTGTCTTGAAAAGCTCAGGCCTCGCTTCGATGATGGCCGCATGCATGTCCCTCGAGCATGCAGCCAGCCGCACGACGCTCAACATATCCATACGCGAACAACAGAGGTCGAGGATGTAACTGGGGATATCGCTCCAGTCGCGGCTCATATGGATGCTGCGAGGTTTGCCTTCGGCCATGGTGGAGTTTGGAAGGTGGGGTTTTTTGGGGCTTGATTTATGGGGGAGAAGGCTCTTGGTGCTGGAGCGGCTAGCGAGGGAATAGTGGTACTGGGGGAGGTGAGCGAGGCGAGGGTATGCGAGGGCACAATGAGATGATGAAGAGTGACCTCAGGATCTCCAGCGAGATGGAGATGGATATGGAGTGGTGCTAGGGGAGAGGGAGACGAGGCGAGGCATGCTACACAGTGGCGGTGACAGTGACTGCACAGTGCACAAGGTGAGGCTGACTTTGGTAACCCGAACACGCCGCCTTGAGTAGTGTCACCTTGGGCGCAGGGTCTTGTCACTTCACTGTGAGGACCGGATGAATAATATTTTGACCATCAAGTGTACTACAGTTGTACTACTAGTAGTAGTAACATACAGAGTAGTACTGTATAGCGGAAAGAGGTCTCCCGTGCTAGCATGCCTCTGGGTTCACTTCATCCTCCAGGTAGCATCCATATTGCAAGCAGAACCAAATTCTCATGCATGCGGAAGCGCGAAGAAGGGCTTTTTCCTTTTTTAGGATAACCGCATATTCCTTAACCAGAAAAGGTTGTGTCTCGCAGGCACGCGCCAATATCCATCCGAACCAGCTACGAAACATTTTTTGTGCAAAGAGATGGATATGTTTGCATATCTGTTTGTCCACCCAAGTGGGTTTTGCATAGGTCCTGTGACGCCCCCGGCCCAATCGTGCACTAATCATACACGCAAATGCACACGATCAAGCCTAAGGACTCACGGGAAGATATCACAACACAACTCTAAAACATAAATAAAGTCATACAAGCTTTATATTACAAGCCAAGGGCCTCGAGGGCTCGAATACTTAAGCTTGTGTACAAGCGTCAGCGGAAGCATCAGATATCTGAGTACAGAAATGAAACAGAAACAGAAAGGCATTTAGAAAGGCGGGGCAAAATAAAACACTACGATCGAAAGGCGTAGGCCTCCTGCCTGGGACCCTCCAAACCTACTCCTGGTCGTCAGTCAACTCGTAGTAGTATCCATCCTCTGGGTAGTAGTAGTAGTCGATCGACGGGGCATCTGTCTCAGGGGCTCCATCATCTTGGTCACGTCAAACTGATATGGGGAGAAAAGGAAAACAAAGCAACCGTGAGTACTCAGAAGTACTCAGCAAGCAAGGATCCACACTACATATGCAACATTTTCAAGGGGAGGCTGTATATGTGGACTGGGCTGCAGAAATGCCAGAATAGAGAGAAGGCCTAGTCCTATCGAAGACTAGCATATTCAGAGGTCTTGCAGCAGTAGAAGAGAGTAGAACAATTCAATATAATGTAGCAGTATCATTAAGTCTCAACCTCACCCAGAGATCCTTTCTCGACTCCCTGCGAGAAAGCAATCCCAGAGCCATATAATCATCAACCTCGTCCTGAGATCCCTTCTCGACTCCCTGCGAGAAGCAATCCCAGAGATTCATATCCAGGTCTCATCTCATGTTCTAGCTGTATCGATCGGGATACAACTCCGAGTGTCCGTTACCGTAAGACCGGCTATCGATAGATGTGTTCTTCCCTGCAGGGGTGCACCAACTTACCCAACACGCTCGATTAACTCCGACCGGACACACTTTCCTGGGTCATGCCCGGCCTCGGCCAAACGACACATCGTAACCCTACCTACAGCTCAGCAGAGAGGTCCCCGCCGGTCTACATCCTAAGCGCAAGGGGGTCTTGGCCATCGCCCCTCACCCTCCGGGTCATTGCGCACATGGCTCAGATCCAAGCACCACCGCAATGGCGCCAATCACTCCATGCCGCACTGCTGAACTGGACGTCTGACAGAGCTTTCGGCTGATGCATATGATGCAGAACGCCCATACTATGCCCACGTGATGGTTAGTGCTATCAGGCCAGAGGCCTGCTCGGATCAAATATCCAAATCGTTAGTACCTTGGGCTTGCGGTAACGAGCAGAGACTCACGAAAGATGTGACCCCGTCGTCCCGTCTCGAGGACTTGCTGCAAGGGTTAAGAATGCCCGGCCGCACCTCGTATTCTCACTCGGGCACCATATAGGCACCCGTCTTCACAACACTCGCCTCTCAGGCGCACGCGGGTACCCCTCAGGGTCGACCCGCCTATCCAAGTAATAGTGTAAAGTCCAAGTATCTGTGTGTCTATAACATCAGGGGAATCCGAGGTATCATCCTCGTTGAATTCCCACTCGATGTATTCGTCAAGGTGAACTCGGAGGAATCACCCTCGCTGGGTTCACACTTGAGGTGTTGTACGACGGCGTCGTTATCGAAAGCGGTGAAGGAGGAATCACCCTCGATGACCACGACCGAATAGCTACTCTACAGAGTTAACATCAAAAGTGCTACACAAGGTATCACCCTCGGCACTCGATAGTAACGCTGTAGTGTCGTTACAACTAAGGGGGTAGGTGATGTGCCGTATCGGGGCCTGGTCTTCAATCCCGTTGATCGGGTCTTCTGATAATCCAGCGGGGCAGTCGGGATAAGTGGGGTCACTGATAGATCTCTACCCAGCCTATACTAAGCAGTTTAGGTTATGCAGGTAATTATCAACAGCAGGTTACAATAAACAGGCTATGCATGAGAATAGGTAAAGCAGCAGCAGCAGCAATTCTAATGCAAGCATGAGAAAATAGAATGGGCGATATCGGGATGATCAAAAGGGGGGGGGGCTTGCCTGGTTGCTCGGCGGCAAGGGCAAGGTTGTCAATGGTGTCTTCGGGCTCCGGAGCTGCGTCGGCCTCGGGGACGACGTCGGTGTCGGGGGCTACCGAGAGAGAAGAGGGGGAGGAAACAGTAAATACTAAGCAAACAAGTGCAGCACAAAGCATAACATGGCAATACGTGGTGATGGAGGTGATCTAACGCAGTGCCGGGTGATACTGGCGAAGGTGGGATTCATCCGGGAATGTTTTCCCGGTTTCGGACATTTGTCAGACAGATGACCGGAGGGGAACGGTTGCATGCTCGGATATTTAGGGACGTGTGACAGACGAACGGACCGCGTATTCGAATTCGTCTCGTCGTTCTGAGCAACTATCATGTACAAAGTTTTTCGATCTGAGCTACGGATTATTTTATATGATTTTCTAAAGCTTTTATTAATTTCTGGAATTTAATTAATTTATTAAATCAACATTATCTGAAACAGTGTATGCTGACATCATCATGACGTCAGAATGACATCAGCAGTCGGTTAAGATTAATTATGGTCTAATTAAGTTAATCATAGATTAATTAGGCTAAGTTAATTAACAGGATTAATTTGGTTAATTAATTACTTAATTAACTAATTAATTAATTTAATTATTATTATTATTTTAAAGCTCTTTTTTTTAACAAATTTGTTTTGGGGCGGGCCCCCATTGTCATAGGCACAGGGGGCCTTAACGGGCGCGCGGTTACGGGGCGGAGCCAGGCGCGGGCACTGGGCGACGGGCGCCAGCCCGCCCGATAGGGAGCTCGCCCAGGCTAGCCGCGGTGCGGGCTGGCTGGGCGCCGGCGGCCAAGGGCGGGGGCCGGGCCGGCGAGCGGGAGGCGCAAGGCAGCAGGGGGCTTCGGCGGTGGCCGTGGCCGATGACGGCGGGCGCGGGGCGCTGCCAGGAGGTAGAGGAGGGCGCCGGGCGCGAGCAGGGAATGGCCGGGACGGAGTGAGGCGTGGTCATGGAGGAGTGGCCGCGGGCGTGGTCCCGAGCATGGGCAGCGAGCGGGGCGAGGCCGTAGGCGCGGGCACCGGGAGGACGCAGTGGCTGCGGCGGCGGGCGGACGGGGGCGACGCAGGAAACAAAATCAGCGGGAGAAAGGGCAAGCGGGGCATGTACGGGCGCAGGCGAACGCGGCAGCAGGCTGCAGCGAAGCTGCAGCAGAGCAGAGCAGCGGCAGCGAGCAGTGGCGGGTGGCGGGGCGCGTGTCCGACGCGGTGAGCGCGCACAGGCGCGTGGTTACCGGGAGGGACGGGGAGAGAGGAGGGGCGCGTGCTCACATGCGGTGCCGGGACGACGGGCGGCGAGGGTCGGTGAGGACCGGCGGGGTGGGGGAGATGATGACGGGGCGGCGGGGTCGAGGTTGTGGCGAGGTGGTGCCAGCGAGGTGCGGCAGGCGCCGGAGAGGGGCCGGCGGGTCATCGAGGCCGGGCGGCGGCGGGGTCGGGATCGGGGCGCCTCTGCCCCGATCCGATCCAGGGGGAAAAGGGGATCGAGTGGGGGGGGAGTGGGGTTGACCGGTGGGCTAGGGTTGGGGGTGAGGGGGTTATGGGGGAAGGCTTGGCCGGCCTGGCCGGCTGAGGCCAGCTGGGCTAGGCCCAGTTGGACAGGGGGGTTTCTCCTTCTTTTTCTTTTTTCTTTTTTGTTTTCTGTTTTTCTATTTTGTTTTCTGTTTTGTCTTTTGTTTTTAATTCAAACCACTTTTGTAAAATATGAGACTAGCCCAAATAAATATGGTGCATTATATGTCACTGTAATAAAATGGTTTTGAGTCCAAAGGTTTTCATTTGGGATTTTATTTAATTAAAAAGGTATTAATTAGTGTTGTTTTGCTACTGTTAGAGTCTCTTAATTAATTTATTATTTGTTTGTTACAATTTTAGAATAGCCTCTGGAATATTCGCCATTTAATGAACATTTTAGTTTCTGGGTTTGGACAACTTTTATTTTCACTTTCAGCTTGAATTTCCATTTGAATTTGAATTTGAAATAAGATATGATCCAAATGAGGTTTTAAGCACTGTTGATCATGATGACATGGCATAATCAAAAGGGTGATTACTGTAGCTCAATACATGGGGTGTTACAAATCTCCTCCACTAACAAGAATTCTCGTCCCGAGAATTAAGAAGTAGAAGGAAAAAGTTCGGGGTATTCCGCACGAAGATTATCCTCGCGTTCCCAAGTGGCTTCATCTTCAGTATGATTTGACCACTGCACTTTGAGGAACTTGGTAACCTTCTGACAGGTCCGACGTTCAGCTTCATCGAGAATGCGGATTGGATGGTCCTTATAAGAAAGATCATTATGCAATTCGAGCATCTCGTGATCCACAGCTCGGTGCGGAGATTCCTTGAAGCATTTACGAAGTTGCGACACATGGAAGACATCGTGGATATGAGAGAATTGCGGCGGCAATTCCAATTTATATGCCACCTGACCACGTCTAGCAACAATGCGGAAAGGACCAATGTAGCGTGGAGCTAGCTTGCCCTTGATTCCGAAACGGTGAGTGCCCTTCATAGGAGTGACACGCAGATAAGCTTGATCACCAGGTTGATAAGTCAAACCCCATCGTTTGCAATCATAGTTGCTCTTCTGGCGGTCCTGAGCCACCTTGAGATTTCCTCGGACAATACGAACTTGTTCTTCGGCGTGTTGAATAATATCCGGACCCACGAGCGGTCGTTCCCCAGTTTCTGACTAATTCAGAGGGGTTCGACACTTACGTCCATAGAGTACTTCAAAGGGGGCCATTTTCAAACTGGCTTGGTAGCTATTGTTATAAGAGAACTCGGCATACGGGAGAGATTCTTCCCACTTCTTGCCAAAAGAAATAACACAAGCCCGAAGCATGTCTTCAAGCAGTTGATTTACTCGTTCGACTTGGCCCTGGGATTGGGGGTGATAAGCTGAACTCCAGGTAATATGAGTTCCCATAGCTGTTTGGAAACTTTCCCAGAATTTGGAAGTGAAAAGACCGCCACGGTCCGAACTAATCTCCTTCGGAATACCATGGAGTGAAACAATTCTGGAGATATACAACTCTGCTAACTGACTAGCAGTGATAGTCTCTTTGACGGGCAGAAAGTGTGCAACTTTAGAGAGTTGGTCGACGACGACAAGAATAGCATCGTGACCCTTCTGTGACCTGGGAAGTCCTGTAACGAAATCCATCTGAACCTTATCCCATTTCCATAGAGGAATAGGAAGTGGTTGCAGAATTCCAGCAGGCTTCTGATGTTCTGCTTTAACGCGATGACACACATCACATTCAGCAACATAACGAGCAATGTCCTGCTTCATTCTAGACCACCAGTACCTTTGACGGAGATCACGATACATCTTGGTGCTACCCGGATGAATAGACAATGGGGTATCATGTGCCTCCTTCATGACTTTGTCAGTCATAAGCTCGAAGCGAGGTACAACAATGTGGTTTCTGAAATACAAGGTTCCATCTTCAGACAGCGAGAAATCCCTATACTTTTCATGGTGAAGATTTTTCTTCATCAGATCAACTTCAGCATCTTTAGCTTGCGCATTCTTAACAGCTTTCTCGAGATCTGGTTGTATCACAAGGTTATTAAGAGAACCCTGTGGAACAATACGTAGATTTAGCTTGCACAGTTCTTCAACAAGACGAGGTTGAGCTCGCCTAACCATGAGGTTGTCGCAATAGGACTTGCGGCTTAAGGCATCAGCCATCACGTTAGCCTTGCCAGGGGTATAGGAAATACCCAAATCATAGTCCGCAATGGCCTCCATCCATCTTTGCTGACGGAGGTTTAGAGATGGTTGAGTGAACAAGTACTTCAGACTTTTATGATCCGTGTAGATCTCGCAACGATTACCAAGAAGGTAATGTCGCCACAACTGCAATGCATAGATCACAGCAGCTAGTTCTAGATCATGTACCGGATATTTCTCTTCATGTGGGCGCAACTGACGAGAGCCATAGGCAATCACTTTACGCTCTTGCATTAGGACACAGCCTAATCCTTCATGGGATGCGTCACAATAAATCACGAAGTCTTTGCGGGAATCTGGAGGAGCAAGTACTGGGGCAGACGTTAGCTTGTCCTTGAGTGTTTGAAAGCTTTCCTGACATTTTTCTGTCCATTCAAATTTAACGCCCTTGTGAAGCAGGTCAGTCAGGGGCTTAGCAATCTTGGAAAAGTTCTCGACAAATCGACGGCAATAGCTTGCAAGGCCAAGAAAACTTCTCACTTGCTTGACGTTCTTTGGAGGAGTCCAGTCCAGAATAGCCTGAACTCGTTCTGGGTTAACGGCAATGCCATCTTTCGAAATCACATGACCAAGGTATGTTACTTCAGAAAGCCAAAATTCACATTTGGAGTATTTGGCATACAACTGATGTTCTCGGAGCCTTTCCAGTACAAGACAGAGGTGTTTAGCATGTTCTTCTTTATTCTTCGAATATACCAGAATATCATCCAGATATACCACGACAAATTTGTCAAGGTAATCCATGAAGATGTAATTCATCAAACGGGAGAATGTGGCTGGAGCATTAGTTAAGACAAATGACATGACAGTGTACTCGTAGGAGCCATAACGATTAACAAATGCAGTCTTGGGAATATCCTCTTCACGAACACAGATCTGATGATAACCCAACCTCAAATCAAGTTTAGAGAATACCGATGATCGATCAACTTGCTGGATCCTACTCTTTGTGTGCACTCTGACGCAGAATCTGGTCTTATCGAATGACAACTTGGAGTATAATACAACTCGGAGAGAAAGGTTAAACAAAACAATGGAAAGGAAAATGATTATCAGACTAATCAGATCAATATCAGGGAAATCGCACAGATATCCAGCTCTCCGGGTGGACGAGAATTACGAGATCCTAAGTGTCGGCGTTAGTAAACTTTATTTAACCCGAATAGAAGAGAGATCAGAGTCCCAGAGTATAGGTCGAGGAGTAAAAGATACTAATACCACCCAATTGGCGACGTGGGCCCGTAAGCCACAGAGCCAAGTTAGCAAAACAGTTTTGGTCCACTAGACTCAACTTCGGCCAAGGAGTTGGAAAGGGGGTTCCTACAGTCAGTCGGCTCTGATACCAACTTGTGACGCCCCCAGCCCAATCGTGCACTAATCATACACGCAAATGCACACGATCAAGCCTAAGGACTCACGGGAAGATATCACAACACAACTCTAAAACATAAATAAAGTCATACAAGCTTTATATTACAAGCCAAGGGCCTCAAGGGCTCGAATACATAAGCTTGCGTACAAGCATCAGCGGAAGCATCAGATATCTGAGTATAGATGTGAAACAGAAACAGAAAGGCCTTTAGAAAGGCGGGGCAAAATAAAACACTACGATCAAAAGGCGTAGGCCTCCTGCCTGGGACCCTCCGAACCTACTCCTGGTCGTCAGTCAACTCGTAGTAGTATCCATCCTCTGGGTAGTAGTAGTAGTCGATCGACGGGGCATCTGTCTCAGGGGCTCCGTCATCTTGGTCACGTCAAACTGATATGGGGAGAAAAGGAAAAGAAAGCAACCGTGAGTACTCAAAAGTACTCAGCAAGCAAGGATCTACACTACATATGCAACATTTTCAAGGGGAGGCTGTATATGTGGACTGGGCTACAGAAATGCCAGAATAGAGAGAAGGCCTAGTCCTATCGAAGACTAGCATCTTCAGAGGTCTTGCAGCAGTAGAAGAGAGTAGAACAGTTCAATATAATGTAGCAGTATCATTAAGTCTCAACCTCACCCAGAGATCATTTCTCGACTCCCTGAGAGAAAGCAATCCCAGAGCCATATAATCATCAACCTCGTCCTGAGATCCCTTCTCGACTCCCTGCGAGAAGCAATCCCAGAGCCTCATATCCAGGTCTAATCTCATGTTCTAGCTGTATCGATCGGGATACAACTCCGAGTGTCCGTTACCGTAGGACCGGCTATCGATAGATGTGTTCTTCCCTGCAGGGGTGCACCAACTTACCCAACACGCTCGATTAACTCCGGTCGGACACACTTTCCTGGGTCATGCCCGGCCTCGGCCAAACGACACATCGCAACCCTACCTACAGCTCAGCAGAGAGGTCCCCGCCGGTCTACATCCTAAGCGCAAGGGGGTCTTGGCCATCGCCCCTCACCCTCCGGGTCGTTGCGCACATGGCTCAGATCCAAGCACCACCGCAATGGCGCCAATCACTCCAAGCCGCACTGCTGAACTGGATGTCTGACAGAGCTTTCGGCTGATGCATACGATGCAGAACGCCCATACTATGCCCACATGATGGTTAGTGCTATCAGGCCAGAGGCCTGCTCGGATCAAATATCCAAATTGTTAGTACCTTGGGCTTGCGGTAATGAGCAGAGACTCACGAAAGATGTGACCCCGTTGTCCCATCTCGAGGACTTGCTGCAAGGGTTAAGAATGCCCGGCCGCGCCTCGTATTCTCACTCGGGCACCATACAGGCACCCGTCTTCACCACACTCGCCTCTCAGGCGCACGCGGGTACCCCTCAGGGTCGACCCGCCTATCCAAGTAACAGTGTAAAGTCCAAGTATCCGTGTGTCTATAACATCAAGGGAATCCGAGGTATCACCCTCGTTGAATTCCCACTCGATGTATTCGTCAAGGTGAACTCGGAGGAATCACCCTCGCTGGGTTCACACTTGAGGTGTTGTACGACGGCGTCGTTATCGGAAGCGGTGAAGGAGGAATCACCCTCGATGACCACGACCGAATAGCTACTCTACAGAGTTAACATCAAAAGTGCTACACAAGGTATCACCCTCGGCACTCGATAGTAACGCTGCAGTATCGTTACAACTAAGGGGGGAGGTGATGTGCGGTGTCGGGGCCTGGTCTTCAATCCCGTTGATCGGGTCTTCTGATAATCCAGCGGGGCAGTCGGGATAAGTGGGGTCACTGATAGGTCTCTACCCAGCCTATACTAAGCAGTTTAGGTTATGCAAGTAATTATCAACAGCAGGTTACAATAAACAGGCTATGCATCAGAATAGGTAAAGCAGCAGCAGCAGCAATTCTAATGCAAGCATGAGAAAATAGAATGGGCGATATCGGGATGATCAAAATGGGGGGGGCTTGCCTAGTTGCTCGGCGGCAAGGGCAAGGTTGTCAATGGTGTCTTCGGGCTCCGGAGCTGCGTCGGCCTCGGGGACGACGTCGGTGTCGGGGGCTACCGAGAGAGAAGAGGGGGAGGAAACAGTAAATACTAAGCAAACAAGTGCAGCACAAAGCATAACATGGCAATACGCGGTGACGGAGGTGATCTAACGCAGTGCCGGGTGATACTGGCGAAGGTGGTATTCATCTGGGAATGTTTTCCCGATTCCGGACATTTGTCAGACAGATGACCGGAGGGGAATGGTTGCATGCTCGGATAGTTAGGGACGTGTGACGGACGAACGGACCGCGTATTCGAATTCGTCTTGTCGTTCTGAGCAACTTTCATGTACAAAGTTTTTCGATCTGAGCTACGGATTATTTTATATGATTTTCTAAAGCTTTTATTAATTTCTGGAATTTAATTAATTTATTAAATCAACATTATCCAAAATAGTGTATGCTGACATCATCATGATGTCAGCAGTCGGTTAAGATTAATTAGGGTCTAATTAAGTTAATCACAGATTAATTAGGCTAAGTTAATTAATAGGATTAATTTGGTTAATTAATTACTTAATTAACTAATTAATTAATTTAAATCTCTTTTTTTTTAACAAATTTGTTTTGGGGCGGGCCCCCATTGTCATAGGCACAGGGGGCCTTAACGGGCGCGCGGTTACGGGGCGGAGCCAGGCGACGGGCGCCAGCCCGCCCGATAGGGAGCTCGCCCAGGCCAGCCGCGGTGCGGGCTGGCTGGGTGCCGGCGGCCAAGGGCGGGGGCCGGACCGGCGAGCGGGAGGCGCAAGGAAGCAGGGGGCTTCGGCGGTGGCCGTTGCCGATGACGACGAGCACGGGGCGCTGCCAGGAGGTGGAGGAGCGCGCCGGGTGCGGGCAGGGAATGGCCGGGACGGAGCGAGGCGTGGTCATGGATGGGTGGCCGCGGGCGTGGTCCCAAGCGGGGGCGGCGAGCGGGGCGAGGCCGTAGGCGCGGGCACCGGGAGGACGCAGCGGCTGCGGCGGCGGGCGGACGGGGGCGACGCAGGCAACAACAGCAGCGGGAGAAAGGGCGAGCGGGGCATGTACGGGCGCAGGCGAACGCGGCAGCAGGCAGCAGCGTAGCTGCAGTGGAGCAGAGCAGCGGCAGCGAGCAGTGGTGGGCGGCGGGGCGCGTGTCCGACGCGGTGAGCGCGCACAGGCGCATGGTTACCGGGAGGGACGGGGAGAGAGGAGGGGCGCGTTCTCACGTGCGGTGCCGGGACGACGGGCGGCGAGGGTCGGTGAGGACCGGCGGGGTGGGGGAGATGATGACGGGGCGGCGGGGTCAAGGCTGTGGCGAGGTGGCGCCGGCGAGGTGCGGCAGGCGCCGGAGAGGGGCCGGCGGGTCGTCGAGGCCGGGCGGCGGCGGGGTCGGGATCGAGGCGCCTCTGCCCCGATCCGATCCAGGGGGAAAAGGGGATCGAGTGGGGGGGGAGTGGTGTTGACCGGTGGGCTAGGGTGGGGGTGAGGGGGTTATGGGGGAAGGCTGTGGCCGGCCTGGCGGGCTGGGCCAGCTGGGCTAGCCCAGTTGGCCAGGGGGGTTTCTCCTTTTTTTTCTGTTTTTTTTCATTTTGTTTTCTGTTTGTCTTTTGTTTTTAATTCAAACACTTTTGTAAAAATTTGAGACTAGCCCAAATAAATATGGTGCATTATATGTCACTGTAATAAAATGGTTTTGAGTCCAAAGGTTTTCATTTGGGATTTTATTTAATTAAAAAGGTATTAATTAGTGCTGTTTTGCTACTGTTAGAGTCTCTTAATTAATTTATTATTTGTTGGTTACAATTTTAGAATAGCCTCTGGAATATTCGCCATTTAATGAACATTTTAGTTTCTGGGTTTGGACAACTTTTATTTTCACTTTCAGTTTGAATTTCCATTTGAATTTGAATTTGAAATAAGATATGATCCAAATGAGGTTTTAAGCACTGTTGATCATGATGACATGGCATAATCAAAAGGGTGATTACTGTAGCTCAATACATGGGGTGTTACAGGTCCCACCTATCAGGTGGGGTGCAGAAATAAAAAGGAATCATAAAATGTTTCGCCACGGTGATTCGAAAGAGTGACCTCAACTAACCAGTGGCACATGTAGTGATAGAAGGATAGGCACGTACACGGACACGTACCACTCCTCACTACGCTACCCGCATAGCCTTTTCGTTTTACAGGTTGGTCTACCTAGCCGTCTAATCAACTGCCTGCATGCCACTTCTCCCATTTACTTCTCCACCGGGAACCAATTTCCCTCGGCATCTTCACCTCTCCTTCATTTGCATTCAAACCCCACTGGATTCACATTGTTTTAACCTCTTCAGATACTCCTGGAGTAATTCTGAAGCCCCTCTAAATAATCATCTTCTTCAGTTAGACTAGCCATCTTAATCCTAATTCTCCAAACCATAGCCCTCCGGTCCAGCAGGTTTTTAGCGTCAAACATGTCCTCATCGAAGGCTTGTTGAGCATAGTTGCCACCATCACCGACCACCCTAGGGTTGTTCAGGAGTGGATCAACAATGTATCCAACTCCCTCAAAAAGGTGGAGATGAAGGTCATCGGTCTCGACGCAGAGTACAACAATATAATTAGAACATAACAAAGCCTGATCATGTGGATGAAGGCCGATACCGACCTTGTTTGTTACAGCTGCGTCGGCCACTGACTTGGTCATACCTTTCCTTGTGGAGTAAATTTTGCACTCCATGTGCTGTTGAGTTGAGTTTTCCTTGGTCTGCAGACTAGTCATGTCACCAGCGTCTACTAATACTCTAAAGCTTCTCGACCATTCCTTCTATAATGTAGCGCAAATAGTGACTGCTTCTTTCTGCAAAGTGGAAAGACCAACAGGGCCCAATAATGCAACAGTTTGCCTTAAACACATGGCTCCTTTTGTGTGGTTCAACTAAAATCAAAGTCGAAATAGAACCGAGCAGAAGTTTTGACCTGTATGCACAAATAGGTTTGAAGGAAACAATTACTGAGAAATAACGGTTGATGACTTACACTCCCAGAAGAAAAAACGTCTACCTTATCTTAATGGGAAACAAAGCAGGACAGTAGCAATTCTCAAACAGTGTGATTCATTCATATTAACTGAGACATTATCTTAACAATACCTTGTTTCAACATGTATAAAGAATGACAAAGCAGCAAATTACCATTCCTAAAACAGTGCAACTGATTCATATTAACAGAGACATTATCTTAACAATACCTTGGTTAAACATGTAGAAAGAACTACAGAGCAGGATAGTACCATTTGTAAAACACTGTAACTGATATATAATAACAGACACATTATTTCAACAATACATTTCTTAAACATGTACTCCCGCCGATCCCTAACAGAAATGGTACTCCCGCCGATCCCTAACAAGTGTTGCAGTTTTGAACTAAGATTCAATAGTTAATTCCAAGAGTGGCATTGCTTAATTTTACAAGTGGCATTAGATTAACAAAAAGCATAAACAGTTCCAGGGGAGAGTGGGTGCAACAGCACCATGTGCTTCCATCTACTTATAAAGGGGGTGACGCAGAGTTTGTTGTAACAAAGCAACAAGCATCATGTCTGGGTTGGTCCCATTTTTGTTCACTTAATGGGAAAAGACAGCAATATAATAGCTTCAATTCAACATTTATTTAAAATAGTACCACTACAAGTAGCACAACATCTCAAAGCACACTGCACAATCATGTGGATGAAGGCCGGTACTGACCTTTCATGAGGCAGACAAGATCAAATATGAATCTGCCAACATGAATAGGAAATCCAATCTCGTTTTGTGTAGTTCAACTAAATCAAGCAAAGTTGCCGGTGTGACATTTAAGTTGAACTGCACAAAACACTCTTAAACAGAAGTGTTTTGCGTAGTGCAGCAAAATGTCACAATAGCAACGAGTTGAATAGATATCCCTGTTTTCAGAGGTAAAAAAAGAAACAATTACTAGCCAATAAAGGAGGATGAATCATATGGCCACAAAAAGAAGCATCTACCTTATCTTGATGGAAAAGAAAGTAGGACAGTACCATTTCTAAAATGGTTGCATTGATTCATATTAACAGAGACATCTATACCTACTAATAAAAGAAATAGGTATTCTTAGTCCATTTTGCTATTTTATAGAAAACCCCCTAATGTTTCTAACATTAAACCCGCAGTACATATCAAATGTTTTTTAAAATATTCATATCTTCTAAATCGTAACTCCAAATTTAACATGTTATATATGGAATTTGATTAGAAAAATATGTGGAATCTGAATATGATGTTATTTTACCTATTAAAAATTTAAAAAATGCTACGTAGACTGCAATGTAAATCAACAATGCATTATCCGTCTTTTTTTCATACTAGTACTGATTTACAATGGGGATGAACACCTCAGCAAAATCAGGATTGGACATGAAATTGAAGATAAATTTGCTAGAGACACCCAATAAATAAGGACATGCATGACAAGAAATAAAAGAAGGACCCAATAAAGATGAAATATCCGCAATAAAAGAAATAAAAGAGAAAAATATATAATAAGAAAAAAAAGAGGACATACATGAAAAAAAGTAAAAGGAGGCATGCATGATAAAAAATAAAATAAAAGACAAGTTTGATAAGATATAAATAATGATGAAATAGGGGCGCAAGTACCTGCGTCCACAGGAGACCATACAAAAATGTTCTTTTCCAGAAAAAATATCTCCTTTTATGATTAAAAAATCTTGTATCTTTTTAACAACTCTTCATGTATTTAAGAAATATGCATGTGAAAAAAAGTGTTCAAGAGTTACCCTAAGTTGATGATTCTTAAATTGAAAACTGCCATTGATGCACACATGTATCCATAGTGTGCTAATGTGTCATCATTTGTTTTTTGTTACTCGCCCATAAGAACACCCCATTCCGAATATGACATGAATAAATGCATGATCTCTTGCCCGTTTCTTTGTACGGATTAAATCTACATGCAAGCCGTGTTGAAATAGAACACCTGTAGAATCTTAAACTACGCTTTTATAGGTTAAGACCATCTTTGTTTGGGCCGTAGCTACAAATTCTCAGATTATTTTTTTCCTCCCGTTGCAACACATGGGCCTTTTTGCTAGTTCTCTTAAAATAACATTCGCTAAAAATGTAGTTTACTTTTAACAGTGGCATTGCTTCAATTTTTCTGCGGCATTCTTAGATTAACAACAGCAAAATAGTTGTATGGGACATGGGACATGCCAGCACCATGTGCGTCCACACGTATAAATGGGTGATGCAGAGTATGTTGCCAAGCAGCATATCTGCGTTGGTCCCATATTTGTTCTCTTTGAACCTTTTTCCTATGTGAGGGCAGAAAATCTAGTCCTGCACAAACTACCCGACCCCCCAGTTTCTTTCCTTTTTCAACAAAGAGATCGGTTCCTTACAGATGTGTGTACTGGGTTACCCCCTTTTCCCTTTTTGACCAACAAAGCGGCTGGATAGCTAGTCTATACTACTTTCCCTTCCTCCTTTCCTCATTGAATCACGTCCTAGATTCATGCTCCACCCCACCCCCCCCCCTTATTTCCTCTTTGAACCAAGACCTAGATTTGACTACAGAATCGAAAAAGATCCGCATGCAGCTAGAGCAATGATGGTTTCAAAGAAAGTTATACCTTAGGGTCGTCGGGATGTGGCTAGGCGTGCGGCAGGAGGCCGGATCTGCCCACACTACGTACGACAGCGAGGAAGAAGGGGTTGGAGGCCCTCCCGCACAGGCGCTGGGTAAAAGAGAACATCGCAGCTAGCAGTGGATTGCCTCCCTCGCCGAAGGCGACAGAGTGAACGCTGCACCTCCTCCCCTTCCCGGTGCGATGGGATCCGGACGGCTCCTTCACTAGCTGTGAGGGGGGAGAGAGAGACCAACACAGTCTTGTTTAGATTTTATGAAGAGGGTGAGAGATTGTGAATAGAGTAAACCCTAGCAAAGGAACGCTGAGCCTCCAACATGTATATATATATGTAGTGCAATGAGAGTGTGAAGAGTGCAAACCCTAGCAAACAAGCGCTGAGGCTCCAGCTTATATAGTACTCGTATATAGTACTAATACTAGAAAGAGGCCCGTGTGTTGCACGAAACATCAAGATGCATTTATATGAGTAGTTTATCTTGTGGGATATAAGGATGAATGAGGGAAGGCCTTATCTGCAAATGTGGAGAGAGGTGCGGCTATCTTTTTGCAAAATTGTCATAGTTTCCTTCCTATCCGTCAGATATAGATTGGACGGCCTATATTGCAGGACGGCAGGCACACCATCATCACCAACTCCGTTTTTATAAGAGTAGAGATAGAGATAGTGGAGTCATTTTCTTTTTCTCTCCATAACAATCGTTTTAAATTGTGTACGAAACGAAACTCTTTATTTAACGTACCAGTGAAGAAAACTATGATCAACTAACGATCCACCTGTCCTGGTCGCACTTCCTGTCGTTCACGTGCGGTACACTACCCTCCGTTAAGTGAACAACCACACACACGCCAAATTATCGGAAAGGTGTGAGAGTGTGTACAAATAAAGAAATTTAATTTCAATTATTTTGTATGTATAGTTTGCCCTCTCTCAATAATTATGGTTTGTTGTGTTCATCCTAAACTTGGTCAAACTTTACAAAGTTTGACTTCAGTCAAATCTAATATGCAGAGTAAATAAAAACGGAGGGGTACTACCTCCATCCGGGTTTTTAGTCCACACCATATTTTTAATCAAAGTCTGACCACATATTTAGTTAAAAGCTGGACAAATAAAATTATAGGGTAGCTAAAGACAAAGTTGTGAGAAGGCTTAGAAATCAATACAAAACTTTTGCTCTTAGTACCAACGTTGATGCTTATTCGAGGCAACATTTGGTTCATGTCCAATTGTGTGATAAAATTGCACCAACATAAACGACTGCTCCAAGATGAACTGATGAAGGATATCGTCTTTGTGGTAACGAGCAAAGAGCACTGATGGAAGACATCCCGTTCTTCATTGAACATCGATCAGCTTCAGCAGCCGATGCAACCATGAGACGCAACCATGAGCATCGATAGGTCACCGTGGTGACGCATCATCGATTTTGGCATCAAGTTTGGGTCAGGCACCAATGAAGTTTGATAATCCTCACTATGGTTTGTTTCTTCTCGGTAATCAAGCTCGAGAAAGGAAGAACCACTTGGCAGAGGACAGTGAGGCTGAGCAACAGTGGCCATCCAATTTTGTGCAGTTCCACTAAAAATTGAGTAAGACATGCCCGAGTATGTAGATACGCATCCTTGTTTGCAAAAATAAAAAAATGATATTTAAGTAGTGTCGTTACTTTGTTTTAGTGGTGGAACAAGATTAATAGCGGCATCTTAATTGTCAATATGAATTAGTGAAACGTACACCAAAAAAATAGAAGTATCATGATTATCTTGATGGGAACTAAAGCAGGATATCCGAAAAAAAACTAAAGCAGGACAGAAGCATTTATCGACGCCTCTACATGGGCATTGCTTCATTTGACCAGTGATAGTTTTAGATTAGCAGCAACAATAGGAGCATATGGACAATGACCGCACAACCACCATGTACTTTTTGTCGGGAAAAAACGCGTATACCTCCACCGATGCATAAATCATAAACCAGGACAACTTTTGGAGTGGCCTTTCCTCTATAATAGTAAAAAATAGGTGATGTTAGACCAGCCGACGAACCCTAGCTACTGTACATGGGGAGGTGGGGAGTAGTGGTATAGAAGAAAACCCGATTGTAGAGTACAATGAAGCATGAAATCCAAAAGAAGTTATACCTCAGGTGGGCGAGATGTGGCTTAGGCAGGACGGCGGGATCTGCCCACACGACGGCAGCAAACAAGGGCGCGGAGGACCTTCGCCCGCACCGGCGCTGGCTCAGAGAGGACGGTGTGCATTGGCTTCCTCCATCACCGACGGCGACAACGTCAACGCTGGACCTCCTCACCTCCCGCAGCGGACGGTATCCAGCGGGATCTGTGACCACCGATGAGGAGAGAGATAGAGTGGATACTGTCATCTTGTTTAGACTAGCAAGAGGCCCATGCATTGCACAGAACATCAAGACGCATTTATACGAGTTGTTTATCTTGTGGGAGACAAAGATGAATGAGGGAAGGCCTTATCTGCAAATGTGGAGAGGGGTACGGGTATCTTTTTGCAAAATTGCCATAGTTTGCTTTCTATCCCTCACATATAGATCGGACGGTCTATATTGCAGGATGGCAGGCACACCATCATCACCAACTCGGTTTCTTATAAGAGTAGAGAAGTAGAGATACAGATATGGAGAGGGTGAGAGAGCGAGACGCGACAAACCCTATCAAACAAGAGGCTATACATACAATGGAGTAAAAAAAATCTCTCCATAGCAGTGGTTTTAAATAGAATACGCGCGTTCCCGGAAAAAAGAACCGAAAACTAGCAGAGAAATCTTTTTTTAACATACCAAGAAAGAAAACTCGATCAATAACACGCCCCCGCTTCCAGGTCGCAGTTTGTATCGCTCACGTGTGGTCCCCGACCCTCCATTATTAAGTGAACACATTAAAGGGTCGAATTATTATGTACGTAAGCTACCTCTTCGTGTAGAAATGCGCTCCATTGTGTACTCGCGGGTATGTCGGAGGCAGAGTGAGTGTGTGTACATTTCTTCTTGTACGTAGTACTCCATTTATCTCACTTCATATTTTTTCCCACTCCTATGATATTCCTATCCTAGGAACAAAATGAGGCGGTACTAAGTCTGTGTGTGTGTAGTGAGAACGAGACATCGATGATGTGTACGAGTAGTCGCGAGGGTCGTCACTATGTGTGTGAGCGCGCACACACACATAGACATGCATATCCATGTTTACGTAAAATTCTTACTTTCATCTCCATCTCCATCTCCATCTCCAATCATATTTGTCCAACTGGCACATTATTTACGTTATTAATTACGCAGCAATATTTACGTACGTCCAGCCTGACCGCCCTGGCCAACCCGAACCCGCTTCATCACCCGCGCATGCTTCCCGCCCGAAACGGCCAGTGCCGCATTCATGCCCGGCCAGAGCAGACGCGACCTCCCACTAGCGCCGGCGTTTAAGCGGCGCACCGGTCGAGGGAGCGTCGCCCGTGCCGCTTCCCGGTGCACGTGACTGCTCCGCGTTCAAACATCACCACGGTCGGCTACAACATGCATGTAAAAAAGTTCTTGGGAGTCCGTGCTACAGCTAGCTGTCCTCCCCCTCCTCGTATATCTCTTCTAGTAGTGCTAGTACTCCATGGCGTGATCCATCGACAAGCAGGCGGGAAAGTTTGCGTATACTCGGTTTGCAGTGAGTGGCATGCCGAGCGACGGTGTGGGGTGGAGGAGGGTGAGACACGAATGCGACAGACATGATTTAAACGTTGGTTTTGCTCGATGGCGCGATCCAACGAAACGAAACGTTGGTTTCCAAAAGAATACTGTACTGCATGAGAGAGATATAGTGATGGTTTGCTTCTTCCGTCCAACTAACTATACCGGGTCTATGTGATTTGATGGCTCATTGGTCATAAAACTAACTTTCTCCACTCTTACACCGGAGGAGTACGAAACACGGCAGCCAAGTGACAACATGGCCCACCTCCTACTGTCACCATATTCCTTGGACAACGTGCGACACCTTCGATCCTTTTTTCTTTGCGTAGTACTCCCTCTTTTCCGGTTTATATAGGGCTTAAATTTGAAATCTCATCAACCAAGGCAGATGATGAGTGGAGAAATGTATCTCGTAGTTTACAAAATTACTCAAACTTTAATCTGCATTAATTAGAATATATGCATGGATGACCACTAAATGAGTAGGAATGGTTACATGAATTGGTTGGTTTCTTTTAATCCTTGCATGCATCAATTTAATGCACCTTGGAATCTGAACATGTGGTGGAAAGAAGTGAAAATAAGACTTATAATATTGTAAAACTAAGAAAATGAGATGAGCCCAATAAACCAGAAAGGAGGGAGTACATTTTACCACATGACCCACCATACACTCTCACATACTACCTCCGTCCTGGTTTATTAGTCCCCTATGTAATTTATGCATGATACTAGTATATGATACTCCCCACTATGAGTAGCCTTATACGCATACAAAAAAGGACCGGAGGGAGTACAAAGCTTTATGATTTTGTTTCATGTATGTATCCTGACTCCAAGGTTGCCCCGTTACAACATTCCATCAAATACCAAGGAAAACTAACACGCATGCTGATGCATCTCAATGATTCACAGATCATAGCCAATATTTACTTCACAACTAAAGACAAAAGTTGTGAGAGTGTGTACAAAAAAAACTACTGATGGGGTCTCTATGCCTTAAACCCTAAACCCTAAACAGGATTTAATTTCCTGGCTAGGTAGAACCTGTCGAAGGAAAGAAGCCGGGCCCCCTCGGATCATATGATGCTTTTATGCAGTTCCACTAAAATCGAGCTGAGCATCCCTGTTGGCAAAGTTATTGAAGAAGTGTGATTAGAATAATAGTAGTGGCACTAGTTCTTGAGACATAATCTCATCACAAATAGAAGCCGGTAGAAGTAGAGAAAGATCCACATGGAGATGGAGCTATGTGGGGAGCTGCGGCAATGGAGCAAGCCAGCTCCAAAAGGAAGTTGTACCTGGGATGTGGGGGTGTAGCTAGAAGGGCGGTGGGAGGCGGCATCAGCCCATACCGCGGGGACCCCTGATTGGGACGCACCGACAGTGGGTTTTCTCCCTCGCCGCTGTCGACCGCGTCTATGCAGAACATCGTCCCCTTCCCCCGACGGTGGGATCAGGCCGGATCTGTGACCAGCGGTGTGGCCATAGTCGTTCTATGCTTGTGAAGAGAGCAACCCAAGCAAGCAGGCTTGTAGCTTAGGCTCCTGCTAGTGTATATATAGTGGAGCGGCTTTCTTTTTCTCTCCATATCAACCTTTTTATATTGCGTATGTGTCATTAAAGAGTGAAATGATGGTTGCTTCGTCCGACTAACTTACTGTGTGATTTGACTGCTCCTGAGTGGCCCCTGCACGTACTCCCCCTAAGTGTATGACCGTTCCTGAGTCTCACTTGTACTTATCTCTATTTTCTTGCATGACACGTAGACTAGATACGCATAGAGGAATTTTGTTACTGCACGCTGTTACGTAGTACCTACTCCCTCATTCTGGCTCATTACTAGTACTCCCTCCGTCCTGCTTTATTGGTCCCCTTTGTACTCAATTCATGAGCTCATTTTCTTGAAGAAATTGTCTTTACCAAGATATTAATATTGGGAATGCATGCGTGAACAACGAATGATTAAACCTTGCATGCAACGTTTTGACAAAGCATTGACATATGAACATGTGAATGTGAGGGACTACAACCTCGTGCATGCATGCAACAGTCACACGTACACATGCACGCAAAAAAGCGCATGATGCCCTAATGCATGCATGTCCGAGCACATGATGGAACACACACGGTCACACTCAAGTGCTCAACCTACACGTGCATGCACCCACATACTCAGCCAGGGTGAGCTAGTGACCGTATAAACACCGGAAAATGTATATATTGACCGACCGCAATGAGCATATTATGAAGTCCACTGACCATATTTTTACAAATATACATCGACAGCCAGTGTATTTATCTTGTTTCAAATTAAGCCATATTAACCGGAAAGGAGGCAGTATGGACTAGCATTACTTTGTTGTGTCCCGTCAACTTGTAGAACAAGGTGAAGCTTGCAGGACAGGAGAAGCTTGCGCGCGGTGGCTCACATGACAAGGAGAAACTTTTGACTATGCAAGCTCTCCCTCGCTCAGGCGGTGGACGTGCAACAGTTAATTCGGTGTCAGATTACCAGAAGCATACACTGTACTAGTACCATCATTGTTCGACTTCCCGAAGAGGCGAACAGCCAAGCGCAAAGTTTACTACGGTAGTACTCTGAGTAGTATTGTGTACTACTAGTACTGTACTATACAGGTAGTACTACTAGGAACCACATGGTGGAGGGTCTGCACTCTTATTTTATTTTAATCTGTGATAAAGCAATCTTCAACACATTTGCTTCTCTTCGAGGGTTCTCGCATGTGATAATGGAAGTTGATTGCATGGAACACTCACCACAATTCTCTCTTAATTCTGGCTCCTATCTTGTTAGAAATAGGAGCGCTCAGTAATATTTTCTCTTTTTTGTTATTCAGCATGTAAACAGGTCAGCAAACCTTGCGGCGCATCTTTGTGCGAATCGTGCTTGCTACACTTTGAATGTGACCGAGAGCTGGTTTGATGAAACACCTCGCTTCCTTTTTTTGTGGGGTACCTCACTTCCTAGTGACCAGTCTCTTGGCTGATTGTCCTAAGAATGCTTATATATGAATAAAGCTCTCTCATTTACCCACAAAAAGGATTAAGCCATATTAACCGAAAAGGAGCGAGTATGGACTAGCACTACTTTGGTGTGTCCCGTCAACTCGCAGAACGAGGAGAAGCTTGCTTATGCCCTCTCCGTCTACCTCAAGCGTGGTGGCTCACAGGATGAGGATAAGTTTTTGACTAATGCAACCTACCCTCGCCCAGGAGGTGGACGTGCAGCAGTTCATTCGGTGTCAGATTGCTAGAGGCATACACTGTAGTACCATCATTGTTTGACTTCCCGAGGAGGTGAAGAGCCAAGCGCAAGGTTTAGTAGTACTACTAGTACTACTAGTATACAGGTACTAGGAACCGCATGGTGGAGCATATGTACTCTTATTTTATTTTAATCTCTGATAAAGTACACATTTATTAGGGAGAAGTGCGGAAAACAGCAGCCCAATAGTACTATTAAAAAACATCGACCATGTAATGATGATATCGATCAACCATGCTCGAATATATCTTGGCCTCCGTGCGAGCCCGTCTGTGTGTTCTCGCTCCTCGTCTCTCTCAAGGAGCGGCGGGTTGGCCATTTTGCCGTCAATTGAGATCGGTTTGCTAACACTCCGGTCCCACATGTCAGTGATATGCCAAGAGGAAGCGCGTTCACCGACAGGTCATACGCGGACTTGGTTTTGCACCTTCATACTACTCCCTCCATCATAGTTTATAGGGTGCGCTTCAATTATCATGCATTTCCACCACTAGAGAGATTTTAGATGCATTTGATTTAGTGCTCATTTAATTAGGGTGTGGTAACCGCAATCAAGCCCACAATTTTCTCTCAATGTAGGTGTGTATGCAGAGTGGAGTAAGTGCATGCATGTGTGTACCTGGGGTGGAAGCACTATATGCATGTGTGTACGCATTATTTCCTCTAGTAATAGACGCCGTGCTATAACTACCAATGCTATTTTTCAGGCCGATCACAAGTCGCCTTGGTCCCAGAGATTGTTGAAGCACGCTCTATAAACTGTGACGGAGGGAGTAGTATGAGTGGATTCAAAGAAGAGCGTATTGATGGTTGCTTCTTCCGAGCAACTTACAGTGGGAAAGGTGGAGCTTATGATTTGACTGCTCATTACTCACTATTAGTGCAGCAACGACCGGGCTGAGTCTCCCATGCGGTTGTGCACTATAATTTGGTGCATGGCACATGGACCCGGATGCTGAATGGCTTCTGGCAATGCTATCAAGCTTCCAGCATTTGTTTACATAATTGACGTATACAAATAATTTTCCAGCGACATGAAATTGTACAATGCTCTGAAGCTATCAGCTTTTGTTTCGTGTGTCTTGCTAGCTGGAAGGTTGTCTCCTTACAACATCAATCAAAATACTAGAAAGGAAACTAACATCCATGCTCTTTCGGAAAAAATAAAAAACTAACTTCCTTGGTAATGCATCTCAAGGATTAGCAGATCAGAGCTAATATTTACATCACAACTGAAGACAAAGTTGTGAGAAGGTATTAAATTAAAATTGATCCATGCTTTCATTGGCAGCAACTTCCCCCCAGCTCTGTCTAAATTAACAAGGCATGTTGGGAAAAAAAGTAGCTGTCAGGAGCATGCAACATTCCAATCATTTTGTGCAGTTCCACTAAAATAGAGTTGAGCGTCCCTGTTCCAAAGATATTAAGTGTGATTACAATAATAGAGGACTGTTGATGAAACAATAAACACACAAATAGAAGCCCGTCACCTTTGCAGTCTCTCTTAAGACTAACTAGTTGGAGAAGATTAAGCAAATAGTTGGAGAAGATTAGGCTCGGAGTTGGATGAGGAGGATAGAGCAAAACCAATCTCCCTTTGTTTAGTCACACTGAAATATAGAGATGTTGCCCGTGTGACATTTTAGTAGAACTGCACAGAACACTCTTAAGAAAAAAGTGATTTGTGCAGTTCACCAAACGGTCGCAAAGCAACGAGGTGAAATGGATAGCCCTGTTTGCAAAAAAGAGGTAGAAAGGAAACAATTACTGGCCAATAACAATTGATGACACATACGACGACAAAAAAGAAGCATATTCCTTATCCTAAGGGAAGATAATAGCATGGTTGTTTATCTAAAACGGTGTGAGGACGAGATTGCAATAGGGAAAGTATGCCAGATGAGCTACGTTTTGGGCAAAGAACTAGGGAAGATCCACATGCAAGATTTTCCACATGCAGCGACGTGGGAAGATGGGCATTGGAGCAAGGCCGGAGGGGAGGAAGCTGTAACTGGGGTCGTCGGGATGTAACTAGGAGGGCGGCGGCGGGCGGGATCTGCCCATACTGCAGCAGCGAGCAAGTTGCAAAGGCCCTACCGCGCTGGAGCTTGGTCAGAGAGAACGGCGGGTGCTGCAGATCGGGATTTGCTGCCTCGACGACATCGAATGGAGAAACGATGCACATCCTCCCTTTCCGCCGGCGGATGGGATGCGGGCGGATCAGTGACCAACGGTGAGAGAGAGAGGCCACCGCCGCGTTGTGTGAGATAGTGTGACGAGAGACAAACTCCGACAGGCAGGCTCCATTGTATATAGTGGAGCAGATTTATTTTTTCTCGATGACAATCGTTTTATATTCTGTACGTGGCATTGAGGAATATAAGTTTATTTAATACTAACGCGTCAAGTCAAACTTTGTTCCGTGTATGCGTGGTACACGACACTCCTTCAAGTAAACAACCGCTACACGCGTCAAATTATCACGTGGGCTGCCTTTTCGTACAGAAATGAGCTCCACCGTGTACCCGTGCGGGTGTGGCCGGGAATGAGACGTGAGTACATGCGTCTTGCGTGCACCTCTTCTTTACGTGCAGGTACGTATGTGGGTGTGTGTGTGTGAGACATGGTTTGTGCGAAACAGAGGCAATGTGTCGATGATACCTCAAACAAGAAAATGTAACATATGCAATGTGTGTGAAACAGAAGCCTGGATATATCATATACAAAGGGAGCGATCCACGAGAAGAGAGTGGAGGGATCATCGGTGTGAGATATCAATAGAATAAAAAACAGGGATGAAGTGTGTGGGTGCGCGATCGATAAAGAGTGCCATCGAATTTGTGTTTTCCCACGTCAAAGATACAGGGCGGCTGGCCTACTAGAATGTGAGAGGGCAGAGGTGCAGTTTGTCTCAGTGGCATGGATACCTACCTACAGCTTTCGACTATCGGTGTGTGTGGGGGGGGGGGGGGGAGGTGCAAGACCAACTATAGAGTGGTAGATCGACTGGTATATGTGTGGAGAAGGAGAGAGACCTAGCTATGTATTGAGGGAGATCGATCGGCATCCATGCATGCATATGCGTAGCAGAGGAATAAGGTTGGGAGAGTGTCAGAGGGTTGGTGGTGGATTTGCTTCTCACAAATGGTGGGAGAGGCCTGCTAGACAAACGGAGGGTACAACTGCAATATCAATAAGAGAGGGGATGTCTGCCTGTCTGTGCACGTGCGTGTGAGAGACGGGTCGGGAGGTATGCAAGGATGATGAGGGGGGACGATATGGTTGTGGTAAGTAGATGTAACTACACAGGAAGATCAATCGTCATGTGTCGGAGAAAGGGAGAGACATAACTAGTGAGGTACATCGACCGGTGCGTGGGGAAAAAGACTTATAGTCGACCTAGATATATGTAGGGAGATCGGTATGTATATATGCATGCATGTGTTGGAAGCAAATAAGGTCCGGAGAGACAGACAGAGAGAGAGGGATGCGGCTAGGAGGTGCTGCGAGAGGCCTACTATATCGAGGGGGAGGAGTGTGCGAGTATGAGATCGATGAAAAGAGGGGCGGGAGTGTGCACGTGCATGGAACCGTGTTGGACATAGGGGGCATGGACGGTGAGAAGAGAAGAGGGAAAGCGTGTGTTTGTGGTAGGCACACTTGGCTAGAGAGGTATGTCGACTGGTGTGTGCCGGAAAGAAGGAGCTGGGGGGCCTACACACACCATGGGTGAACGACCTAAAGAGAAATAACGAATGTGCGCGATGGAGGGGACGCTGAGGGAGGGTGAGAGGGGGGCGGGCATGTGAATACACGAGGGAAAGTTAGCGCTAGCTACAAAGAGAAGAGGATTGTGTGGGTGTAAATGACGAATTGAGATCATAATTCATTATAAAAACTGGATTCAGATATTTGAACAAGAGATCACAGTGTTTTAAACCGACGCATGCATGAATATATATAATGGTGATACGCATCGTGTGGTTATGAACATGTTATACTACATATAATATATAGAACATTTATTTGAATTTGTGATAATGTGTGGCTTTTACAGCTCAGGGCTAAATACTTGTCATAATGTAGGGGGCGGGGCACTATACTTTGTGTGATAAACACAGTGTATGTATGAAACATGGTTTAGATTATGAAGATCTAGTTAGTACATCAAATGTACTATTATTTGGAATCAACATCAAGTGTATTCAGAATTTTGAATTCGAGTTCATATAGCACACATAGTTCATATCTATCTCTATAGTAATCATGTGGTGTGGTGTTAAGATAATATACGAATGATGGTTTAACTTGGCAACAATCATGATTCTAGATTCTTATTCAAATAGAGAAACAAATTCAAATTTAGTTCGAATTGCAGCGGTAGTATAGACATTTGGAATGCACTAAAATGTTCGTATGAGTAGGTTACATGCATTATACAGCCAGCAAAAAAAATTAATTGGACATAACATGGATTCATAGCTTTGAGTAGCATTTGTACAGTAAAACGGGACAAGACTCTCTCTTTGTGTGGTCCAAACAGTTTTGTTTTTTTTTTTGTTTTTTTCGTTGAGGGAAGTGCGAATTGATTTGGTACTTACATTATTACACGTTAGGCTTGTCCCTAAATTTCAACCCGCACCTTGTTATCCCGAAAATTCAGATATCGTGCTCCCAAAACTCGCGCCTTCACAACCCGCGCCTTGCTATCCCGAAATTACAACGCGCGTGAAAACTCCCTCCAGCTGCCAAATCCCGACACGCGAAATCCCCCTTCTAACCCAGAGCCGAAAGGGCTGTTAGTTCAAAGTCATGGTTCCCCCCCTCCCATCACCTCCTTTTCACCATTCGAAATCCCAGGCCGTCATAACCTCTCTGCTCCAGCCACGAAACCCCACCCTCCTCCGTCCACCACCCCACCGCTTCCCAGTCGGAGCCTCTTCCCCGACGACGTCGTCCACCGCAACAGCTCGACATCCCTCATCCACCTCCCCAGATGAGGATTCATCGTCGATCTCGTCGTCCCGCCGGTTCAGCGGTCCCGTCCTCCACCTCCAAGGAGCTGCTCTGATGATTGCCTTGTCTATCGCGGCTGATCCATCCCCACAGCGCCGCCATAACCTGCTCCACCGGAACCGCAGCATCCTCACCGACTCCTTGGACGAAGCCGAGGCCTACTCGGCGCCACCAAAGAGGTTGTACACTCATCGCATCGCACCTTCTCCTTAACTCGACCTTCCAGCTTCGACGGTGCTCGATCCCGCACCCCCATGGCGCGGCTACCTCAAAGTCGGCGCCACCGACGACATCTCCATGGCGGCTCTCCCCCAGTGCAGGGCTCCTTCGGCGGCAGCGTCCATACCAGCCGGATCTGCTGCTGCTGCTCCAGCCCTCGCTCGCTCGCTCACGCTGCTGCTGCTGCTCCGGCTCTCGCTTGGTCGCGCTGCTACCCTGCTCTCCCCCTCGCTCGTGCTGCTGCTCTACTCTTGCTCTCGCTCGTGCTGCTGATGCCGGTACACGGGCTGCTGCAACTACACGAGTTGCTGCTCTGGCTCTAGTTCGCGCTGCTCCTCCAGGCGCTGTTGCTCCGGCTGCTATCTGCTACTGTGTTCCCCGTCAATCGCCTGCTGATTTAGATCACTGTTTCTCTACTGCTAGTGCTCGAGCGGCCTAAACTACTTGTGAAGTGCCTCTCTGCTACCAGTGTGTTCAGTTTCGACAGTAACATTCAGATTCCACAGTAAATTTCAGCTTCGACAATTAAGTTCAGAGTCAACAGTTTTTATCTCATCTGTTATAGTCAGGTGTTTTTTGGTGATGTAAATTTTACATCTATCACTTTTTGGTAATGTATTTTACATCATCTATTGGAGATGCTATTAGAATCCCACTTGAGATCAATGATGTCTATCTTGTACTGCTTCAGCCTCGACGTCTTACGGCTCGCCGGAGCTGCTCCAACGATGGAACCATCCATCACAATAGAGCAGTGCCCTGGACACCGTCTACAGACTCCACAAATCTTCCTCCACACCTCTGAAAGCCACCTCTGCCGCAACTTCTTCAGCGACCAACCCAATGATGCTGAGGTCGACACGGCTAGGCCAAAGAGGTTGTACACTTGTCACATCACTTATTACTCTACATTCATGTCGACCCATTAGGGCTATTTTGGTTCAAAGGAAAAAATGAAGGAAAAACATAGCAAGAGGCAATTTTCCTATGGCACTCTACTATTCAATTATGCATGCATTTCATTGAAAGGAATGGAGCAAAGCATCCACCTGGACCTACTTTTCAAAATCCTATGCATGAAAACAAGACTAAGTGCACTAGTGGCAGAATACAAAGATACACAGCTTGCGTATTCACGAAAAAAATATAAAAAAGTGCACTAGTGGCAGAATAACATTCTAACTGTACACACTTTCATATGGTTTCACTTTAATTTGGCCATGTTTCTTTGCATTCCTCTGCTCTTCCAATTCATGTGAACCAAACACCCAAGTTGACAGAAATCCCGTGTTTACAAATGCTCTATTTCCCATGTGCATTCCTATCCTATTCCAGTGTTTTTCCTATCCCTGCGTTTTTAGAATCCTGCAAGCCAAAGGAGCCCTTACAGAATCACTTCAGTTACAGATAGGTGTCGAAGAAAAATTTGTGTGGTTTATCCTGCTCCTGCCGGAACGTCGTCCACCTCACCTGAGCTGCTCCATCGACAGAAGCATCCACCATACTAGACATCGGACTCCTGACCGTTTTTCGCCGCCTCAGATCTCCTTCCCTGCCGCCGGCACCCACCACAACTGCATCACCATCATCGACTCAGCAGATGAACCTGAGGAGTACACGGGTCCACAAGAGAGGTCGCACTCTTTAGTTTCTGCTTATGTTATGCCTGCTTAATATTACCTGCTACTTTATCGTCCTGTTCACCTCTTAGACTCCAAGTCAGGTCCAAATTAATGTTCAAACTTGATTTTTAAAATTACTTGTGGGGCACATATCGAGACAGCAATGAATAGTATCTCTGTCTATTATCTGGTTCACCTAGGGTATGCCTATGTTGTTCATCTTGGGTGGGAAACAAATAGTAAAGCAATCATCATCTGTTTTTTATTAAATTAAAGCTATCATCAGCCTGCTATTATTATTTTTGGATCCATCCACTGGTTGTTACCATCATTGTAGATTTCTGCATGCTCACCTTACATAATCTCACTATATTTTTTTCGTATGCATGTCAGATATTGTACAGAGTCATGATGAACATGTAGAGAAAAAGAGAAGAGTTTTGCGCGGTAATACAATGGCATGCAGACATCCCTCCATGGTGGGTTCAATGGCAAACCCTCCCCCCCTCCAGATTGTAATCCAGAGGAAGATATCTGTTCTGAGGTGGATTCAGACGCAGCTGACCACTCCTATTTACCCCCCGAGGTGTTTGCTCTAAATTGGCATGATGATGTTGGTCATATCATGCATATGTTGCCTTGTAGTGCCTACTTTCGACATCATATATGTCATTTGCTTAGTTTACACATGTTCTGTAATGCCACCTGATTAGTTTCTATATCATATATGTGAATTATGCAATCTCATCTCTTTTAGCCAGCCATAATATATGTGAAATATGCAATGCCATCCAATTTAACCAGGCATCATATATTTGAATGATATCTTGCCAATCTTTTTCTTCATTACATTTCCATTTGTTGACAATGTTTGTACATTCAACTACTCTTCCTGTGAATCATCCATTTGAGTGGGTGATGGAAAAAATCTGGAGTGAAAACAAGGTCTTCAGAGCAGACAGTGCTACCTATCGAAGCAGATCTCTTGCTGGGTCCCGATAGCTCCTCAGAGATGGATTCAGAGACAGATGACCAGTCCTATTCCCCCACCGAGGTGTATGCTCTAACTTGGCATGTTTATAATGCTCATATCATGCATATGGTGTCTTGCATTGCATAGTTTAGACATCATATACACAATATTCAACACCATGTTCTTAGTTCAGACATCATATATGCGAATGCCCTCTGCTTAGTATATAAATCACATATGTGAATTAAATCATGCGATCCTGATTATTAGATAACATGTATGTGAATTATGTCATGCGAACCTGTTTACTAAAGACATCATATAATTATCTCATGCCATCCTGTTTAGTTAGTCATCATATCTTTGAATTATGTCATGCTATGCTATCCAGTTTAGATAGACATCATATATGTGAAATTATGTCATGCTATCCTTTTTAGTTAAACAATATACATGTGAACTATTTCATGCCCTCTTTTTTCCACACTATCTATTGCATCTGTCTCTCATACAAGGTCTGTACATTCAACTACGTTTCTTGTTTATCAGCCATTTGAATTGGAGCGGGTGATGGCAGTATCTAGCGGAGTAAAAACACGGTCTTCAAATAAAATAGTGCTACCTCTTGGTGGAGATAGCACCTCAATTGTACATGCATGAGAACCAGCCCTACCACACATAACCCAGACTCTCGCAGATTGTACCCCTACTGCGATGGACAGAGAACCAACTTCACCCAATCTAACCCCAACCCCAGCAGATAGTAACCCAGTTCCAGTTGACACAACACCATCTCCACCACAGAGCTCCCAAACAAGAGCAGTTAGTAAGGCAGCTCCAGTGCCCAAAGCGCCAGTACTACCACGGCGAACCCCAACTCCACCAGTTAGTACGCCTATTCCCGTGGAGGAAGCACAACCAGCCATTCGTAGTTTAGCATCTATCGCATTTGATGTTGTTAAATCCTATGTGCGTATCTTCCCATCATGGAAATATTATACTGAAGATGAAGGAAAATGCCAATTGCAGGTGTTCGTCCAGGAGTTATGTGTAAGTAATGTTATTCATGGCAATTACTTTGCTTTGTCCCATACATTCTACCTCCATGCTGGTTATAATACAACAAATGTTCCCATTTTTCTCTATAGAGAAGGACCGATTTGGAAACTCAGGATGAGGTAACATGTGCTAATACCTCTGCTGTCTTCAAGAATGCTTGGTGGCAGTATCAGAATTACCTGAAGAAAATGTACTTCACTGGCAAAGAAACTCATCAAATTCGCTTACGTTCTCCTGAGACACATTTACGGGATGATGACTGGGAATGCCTTGTTCTGTACTGGTCCCGAACCAAGAATGTGGTAAGGTCTACGAGCTCATTTTTTATTTTTAAGTACTATATCCTGCGTCTTACTGTACTTTATTCGTGTAGAACAAGTGCTTAAACCTGAAGAATAACTGTTCTCATTTAAGATTCCATTGCTATCATGCATACTGCTTTGCTCTTGTATCACTGTATTTACTCATACAAACTTATTTTCAAATTGAAGGATCCAATTGAAACTCCAATGGAACAACAGGTATGTTTAAGCATGTTTCTTTAACAGGTTTGCTCTTCTAAATAGCTCTGTTGATTTCAATTTCAATTGTGTATACAGTTGACTTCTCATACCATGAACATTACTAGCATCACAACAGAGCCAATAGTGTTGTTGTACATGTAGACCCGTGGTACCCATCTAAAATCTTGTTGTGCCGTGTAGTTTCCCACGCTTTGTATTCTTTCAATGTTGCTTTGTCTTGAACTGATATGATTTGAACCGTGTCTCTATTTTGATTTGGCAAGACAATGCAGTGACCATAGGACATAGATATATGTTTGTTTGATGCTTTTATTATGTACTACTTGGCAATAGAAGACTTGGTAGTTTAATCTTGTCCACCTTACTACTGAACTGGTTCACCGAAATGAGTTTCATATACTACATGCTAAACCTGTTATGTGTCTGCTTGTTTCTTCTTTTAGAATGCTGACAGAATATTGGGGAAGAGTACCTTATTAAGCAATGGTAAAGGAAGTAATGCAGATAAGGTTCAGGATAGTGAGACATCCTTGTTGGTCTCCAACAAAGCTGATAAAACAGCTAAGGAAAACCATCTTGAAGACAGTGAGACAACCCCAAAGTCCTGTCTTGGTGTAGTGTTCAAGTTACTGGCCAGTACCGCTGGCACAAGCTATTCGAACTCACTGTCTGAATCAGTTCAGTTACTTGAGTCTCAACTACAAGTTGAAAGACATCGACCAGCTGTGCTGCGAAAAGAAGCCGAAGGACTGTGGAAGTCCCTGGAGAATTCAGATGCATACTTTCTGGTGCAATAGCAAGTGTTGGAGGATTTTAGCGCCAAACAGGAGAAAGCTAATAAGCTTGCTAAGCTTATTGCCAGCATGGTGGATACCCAGGATAACATTTATTGAGCTCTTCTGAAGTTGTTTCGGTTATGGAGTTGTTTTGGTGCCGCATTTATTTGCACTGGAGGCCAATTTAGACGGCCCGTGTATGTAATTTCCTGCTTTGTTCCCTATATTTGCACTAGTGGTGAACTTTGATGCCCAGTGGATGTAATATGTGTAATAGCCATAATAGCCTAGCGTTAGTTGCTTGCTTATTTATTTCCTTATTGTCTTGTTTAGCTGTTTGCTTGTAGTCACTGTAGTTCTTTTTCCGCGTTTTACTAGTGGCCACAATAACCTATTTTTATAACTAGGCCACAATAACCATGGGCAACATACGGACCGTTGTAACCATAGTCCTGCTACCTGCTGTAGTGACCATGGGCCTCCTATGGGCCGTAGGATCCATGGGCCTTCTACGGGCCTTATAATCAATGGGCCTTCTATGGGCCGTATAATCAATGGGCCTTCTACGGGCCGTATGATCGATTGGACAAACATGGGCCATACTATTCGTGGACCAATAACGGTCCGCAAAATGGGCCGTAAACGGGCTAGAGTGGAAATCGTCTGTTTATGGCCCGACCATAACGGGCCGTTAATAGGCCGTATTTGATGACACTATGAAAACAGCCCAACGGGTTAATGGGCCGACTGTAACCACGGGCTGAATTTGCCCACAAGCGGAACATGCCAGTAAAGGACCGTAAGTAACCGAATTCTGGAAATGAGCCCAAGAATAAATGGGCCCTTAGAAGGCCGAAAGTTAACATAGGCTGGAAACGGCCAACGGAATAATGGGCCGTTAATGGGTATAAAGCGATACACTGTTCATTTTGGGCCAGTTTCACCTCGGGCCTTTAATGGGCCTAAAGTTACAAAGGGCCTTGTATGGGCCGAAAGACGTCATGGGCCATACATGGGCCAAAAGTTACAACGGGCTGGAATCATATTGGACAGCCCAGATGATGCTAATGGGCCTAATTCGGATAGGCCATAATGGGCCATGAGTTAGCGGGCTGTAAATGGGCTATATGCGAACAGGTCGTTAACAGGCTTTCCGTGGGCCGGCCCGCTACCTTTTGACCAAGTCAAACGGGCCGGCCTTTTCACCCGAATGGGCCTCTGTTGGGCCGTGCCACATGTCGACATATCATAGGCGCGTCCGGTCCAATGAGTGGATGACATCTGTCCCAACGGAGAGCCGACACGTGGTTCCTCTGGCCATTGAGAATTTTACACGTGGAAAATCCCCATTGGTCCGGGCTGTTAACGGGTTATCGGATCCAAACCGGAACCCGATAGCTTAACGGTGACCCGTTACGGTGGATGCCACTTGTCGGTTACCCTTGACGAAGGCACTTCCATGACGCGCCATTTATAGTCATGGAAGTGGACACTTCCGTGATGCTAATTTTGGTATTGTCATGGAACACTTCTATGACAGCACATGTATGACTATCTTGATTCTGTCATAAAATCGTCATGGATGTACATGCATCACAGAAAACGTGACCTACTGTGACAAACACGTATCATCACGGAAGTGGTTTTTTTTGTAGTGTCCCTACTTCCCTCAACATGCTACTAATTGAAGGAGGATGCATCATTGGCTGTTCAACATTTCAGGAAGCGCTACCCTCTCCCTCGTCTGCATTAAAGCCGTATCAGGAACTATCCTGGTTTACTACTTGTTTACCGTCCATTTCTCAATTTATTTTTACCATCCTATTTTACTAGTAGCTGTCAAATCAAATAGTACGGCACTGCCCGCTGCACGCCCTATTGAACACGCCTCCATCAAATGCCTCCATTAAACTCGCATGCAAACCGAGAAACCTACTCCGGCCACACGTCCGTCCATGAGCGGGCCGGAATTAAACGCAACGCCGGCCGAGCTCCTCCTGTCCGCCCTTTGTTTAAATGAGGCCAGACGCCGGCCAAGCTCGTACCGTCCGCACTCTATTTAAACGAGGCCAGACGGCGGGAAAGAATCGCAACCCTCCGCCGCTCCCCCATCTCCTCCTTCACCATTTTCTCCACTCTTCCAATGGCTTCCGAGGAGCCGTTCTCTGGCATACTAGCCGGCTGGGTGGCCCGCCGAGCCCTCCGGATATGAGCGAGGCTGCTCGGTGCTTCACCTACCTCGCCTGGCCCGACGAAGCCAGTTGCCGCCCCAGGCCGATGCGTGGTTCAGCAACTTGCCGCTCCAGTTCAGCTCGATGAGGAGTGTCGAGTTGCTCCACACCGGCGCGGTGGCACGGGCGTCATCACTGCCGCGTCGTACCGCGCCTCCCATGTCTGCGGTGGCCGCGCCTCCCATGTCTGTGGCCGCGCCTCCCGTGCCTGCTGCAGTGCTATGCAGGCAGAGACAGAAGTCGGGTGTGCGGAGAGCGATGAGTCTGTGGCCAGCTTCTCCGTGTCCACCGCCATCATCGAGGAGAAGTAGAACACAGGAGGCCATCGCCGCTTGGGTCCCATGAAGGCCACCGCCGAGGTGACGACTGCGTATACAGGTGGTCTCTTGGCTGCTTCGTCTCTTGTGAGGACTTTCGTCGACCCCGCCAGTGTCTACTGGACATGAGGAAGACAAGGCAATCCGTGGGCGGCCCTTTAGATTAGGTATTAATTATACCACGAGAGCCGGATTAGCACCGCTTAGTTCATGTAAATGTAATGAAATCCATCATGTTTATATGAAGATCCAGCTTTTTTATATGAAATCCTTCATGCTTATATGAAATCAGTCCGTGTTTGCATGAATTTCCTCTGGTTGGTTAGAGTTGTGAAAATGTATGCCGCTAGCGTTGGATATCGTCCTCCGCGGAAGGAAGCGGGAGGAAATTTGCCGGTTGCCGTTGGAGATGCTCTTATGCTGGAAATAATAGAGTCACATCCAATCCATTTCAGTTAATTGCGTGTATGATTCTCCCTCTATAAAAATTTGATTGCATGTATAATGTACATGACTTGCAGGGTGGCTACAGACTCGTACAGAAAGTTAAAAAGAAACAAATCCATCCTTAATCTTGTATTCTATGTACTCTATGGGTTCCACTGTCAGTACAGTAGCGAAAGAAGTATATATTAAAAAAATCTAAAGTTTAAGACATAATTCGAACTCAGGTCATCGCGTTGCGAGCATCCGCGCTAACCAGTCTACCAGATGTTCGTTGTGGATGATGCAAGAGATATATTTCTTTTTAAATAGTTACTGCGATAATTGGTTTGAATTGATATATTTTATGTTTGCCCCGAATGATCTCAAATTCACTAGTAGTAACACATAAAAGGTTGCCTTGTAAATTAACAGAAAACAGGGTGAAAACTATCACATGAGGCCGGTAAAAACAAGGCACACTGGGTTCAGCGCCATCGTCACTACAGCTATGCGCATGCGAGAAATCTACATATCAAGGGGGGCTATGGAGAGAAAGACGTATCGAGTGTGTGTGACCGAGGCACGGAGACACAACTAGCGAGTGTGTGTGTGTTTGAGAGAGAAGCCAATGGATGGATTAAGATCAAGATCAAGATGTCACCCTTCTGCTGTCATTGTTGGGGGGGAGGGAGGGGGGAGGGAGAGAAAGACTTATCAAGAGTGTGCGCGCGGTAGGCACAGAGGCATAACTAGCGAGTGTGTGTGTGTGTGTTTGAGAGAGAAGCCATTAGATAGATTAGTATCAAGATCGAGGTGTCACCCTACTCCTTCGGTGTCGGGAAGTGTGTGTGTGTGGGGTGGATGCCAGTGACACTTAGATATAGGGAGGAGGAGTTTGTGTGTTACAAATCTATATTAAGGGATAGGTAGATAGCATGTGTGCGAGGCATACTTAAAGCATCACGGAGATAAAGCGGTGTGCATGCAAATGCCGGAAAAAATGAAGAGATAAACAATGTGTGTGTGTGTGTGTGTGAGTGAAGTCTCAAAACAAAAGGTGCTCTACACAATCCCATTGTATGTATTCATATGGTTCCAGGACTCGAGTTAACCTTACACATATGTGTGCGAGACATAGTTATACTTTGAGACATTAGTGGCGGTTGGTGGGCGGAATTAAAGGGGTGGGTGTGTTCGACAGAGAGAGTGTGTGTTTTTGTGTTAGAAACTTGTAGGACGGGGTAGAAAGACGAATTCTAACCTTGACAGAGGGAGAGAAATACACGAAGTGTGCGTGTGTGATTCTGATGCCCATGGAGAAACGAGATATGTATGCGTGTGAGAGAGATTGCACAATTCATTCACGTATCACTATCTAGCAATCTTGGACATGCATCGCTTGAACATAATCAATATCTACTTCGTATCGTGGCCAAAGATACAATATCGATTCAACGCTATAAAGATTGGACACTCACATATCGCTTTTTTTTCAAATAGTCTTTTTCAATTGTGCATGCCAAAGTTATAGTGATGTTTCCTCAAACAACCACTGTAGTTATCATGTACATGCACCATTGTTAGTTTTGCATTCAAATTCATTAGTCTTGGATGATTTAAGGTTCTATTATGAAGTAATATATGTAATATTCATATATGAATTCAACGGGTACGTAATTTATGAAATGGAGGCCATGTAATCATACGAGGTAACACTTTTAAGTAGCGGACTACAATATCCATTTCTTTTTGTGCATCTATATTATCCATTTGTTACTGTGCAATATAATTAAAATTAACACGTCAATGCATTGTGTTTAAAATAAATAACCAATGGCACTAAATTATATATTTACACGAGAAATACATAGGCTGAGCGTTTGATCTTTTTTTTGTGAACGCACCTCTACACCTGTACGATTGGCCGCGCCCGTGTGAATGTCCAAGTTATCGGTGCATCATCCCGAGTTATTGTCTTTTTTTCTAGGGTGGACTTCATACCAATTATTAAGTGCTGATGTGTGCCCCATGTACATAGTCTCGCATGACCTTCCCGCTAGCACTGTCCAAAATTAGTTGAAACTTGATACGAACGATCCCGCGAGAGGCAAAATCTCCCGCCTCCTTCTAAAATTTCCACCACCTAGTCTTTAGAATGTGAAATTCCCCTTTTGTCCTTGGTGCACGGAGAACAATAGTTACAATATGGCCCTCATTTACATAATAGGTCGGGGTTGCTTTGGTAACTTCCGGTTCCCCCCAACACACGGCACCCCCATTTCCTCTCCCCCTCCCGCAAAAACGACTACTCCACAGCACCAGAGCATCTTACATCACGTTGTCCGTACTTCATCGACCTTTCTACCCCTTCCCTATCGAAACCCTAGACTACTCATCCACCGGCGTACCAGAGCCCATTCACTGCCACCATCTTCCTCCTCACCGGATCTGCTTCTGCGGCCACATCTACCCCTCCCACCTCCCCTAGAAACAAGTAGACTGCTCATCCACCACTGTACCACAGCCCATTCAGTGCCGGCCTTGTCCACGGCATCGGATCTGCTTCATCGGTACTCTCGTTAACCGCAGTGCATCTACAATGTCTCCTTCGTACTCCCACCGGAGACGCTTCATCCACACCCCCAGAGCCGCCCCACTGACGCCCCCGTCGATGGCCTCTAATCCTCTTCACCGACACCTTCCTCAACCCTATCAGAGCCACTTCGCCGACACCATCCTCAACCCTACCGGAGTAGCTTTGCCTATACCATTCTCAACCCTATCGAGGCCGCTTTGCCAGCGCCCAAGTCCACGGCCTCAAATCAGCTTCATCGCACCCTCGTCCAACCTACCGGAGCAGCTTCTGACGCCCCATCCATGGCCGCAGATCCGCATCATCGACACCATCCTGAACCCAACTACCGGAGCAGCTTCACTAACGCCCTCGTCCACGGCCTCAGATTTGCTTCGCCCACACCGTAGTCCACCCTACCGGAGCGGCTCCACAAAGACCCTACTCCACGGTTCTATATCTCCTTACCAGACCCTAACAGCCAGCGCAGCGTTATCACCCTTGACGTTTCTAACCTGATTCCCACCGTCTGGCAAGATGCCAAGCACCCGCCGTGGCCTAGGTACTTGTCACCTTTAAACCCGTCCGAGCATCACCTGCCCGATGTACTTCAAATATACTAACAGGTCGCTGTTACATGTTATGCAGCTGGCAAGAACTACAAGGACGATGTTTCTTCTGTATCTAACAGCTTGGTCAACCAAGATCCTGGACTGAGGCATTGCTATGATCTTGTAAGTGTGTCTCTCTCTTGTATTGTTGTGTGCCTGCCAGCGTGCTTTGCTAGGATTTTTGACCAGTAATCCCTTTGTACAGGCAATGATTTCCACTACTGGCTGCTAAATTAGAGATGTAGATGTCATACATGATACTCCCTCCATTCCTAAATATTAGTCTTTCTAGAGATTCCACTATAGACTACATACAGAGCAAAATGAGTGAATCTATACTCTAAAATGCATCTATATACATCTGTATGTTGTCCATAGTGGAATCTCTACAAAGATATATATTTAGGAACAGAGGTAGTACATTACACAAAATCGTAGGTGGCATGTAGGAATTCCAGTGCACTACATTAGGCTCCCTTAGAGTGCTTGCTAGTCCAGTACACAAAGTCATGGCTAGTTTATGCTACGGACACAATCGTTAATTGGTGGTTTAAATATGCGCAAGGCAAATGAAATGTATTATCATGTAGAGATATCTCAAATTAGCCATGTCAACTTGCAGATGGGGTGCCGCAATGAAAAAGTACAAAATTTCTTAGTACAAGATGTATGTGGCAATTTCATGGAACATCGCAAAAAAAGGAGAGGCAGCAGTGAGCCTATACAGTGTGCTATGGTAGGTCACTCCATTGCAATCATCGTGACATGTTATTTGTATGTGAGTGTTGTTGGCGAGGGTTCTTAGGGACAGTTATTTCGAGTTATCCTAAGAAAATAAGCCCCTTTGAATATAAGCTCCTGATAATAAGCCAACCAGTTCTTTTCATTGCTTGCTTTTTCAGCTTATCTGTGGTATGATCGGTGAAAGTCTAGATTGCATTATATTTTGTCATTTTGCTGCCCATATGAAAATCAATTTGACTTGCAAACATCACAAATTGAACCCAGTGCAGTAATTAATATGATAGGAAAACAGACCATCAATACTTGTTCAAAATGAATACAAAGATACCATCTACTTGGCACATTCTACTTTGGTCAATGTCTTCCATAGAGAGCCCACTGCCTAATTTAAATGAAGAACGCATTGCCTAAATTTAAATGAAGAACCATTATTTATCGAAATTCGATGGTCGAAGTGGCTGGTTATTATCATATAGCAGCACCACCTGAAAGCATCATATAGCAGCAGCAGCTCATAGCAACTCACCATACAGTAGCAGCAGCTAGCAATTCATCATATACCAACAACAGCTTCATAACAATTCATAATATAGCAGCAGCAGGAGCAGCTCATAGCAATTCATCATATAGCAGCAGCAGCTTATAGCAACTCATCATATAGCAGCAGCAGTAGCATCTCATAGCAATTCATCATATAGCAGCAGCATCTCATAGCAATTCATCATATAGCAGCAGCTCATAGCAATTCATCATATAGCAGCAGCAGGAGCAGCTCATAGCAATGCATCATATAACAGCAGCAGCTCATAGCAATTCATTGTATAGCGGATCAGAATGAAAATTTGGCAAAAAATCAGAGGAGATCCTCACCTTGTTGGATGAGCTCATCCTTCAACAGCACCTCAAGGCCACGACCTGGGAGGAGGGGAGGGGGAACAAGGTGCCTTCTGCCGGAGTGGGGCATCGACCGTAGTTGTGCAGCGACCGCCGGAGTAGTGCGTTGGACGAACCATAGCGGAGCAGCTGTGATATGTCTCCGTTGTATCTATAATTTTTGATTGTTTCATGCCAATATTATACAACTTTTATACACTTTTGGCAACATTTTATATGATTTATTTGGACTAACCTATTGATCCAGTGCCCAGTGCCACTTCATGTTTGTTGCATGTTTTTTCTTTCGCAGAAAATCCATATCAAACGAAGTCCAAATGCGATAAAAATTTACGGAGAATTATTTTGGAATATATGTGATTTTTGGGACTTGGAATCAATGAAAACGGGGGCCCACAGTGACCACAACCCACCAGGGTGCGCCGGGCACTCCCTGGCACGCCTAGGTGTCTTATGCCCTGCTCGTAAGTCGATTGGGGCCCTTCTTCGGGCGTAAGAAAGATAATTTATGGAAAAAAAATTGTGTAAATTTTTTATCTCAATCGGAGTTACAGATCTCCGGGAATTTAAGAAATCTTGAAGGGCTAGATCTGGGGACGCGAAACAGAAGAGAATAGAGAGGGAGATCCAATCTCGGAGGGGCTCCTGCCCCTCCACCGCCATGGAGGCCATGGACCAGAGGGGGAACTCTCCTCCCATCTAGGGGGGAGGCCAACGAAGAAGAAGAAGGAGGGGGGCTCTCTTCCCCTCTCTCCCGGTGGCGCCGGAGTGCTGCCAGGGCTAGGATCGTGATGGCGATCTACATCAACAATCTTGCTACCGTCAACACCAACTCTCTCCCCCTCTATGCAGCGGTGTAACCTCCCTTTTCCCCGCTGTAATCTTTACTTAAACATGGTGCTCAACTCCATATATTAATTCCCAATGATCTATGGTTATCCTATGATGTTTGAGTAAATCCGTTTTGTCCTGTGGGTTAATCGTGATCTTGGTTGGTATGATTGTCTATTTTATTTATGGTGCTATCCTACGGTGCCCTTCGTCTCGCGCAAACATGAGGGGCCCCCGCTGTAGGGTGTTGCAATATGTTCATGGTTTGCTTATTGTCAGTGTTGCGGGGGTGACAGCAGCCTAAACACGGATAAGTGGGTTATGGCGTATGGGAGTAAAGAGGACTTGATACTTAATGCTATGGTTGGGTTTCACAACCTTAATGATCTTTAGTAGTTACGGATGCTTCCTAGGGGTCCAATCATAAGTGCATATGATCCAAGTAGAGAAAGTATGATAGCTCATGCCTCTCCCTCATATAAAATTACAAGAATGATTACCGGTACTTGTTATCGATTTCCTAGGGACAAATGACTTTCTTGTTGACAAAAGCTATCCACTTTTATTACCTTGCAGTTTATTCGTAGTTTTATTCTTGCAAAGTACTCATAGTTTTATTCTTGCAAAATAGTTTCATACTTGTTTTAGGTAAAGCAAAACGTCAAGTGTGCGTAGAGTTGTATCGGTGGTCGATAGAACTTGAGAGAATATTTGTTCTACCTTTTGCTCCTCGTTGGGTTTGACACTCTTATTTATCGAAGAAGGCTACAAATGATCCCCTATACTTGTGGGTTATCAAGACCTTTTTCTGGCGCCGTTGCCAGGGAGCAATAGCGTGGGGTGAATATTCTTGTGTGTGCTTGTTTGCTTTATCACTAAGTAGTTTTTATTTCCTATTCTAAGTTGTTCTCTATCTTTAGTTATGGATATGGAACACGAAACACCAAAAAAAATAGTTGTACTTGCTACTCATGGAGATGGGGAACCTCCTAAAACCCTCGATGCTCGTTATGTGAAAAATATTATGCAATACTTTGATAATCCTGTGAAAACCCCGTTCAACTTGATAATGGGAGACACGTTGGATCAACGTGAATACTATAGGGATTATCGCTTGACACAAAAAGGGAAACTATTATGTGATCAAATTCATATGTTGAAATGGTATGCTTTGAATCTATGCTCTAGATATGATTATACTTGTTGCTCTAGGATGAATGCTCCACACCTTCCCTTTTCATGCAAATTTAATGACAATGAAACCTTAGCTTCTTATGCTAATGGTAGATATGATTACTATGATGTGGAACGAATAGAAGAATTTGTTGCTTTTAAGGGTGCTTATGAAATTGAATCTTTGTTTGAAAAGTTTGAAGATTTTGATGATTCAGTTTATAGACCTAAAATTTTTGCTATCCTTAAATATTGTTATGACAATTATAAATTCAATTATGATATTGATGTATTTATTGAGAAAGTCTCCGCTGTCCAAGAAGAGACTAATATTTTGCAGGAGTCTATGGAAGAAGGAATTGATGAAACTGTGAGCTCATTGGATGAAAAAGATGATGAGGAGAGCGAAGAACAAGCAGAGGAAGAGCGGATTGATCACCCGTGCCCACCTTCTAATGAGAGTAACTCTTCAACTCATACATTGTTTAATTTTCCTTCGTTCTTACCGAAGTATGAATGCTATGATAATTGCTATGATCCCGTTGATTCTTTTGAAATATCCCTTTTTGATGAACTTGATGCTTGCTATGCTTGTGGCCTTGATGCCAATATGAATTATGCTTATGGAGATGAACTTGCTATAGTTCCTTATGTTAAGAATGAAATTGTTTCTATTGCACCCACACATGATAGTCCTATTATCTTTTTGAATTCTCCAAACTACACTATTGGAGAAGTTTGCTCTTATTGAGGATTATATTGATGGGTCGCGTTCTACCACTACACATGATGATTTTGA
This sequence comes from Thinopyrum elongatum, assembly GCA_011799875.1. NCBI lineage: Eukaryota > Viridiplantae > Streptophyta > Magnoliopsida > Poales > Poaceae > Thinopyrum > Thinopyrum elongatum. The sequence goes on along the minus strand of CM022303.1, from coordinate 303,740,775 downwards.
TGAATATAATATGCATGTGCTTGCTGCTCCTACTTGCAATTATTATGAGAGAGGAACTATATCTCCACCTCTCTATGTTTCCAACACGATTAAATTGCAAGAAATTGCTTATGCTATGTATTGGCCTTTACTTGATGTGCATGAATTGTTCTTGTATGACATGCCGATGCATAGGAAGAGAGTTAGACTTCGTCATTGCATGATATATGTTGCTTTGTGCTCACTACTAAATGCCAAATCATTGTTAATTAAAATTGGCTTTGATATACCTTGGGATCCGGGTGGATCCATTACTTGAGCACTTTATGCCTAGCTTAATGGATTTAAAGAAAGTGCTGCCAGGGAGACAACCCAGAAGTTTTAGAGAGTCATTTATTTCTGTTGAGTGCTTTTATAAAGTTTAAAAACAAAAAAATATAGAGGGGAACTTAAAACTTCACAAAAAGAAAAGTGAAAGTGAGAGGGACGATCATTGTGAAAGTGGGAGCTAGCCTTGAACTTTGTTCATGCCCATGGAAACTTTGTGAATCTTAATTACAGAAACTTTTCAACAAAAATAATTATCCCCTTGTACAAATCCATTGTATTATAAAAATAATGTGCCAAGATTTACCTTTAGGATGATTAGATTGCTTGTTGGTATGTGCGGTGCAAAAACAGAAACTTTGGCGGTAGTACATGATTTTACATTTTTTACTGGAATGTCAAAACCTTCTGAAAATTTATGAAAAGTATTTCTATACAAATTTTTTATTTTGTCCTAATTTTTTAGAATTTTTGGAGTATGATAAGTATGGTAGGTGCTCAGATTGCTACAGACTGTCCTATTTAAGACAGATTCTGTTTTTGATGCATTGTTTTGCTTGTTTTGATGAAACTATCGATTTTTATCGATGGTATAAGCCATGGAAAAGTTATAATACAGTAGCTACAATGCAAAAATAAAATTTGAATTGGTTTGCAACAGTACTTAGAGTAGTGATTTGCATTATTGTACTAACGGATCTTACCGAGGTTTCTGTTGAGTTTTGTGTGGATGAAGTGATCAAAGATCGAGGAGGTCCCGATATGAGAAGAAGGAGGAGAGGCAAGAGCTCAAGCTTGGGGATGCCCAAGGCACCCCAAGTAAATATTCAAGGAGACTCAAGCATCTAAGCTTGGGGATGCCCCGGAAGGCATCCCATCTTTCTTCAACAAGTATCGGTATGTTTTCATCTTCGTTTCGTTCATGTGATATGTGTGAATCTTGGAGCGTCTTTTGTATTTATTTTTCATTATTATTTTATGCACCATGCTGGTATGAGATAGTCCATGGTTGATTTATAGAATGCTCATTGCACTTCACTTATATCTTTTGAGTGTGGCTTTATAGAATGCTTCATGTGCTTCACTTATATCATTTGAAGTTTGGATTGCCTGTTTCTCTTCACATAGAAAACCGTTATTTGTAGAATGCTCCTTTGCTTCACTTATATTTATTAGAGCTTGATCTTTTATAGAAAGAATTAAACTCTCATGCTTCACTTATATCGATTTAGAGAGTCAACAGGAATTGGTCATTTGCATGGTTAGTCATAAAATCCTACATAAAACTTGTGGATCGCTGAATATGATATGTTTGATTCCTTGCAATAGTTTTGTGATATAGAGATGGAATATGTGGGAGGTACTAGTAAATGGTTGTGGTTAGTAGGAACATTGGTGTTAAGGTTTGTGATTCCCGAAGCATGCACGTATAGTCTCTCGTTGTGCTATGAAGTTGGAGCATGATTTATTATTGATTGTCTTCCTTACGAGTGGCGGTCGGGGACGAGCGATGGTCTTTTCCTACCAATCTATCCCCCTAGGGGCATGCATAGTAGTACTTTGCTTCGAGGGCTAATAAACTTTTGCAATAAGTATATGAGTTCTTTATGACTAATGTGAGTCCATGGATTATACGCACTCTTACCTTTCCGCAATTTGCTAGCCTCTACGGTACCGTGCATTGCCCTTTCTCACCTCGAGAGTCGGTGCAAACTTCGTCGGTGCATCCAAACCCCGTGATATGATACGCTCTATCACACATAAGCCTTATTATATCTACCTCAAAACAGCCACCATACCTACCTATTATGGCCTTTCCATAGCCATTCCGAGATATATTGCCATGCAACTTTCACCGCCTCCGTTTTGATGAATTGAGCATTAATTGTCATATTGCTTTGCATGATCGTAAGATAGCTAGCATGATATTTACATGGCTTGTCCGTTTTTTGATATCGTTGTTACGCTAGATCATTGCACATCCTGGTACACTTCCAGAGGCATTCATATAGAGTCATATTTTGTTATAGGTATCGAGTTGTAATATTGAGTTGTAAGTAAATAGAAGTATGATGATCATCAATTTTCATTGTTAGAGCATGTCCCAGTGAGGAAAGGATGATGGAGACTATGATTCCCCCACAAGTCGGGATGAGACTTCGGACAATGAGAGAAAAAAAAGGAAAAAGAAAAAAAAGAAAAAAAAGAAAAAAAAAGAAAAAATACAAAGAGAGAAGGAGCATGCTAGTTCCACACTTGTGCTTCAAAGTAGCACCATGTTTTTCATATAGAGAGTCTCCTATGTTGTCACTTTCGTATACTAGTGGGAATTTTTCATTGTAGGATTAGATGCACACCCACTTAGTTTTCATATTGAGCTTTCATACACTTATAGCTCTTAGTGCATTCGTTGCATGGCAATCCCTACTCCTCGCATTGATATCAATTGATGGGCATCTCCATAGCCCGTTGGTTAGCCGCGTCTGTGAGACTTTCTTACCTTTTTGTCTTCTTTATATTTACCCCTATAAAAATACTCTATTCCACCCATAGTGCTTTATCCATGGCTTGCGCTCATGTATTGCGCGAGGGTTGAAAAAGCTGAAGCATGTTAAAAAGTATGAACCAATTGCTCGGCTTGTCATCGGGGTTGTGCATGATAAATACTTTGTGTTAAAAAGACAGAGCATGACAAGACTATATGATTTTGTAGGGATAACTTTCTTTAGTGTTGATATTTTTAAAGACATGATTGTTTGTTGGGATGCCTGAGTATTGATGTGTTTATGTCAAATTATAGACTATTGCTTTGAACCACTCGTGTCTTAATATTCAAGCCTTGACTAGATATATGATCAAGTTTATGCTAGGTAGCATTCCACATCAAAAATTATATTTTTTACCATTTACCTGCTCGAGGACAAGCATGAATTAAGCTTGGGGATGCTGATACGTCTCTGTTGTATCTATAATTCTTTATTGTTTCATGCTAATATTATACAACTTTTATACACTTTTAGCAACATTTTATATGATTTATTTGGACTAACCTATTGATCCAGTGCCTAGTGCCAGTTCCTGTTTGTTGCAAGTTTTTTGTTTCACAGAAAATCCATATCAAACGAAGTCCAAACGCGATAAGGAGAATTATTTTGGAATATATGTGATTTTTGGGACTTGGAATCAACGTAAACGGGGGCTCACAGTGACCACAACCCACCAGGGCGCGCCGGGCACCCCCTGGCGCGCCCAGGTGTCTTATGCCCTCCTCGTAAGCCGGTTGGGGCCCTTCTTCGGGTGCAAGAAAGATAATTTATAGAAAAAAATCATGTAAAAATTTCAGCACAATCGGAGTTACGAATCTCCAGGAATTTAAGAAATCATGAAGGGCCAGATCTGGGGACGTGAAACAGAAGAGAACAGAGAGGGAGATCCAATCTCGGAGGGGCTCCTGCCCCTCCGCCGCCATGGAGGCCATGGAACAGAGGGGGAACTCTCCTCCCATCTAGGGGGAGGCCAAGGAAGAAGAAGAAGGAGGGGGCTCTCTCCCCCTCTCTCCCGGTGGCGCCGGAGTGCCGTCGGGGCTAGGATCGTGACAGCGATCTACATCTACAATCTTGCTACCGTCAACACCAACTCTCTCCCCCTCTATGCAGTGGTGTAACCTCTCTTTTCCCCGCTGTAATCTTTACTTAAACATGGTGCTCAACTCCATATATTATTTACCAATGATCTATGGTTATCCTATGATGTTTGAGTAAATCCTTTTTGTCCTGTGGGTTAATCATGATCTTGGTTGGTATGATTGTATATTTTATTTATGGTGTTGTCCGACGGTGCCCTCCGTCTCACGCAAAAATGAGGGGACCCCGCTGTAGGGTGTTGCAATATGTTCATGGTTTGCTTATTGTCGGTGTTGCGGGGGTGACATGAACCTAAACACGGATAAGTGGGTTATGGCGTATGGGAGTAAAGAGGACTTGATACTTAATGCTATGGTTGGGTTTCACAACCTTAATGATCTTTAGTAGTTGCGGATGCTTGCTAGGGGTCCAATCATAAGTGCATATGGTCCAAGTAGAGAAAGTATGTTAGCTCATGCCTCTCCCTCATATAAAATTACAAGAATGATTACCGGTACTTGTTATCGATTGCCTAGGGACAAATGACTTTCTTGTTGACAAAGCTATCCACTTTTATTACCTTGCAATTTATTCGTAGTTTTATTCTCGCAAAGTACTCGTAGTTTTATTCTTGCAAAATAGTTTCATACTTGTTTTAGGTAAAGCAAAACGTCAAGTGTGCGTAGAGTTGTATCGGTGGTCGATAGAACTTGAGAGAATATTTGTTCTACCTTTAGCTCCTCGTTGGGTTTGACACTCTTATTTATCCAAAAAGGCTACAAACGATCCCCTATACTTGTGGGTTATCAAGCTGCTGGAGACCATGAGAATGAGGCGCGGCGCCAAAAGGAGGAGCAGCCGGGGAGATTGGGCCCTACCCGCCAGCCATGTAGCCTCGCTGGACAGAGCATCGTCGAGGAGCAGGCCAGATGGGACCAGTGGCGGTAGCTCGCTGGAGGAACGCTAGCGCTGCAGGCAGGGGATCGAGGTAGAGGGAAAGGGGAGAGGAGATGCAAGCGGGAAGGGCAATGAACGCTTGTGTGTTTGTTTTTACTTGAGGGTCAGGTGTGACGTGGGCGTGAGCAGTGGCATTTTGAGTGTAATATAGGCAGACAACAGAGTCATTTCGCTATTCCCCTTCCCTTCAATTTTTTTGAACCTTGAACAGTAGGAGAACCTCCTACTGTATATGAATTAATATAATCAAATGGTACTGCACATATGTGATTTACAATCCATCCCCCTTTGGGGGAGGTAAGAGTGGTAGTCTAACTAATAGAGGAGAGTACAAGGGGGATGTAATGCTTGTGTTCTTCCTTAACTCTATATGTAAGGAGTGAGAAGTCAGTTTTAAGTCTGTCTAGCCAGGAGGCTCTTGAAGGAGGAATCCCCCTAAAATGCTTATTGTTGCTTAACTTCCATATGCTCCAAGAAGCCAACAAAAATAGTTCCATAAATAGTGGTCGGCTCCAATCTTCTTTGGCTATAGATATGTGTCGCCCCCGGCTCAATCGTACACTAATCATGCACGCAAACGTGTACGATCAAGATCAGGGACTCACGGGAAGATATCACAACACAACTCTAAAACATAAATAAGTCATACAAGCATCATAATACAAGCCAGGGGCCACGAGGGCTCGAATACAAATGCTCGATCATAGACGAGTCAGCGGAAGCAACAATATCTGAGTACAGACATAAGTTAAACAAGGTGCCATAAGATGGCTAGCACAAACAGGGATACAACAGATCGAACAGGCGCAGGGCCTCCTGCCTGGGATCCTCCTAACTACTCCTGGTCGTCGGCGTCCTGGACGTAGTAGTAGGCTCCGTCCTGGTGGTAGTAGTCGTCGTAGGTGGCGTCTGGCTCCTGGGCTCCAGCATCTGGTTGCGACAACCAACAAGAAGGGAAAGGGGGAAAGGAGGGGGAAAGCAACCGTGAGTACTCATCCAAAGTACTCGCAAGCAAGGATCTATACTACATATGCAAGGTATATGTGTAAAGAGGCAATATCGGTGGACTGAACTGCAGAATGCCAGAATAAGAGGGGGATAGCTAGTCCTGTCGAAGACTACGCTTCTGGCAGCCTCCATCTTGAAGCAATAGAAGAGAGTAGTTGGAAGTTAACCAAGCAACAACGTATAGCATAATCCTACCCGTCGATCCTCTCATCGCCACCATGCGAGAGAGCGACCACCGGGTTATATCTGTCACTTGTAAGGGTGTGTTTTATTAAGTATCCATTTCTAGTTGTCATGAGGTCGGAATACAACTCCGGGTCGTCCTTTTACCGAGGGACACGGCTATTCGAATAGATAAACTTCCCTGCAGGGGTGCACCACATATTCCCCAACACGCTCGATCCCCTTTGGCCGGACACACTTTCCTGGGTCATGCCCGGCCTCGGAAGATCCACACGTCGCAGCCCCACCTAGGCTCAACAGAGAGGTCAGCACGCCGGACTAATCCTAGGCACTCTGGGGTCTGGGCCCATCGCCCAGTGCGCTCCTGCACGTTGCGTACGCGGCCGCGAGCAGACCTAGCAACCCACACGATCACGGCGGTTACGTTAGCGCGGTCCAACACGGCGCGCGCCGCTCAGTCGCTGACGTCAAGAAGGCTTCAGCTGATACCACGACGCCGTGATACCCATAACTACTCCCGCGTAGTTGGTTAGTGCGTATAGGCCAGTGGCCAGACTCAGATCAAATATCCAATCTCGTTAAACGTGTTATTATGAAGTAAACGCGAACGCCGACCAGGGCCTGGCCCACCTGTCTCCTAGGTGGTCTCAACCTGCCCTGTCGCTCCGCCACAAAGATCCACTCAAAGGGCCGTTGGGACAAAGGTCCTTTCAGCCCCCAATCCGTGAATCACTCGCGGGTACTCTTCGAGCCGACCCGACTTTAGTCACCATTTGTATAGTATGTATATATGTATAGTATACACCCGTGATCACCTCCCGAGTGATCACAGCCCGATAGTATAGCAAGGCAGGCTGACAAGAATGCAGGGCCAATGATGACAAACTAGCATCCTACACTAGGCATTTAGGATTGCAGGTAAGGTATCAACAACAGTAGCAACAATGACAGGCTATGCAGCAGAATAGGATTAACCGAAAGCAGTAACAGGCTACACTACTCTAATGCAAGCAGTATAGAGAAGAATAGGCGATATCTGGTGATCAAGGGGGGGGCTTGCCTGGTTGCTCTGGCAAGTAGGGGTCGTCAACAACGCAGTCGGTCGGGGCACCAGCAGCTGCGTCGGTCTCGTAGTCTACCGAAGAGAAGAGGGGGAAGAAACAGTAAACACACGGCAATAATGCAACAGGGATGCATGACATGTCTAAATGATATGCCGGGGTGATATACAGCCTAACTAAGCGATTTAGTTAATTTAGGAATTTATTCGGATTTATTTAATTAAAGTTGGACACTATTCATTTATCGGAATCGGTCTAATTGTTCAACGTTCTCATAGCTGCGGGCGTCTGACGGAGATACCGAGGGCGTATCCGGGTTCGTATCGTCGTTCTGAGCAAGTTTCATGTATAAAATATTTTCATCGGAGTTACGGTTTAAAAGATATGATTTTTTAAAGTTTTTATTAATTTCTGAAATTTTAATTAATTATTTAATTCAACATTATCCGAAACAGTAATTGATGACGTCAGCATGACATCATGCTGACGTCAGCAGTTAATTAAGTTAATTACTAATTACTGTTTAATTAACACTAATCAGTTAATTAGATTAACCTAATCAGGATTAATTAACTAATTAATTAATTAATTAATTAATTAATTATTTTAATTATTTTAATTATTTATTTTTATTTCTATTTTCTTAAAACTGTTTCTGGGCCGTGGGCCCCATTCGTCAGCGTCACAGGGGTTCGGGCCCCACTGGGCAGTGGCCCAGGGGCGGACACGTCCGGGGCGTGCCCCTTTCGGGACCGGACATGTCCGGTGCCCAAAGGGGACGCACGGGCGGTCGGCGGGCGCGGGCGCCGGCGAGGCCACGGCGGGGCCGGAGGCGGGGCGGCGGCGCGGTGGCTGGAGCGGCCGCGGGCGGCAGCGCGGTGGCTGGAGCGGCAGCGGGCGGCGGTCGCGCGGAGGCGAAGCGGGGGGGGGGGGTGTTGCTCTTTTTTTCCTTTTCTGTTTCTTTTTCCTTTTCTTTATTCTCTTTTCTCTACTGTTAAATGTTTAGGCCCCAAATGGTTTTTGTAAAAAGTGTGACCTATTTCATAAATACCAGTGCATTATTCCTTAACACCTAAAATTAGTTTGGACAAAACATAATTCCATATTTATTTCAGATTTAATAAATGGTTATTAAATATTATCTTTATCCACTGTTTGAGGTTGTTCGAGTCACTTATCCAATTCCAATGATGTTGGTTTCAATTTTAGAATAGCCTCTGGAATATTTGTTATTTATCTGACATTTTAGTTTCTATGTTGGACAACTTTTATATCCCACTTTCATTTAAATTTGAATTTGACTTAGGAGTTGAAATGCAATATGATGCTAATGATGATTGTGCACTATTAATCATGATGACATGGCCTCATCAAAAGGGGGATCACTGTAGCTTAATACAGGGGGTGTTACAAATCTCCTCCACTACAAGAAATCTCGTCCCGAGATTTAGGAGGTAGAAAGAAACAAAGCGGGGTATTCATCGCGAAGACGATCCTCGCGTTCCCAAGTGGCTTCATCCTCAGAATGGTTTGACCACTGAACCTTGAGGAACTTGATAACCTTCTGGCGTGTGCGTCGCTCGGCTTGATCGAGAATGCGGACCGGATGCTCTTTATAAGAGAGGTCTTGTTGCAGTTCAAGCAATTCGTGATCTACTCCGCGGATAGGGTCTTTGAAGCAGCGGCGGAGTTGTGATACGTGGAACACATCGTGAACCTGAGAAAGGTTCGGTGGAAGTTCCAACTGATATGCCACTCTACCACGCCTTTCAAGAACAGTGAAAGGACCAATATAGCGAGGAGCTAGCTTGCCCTTGATCCCGAATCGGTGTGTACCTTTCATCGGTGTGACTCGAAGATAAGCCTTTTCGCCAGGTTGATAGACCATATCTTTGTGTTTGCGGTCATACTGACTCTTTTGACGTGACTGAGCAGTCTTCAAATGCTCGCGGACAACGCGAACTTGATCTTCGGCAAGTTGGATAATATCCGGACCGAAGAGTGGACGTTCCCCAGTTTCTGACCAATTCAGAGGGGTTCGGCGCTTTCGTCCGTACAATACTTCGAAGGGGGCCATCTTCAGACTGGCTTGATAGCTGTTATTGTAAGAGAATTCGGCATATGGGAGAGATTCTTCCCATTTCCTTCCGAAGGATATGACACAAGCTCGAAGCATGTCTTCGAGAACTTGGTTGACTCGTTCAACTTGTCCTTGAGACTGAGGGTGAAAAGCGGTGCTGAAGGACAGATGAGTTCCCATAGCTTCTTGGAAACTTGCCCAGAATCTTGAAGTGAATAAGCTGCCACGGTCTGAACTGATAACCAGTGGAATACCGTGAAGTGAAACAATTCTGGATATGTAGAGAGTTGCGAGGTTACTAGCAGTGATCGTCTCTTTGACGGCTAGAAAATGTGCAACTTTGGAAAGTCGGTCAATGACGACAAGAATAGCATCATTACCTTTCTGTGATTTGGGAAATCCAGTGATAAAGTCCATTTCAACATGGTCCCATTTCCATTCAGGAACAGCAATTGGTTGCAGAGTTCCGGCGGGCCTTTGATGTTCTGCTTTGACGCGACGGCAAACATCACATTCAGCAACATAGCGAGCAATGTCTTGCTTCATGTTTGACCACCAGAATCTTTGACGGATGTCTTGGTACATCTTGGTACTGCCGGGATGAATAGACAACGGAGTGTCGTGAGCTTCTTGCATGACCTCCTGAGTCATACCCAGGTTACCTTTAGAGGGGACCACTAGACGACCTTTAAAGAACAATGTGCCAGTATCATCAATAGTGAAGAACGAAGGCCTTCCTTCAGCGAGATAGCGCTTAATCTTGTGGGCTTGAGAGTCATAACCCTGCAGCGTCTTGATGCTGTCCACGAGATCTGGTTTAGCAACCAGGGTATTAAGAGAACCCTGGGAAACAACGTGGAGGTTCATTTTGTAGGAATCTTCAGGAGGGGGAGCGAGTGCTCCAGGAGGAACAATGTGGAGATTCAGCTTTCTGAATTCTTCAATAAGCGAAGGTTGAACTTCGTGAAACTGGAGGTGACTGCAATAAGACTTGCGGCTCAAGGCATCGGCCATTACATTAGCCTTGCCAGGGGTATAAGAAATACCCAAGTTAAAATCCGCTACGGTCTCCATCCATCTCTGTTGACGGAGGTTCAGGTCTGGCTGAGTGAACAGATACTTCAGACTTTGATGATCGGTGTAGATCTCGCAACGATTACCGAGAAGGTAATGTCGCCACTGTTTTAGTGCATGGATGACGGCAGCAAGCTCGAGGTCATGTACTGGGTAATTCTCTTCGTGCGGACGCAATTGACGCGAAGCATAAGCAATTACTCTGCGGTCTTGCATTAGGACACCGCCTAATCCTTGACGGGATGCATCACAATAGATGACAAAATCCTTCTGGGAATCAGGAGGGGCAAGCACTGGGGCAGAAGTTAGCTTGTCTTTGAGCGTCTGGAAACTTTCCTGACACTTTTCCGTCCAATCGAACTTGACGCCTTTATGAAGCAGGTTAGTCAGGGGCTTGGCGATCTTGGAGAAGTTCTCGACAAATCGACGGCAATAGCTGGCGAGTCCGAGAAAACTTCGAACTTGCTTGACGTTCTTTGGAGGAGCCCAATCAAGAATAGCCTGAACTCGCTCGGGGTTGACGGCAATACCATCCTTGGAGATGACATGCCCAAGGTATGTTACTTCGGGAAGCCAGAATTCACACTTGGAAAACTTAGCATATAGTTGATGCTCTCGAAGTTTCTCCAGAACAAGTCGAAGATGTTCAGCATGTTCCTCTTTGTTCTTGGAGTATACTAGGATATCATCCAAGTAAACCACGACGAACTTGTCAAGGTATTCCATGAATATAAAATTCATCAGGCGGGAGAATGTGGCGGGAGCATTGGTTAAGCCGAATGACATGACAGTGTACTCGTATGAGCCATATCGAGTAACGAAGGCGGTCTTTGGGATATCCTCTTCACGAACACGGATCTGGTGGTAACCCAACCTTAAGTCGAGTTTAGAGAACACTGATGAACCCGCCAGTTGATCATACAGATCATTTATCCGAGGAAGGGGATATTTGTTCTGGATGGTTGCTTGGTTAATAGGACGGTAATCTTGGACCAATCGGTTTGATCCATCCTTCTTCCTGACAAAGAGAGAAGGTGCTCCCCAAGCAGAGGAACTTGGGCGAATGAAACCCTTACGAAGTGAAGCGTCGATTTCCTCCTTAAGTTCAAGGAGTTCATGCGGCGGCATCTTGTAGGGTCGCTTGGCGATAGGAGTGGTGCCTGGTTTCAAGTCGATGACAAATTCGACAGCTCGAGCAGGGGGTATCCCTGGGAGTTCTTCTGGGAAAACACCTTGGAATTCGCGAACAACTGGAATGTTCTCGATGCCTTCAAGTGGTGATGCGTTTAACGCATTCAAGGCATAAAGTCTCGCCTCGGCATTTTGGATGATTTGAGCCTGGTAGCTTATTATTTCATCAGAAGGGTGTAGAAGATAGACGATCTTCGTGGCGCATACTATAGAAGCAGTATGCGCTTTCAACCAATCCATTCCGAGAATGAGGTCGATACTACAAGACTTTAGTATGAAATGGGAGGCGTGAAACTCCAGCCCTTCAATTTCAACGGTGACGTCGTTGCTACCCATGGAGGTTTGACATTGACCCGCGGGGGTGTGTATTACTATTGCAGTGTTCATGACCTCACATTTAATGTCGTGTTTGTATGCAAATTCTTCGGACATGAATGAATGCGATGCTCCCGAATCAAATAAAACAGAAGCTGGTACTGAATTAACAAGGAGAGTACCCATCACGGTGGCAGGCTGGTCCTGAGCTTCTTTGAAATCGGTGTGGTTGGCCTGAATACGCCCATAAGTCTTGGCATTGTTGTTGCGAGGCTGATTGTTCCTACGGCCAGTTGCAGGAAGTGCCAGTTGGTTCTGGTTCTGAATGCAGTTCCTGGAAAAATGACCTGGCTGCCCACACTTGTAGCACAGACTATCATTGGGATTGGGAGCAGGAGCTCGGGGGGGTGGAGCTGGAAGTCCTGGCTGCCTAGGTGGTGGAGGCAGGCGTGGTGCAGTATAGGACCGTCTTGGAGCAGGTGCAGCTGGACGGTACACGCTGTTTGGAATCCAGATCCGACGCTTCTGTGCAGGCTGGCTCGAAGATGAACCGGTGTCACGATTGCGCCTAAGAGATCCCTGGTGTGCCTGCAGACCAGTCTCGACCTGGATAGCCTTGTTCACCAAGATGGAGAAATTATCAAATTCATGCACAAGGAGCGCTAGCTTGATGTCAGCTTGAAGTCCTTGGCGAAACCTTTCCTGACGGCGAGCATCAGTGGGAATGTCTTCTTCAGCATAGCGGGATAATTCCAGAAACTCCCGCTGATAAGCTTCCACTGTCTTGTTGCCCTGGGTGAGGTTGCGGAACTCTTGCTTCTTCCGGTCCATGATTCCCTGGGGAATGAAACGGGCACGGAAGGCAGCTTGGAAATCCGGCCAAGTGATGACTGTGCCAGCTGGTTGAGTGTGCCTGTGGCTGTCCCACCATTGAGCAGCGGGGCCCTTGAGAAAGAAGGAGGCGAAGGTGACATAGTTTGCAGGGGCAACGCCACCAGATTCCAACTCATAGGTGATGTCGCGAAGCCAGTCATCCGCATCCAGGGGCTGAGTTGAGCCGCGGTAGACGGTTGGGTTGAGGCGCATAAAGTCCTGCAAGGTCCCTGGGCCCGGATACTGGTTCATATTGGGACGAGGAAACTGATCCATGATCCCTTGCATGAACTGACGTTGCAGTTCAAATTGCTGCATCATTCCAGCCATATAGTTCGGCGGTGGTGGATCGTTGGCACCACGTCCACGACCACGACCAGCGGGTCTAACCATCCTGCTAATTTTCAACAGGGGGGGTAGTTTAGTAAAAGCAAGCACGAGTGCTTAGCGACAAGCATGATGTAACTCGACAATAGTTTAAGCAGTGCATCAAATACATAAAAGTAGTCGATTAAGACATACAGATCCATACACAACGTCGGGTACAAGCGGACAGTATAACGGCGCAAATCAAAAGCTAGACATACTAGGCGGCGCGCAGGCACGCGGTAAGGAAGTACACAACGAGAGATAGCAAAGGCTACATCAACATCGGAGAGAACCACTGTATCGGGGTAGCTGCGAGTGCGGACGACGAATGTTCGTCGCGGAAAGATCCTGTGCTCCATGTGCACTCTGATGCAGAACCCGGTCTCGAGCTGTAAGAAGAGGTCCACGTGTCGGTGTGTGACCCCCAACAATAGGCCAGTCAATACCAGCATACATCTGAGTCCTGTGCGGATAAAGGATGTGCTCCTGATGTATCCCTGCACGAACAGCGGGCAGCAACTGCGTCATAGTATCGTAGAGACGTGCTCGAGTGGCAACCAACTCGACGGCAAGAGCCCGAACAGTGCGATCCAGAGCCTGAGTGCACTGAATCAGAACGCGCGGGTCGTAGCGACGAGGCTCGTACGGGGCACAGATAGCTGTGTAGTATCCGGTAGCATCTCCAGCAGGGGCATACGGAATGTATCGGAACTCGGAGTCATCCAAGATAGCATTGTGCTCCCCTCGTAGACGTACGACAGCGGAGTAGGCGGCATCATGGACTGCCATCTCAATCGTCACGCCTAATCCATGAAAAAGGTGTAGCTCGGTGTCTGAGTTGTTCTGCTGATCATAAATCCGAACTTCAGCATAGTACTGTTCCTGGTTGAACTCGCGGTAAACCTCATAAACCAAGTACTCAGGGTACCAACGGTAGCCAAGTCTGGTCATGAGAGCGATCAGGACAGCTGGAAACCCAGGGGTATTACGAGCCCAAGGGCGAAGCACAAGCTGTGTCGTAGGACGCGGTGGAAACAAACGGTCCATCTGAAAATAGAGGAAATTCAGGTTTGTCAAACGACAATAAGAGGTTTAACACAACTCGGAGAGAAAGGTTAAACAAAACAATGGAAAGGAAAATGATTATCAGACTAATCAGATCAACGACAGGGAAATCGCACAGATATCCAGCTCTCCGGGTAGACAGAATTTACGAGATCCTAAGTGTTGGCGTTAGTAAACTTCATTTAACCCGAGTAGAAGAGAGATCAGAGTCCCAGAGTATAGACGAGGAATAAAAGATCCTAATACCACCCAGTTGGCAATGTGGGCCCGTAAGCCACACAGCCAAGTTAGTAAAACGGTTTTCTTTGTCTATACTCAACTTCGGCCAAGGAATTGGAAAGGGGGATTCCTACAGGCAGTCGGCTCTGATACCAACTTGTGTCGCCCCCGGCTCAATCGTACACTAATCATGCACGCAAACGTGTACGATCAAGATCAGGGACTCACGGGAAGATATCACAACACAACTCTAAAACATAAATAAGTCATACAAGCATCATAATACAAGCCAGGGGCCACGAGGGCTCGAATACAAATGCTCGATCATAGACGAGTCAGCGGAAGCAACAATATCTGAGTACAGACATAAGTTAAACAAGGTGCCATAAGATGGCTAGCACAAACAGGGATACAACAGATCGAACAGGCGCAGGGCCTCCTGCCTGGGATCCTCCTAACTACTCCTGGTCGTCGGCGTCCTGGACGTAGTAGTAGGCTCCGTCCTGGTGGTAGTAGTCGTCGTAGGTGGCGTCTGGCTCCTGGGCTCCAGCATCTGGTTGCGACAACCAACAAGAAGGGAAAGGGGGAAAGGAGGGGGAAAGCAACCGTGAGTACTCATCCAAAGTACTCGCAAGCAAGGATCTATACTACATATGCAAGGTATATGTGTAAAGAGGCAATATCGGTGGACTGAACTGCAGAATGCCAGAATAAGAGGGGGATAGCTAGTCCTGTCGAAGACTACGCTTCTGGCAGCCTCCATCTTGAAGCAATAGAAGAGAGTAGTTGGAAGTTAACCAAGCAACAACGTATAGCATAATCCTACCCGTCGATCCTCTCATCGCCACCATGCGAGAGAGCGACCACCGGGTTATATCTGTCACTTGTAAGGGTGTGTTTTATTAAGTATCCATTTCTAGTTGTCATGAGGTCGGAATACAACTCCGGGTCGTCCTTTTACCGAGGGACACGGCTATTCGAATAGATAAACTTCCCTGCAGGGGTGCACCACATATTCCCCAACACGCTCGATCCCCTTTGGCCGGACACACTTTCCTGGGTCATGCCCGGCCTCGGAAGATCCACACGTCGCAGCCCCACCTAGGCTCAACAGAGAGGTCGGCACGCCGGACTAATCCTAGGCACTCTGGGGTCTGGGCCCATCGCCCAGTGCGCTCCTGCACGTTGCGTACGCGGCCGCGAGCAGACCTAGCAACCCACACGATCACGGCGGTTACGTTAGCGCGGTCCAACACGGCGCGCGCCGCTCAGTCGCTGACGTCAAGAAGGCTTCAGCTGATACCACGACGCCGGGATACCCATAACTACTCCCGCGTAGTTGGTTAGTGCGTATAGGCCAGTGGCCAGACTCAGATCAAATATCCAATCTCGTTAAACGTGTTATTATGAAGTAAACGCGAACGCCGACCAGGGCCTGGCCCACCTGTCTCCTAGGTGGTCTCAACCTGCCCTGTCGCTCCGCCACAAAGATCCACTCAAAGGGCCGTTGGGACAAAGGTCCTTTCAGCCCCCAATCCGTGAATCACTCGCGGGTACTCTTCGAGCCGACCCGACTTTAGTCACCATTTGTATAGTATGTATATATGTATAGTATACACCCGTGATCACCTCACCGAGTGATCACGGCCCGATAGTATAGCAAGGCAGGCTGACAAGAATGCAGGGCCAATGATGACAAACTAGCATCCTACACTAGGCATTTAGGTTTGCAGGTAAGGTATCAACAACAGTAGCAACAATGACAGGCTATGCAGCAGAATAGGATTAACCGAAAGCAGTAACAGGCTACACTACTCTAATGCAAGCAGTATAGAGAAGAATAGGCGATATCTGGTGATCAAGGGGGGGGCTTGCCTGGTTGCTCTGGCAAGTAGGGGTCGTCAACAACGCAGTCGGTGGGGCACCAGCAGCTGGCGGTCTCGTAGTCTACCGAAGAGAAGAGGAAGAGAAGGAAGAAACAGTAAACAACGGCAATAATGCAAAGGGATGCATGACATGTCTAATGATATGCCGGGGTGATATACAGCCTAACTAAGCGATTTAGTTAATTTAGGAATTTATTCGGATTTATTTAATTAAAGTTGGACATATTCATTTCGGATCGGTCTAACATTGTTCAACGTTCTCATAGCTGCGGGCGTCTGACGGAGATACCGAGGGCGTATCCGGGTCGTATCGTCGTTCTGAGCAAGTTTCATGTATAAAATATTTTCATCGGAGTTAGTTTAAAAGATATGATTTTCTAAAGTTTTATTAATTTCTGAAATTTTATAATTATTTAATTCAACATTATCCGAAAACGTAATTGATGACGTCAGCATGACATCATGCTGACGTCAGCAGTTAATTAAGTTAATTACTAATTACGTTTAATTAACACTAATCAGTTAATTAGTTAACCTAATCAGGATAATTAACTAATTAATTAATTAATTAATTAATTTAATTATTTTAATTATTTTAATTATTTATTTTAATTTCTATTTTCTAAAACTGTTTCTGGGCGTGGGCCATTCGTAGCCGTACAGGGGTTGGGCCACTGAAGGGCCCAGGGGCGGACACGCCGGGGCGTGCCCCTTTGGGACCGGAATGTCCGGTGCCCAAGGGGACGCAGGGGGGCGGCGGGCCGGGGCGGGGACGCGGGGGGAAGGATGGGGGGGCCGGGGGGCGGGGGTGGGGCGGGGACTCGGTAGCGGGGGGTGGCGGCGAGGAGGGGGGGAGGGATGAGTGGGGGGGGGGAGAGGGCGGGTGGGGGAGGAGCGAGGTGCGGGAGCGAGGGGTGGGCGGCGGCGGCGTGCGCAGAGCGCGGCGAGGCTGCGGTGCGCGCGGGGCGTGCGCGAGCAGAGAGGGGGGAAGAGGCCCGAGGCCTCACCGGGATCCGTAGGGACGGGGCAGCGGGGGTCGGGTGGTCGACGGGACGACGGGGATGGGGAGGCAGGCCGGCGGGGACAAGGCGGCGACGTAGACGAGGCAGACCGGCGAGGGAGCGCGGGCTCCGGGCTGGCGGCGTCCAACGGCGACGGCGAGGCGGCGCGGTCGGGCAGCGACCGAGGGCGACGGGGTCGTTCCCGATCCCGTGCTGGGTTAGTGGGGGCTGAAGAGGGGGAGGCGGCGAAGGGGCGGCGTCGGCGAGCGGCGTCGGCGACGGGGGGACGGGATCGGAGGATCCCGATCCAGATGGGGGGGAAGGAGAAGAAAAACGAGGGGGGGATCGGGGGTAGGGTTAGGGTTTGGCCGGGGGGGGACGCTAAGTAGGCGCCGGCTGGGCCGGCCTGGCGGCCCGGTGGCTTGCTGGGCCGAGGCCCAGTCGGGGGGGGGGGTTCCTTTATCCTTTTCTGTTTTTTTTTTCCTTTTCTTTATTCTCTTTTCTCTACTGTTAAATGTTTAGGCCCCAAATGGTTTTTGTAAAAAGTGTGACCTATTTCATAAATACCAGTGCATTATTCCTTAACACCTAAAATTAGTTTGGACAAAACATAATTCCATATTTATTTCAGATTTAATAAATGGTTATTAAATATTATCTTTATCCACTGTTTGAGGTTGTTCGAGTCACTTATCCAATTCCAATGACGTTGGTTTCAATTTTAGAATAGCCTCTGGAATATTTGTTATTTATCTGACATTTTAGTTTCTATGTTGGACAACTTTTATATCCCACTTTCATTTAAATTTGAATTTGACTTAGGAGTTGAAATGCAATATGATGCTAATGATGATTATGCACTATTAATCATGATGACATGGCCTCATCAAAAGGGTGATCACTGTAGCTTAATACAGGGGGTGTTACAATATGTTTTGGAGTCTTGAGCCACCATGAGGCCAAGAGAGACCAAGGTGAGACCAGCAGCTAGCACTGAACTGGCATTCGAAGAACAGGTGCTCTAGTGTTTCTTCAATATGTAGTCCACAGAGAATGCAATCATGGTCCTCTCCAATGTTATAATGTCTTCGTTTAAGCATGTTTCGAGTGTTGAGTCGATCCGAGTAACCATCCGAAGACTTTGATCTTCATGGTCGATTTTGATTTCTAGATCCACCCAAAAGCTTGGTGCGCATGCATGTCTCTAAAGCAGAAAGTGTAGTATTTGTGAGCAGTGAATATATTAGTCCCTCAAACATATGTCTAGAGATCAGGTTCATTGGAGATGTCCACATCCACTGTGTCGAGCTGCAACTGTCTAACTTCTGCATGAGCTTGTGCGGAAAGAGGTCGGTGAAACGCCTCCCGTAGTGACATGATGGCCAAGAAATCTCTGATCCAGAGGTCCTCATTTTTTACGTAGGAGAAAGCACGTGGGTATGTCTCAGCGAGAATGGTGTCTCTCCATATATCTTTCCAAAATAGCACATTTTTACCATTTGCCACCTGCACCGTCGATATTCCCTTCAATTTTTAGTGAGCTTCTACACGAAGCACCCCGCCAAACCCGCAAAAAAAGAAGCACCCCCAAGGGAAATAAGTTAAGCCCAAGCCCATAACTCAAAAACAAGTTCTTTACATCTTTTATGGCTTATTTTTACAATAAGCTCTGAAAAGGCGGAATAGAACTGGCCCTTAACCTGCAATTCAATTGTGCATGCAATGATGATCACTCCTGCCTGCTATAGTGTACATTTAGGCATCATACATGGCATAACCTAATACATGTACATTTCATTATAGAATCTGAAATATGCAATGTTTACGTTAGTTCATACATTGCACATGATGTTTAAATGCCCCTTAAATCTGGTCAGTCAAGTGATGGTCTTTAAGCCTCCTTCTATGCTTCTTTTCTTGATATGTAATTTAGTGTTGTGCAAGATTTGCTCACACATTTGTTCAATTGCTTGTTTGTATCAGCCAACCATACTAGGACTGTTTGCTTTGATTACTTGTTGTTCTTGACCTAACAAAGCTTGTCAACGATTTAAACACTAAGGTCTGCTGTAGTGGGAGCTTGTATAACTCATAGGTGACATAAAGGTTTGGCTGTACACTAAAGTAGGCTCTCCAAGAGTACCTGGAGGTCCAGTTTGAAGGTATGCCTAGTTTTTACACAGCGCACACAAATGCTCATTTCATTGTGTGCAAGAGATGTGGCATGTTTCATTATGTGGTGTTGTTTTGTTATAAACTCATCCTTTGGTGTTGTTCACAGACGGGAAAGTATGCATATTTATCTTCCAAGGAGACCAGTAACTAGTTTGTGTCACCTTGCAGAGGGGGTGCAATGAAGATAAGATTGAGGATTTCCAAGTACAAGATGTTAGGAAGGAGCCTTGCAAGAGAAGGAGGAGCAGCGCTGAGCCTATTCAACCAGTTATGGTAAGTCACTGTATTACAATTACTAGGACATCCTATTTGTCTGACATTGTGCTTGCGTAGGGTTCTTCACCTATAACCCAGTCATTGGGCCATTGATTAAAACTCCCTCTGCTCACTACTATATGATGTTCTAACTTTTTGTATATTAGACGTATGTAAACACATTTTAATGTGTCTGTTCACTCATTACGGATGTAGTCTACTTCTAAATATCTAAAACATCTTATAGTAATGAACAGTGTGAAACTGCTTCCTACTATGGTAGAGTTGTCGATGTCATAAATGTCATAACCAAACGCATATTCACATCATTAGCCTCCCTATCAGTACTAGGATCTTGATTACATACTAGTCGAGATACTTCATAGGGGGCAAACAATATTACATTACTTGTTCCTTTATATAGTATATGTAGCTAGGCCATGGATGTTATTGAGGCGTGCATGTATGCATGCTGCCAACTCAACAGTTCAATTGCTTGTTTGTTTCAGGCATAGTTAAATTGCTCTTTCCAATTGCTTTATTTGTCCTTAGTTAATGAGATGCCCAAACAATGATGCCTGATGCAGGGTACTTGTATAACTATTAGTTTACATAATTAAAGGCCTTACCATTTAATTACTCTAGCGAAGTGTGCCTGAAGCTTTGAAGTCTATTAACCAACTATTGCTGCATGAGGCTCACAATCTAGTTTATACGAGGCTAATGATTGCATAGTTTTGCTTGCTGTAGTAGGTTTGTATGAATCCCTATGTTGTTCATTATGCTCCCTAAGACTTTAATTGAGCTACAGAATGGCTAACTGCTTGCTTACTTCTACGCAAGATATATATATATATATATAATGTTCAGTAGCGGCGTGTGGTCTAAATTTGTATCATGTCCGTGTTTTGGATTTGGCCCCAACATCATGCTCCTCTCGTGAGCTAAGAGAGACTAGCACATATGCCCGTGCATTGCAACGGGAGATAAAATAGTATGCATTTAAAGTCAGTGAGAATTATATGTGCAACCAAACCCTGTGTGCACACGAAAAAGAAACATTTAGTTTCTCGGTTTCGTCGCGTGTGAAGGAATCAATCCGCTATTTTTCCATTCATTGATCGAGGGCATTTAAGAGTTTTGTTATGTCACCGTACGCCAGAAAAGGCCCATGAGTTATTCAATCTAGCCTTCCTTTCAATCCTTTCAATCGAGGGGATTTTAAGGTATGAAGTTTCTGAATATTCTAGGAAACAAAGCAATTTTCTAAATCCTGCACCGTTTTCTGAAAAAATGCGAACAAAATATGTAAGGGGAACAACTTTTAAAATTCACAAACATTTTCTGAAAACACCAACTTTTTTTTATAAAAACATGAACATCATTTGAATTTGTGAACATTTTTTTAAAACGAGAACATATGTTGAAAATTCATAAGATTTTTAGAAAATGTGTATCTTTTATACACGAAAATTATTTTAAATTTTGAAAATTTCACTAAAAAATTAATATTTTTCAAAACTGGAGCATTTTTTGAAAAGCCATTTTATTTTTAGAATTCCCAAACAATTTTGAAAAACATAATTTTTTAAAAAAATGGGCAACTTTTTGCAAGTTACGAATATTTTTCAAAATAGCAACAAAATGTTGGAATTAGGAACATTTTCCAAAAAAAAAATCTGAATATTTTTTGAGAATTTTAGATTTAATAAATAATTTCTAAAAGAAAAATAAACTTGGAAGGGAAAAAAGAGATAGGGAAAGGAGAATAAAAATAGAAGTAAATCACAGAAAAAAGAAAAGTTGGCTAGCCAATTATTTGTGCGAAACTCCAACTATTTTTCGCCCAGTGCAGAAAATATACTTTTTCCAGCTGTGTGGTAAGAAAAATAAGTGGGCTGGCTTCGCTAGGCCAGAGTGCGCGGCCCAGGTACGAAAATTCTATTTCTAGCAGACAAACGCATAAGAATTTAGTACCACCTCGGCCTCGGGTAAAAAAAATCCTTTTCGGTGGTGAACGGATGAAAAAATTGGCAAACACACCTTGCTTTATTAGTAGGTATAGCATGATATGTCTCCAACGTATCTATAATTTTTGATTGTTCCATGCTATTATATTATCATTCTTGGATGTATTACAATCATTTTATAGCAACTTTATATTATTTTTTGGGACTAACCTATTGACATAGTGCCCAGTGCCA
This sequence comes from Thinopyrum elongatum, assembly GCA_011799875.1. Lineage (NCBI taxonomy): Eukaryota > Viridiplantae > Streptophyta > Magnoliopsida > Poales > Poaceae > Thinopyrum > Thinopyrum elongatum. Next base: position 303,718,930 of record CM022303.1, on the reverse strand, counting down.
GTTGTTGTTTTTTCCTTCGCAGGAAATCAATACCAAATGGAGTCCAAACGCAGCGAAACTTTTTGGTGATTTTTTCTGGACCATAAGACACCTGTTGGGCCAAAGAAGTAATAGAGGGGGGCTCTGAGGGGAGCACAACCCACCAGGGCACGCCTGGGGGCCCAGGCGCGCCCAGGTGGGTTGTGCCCACCTCGGCCGCCTCCCGCACCGCCTCTTTACTCTATAAATACCCTGGACATCCAAAAACCCTAGGGGAGTCGACGAAAATCAATTCCAGCCGCCGCAAGTTCCAGAAACCACAGATCCAATCTAGACAGCATCACGGAGGGGTTCATCATCCTCATTGGTGCCTCTCCGATGATGCGTGAGTAGTTCATTGCAGACCTACGGGTCCGTAGGCAGTAGCTAGATGGCTTCCTCTCTCTCTTTTGATTCTCAATACAATGGTCTCTTGGAGATCTATTTGATGTAACTCTTTTTGCGGTGTGTTTGTTGGGATCCGATGAACTTTGAGTTTATGATCAGATCTATGTTTTTGTCCATGAAAGTTATTTGAGTCTTTTGATCTCTTATATGCATGATTACTTATAGCCTCGTATTTCTTCTTCGAATCTTTGGTTTAGTTAGGCCAACTAGATCGATTTTTCTTGACATGGGAAGAGGTGCTTTGTGATGGGTTCGATCTTACGGTGCTTGATCCCAGTGACAGAAGGGGAACCGATACATATGTATCGTTGCTATTAAGGATAACAAGATGGGGTCTATTTCTACATAAATAGATCTTGTCTACATCATGTCATCGTTCTTATTGCATTAATCCGTTTCTCCATGAACTTAATACACTAGATGCATGTTGGATAGTGGTCGATGTGTGGAGTAATAGTAGTAGATGCAGGCAGGAGTCGGTCTACTAATCTTGGATGTGATGCCTAAATAACAATCATTGCCTGCATATTGTCATAATTATTTGAAGTTCTATCAATTTCCCAACAGTAATTTGTTTACCCACCGTATGCTATTTTTCTCGAGAGAAGCCACTAGTGAAATCTACGGCCCCCGGGTCTATTTTCTCATCATATATTTTCAGATCTATTTTGCTATTTGCCTTTTTATTTATTTGCCAGTTTTATTTTCAGATCTATATTTCCAAAAACCCAAAAATATTTTGCTTCACTTTATTTTATTCGCGATCTATTTATCAATCTACTACAATTTATCTCACGTCCGTTTGCCAATTTCTGGCGCCGTTACCCAAAAGGGATTGACAACCCCTTTAACACGTCGGGTTGCAAGTATTTGTTCTTTGTGTGCAGGTGTTGTTTACGTAGTGTTGATTGGTTCTCCTACTGGTTCGATAACCTTGGTCTCATCACTGAGGGAAATACATACCGTTGCTGTGCTGCATCATCCCTTCCTCTTTGGGGAAATACCGACGTAGTTCAAGCCAGCATCAAAAGGAATTTCTGGCGCCGTTGCCAGGGAGACATCATCAACATCTAACAGGTTCCTAATCACAAATCTCATCTCCTTGCAATTTACATTATTTGCCATTTGCCTCTCGTTTTCCTCTCCCCCACTTCACAAAATTTTCCCATTTTATTCGCCCTCTTTTTCGTTCGCCGTTTTCTCGTCAGATCTGTTTTTGAGTGCAATCTTGTTGCGTAGTCACGATGACTCAAGAGAACACCAAGTTGTGTGATTTCTCCAATACCAACAACAATGATTTTATTAGCACTCCGATTGCTCCTCCCGCCACTAGTGCGGAGTCTTGTGATATTAATGCCACTTTGTTGAATCTTGTTATGAAAGATCAATTTTCCGGTACTCCTAGTGAGGATGCCGCATCCCATCTTAACACCTTCGTGGAATTATGCGATATGAAAAATAAAAAAGATATGGACAATGATATTGTGAAGTTGAAATTATTCCCGTTTTCTTTGCGAGATCATGCAAAAATTTGGTTTTATTCTTTGCCTCGCAATAGTATCAATTCTTGGGATAAGTGCAAAGATGCTTTTATTACTAAGTATTTTCCGCCCGTGAAAATTATTTACCTTAGGACGCAAATCATGAATTTTAAGCAACTTGAGCATGAACATGTTGCGCAATCTTGGGAAAGAATGAAATTGATGCTAAGAAATTGTCCTACTCATGGTTTAAATCTTTGGATGATCATACAAATTTTTTATGCGGGATTGAATTTTCTTTCTAGAAATCTTTTAGATTCCACCGCGGGTGGTACCTTTATGGAAATTACTTTGGGTGAAGCTACTAAATTGCTAGACAATATTATGGCAAATTATTCACAATGGCATACCGAAAGAGCTCCTACTAGTAAAAAGGTTAATTCGGTAGAAGAAATTTCTTCTTTGAGTGAAAAAGTTGATGCTCTTATGAAATTGGTTGCTAATAAAAGTGCTCCTATTGATTTTAATGATGTGCCTTTGTCCACTTTGATTGAGCAAAATAGTGATGCCGTAGACGTGAATTTTATCTCTCGAAACAATTTCAATAACAATGCTTATAGAGGTAATTTTAATCCTAGGCCTTTTCCTTGTAATTCCTCAAATAATTATGGTAATTCCTATGGCAATCCTTGTTATAACAATAATAGGAACACCTCTGATTTTGAGAATAATATTAATGAATTTATCAATGCTCAAAAGAATTTTAATACTACGATGGAAGAAAAATTGAGTAAGATTGATGATTTGTCTAGAAGCGTTGATAGAATTTCTCATGATGTAGAAAATCTCAAGATGAAAATTTTTGTGCCTAAGGTTGAAGAATCAATTAAAGCTTTATATGTTTCTATGGATGAAAGTAAGAAAAGAACCGCTATGCTTAGAGCTAGAAGAGAATTTTTAGAAAAAGTGTTTTCCAGTGACTGCTTTCATAAAAATGATGAAGATCTTAAAGTGATTGGTGTTTCTTCTATTGATTCCTTGTTTAGTAAAATTAGAATTGATTAAAAAGGGACTGAAGAAGAGTCAACTTTAGCTAGAAGGCGTCTCGATAATTTGGAGGGTGAAAATCTTGTTGAGAAAATTGATTAAAGTGGGTTTGGAGATGTCAAAACTTTAACTAGTAATGTGCCCATTCTTTTGGATTACAAAGACTTTAATTATGATAATTGCTCTTTTATTGATTGTATTTCTTTGTTGCAATCCATGATAAATTCACCCCATGCCTATGAAAAAAATAAAGCTTTTACTAAACATATTGTTGATGCTATGATGAAAGCTTTGGAAGAAAAGTTGGAATTAGAGATTTCAATTCCTAGAAAATTACATGATGAATGGGAACCTACTATCAAAGTCAAGATTCAAAATTATGAGTGTTTTGCTTTATGTGATTTGGGTGCTAGTGTTTCTACAATTCCGAAATCTTTATGTGATGTGCTTGGTCTTACCGATATTGAAGAATGTTCTTTAAATTTGCACTTGGCGGATCCTACTATTAAAAAGCCTATGGGAAGAATTAATGATGTTCTTATTCTTGCAAATAGAAATTATGTGCCCATAGATTTTATTGTTCTTGATATTGATTGCAATCCGTCTTGTCCAATTATTCTTGGTAGACCGTTTTTGCGCACTATAGGCGCCGTGATTGATATGAAAGAAGGGAACATCAAATTCCAATTTCCTTTGAGAAAGGGTATGGAACAACTCCCTAGAACAAGAATTAAGCCACCATATGAATCAATCATGAGGGCATCTTATGGATCTAGAAACAAAGATGACAATACTTAGATCTTTGCATTATGCCTAGCTAAGGGCGTAAAACGATAGCGCTTGTTGGGAGGCAACCCAATGAATAAAATTTATTTTTGTCTTTTTCTTTCTATTTTTGAGTATTTGCACAATTATGCTATTGTTATGATTGTGTTTTTTTTTGTGTGTTTTAATTAGTGTTTGTGCCAAGCAAAGCCTTTGGGATAGCTTTGGTGATAGTTGATTTGATCTTGTTGGAAAACAGAAACTTTTGCATCCAGTAAAAAAAATTTAAAAATTTACAGAAGCAAGGAAAAATACTTAAGTTTTTACACAAGATTTATATACAAATTTCCTCTGTTTTCCTAATTTTTCAGAAGTTTTGGATTTACAGAAGTATTAGAACAATTCGCATCTTTACAGACTGTTCTGTTTTTGACAGATTCTGTTTTCTTTGCATTGTGTGCTTATTTTGATAAATCTATGGTTTGTATTGGAGGTTATAAGCCATGGTAAAGTTAGAATACAGTATATATAATGCAAGAACAAAATTTGAATGGGTTTTCTACAGTACTTAAAGTAAAGATTGGTTTTCTTATACTAACGGATCTCACGAAGGTTTTGTTAAGTTTTGTGTGATTGAAGTTTTCATGTTTTGGGTGAGATTACGATGGATGAAGGAATAAGGAGTAAGAAGAGCCTAAGCTTGGGGATGCCCCATGGCACCCCAAGCCATTATCCAAAGAGAAGCAAGCAACTAAGCTTGGGGATGCCCGAGTGGCATCCCCTCTTTATTCTAACGACCATCGGTATTTTACTTGGAGCTATATTTTTATTCGTCACATATCATGAGTTTTGCTTGCAGCGTCTTGTATGATATGAGTCTTTGCTTGTTTTGCTTTTTATTTTAAGTCATGAATCCTTGCTGGACACACCTATTTGAGGGAGCCAAACTTATGCTATGACTTGTTAGAATTGCTCTCTATGCTTCACTTAAATCTTTATGAGCTATGGAATTGTTCTAGTGCTTCACTTATATCTTTTTGAGCACGGTGTGCTTTAGTATTTTTGAAGAAATGCTCTCATGCTTCACTTAGATTTATTTCAGAGTTAGTAATTTTTTTTTAGAAATTCTCTCTTGCTTCACTTAAATTATTTTGAGAGAAGAAAATTTTTATGCTCATGTTCTTCACTTAGATTTGTTTGAGCTATCAAAAGCAACACATTAAACTAGTCCCAAAGTGATAGATATTCAAGAGGGATATAATAAAAACTTTCATGAAGATCATTGGACAAAATAAACTTGATTCCTTGTAATAGTTTTGCGATATGTTGATATAATATGTGAGTCATGTTGATGAGTAATTATGCTTTAGTAAGAATATTGGTGTTAAGGTTTACGATTCCCTATGCAAGCACGAAAGCCAATAGTTATGCAATGAAATTACATCCTACTTGTGGTGCACTATTCGGTGTTAGTTATGCTTAATGCTCGCTTATGAGATTTTTCGTTTCTTGGTTGGATGCTTCTCAATCTTTTGCTAGCCTTCATTTGCACTAAGTATGAACACTACTTGTGCATCCAAAATCCTTAAACCAGTTTTTCCATATGAGTCCACTATACCTACCTATATGCGGTATTTTCGTGGTGTTCTAAGCAAATTTGTATGTGCCATCTCTAATTTCAAAATAAATTTCTCTTTTGTGTGCTCGTACCGCTCATGAAACGGTAGGGGGTGGCTGATATATTTCCATGCTAGATGCGTTATTCTCAAGATGAGTGTTTATTCACTTGTCATTGCACGAGAGTACGGCAAAGGTATTAGGGATGCCCAGTCCCGAAATGAAAAATGAATTTACTTTATGTTGTCAAATAATAAATTCCTTGGAAAGTGTTGGTATGGAGGGCACCCGTGGATACGGCTAGCCATGGAAAGTGAAAGTATGGTGGAAAAAGGAATAAATTTTATTTTCTGTTTGGGAACCGCCTATGATATATCTAGCATGGAAAGTATTGGGAACTACTCAATCGTTTTTGTTGACAGGAAAAGCATGCCACCCAAAATGTTTTATCTCTACTTTTTTCGCTTTGAGCTCTGGCACCTCTACAAATCTCTACTTCCCTCTGCGAAGGGCCTTTCTTTTACTTTATGCAATTTTTATTTTATTTTGAGTCTCCATCTTCTCTTATAAAGCACCAACTAAGGGGCACTATGATCGTACTTGAGCATTGGGTGTAGCTAATATGCGAGTGTGTTTCATGAATGGATCAATAATTGAGCATAATGGGCTAGGGATAACTTGCTTTAGTGATGATATTTTGAAAGACATGGTTGCTTGTTGATATGCTTGAGTATTGAAATCTTCATGTCAAAACTAGACTATTGCTTTGAATCATATAAAAGTACAAATGTCCATGCTACAAAAAAAAGAATATGTGATGAACATGTTAGGCAGCATTCCACATCAAAAAATTTGTTTTTATCATTTACCTGCTCGAGGACAAGCAGGAATTAAGCTTGGGGATACTGATACGTCTCCAACGTATCTACAATTTTTGATTGTTCCGTGCTGTTATGTTATCATTCTTGGATGTTTTACAATCATTTGATAGCAACTTTATATCATTTTTTGGGACTAACCTATTGAAATAGTGCCCAGTGCCAGTTGCTGTTTTTTGCTTGTTTTTACTTCGCAGGAAATCAATACCAAACGGATTCCAAACGCAGCGAAACTTTTTGGTGATTTTTTCTAGACCAGAAGACACCTGTTGGGCCAAAGAAGTACCAGAGGGGGGCTCCGAGGGGAGCACAACCCACCAGGGCGTGCCTAGGGGCCCAGGTGCGCCCAGGTGGGTTGTGCCCACCTCGGCCGCCTCCCACACCGCCTCTTTGCTCTATAAATACCTTGGACATCCAAAAACCCTAGGGGAGTCGACAAAAATCAATTCCAGCCGCCACAAGTTCCAGAAACCACAGATCCAATCTAGACACCATCACGGAGGGGTTCATCATCCTCATTGGTGCCTCTTCGATGATGCGTGTGTAGTTCATTATAGACCTACGGGTCCGTAGGCAGTAGCTAGATGGCTTCCTCTCTCTCTTTTGATTCGTAATACAATGGTCTCTTGGAGATCTATTTGATGTAACTCTTTTTTGTGATGTGTTTTTTGGGATCCGATGAACTTTGAGTTTATGATCAGATCTATGTTTTTATCCATGAAAGTTATTTGAGTCTTTTGATCTCTTATATGCATGATTACTTATAGCCTCGTATTTCTTCTTCGAATCTTTGGTTTATTTAGGCCAACTAGATCAATTTTTCTTGCCATGGGAAGAGGTGCTTTGTGTTGGGTTCGATCTTATGGTGCTTGATCCCAGTGACAGAAGGGGAACCGACATGTATGTTTCGTTACTATTAAGGATAACAAGATGGGGTCTATTTCTACATAAATAGATCTTGTCTACATCATGTCATCGTTCTTATTGCATTACTCCGTTTCTCCATGAACTTAATACACTAGATGCATGCTGGATAGCGGTCGATGTGTGGAGTAATAGTAGTAGATGCAGGCAGGAGTCGGTCTACTAATCTTGGACGTGATGCCTATATAATGATCATTGCCTGGATATCGTCATAATTATTTGAAGTTCTATCAATTGCCCAACAGTGATTTGTTTACCCACCGTATGCTATTTTTCTCGAGAGAAGCCACTAGTGAAATCTACGGCCCCCGGGTCTATTTTCTCATCATATATTTTCAGATCTATTTTGCTATTTACTTTTTTATTTATTTGCCACTTTTATTTTCAGATCTATATTTCTAAAAATCCCAAAATATTTTGCTTCACTTTATTTTATTCACGATCTATTTATCAATCTACTACAATTTATCTCACGTCCGTTTGCCAATTTCTGGTGCCGTTACCCGAAAGGGATTGACAACCCCTTTAACACGTCGGGTTGCAAGTATTTGTTCTTTGTGTGCAGGTGCTGTTTACGTAGTGTTTCTTGGTTCCCCTACTGGTTCGATAACCTTGGTCTCATCACTGAGGGAAATACCTACCGTTGCTGTGCTGCATCATCCCTTCCTCTTTGGGGAAATACCGACGTAGTTCAAGCCAACATCATAGCACATATGCCCATACATTGCAACGGGAGATAAAATAGCATGCATTTAAAGTCAGTGAGAATTATATGTGCAAGCAAAACTCTGTATGCACACAAAAAAGGAACATTTAGCTTCTCGGTTTGGCCGCGTGTGAAGGAATCAATCCGCTATTTTTTCATTAATTGATCGAGGACATTTAAGAGTTTTGTTACGTCATCGTACGCCAGAGAAGGCCCATGAGTTATTTAATCTACTTTTCCTTTCAATCCTTTCAATCGAGGGTACTTTAAGGTATGAAGTTTCTGAACATTCTAGGAAACATGAAATATTTATTAAATCCTGAACAGTATTTTGAAAATTATGTACACTTTTGGAAAAACACGAACAAAATATCAAAGGGAACATCTTATAAAATTCACAGACATTTTCTAAAAACACCAACTTTTTTATAAAAACATGAACATGAATTGAATTTGTGAACATTTTCTAAAACGGGAACATGTATTGAAAATTCATAAGATTTTTAGAAAATGTGTATCTTTTATACATGAACATTATGTTTAATAGCGAAAATTTCACTAAAACAGGAATATTTTTCGAATCTAGAGCATTTTTTGAAATGCCATTTTCTTTTTAGAAATCTCAAAAAAAAAATTGAAAAACAATAATTTTTTTGAAAAAATGGGAAACGTTTTGCAATTTTGAATATTTTTCAAAATAGCAACAAAATTTTGGAATTCTGAACATTTTCAAAATTTTGCTTTTTTTAATTATGAACGTTTATTGAGAATTTTTAATTTATGAAATCAATTCTAAGAGAAAAATAAACTTGGAAGGGAAAAAGAGATAGGGAAAGGAGAATAAAAATAGAAGTAAAACACAGAAATAAAGAAAAATGGGCCAGCCCATTATCGGTTGTCCTGTGCGGAACTCCGACTATGTATCGCCCTGTGCGGAAAATAGAATTTTCCCAGCTGCATGGGCAGAAAACTAAGGGGGCTTGCTTCGCTGGGCCACAGCGCGTGGCCCATGTACGAAAATTCTTTTTATAGCAGACAAACGCATAAGGATTTAGTACCACCTCGGATAGAAAAAAAATTGGCGAAACGCACCTTGCTTTATTAGTAGGTATAGATTTCTGTATGCGGGCTGCACAGACTACCATTTTTATAATTTTTAAAATATCACTTGTTTATGCTTCATGACGTGTAACACTATTGTTAGTCCTGTTTTGCCATGTACAAGATAGTCTGTCTTGCTCGTTTCACTGTTGTAACTATATTGTTGGCCTAGTCACGTGTACTTACGGAAACATTCCAGGATGAAGTGACATCAACACAAAGATCTGAGAGTAGTGCGGCATGGCCGTTACCAAATGATTATGGATTGGAATTGGAATGTGCTGATGTTGTCGAGCCTCAACTAGAGGTGGCAAGACAACGTGTATATGATTCTCAACATGTTGAGACTGGAGTTGCAGGTATTTGATGCAGGAGTCAAAAAAATGAAACAAGACACTGAGGTAACCACAAAGGAATTGGAGATTTTGAATACTGAAATTTGTTGTCGGTGCAACCGACCCTGGGTCCGTTGCATGGATTGTGCACAGGCCAGAGACAAGATTACAAGACCAAGATCAGACCAAACAAGGAGGATCAACTCCTTTGAAGGATCCAAGTGCAAGTCGAGAAGGCCAAGGTGAGCCAGAGGAGCAGGGCATCGCTGAGGGAAGGACCTACCTTGCTAGGCAGGCGAGCCTAGCAGGGTTGGGTTTTGCCCCCAAAGCAAGCTCCCAGATCGTCCCGGCAAGCCTGCCGGGGCTGGCGGAGGCAAGCCACTCCACCGCTCCACCTCACAAGCGACGCAAGTCAGTAATCGAAGCGATGTCAAGCTCCAAGGTGACTAAGTGGCTGCTTTCTGCCACATGGCAGCCACTTTTTACAGCAAACACCTCCATATGACACCCATCCTGAGACGTGTCAAGCGAGCAGGCGCGGAGCTGGCAAAACAACCCGACAGAGCCTACCGGGCGAGCTGTGATGTGACACTGAGCGACGCATTTAATGCACTTTGTCAACCTGCAGACTTAGATATGATAGAACTGTTAGCTATCTAATCAGTATGCAAAGACTGATTTGCCACTGTGGTGACCCCTTAATCTATAAAAGGAGGCCCATCGTGACCGTAGAAAGGGTTGGACCCTCACATATCCATACGCGCGTAGCCACTCTCGCCCCCAAAGCGACCTTGTCGGGCGAGTGTGCTACATTCACCACCATTATCCACCATTAATCCACCAAAGCAGGAGTAGGGTTTTACGCCTCACGGTGGCCCGAACATAAGTAACGACTGTCTGTGTGATCTCTGCCATGCTGCGCGACGCTTCTCCGCTCTTTGTGCAACGTGCCCATCCCCCCGCCGAACCAAAAGGGGCTCATGGCCCCATAGGTGGCCGTGGTTTCCCACGACATCTTTGGCGTGCCAGGTAGGGGGATCACTTGCGTGAAACCGAGAGCATACGCTGCGCATCATCTTCATCGATGTATTCGTCGTCGACGGCGTCATCGACTATGGCGCCCAAGAGGAAGCCCGGAGCTGCAAATCACCCGTCCACCTCAAAGGCTCCACCGCCTGTGACCGCCGACGTCGCGGGGAACGCGGGGGCTCGCGAGGGTGTGGATGCTGCGGGGGACGTGGTCGGCGCAGGCGGCGTCGTCACCACCTCCCCCATGGCCGAAGTAGGAACGGGAGGTACCGAGGAAGGACAGCATCAGCAACATCCCGACGGCCATGCTCCACGAGGTACGGATGGAGGGATCATTCCGCCTAAACCCCTTCTCCTCGCCAACGGGCACAGCCGCAGTGATGATGCTCGCTCTGGGGCAAATCGCAACCCTCCGGCCGCCCCCACTGCGGGCGCGACCGCAGGGCAGGCGCCTCCCCCGGGGCGGGCTGACCCAGCTACTGTGCCCAACAGAGCCGCTGGCCCTTAGGCACCTCTGCCGCATCAACATGCCGTCCAAACGGCTGGTTCGCAGTAGCAGGGGTGCGGCGCAGTCGCCACCGGCAACGTCAGTAGCCGAGCGACGCTACGATCTACATCATCATCACCTATGCCAAGCACTGCCTCAGAGGCCATGGCGCGAGCCCAACTGCTGTTGAGATTTCCACCGGCGGTAGACCAGATGGATGAGTGGCGAGCCACCATCCAAAGTTTGATTGGTTTTGCCGAGGCGGAAGGATAACAGTGGGCCGCACCGCCACGGCCTTCCCACGCAGCAACGGCAGCTCGTGCGGCTGGTCGTGCGGGAGGGGCCACCCTCACAGTGCAATCCCCACCATGGCAAGCCGCCCGGGAGCCGCAAAACCAAGCATCCGATGACGTCTTGATGGCCTCATCAGACCCTCGAGCGCGTCAAGGCTGACAGCTTGCCCCGAAGGGCAGGCGAAGGGAAGGCGCGCGCGTCATCGACGAGCGGCGCCGCGACGACCCCCGTTGATCCAATGGGTGTGATGGCTCTGACGTCGACGAGCCCGCGCTCGGAAATGGTGGGTGCCTGCCTTTCGAGGTTGGGTGCCCTGCCTTCACCCGTGAGTTGCGTCAAGTCCGTCGGCCGTCCACTCGCACGTTCAAGCCAGAGATACCCGAGAAGTATGATGGGAGACTAAACCCGGTAGAATTCTTGAGCATCTACACCATCGCTGTTCAAGCTGCCGGGGGAAGAGATGAGAAGGTGTTCGCCAACTACTTCCCTTTGGCCCTCAAGTCAAATGTGAGGTCTTGGCTGATGCACCTGCCGGAGAACTCCAATTCGACCTGGGCTGACCTGTGCCACGAGTTCATTGGCGCCTTCACGGGTGGCCATCAAGAACCAGGGTGGCCTAGCGACCTGCAGCTTCTCCAGCAGAAAGAAGGAGAAACTCTGCGGAAGTACTTGCAGAGATTTAGTCGAGTCCACAGAAATATCCCAGATATCCACCCAGCTGCCGTGATAGCTGCATTCCAATCCAACGTGCGCAACCACAGGATACGTTCCAAGATGAACGTTCGGTTGCCCAAGACTATGAAGGAGCTCTACACTTTAGTGGACAAATGTGCTTGGGTGGAAGAGGGGAGGAAACTTCCTGGAGAGGAAGATTCTGCCGACATCGACTTAGAAGATGACGATGAAACCATCAGTAAGAAGAAGAAGAACAAGAAGCACAACAAGAAGCGCAAGGATAAGACAGTGATGACTGTTGAGGGGTCAGGCACGCCTAGTACCAGCAAGAAGGCCAAGGCTGAAGCCCCCGACAAGGAGGCTACCACATGCGCTGACTGCCAGGAGGCGGCGGCTGCCGAGAAAGCTGGGAAAAGTGATGGGCCGTACTGTAAGATTCATCGGACTAAGGGCCATGATCTCTAAGAGTGTCATTAGGTTGAGCAGCTCGTCAAGAGACAGAAGGCTGAGTATGAAAAGCGCGATAAGGAAAAAGGTCAGAATGGCACTGGCAGGAAGGGCCGGGGTGGTGACGCAAATCGCCCCGGCAAGGCTCCTCGGAACCAAGGGAAACCCGCCAAAGGCCGAGAGAAGGAGGATTGCAGTAATGAGAGTGATGGAGGGAATGAAGAGGAAACCAGCGAGCAGGAGTTCCAGAGAGCCACTGACGCCCTGTGCATTGACGGGGGTGCATCTTTGCACTCCTCTCGCCGCCAACTTAAATAGTGGGCGCGTGAAGTCAATGTCGTGGAGCCAGCGGCAGATTCTCGGAAGCCGCTCAAGTGGTCACGCACGCCCATCATCTTTGATGAAGAGGACCACCCCGATTGCATTACTGCGATAGGGTGCTTGTCGTTGTTGGTCTCACCAACAATTCGCAACCTCAAGGTCACAAAGATGCTGGTTGACGGCGGGGCCGGGTTGAATCTGATTTCCCCAAAGGTTATCAACAAACTCCAGATAGCAGAGGAAGAACTTAAGGCCACATGCACGTTTCAAGGAGTCAATCCCGGCAGGAGCCGTCCTAAGGGAAAGGTTACGTTGCCAGTGACATTTGGAGGAGAGTTGAACTACAGGACTGAGAAAGTTGTGTTTGATGTGGTTGACCTCCGCCTGCCGTACAACGGGATCCTTGGGCGCCCAGCCCTGGCCAAATTCATGGCAGCATCCCACTATGCCTACAACACCTTGAAGATGCCAGGGCCGATGGGCGTCATTTCCGTCCCGTCAGACAAGAAAGATGCAATTATTTCCATAGATAAGATGTACCGGGACGTGGTCACGGCAGAGGTCGTGGAAGCCACAGTTCCCGCCAAGGAAAAGCGTAGCAGGGGCACTGGCAAGGAATCCGGGAAGCATACCCTGTGGAATGTGCCGCGCCCGTTGATGACATGCCAGAGAGTTCCAACAGCAAGAGATCCAAGGTTGCTCCACCCCAAGTGAAAATGGTCGCGGCAGGGCTGGCTGGCACTGATGGTACTTTCACTATCAGCGCCACCCTTGATGACAAATAGGTAAGCGCGCTCGTTGCTTTCCTGCGGGTGAATATTGATGTGTTTGCCTGGCAACCATCTGATATCCCAGGTGTTCCCAGGGAGGTAATCGAGCACCACCTTGCTGTCTGCCCACATGCCCGGCCCGTCAAGTAGAAGGTTCGGAAGTAGGCCTTGGAGCGGCAGCAGTTTATTGCCGAAGAAATCAAGAAACTTGAAGCAGCTGGTTTGGTCAGAGGAGTACTGCATCCGACATGGTTAGCAAACCCAGTGGTTGTGCGCAAGGCTAATGGAAAAATGGAGGCTTTGCATAGATTTCACGGATCTGAACAAGGCATGCCCAAAGGACCCATTTCTCTTGCCGCGCATCGACCAGATCATGGATTCTACTTCAGGATGTGAGTTGCTCTCTTTTTTGGATGCATACTCCGGATACCATCAGATTTTTATGTCCAAGGAAGACGAAGAAAAGACCTCATTCATCACCCCATGCAGCACGTACTGCTTTGTGCGCATGCCTTTAGGGTTGAAGAGTGCCGGGTCCACTTTTGCAAGAGCAGTCCAGATTGGCTTTGAACCACAGTTGCACAGGAACATTGAAGCCTATATGGATGATATTGTGGTCAAGACCAAGGACAGATCAACCCTCATCCAGGATTTAGAAGAGACATTTGCTAATCTGCACAAGATCAACTTGAAATTGAATCTGGAGAAGTGCGTGTTTGGCGTTCCCTCCGGCAAGCTACTTGGTTTCTTTGTCTCCCACCGTGGGATAGAGGCCAACCCCGATAAGATCAAGGCTATTGAGCAGATACAAGCACCCAAGATAGTTAAGGATGTGAGGCATTTGACAGGATGCGTTGCCGCGCTTAGCAGATTCATCTCCAAGTCTGCCGAGTGCGCCTTGCCGTTCTTCAAGATTTTGAAGAAGGCAGGACCCATGAAGTGGACCCCGGAAGCAGATGCAGCACTGCAGGATTTGAAGGCCTACTTGTCTTCTGTGCCTACTTTGGTCGCACCCAAACCACAAGAGCCGTTACTGCTATATCTGGCAGCAACTAATCAAGTGGTTAGTGCGGCCCTAGTAGCGCAGCGGGAAGTGGAAGAAGCAGCCACCTCAGCAAGTGTCCCGCCCGAGGAAGAGGAAGAGAGCAGCCTAGCAAGGCCAGATACGGATCAGGACAAACAAGAGCAGGGCAGCGGAAGTAACCCCAAGGACATGACAAGGAAGAAGGTGGTGCGGCACCCAGTATACTTCATCAGCTCCCTATTGCAGGGGGCTAGATCCAGGTATTCTGGCATGCAAAAGTTGATCTTTGGCCTTGTCATGGACTCAAGGAAACTGTGCCACTACTTCCAAGCCCATGAGATCACGGTTGTCACCCGCTTCCCGTTGCAAAGGATACTTCAAAACCCAGAGGCCACCGGCAGGATAGTGGAGTGGGCATTGGAGTTATCCAGGTTTGGCCTGAAGTTTGAAAGCACTACAACAATCCAGAGCAGGGCGTTGGCAGAGTTTATTGCAGAATGGACACCAACCCCTAATGAAGAAGTACAGGAAACAGTTATCCCCGCAAGGAAGCGCCCCAAGAATGGATCGTGTATTTTGATGGTGCCTTCTTCCTACAAGGTGCAGGGGCTGGCGTGCTTCTCGTGGCTCCCACTGGAGAGCACCTGAGGTACATCGTCCAGATGCACTTTCCCCGGGAGGAGGCGACCAACAATACAACAGAATATGAAGGGCTTCTTGCCGGGCTCAGGATTGCTACAGAGTTGAGAATCAAGAAGCTGATCATTCGAGGAGATTCACAACTAGTGGTGAGACAAGTCAACAAGGATTACCAAAGCCCATTGATGGAGGCATACGTCGAGGAAGTGAGAAGATTCGAGGAGCGCTTTGACGGGTTACAAATAGAGCACGTACCCCGTGCGGAAAACAACATTGTTGATCACCTGTCGAAGTGCGCTGCCCAGAAGCTTCCTGTGGAACTAGGAACTTTTGTTCTCCATCTTACTCAGCCCTTCGTATCCCCGACAACAATGGCCCGAAAGAGGAGGAAATTGGACTCCGGTAAGCCTCTCCCGGTAGAGCCTTTCGGGGCTCCTGGCAGGGACCCTGCAGGAAACAACTCCCCTTCGATTGCCGGGCTGCACCCTCCTACCGGGCCACTGGTCCCCGCAGTCAAGGGATGCCCCCCCACGAATGAGGAGGTGCCGCTAGTCCTCGTTGCCGAGACTCAAGCTCGAACTTAGGCAAGGCACATAGTCCATTTCCTCCAAACCGGAGAACTTCCCGAAGAGCAAGAAGAAGCTGAAAGAGTAACCCGGAGGGCCAGTATGTATCAGTTTGTCGATGACACACTATACAGAAGAAGGCCCAACGGTGTGAAATTGAAGTGCATTTGCCAGGAAGGAGGAAAGGAACTGCTGGCAGAGATACACAAAGGCATGTGCGGCTCCCACATTGGATCAAGGGCTTTGGTTGGGAAAGCATTCCGGCAGGGATTCTATTGGCCCACAGCCCTCCAAGATGCGGTTGAGCTCGTCACCAAGTGTGAAGCCTGTCAGTTCCATTCCAAAAATATCCATCTGCCTGCCCAAGCACTCCAGACAATCCCTTTGTCATGGACGTTTTCGGTATGGGGGCTCGATATCCTCGGCCCTTTCCCCTAAGCTGCCGGGGGCTTTGAATTACAAGTTTACAAAGTGGCCGGAAGTAGATGCCGTGAGAAAGGTGACTGCTCAGTCAGCTATCAAGTTCTTGAAAGGATTGGTGTGCCACTTCGGGGTCCCTGCCCGGATCATCACCGACAACGGCACCCAGTTCACGAGCCGCGCCTTCATGCAATATGTTCATGCCCTCGGAAGCAAGATCTCATTTGCATCTGTCGCACATCCCAGAAGCAATGGACAAGCTGAGAGGGCGAACGCTGAAGTGCTGCGAGGACTCAAGACAAGAACGTTTGATATGCTGCGGAAGCACGGCAGGCAATGGATCAATGAGCTGCTGGTGGTTCTTTGGTCCCTCAGAACGACACCAAACCGAGCTACCGGGCAGACTCCCTTCTCCCTAGTCTATGGGGTAGAAGCAGTTATCCCCACGGAACTCATTTACGGGTCACCTCGAGTGCTTGCCTACGATGAAGTAGTGCAGGAACAACACATGTGTGACGACGCCATGCTTCTCGAGGAGAACCGACTCCGGGCTACTACGCGTGCTGCACGCTATCAGCAAGCCCTGCGTCGCTATCATAGCCGCAGGGTTCATGCCCGGTGTTTTCATGAAGGCGACCTTGTCCTTAGGCGTGTTCAGTCCACCAAGGGTACAAACAAGCTGTCGCCAAAGTGGGAAGGCCCTTACCGGGTAGTACGAGTCGCCAGACCTGGCGCAGTCCATCTGGAGACCGGAGATGTCATTCAATTGCAAAACTCATGGAATATTGAGCATCTCCGCAAGTTCTACCCGTAAGGCGCGGTTGTCGGGCCCTGCCCGGCAGCCACCCTTTTGTACAGGCCTTGCCTTAGCTGCATGTAACCCCTTGTACAAAGCCAGGCGTAGACCCTGAGCAATAGAGAAATAAATGAAGCGCTGGGGGCCCCCGACAAGTTGCATGCATAAGCATTC
The DNA here is from genome assembly GCA_011799875.1 of Thinopyrum elongatum. Taxonomy (NCBI): domain Eukaryota; kingdom Viridiplantae; phylum Streptophyta; class Magnoliopsida; order Poales; family Poaceae; genus Thinopyrum; species Thinopyrum elongatum. Next base: position 303,702,008 of record CM022303.1, on the reverse strand, counting down.
CATAAGCATTGCATGATTCATATAGATAGGTTGCATGATCATGTAGATAGATTGCATCTAGCATCATCTTCATTTGCATAAACTGCAGGCTCCTACCGTGGACATAGTTCTGGGAAGAAGATGCGAAGATAAGCCAGCACTGCGGTCTCCGGCAAGCCAAACAGATAAGTTCCATATCTTACCCATACATGTTCCGTGAGTAGGACTTGTGCATATGAAAACCTCACCGCCTGGGAAACAAAGGTGCTCCCATCTACTAAAACAAAAGCTGCTTCGTTCAGGATGGTCGTAGTGGCCTTTGGCTGAAAGGGGATGGCGGGGGGCTGGTCTCTCCCAATAGGTTCTGCGCCCGACAGGCTCAGCCTCACGACAGCAGTCCTATGGGGTGCCGGCAAGGTAGCTTACCGGGATCAACTTGTTTACACGAAAGTATGGAGGCATTTCACCTCTACATGGATATCGTATATGCACAAGTGTCCGGCAAAGCTTATATTTTTCATTAATATGCTGATCAACAAGTACAAATCTCACGGAACATAAACATGGATACAAGAGATTACATTATTTGAACTAAAATTTGGCAAGTGCCTATAGATTTAAGACTAAAAAAAGATTAGTGCCCTGTGATCTCCTCTTTTCGTTTTCCCTCCACCAGGTATTGCGGTGGGAAGAGAAGACGGCTGAAAGAGCACCCAGGCAGGAGGCCACCCCCAATCCCGTCGTGGCCTGCCGGGCGCGGCCTGACAAGATCGGGAGTGGCGAGGCTGTGAAGGAGGGGCACAAAGAGCAGCACGGCGGTGCCCTGGTCACCACCTCCAGGACCAGCAAGAAGCCCAAGCTCGAGCACCGGAGGGATCAACCACCGATGCCCAGCTGGAAGACTGCTGGAGGAGGGGGAAGGAACCAAGGGAACATCCCTCCCTGGCTATCACCCGAAGAGGCTGGTGATGCTGGTGCCGGGGAGGGAGGGGAAGAGCGGAAAGACAAGGCAGCAGGTCACCAATACGAGACGAAGGCGTCGGTGCCATCGTACTCCGACCTGACGCCCTGCCTCCCACCTCCCCCGCCTTCCCTCGATTCCTCTCCATCACCGTCGCTCCAGGAAGACGCCGGGCCCCTAGCCCGACACCTCCCCCGAAGAGACAGCGGGAGACTGCGATGACCAGGACACTCGAGGCGCGCTGCTCCCCACCTTGGCGGGCAGGAAGACACCGCCGTCCTTAGCAAGAATGCGAGGTCCGTCGGACGGAGCAGTGTTGGGATTACCAGGGGCCCCATATACTGCATACAAGGCAAGCATCAGGAGCCCCGGACACCTTGCCAACAGGGTGGCGACCCCCAGCGACGCGCAGCACCAGACCAGACTCACTCCCCAAGCATCAGCACAAGCATTTGACATCATCGGCAACTCCAAGCTAGGGCCCGGGGCCTGGCCCTGGGCTCTTCCTTTCAGCATACCCAGAGGAAGCAGAAGGCAGAGGAGAGGAATGTGGATGAATGCCTTCGCTCCTCCCCCGCTCCTCCTTTTAGAGGCGAGAGGGGGCTGGGGGCTGATTCCCCGACGAGTACCGCCGTCCTCCTCCACCAATCCAAGAAGATCGGGCCCCTGCCTTGATGCTCTCCCGCATCACGCGCCTCCATTACCTACGCCACTCAATGCATGCGGCATACGTGGCTAAGGATAAGGGCGCGATGGGAAGAGTGAATTCGCAGTTATCCGCCCGTGCATTAAAGTCATTCACGGGCCATTACAAGAATGGCCCCACCACAATTGGTGTTGCACGATGTGTGGAAAAACCGGAAACTAACCTGAGCTCAGGTTAATGAAGAACCAAAGAAGATCTCAAAGGGCGGAGCCGCCCTTACATTTCTGCCTGTGCACTGGTTAGGGCCTACCCCGACGACGCCCAGCGGCACATTCGTGCCAGGCCCGGGGGCTCCTGTCGGTGCAACAGACCCTGGGTCCGTTGCATGGACTGTGCACAGGCCAGAGACAAGATTACAAGACCAAGATCAGACCAAACAAGGAGGATCAACTCCTTTGAAGGATCCAAGTGCAAGTCGAGAAGGCCAAGGTGAGCCAGAGGAGCAGGGCATCGCTGAGGGAAGGACCTACCTTGCTAGGCAGGCGAGGCTGGCAGGGTTGGGTTTTGCCCCGGAAGCAAGCTCCCAGATCGTCCCGGCAAGCCTGCCGGGGCTGGCGGAGGCAAGCCACTCCACCGCTCCACCTCACAAGCGACGCAAGTCAGTAATCGAAGCAGTCTCAAGCTCCAAGGTGACTAAGTGGCTGCTTTCTGCCACATGGCAGCCACTTCTTACAGCAAACACCTCCATATGACACCCGTCCTAAGATGTGTTAAGCGAGCAGGCACGGAGCTGGCAAAACAGCCCGACAGGGCCTGCCGAGCGAGCTGTGATGTGACACTGAGCAACGCATTTAATGCGCTCTATCAGCCTGCAGAGTTGGATATGATAGCACTATTAGCTATCTAATCAGTACGCAAAGACTGATTTGCCACTGTGGTGACCCCTTAATCTATAAAAGGAGGCCCATGGCGACCGTAGAAAGGGTTGAACCCTCACATATCCATACATGCGTAGCCACTCTCGCCCCCAGAGCGACCTTGCCGGGCGAGTGTGCTACATTCACCACCATTATCCACCATCAATCCACCAAAGCAGGAGTAGGGTTTTACGCCTCACGGCGGCCCAAACCTGGGTAAAGACTGCCCGTGTGATCTCTGTTGTGCTGCGCGACGCTTCTCCGCTCTTTGTGCAACGTGCCCCCCCCCCCCGCCGAACCAAAAGGGGCTCAAGGCCCCATAGGTGGCCGTGGTTTCCCACGACATTTGTGCTATCTGAATCCGGCCAATCCTAATTTCTGAAGAGATTATAGTTCAAATGGTAAGTTTTGTTGATGCAAGTCCATGATGTATGAGCTTTCTTTGCCCAGTGTATGTAATTTGCTGTTTGTGTACGCTTTATTATCACTGGTGCCGAACTATAATGCCCAGTGGATATAATCTGCTATAATTTCTTTATTGTATAGTGTAGGATTATTCTTCGTTTCTATGCCTTAGTCTCTTTATTGTATAGTGTAGGTTTTTTAGAGGTGATAGTATAGAGTAGGATAATTCTTTGTATATGCTATATCATTGAAACGGGGGCCAACACGCCCAAACATTACCTGGTCGCCATCCGAATGAACAAACATGTGTAGTCAAAGCGGAACTTAATTGGGCTGGTCAACTTAATATTTAGTGGATCCCAATTGATGTGGCCCACCATAACAACGGCTCTTAGTAGGCCGTTAACAGGCCGAAAGCTCGATAGGGCCGTATAAATGGAAATGGCCCGCGGGCCTCTAGCAGGCCAAAATAAATGTCAATTTTGTCTCGTCCCTTTTACTTGACGGGCCAGTAAGAGGCCGAAAGTGTTTTGGGCCAAAAGAGGCCCAATTTACAAACAAGGCTTTTAACAGGCCGAAAGTCACGTCGGGCTGAAATTTTGCCCTGCAGTTGATGGGCCTTTAATGGGCCGATTCTGTGTAACTCGTATGGTCCATGGTTCTGAATGGGCCTGACTCAAGTAGGCCGCTAACGGGCCGAACCGCTTATTTTGACAGGCCCGGCCTTTTAACCTAAACGAGCCACTGTTGGGCCGTGCCAAGTGTCAACGTATCATAGGCGCTTGCTGTCCATTGGACGGCTGACATCTGTCATGGCGCGGAGCTGACACATGGTTCCGTCGGCCAATAAGAATTTTACACGTGGAAAATCGCCATTGGTTCGTGCTGTTAGCGGGTTAGCGGATCCAAAATCGGACCCGATAGCTTAACGGCGACCCGTTACAATGGAGGCCACGTGTCGGTTACCCTTGACGAAAGCACTTCCATGACGGGTCATTTATCATCACGGAAGTGGACACTTCCGTGATGATAATTTTAGTATTGTCATGGAACACTTCTACGACAACACATGTATGACTATCTTGATTCTTTCATAAAATCGTCATGGATGTACATGCATGACAGAAAACATGACCTACTGTGACAAACATGTATCATCACGGAAGTGTTTTTTTGTAGTGATATCACAAAACTATTGCAAGGAATCAAACTTATCATATTCAGTGATCTACATGAAAGTTTTGTTATATCCCTCTTGAATACCTATCATATCAGGACCAATTTCATAACACATGCATATTGCCATTAACATTTATTAGACTCTCAAAAAGATATAAGTGAAGCATGATAGTGCAACTATTTCTTTAAAATATAACCATCGTTGTGCTCTAAAAGATATAAATGAAGCACTAGAGCAACTGCCTAGCTCAAGATATATAGGTGAAGCTCATAGAGTATTGTAACAAATTGTGAATAAATGTGTGTCCCTCTCAAAAGGTGTGTGCATCAAACAATGATTGTGGCAAACTAAAAAGCAAATAGAGCAAAGACTACTATAATACAATACGCTCCAAGCAAAACTCATATCATGTGATGAATAAAAATATAGCTCCAAGTAGTATACTGATGGATTGTAGACGAAAGAGGGGATGCCATCCAGGGCATCCCCAAGCTTAGACGCTTAGGTCTCCTTTAATATTACCTTGAGGTGCCTTGCGCATCCCCAAGCTTAGGGTCTTGCCGCTCCTTATTCCTTCATCCATCGTGATCTCACCCAAAATTTGAAAACTTCTGCACACAAAACTCAACAGAAAGCTCGTGAGATACGCTAGTATAATAAGCAATTCATAAAATTTAGTTACTATTATGAACCCATTCATATTTTATTTTTGCATAATACCTACTGTATTCTAACTTCTCAATGACTTATAGCCCCCGATATAATCCATAGCATCATTAAAACAAGCGAACTATGCAATAGAAAGCATGATGTGTCTAAAATAGAACAGTCTGTGATGATCTGAACAAACACTATACTTATGTAACTCCACATAATCTGATTAGGACAATGTGGGAAATATGTATATCAATCATGTGTAAAAAAATCAGAATTTTGTCACATTCCAGTGAATTATGAAAATTCCAGTACTGGGCGCAAAAGTTTCTGTTTTTTCACAGAATCAAGTCAACTATCAACCAAATCATCCCAAAGGCTTTACGTGGCACAAACACTAATTAAACATAAAAACATAATCATAACAGTAGCATAGTTTTGTGGACACTCAAAAACAGAAAAGAATACAAGAAAAATAAGATAACTATTGGGTTGCCTCCCAACAAGTGCTATTGTTTTACGCCCCTAGCTAGGCGTACGACATAGTTTCAAGTATTGTCATATTTAGTTTCCAACTCCTGAATTACACATCCATGCTTCCTAGGGGGTTTAGCATACATATTTTTTATAATCACACTCATAGGGACAAAGTTGAGAAATTTGTTCTCAATAATGGGTTCCTTTATCAAGTCAATGAAGTAAGGATGCACACTAATCATTTTAAGATCTTCCCCTTTACTAGATGTGGCACCTTTGTTTTTATGAACATACATAAACTTAGGATTCCTATTAGGAGGAGTTCTCTCAATAGTTTTAACGGAAGAAAAAGCGGAACCCAAATTATTAATAATTTCTTCCAACATATCAATTCTAGGACTTTGTTCTATTCTCGCATTAATTATCAGTTCCTTCTCTTTTAACATCTTCAATGTAGTTCCTACCTTTGAGCCAAACTGAGTTACTTGATCATGAATCTTCTTATCTAGATTTTAAATATGTTCTATGGTAGGCATCTTATTTTCAATAGCTTCCAATCTTTGCATAACATGTTGCAAAGTCAATGTCATTTCATTAATAGTACTAGGTGGTGATCCCACTAAATTTCCCATAGCATTGAAATCATCCATAGGGTGACTACTCAAGAAGTTCCCTCCGGTGATAGTGTCAAGCACACATCTATACCAAGTAGTAACACCAACATAAAAATTGCGAAGAAGAACAGTAGTGGATTGCTTACGAGTGGATCTATTTTGGGCATTGCAAATCCTATGCCAAACATCTTTTAGACTTTCTCCTCCCCTTTGTTTAAAATTAAGCACTTCATTCTTAGGGGTATTAGCAACAAGTGAAGAACTAGCCATAATGTCAAAGCAAGCAAGCAAATGAGCAAACTAACAAAGCAATTTTTTTTTTATTTTTTTATTGTTATGAGAAGTGGGGGAGATGAAAACAAGAGGCAAAGGCAAATAAAAAGTAGAGCAAGTAGATGATAATTTGTGCATAGGTACTTGATAGGTTTTGATGATGTCTCCCCGGCAATGGCGCGAGAAATTCTTCCTGCTACTTGTGAAATGCGTTGGGATTTTTCCCCGAAGAGGAGGGGAGATGCAGTATAGTCGAGATAAGTATTTCCCTCAGTGAGAACCAAGGCTTATCGAACCAATAGGAGAATCACGCAAAGCCTCGTGAATAGCACCTGCACAGACAAAAGCAAATACTTCCACCCAACGCAGGCAAGAGGGTTGTCAATCCCCTTGAACTTGTTACTTGCAAGGATCAAATCTTGTATAGGTAGATGGATAAATTGCAAAAAAAAATAAAAGAAATAAAATTGCAGCAAAGGAATTTTGTTTTCAGTAATATGATTAAGGTAGACCCGGGGGCCATAGTTTTCACTAGAGGCTTCTCTCTCAAACACATAGCATACGGCGGGTGAACAAATTACTGTTGGGCAATTGATAGAAAAGCGCATAGTTATGACGATTTCCAAGGCAATGATCATTTATATAGGTAGCATGTCCGAGAGAAGTAGACCGACTCCTGCCTTCATCTACTACTATTACTCCACCAATCGACCGCTATCCAGCATGCATCTATGGTATTGAGTTCATAAAAATGGAGTAACGCCTTAAGCAAGATGACTTGATATAGACAAAGTAAACCCAATCAATATGAATAAACCCCATCATTTTACCCTTCATGGCAATAATACAAATACATGTCTTGTCCCCTTCTATCACTGAGATAAAGAGCACCGCAAGATTGAACCCATCACAAAGCACCTCTCACACTAAAGATAAATCAATCTAGTTGGCCAAACCAAACAGATAGATCGGAGAGAAACACAAAGCTATAACAATCATGCATAATAAAGTTCAGAAAAGACTCAATTACTTCTCATGAATATTCATATCATAAACCCACAATTCACCGGATCCCAACAAACACACCGCAAAAGAAGATTACATCGGATAGAACTCCAAGAACATCGAGGAGAACATGGTATAGAAGATCAAAGAGAGAGAAGAAGTCATCTAGCTAGTAGCTATGGACCCGTACGTCTGTGGTGAACTACCCACGCATCATCGGAAGGCAGCAAGGATGATGTAGAAGCCCTCCATGATTGATTCCCCCTATGGTAGAGTACTGGAAAAGGCCTCTAGATGGGATCACGGAAGAACAGAGACTTGAGGCGGTGGAACAAGGGTTTCAGGTGGCTCTCTATTGGTTTCCCCATATTAGAGAATTTATAGAGGTGGAATTATGTCAGATGGCCTCGTGGAGCCCTCCTCGATTGCCATCTTGTCTCCTCCCGAAGCTTCTAGGGTCTCTTTTCTCCAAAAAAAAAATCATCAAAAAGTTTCGTAGCATTTGGTACTAATTTTCTGGAAAACCAAAAACAAGCACAAAACAGCAACTGGCACTAGGCACTGGGTTAATAGGTTAGTCCCAAAAAATGATATAAAATAGCACAAAAAGTTATATAAAGTATCCAAGATTGATAATATAATACCATGAAATAAAAAAAAGTATAGATACGTTGGAGATGTATCACTATGCTTTCCACCCAGCCGGTGCTTGCTACTCCGAGTAGTAAAGAACTGTTGCTCCTATACATAGCAGCTACAAATCAAGTGCTCAGTATAATACTCATAGTTGAGCAAGAAGAGAAAGGCAAAACCTTGAAAGTTCATCGGTCTATATATTATATTTTAGAAGTGTTGACCCCTTCGAAGCAATGATACCCACATTATCAGAAGTTGGTCTACGAAATATATTTGACAGTGACAAAAGTGGATCATTATTTCCAAGAGCACTCTGTCAAAAATCTTGAATAACAGAGACGCAACTAGCCGGGTGGCCAAATGGGCCATTGAATTATCACCTCGACATCAGATTCGAAGCGAAAAAAAGTAATCAAGTCACAAGCCCTAGTGGATTTCTTTGACGAGTGGACCAAGCACCAAAAACCAACCCTTCGAGCATTGTACCATGTTCTTCGATGGTTCAAAGATGTTGGGCGGCTCTGGGACTATATTAGTTTTAATATCCCCCAGAAGAGATTGACTTAGTTATGTATTACAGATTCACTTCGCTTCCTCCAACAATGAGGATGAGTACAAAGCCCTCTTGTACGGGTTGCACATGTCTATTTCACTCGGCATCCGTTAGCTAGTGGTCTATGAAGATTCAGATCATGTAGTTAACAAAGTCATGAAAGAATGGGATATCTGCAGTCCAGCAATGACTGCATATTGTAATGCAGTTAGAAAACTTGAAAAGCGGTTCGAAGGGTTAGAGTTGCATCATGTGCCCCAATCTTAGAACCAACCAACTGATGACTTGGCTAAGTAAGTTCCACTCAGAAGAAAGTACCCAAAGATCTATTTCTTGATCACCTTCAGTTCCCAACAATTAAAGAAGATCCCTCCAAGGAAGAGCCCCCACAACCAGTTGGACCAACAAATCCAGCTGAAGTTGATGTTCCAGTAGTAATCACTCTAGTCCAGGAGGTTCTAGTAATTACGCCCAAGTGGACGGTGCCCTACATACATAGCTTATTTGTTAAGACAAGAACTCCCTTATGATGAAGTTGAAGCCCGACAGATCATCCATCGATCAAATTCTTATACCATCCAGGTAGATCAGCTTTAAAAGAAAAGTGTCTCTGGGGTTTTACAACGTTGTATTTCTTCAGAAGAGGGGTGACAGATATTGCAAGAAATCCACTCGGGAACATGTGGTCATCACGCATCCTCCCGATCATTGGTAGCCAAAGCATTTCATGCGGGTTTCTTTTGTCCATGTGCCAATGAAGCTACTAAGGATATTGTAGAACAGTGCACCGGGTGCATGTTCTATGCTAACCAAATGCACAAGCTAGCATTCGCGCCGAAGACTATCCCACTCACATGGCCCTTTGTAGTCTGGGGCCTTGACATGGTCGGACCACTCTGAACTAGGGTCGGCGGCTTTACACATTTGTTAGTGTAGGCTCAAAAGTATGTCTAGAGGGGGGGGGGTGATTAGACTACTAGACCAAATAAAAATCTTTCCTTTTCCCAATTTTAGTTGTGGGCAGATTTTAGCAATTATGACAAGTCAAGTAACACCCTACACATGCAAGTCTAAGAGTATAGCAGTGGAATGAAGAACATTTCACATGTAAGTAAAGGGATGGGTTTGGAGAAGGCAAATGCAATGGAGACACGAATATTTTTGGCATGGTTCCGATAGGTGGTGCTATCGTACATCCATGTTGAGGAGACTTCAACCCACGAAGGGTAACGGTTGCGCGAGTCCACGGAGGGCTCCACCCACGAAGGGTCCACAAACAAGCAACCTTGTCTATCCCACCATGGCCATCGCCACTATTGGTGCAACAAACATTTGCATTTGTTTCCCGGACTTACACACAGGCACACTGGCATCGTTTATTCATCATCAACACCCAAGCCAGAGAAGCAGCTCTTAGAGAGATCAAAGAGCGGATCAAGAAGACCAAGAATAAGCACGACAGAAGAATATCACCTTGGGAAAGCCTCCCTTGCCGGGTAGGAGAGCCTGGCCGGGTCGAGGCCACCCCAGGGACAAGTCCAAGACTCCCCCGACAAGCTTGCCGGGTCCGCCAAGGGCGGGATCCCTGCCAAGACACCACCGCTCCACCGCACAGTGACGCAAGTAACTTATCAGTGTGGTGTCGAGCCCCCAAGTGATTAAGCAGCCTCTGCTAAGCATGTGGCGGCCCATTGGAAGACAAGATTTATCCAAGTGACACCCGTCCAGAAGCGTGTCAAGATGATAAGCAAGAGGTGGTTAAGCGGCTTGGCAGGCCTGCCGGGCTCCGTCCTCAGCATGACACCAAGCAGTGCATTTAATGCACTTTGTCCTAACTGCCAGAGTTAGGTCTAATAGCAATGTTGGCTATCTAATCAGTAGATAAAGACTGTTTTGCCATTGTGGTTACCCCTTAAGCAATAAAAGGAGGTCCAAGGCGACCTAACAAAGGATTCGAACCCTCGCACACTTGTACACGTGTAGCTGCTCTCCCCGAGGCACCCTTGCCGGGCTTGAGTGTTACGTGTTCGTTGTGTTCTTCCACTCAATCCACCAAAGCAGGAGTAGGGTTTTACGCTACCCAGCGGCCCGAACCTGGGTAAAAACCACCTGTGTCACCACCATCATGTTGTTCCATGGCTTCTGCTCTTTGTGCAACGTGATCCCCCTTGCTGAAACACAAAGGGGATCATGGCCCCATAGGTGATCGTGTTCCACCATGACATCTTTGGCGCGCCAGGTAGGGGCGCATCGCTTGTGCGTACCTAAAATCGTAAACAGCGCGTCGAACTCCATCGTCGATTGTCATCATCATCATCCTCGCACATGGCGCCCAAGAAGAAGTCTGGCGCTGCCGCGCACCCTTCCACTTCAAAGGCCCCCTCTCAAGCGGCCGTGGGTGCCACTGACGCAGCGGCGGCGTTGCGTGAGGCGGGTACCACGAGAGGCGCAACCGGCGCAGGCGGCGCTATCGTTGTGTCCCCCGTGGATGAAGCTGGAGCGGGAGGCACTAGGGGAGGACAGCATCAACAAGATACAGATGGACATGACCCGCAAGCTGTGGATGGAGGGGACGTTCAGTCTCCACCACCCCGCCGCATCAGCAGACACAGTCGCGGCGACGACGCCCGCTCTAGTACGAGTCGTGACCCTCTGGCCGCGCCTGTTACGAGCGCGACCACTGGACACGTGCCTCGCCCTGAACAAGGCGAGCAAGTCAAAGCGCCGAATGAGGTCACTGATCCCCGAGTGCAGCCCATTCATCATCAAACCGCCTTGGTGACCGATCCGCGATGGCGTGATCGCGGCGATGCCCCTGCTGGCACTACCAGGAGTCGAGCAACGTCCCGATCTGCCTCGTCGGCTATGCCAAGCACGGCTACGAAAGCCATGTCACGGGCCTAACTCCTATTAAGATTCCCACTGGCAGCTCATCAGATGGATGAGTGGAGGGCCACCATCCAGAGCTTGATCGGCTTTGCTGAAGCTGGAGGATCACGGTGGGCGGAGCCACCGCGGCGCCCGCAGGCGACAACAATAGCTCAAGCTGCTGGCCGCGTTGAGGGGGACGCACTAACGATGCAGTCCCCTCGGTGACAACAAACCTAGAGGCACTAACAAGAGCAATGTGACCACGAGCCCGACGAAGCTTCGATTGCCTCGTTTGATCCACGAGCCCGCCGAGATCAGTGGCAGGTCCTAGAAGGGAAGATGCGCGTGTCACTATAGAGTGGCGCTGGGAGACCCGCTATCAGTCTGACAGGCGCAATGGCCCAGACGTCGACGAACCCGCACCCAGTGAGGGTGGGTACTTACCTTTCGAGGTTGGATGCCCTACCTTCACTCGCGAGCTGTGGCAAGTCCGTTGGCCATCTGCCCGCATTTTCAAGCCAGAATTGCCAGAAAAATATGATGGAAAGCTGAACCCGGCAGAGTTCTTAAGCATCTACATGATTGCTGTTCAAGACGCCGAGGGTAGGGATGAGAAAGTGTTTGCCAACTACTTCCCTTTGGCGCTCAAGTCAAATATGAGGTCGTGGCTAATGCACCTGCCGGAGAACTCCATCTCATCATGGGCTGACCTGTGCAATGAGTTTGTTGGCGCCTTCACGGGCGGCCATCAAGAGCCAGGACGCCCCAGTGATTTGCAAGTCCTTCCACAGAAGGAAGGGGAGAGCTTGCAAAAGTATATGCAGAGATTCAGTCGAGTGCACCACAACATTCCAGAGGTACACCCGGCAGCTGTGATTGCCGCGTTCCATTCAAACATGTGCAACAGAAGGATACATTCTAAGATGAACGTCTGACTGCCCAAGACCGTCAATGAGCTGTACACCTTGGCGGACAAGTGTGCTCATGCTGAAGAGGGAAGGCGACTTCCTTGAGAAGAGGAAGGAGCAGAGGTTGATTCGGACGATGATGACAAGGCCACTGGCCTGAAGAAGAAGGGCCGGAGGCGCAACAAGAAACGCAAGGAGAAGGCAGTGCTGGCCGTTGAGGGTTCTGGCGATCTCAGCACCGGCAAGAAGGCCAAAACCGAAGCCCCCGGCAAGGAAGCTGCCGCGTGCGCTGATTGCCAGGAGGCTGCGGCAGCAGATAAAGCTGGGAAGTCCAATGGGCCGTACTATAAGATCCACCTTACTAAAGGACATGATCTCCAAGAGTGTCATCAAGTCGAGCAGCTCGTTAAGGGGCAGAAGGCAGAGTATGAAAAGCGTGACAGAGAGAGAGACCAAGAAGGTGCTGGCGGGAAGGGCCGTGGCAGTAGAGGAGGCCGCCGCGGCAAGACCCCTTAGCAAAAAGAGAAACCTACCAAAGGCCGTGAAAAGAAGGAAGGTGATGATGAGAGTGATGAAGGAGATGAAGAAGAAACCAGTGAGCAAGAATTCCAGAAGGCAACTGAAGCCCTGTGCATTGACGGAGGTGCATCCTTGCACTCCTCTCACTGCCAACTGAAGCAGTGGGCGCGAGAGGTCAATGTCATGGAGCCAGCTGCGGATTCCCGAAAGCCGTTCAAATGGTCCCACACGCCTATCATCTTTGATGAAGAGGATCACCCCGACCGTACTACTGCGGTAGGGTGTTTGCCGTTGTTGGTCTCACCAACAATCCGCAATCTCAAAGTCACAAAGATGCTAGTTGACGGCGGGGCTGGGTTGAATCTGATCTCTCCCAAGGTAGTCAGCAAGTTACAAATATCAGATAAAGAACTCAAGGTCACTGGCACATTCCAAGGAATCAACCCCGGCAGGAGTCGTCCTAAGGGGAAGATTACGCTACCGGTAACGTTTGGCGGAGAACTGAATTACCGTACTGAGAGGGTTGTGTTTGACGTTGTCGATCTTCCTCTGCCTTACAATGGGATCCTTGGCCGCCCAGCTTTGGCGAAGTTCATGGCAGCATCCCACTATGCTTATAATACCTTGAAGATGCCAGGGCCGATGGGCGTCATCTCTATCCCGTCAGACAAGAAAGACGCAATCATATGCATGGATAAGATGTACCGAGACGCGGTAGCTACCGAGGCCGCTGAAGCTGCAGCTCCCGCCAAGGAAACAAAGAAAGAAAAGAAGGCTAGCAGAGACACCGGCAAGGAATCTGAGAAGCGCGCCTCACCGGAGTGTGCTGCACCTGTTGATGACTTGCCGGAGAGTTCCACTAGTAATAGGCCCAAGATCGCTTCACCTGCTGTGAAGAGGGTCCCGGCAAGGCAGGATGGCACTGACGGTACGTTCACCATCAGCGTCGCCCTTAATAACAAATAGGAAAGCGTGCTTGTTGCCTTCCTGCAGGCAAATGCCGATGTGTTTGCTTGGCAACCATCTGACATCCCCGGCATTCCCAGGGAGGTAATCGAGCACCACCTTGCTGTCTGCCCTCATGCTCGGCCCGTCAAGCAGAAGGTCAGAAGGCAAGCTTTGGAGCGGCAACAGTTTATTGCCGAGGAGATCAAGAAACTTGAGGCAGCTGGTTTGGTCAGGGGAGTTTTGCATCCAACATGGTTAGCGAACCCAGTGGTGGTGCGCAAGGTGAATGGGAAATGGAGACTTTGTATAGACTTCACAGATCTAGACAAGGCATGCACGAAGGACCCTTTCCCCTTGCCGCGCATCGATCAGATTGTGGATTCCACTTCCGGGTGTGATCTACTTTCCTTTTTGGATGCATACTCCGGATACCATCAGATATTCATGTCCAAGGAAGATGAAGAGAAGACCGCATTCATAACTCCATGTGGCACGTACTGCTACATACGTATGCCTTTCGGGTTAAAGAGCGCCGATCCACTTTTGCAAGGGCAGTGCAACTTGGGTTGGAGCCTCAGTTACACAGGAATGTAGAAGCTTACATGGATGATATAGTGGTCAAGACCAAGGACAGATCAATGCTCATTCAAGATTTCGAAGAAACCTTTGTGAACCTGCGCAAGATCAACCTGAAGTTAAACCCTGAGAAATGCGTGTTCGGCGTTCCCTCCGGCAAACTACTTGGCTTATTTGTGTCTCACCGAGGGATAGAGGCCAACCCCGACAAGATCAAAGCAATCAAGCAGATACAAGCACCCAAGACAGTCAAGGATGTGAGACGTCTAACTGGATGTGTTGCCGCGCTAAGTAGGTTCATTTCCAAGTCTGCCGAGTGTGCCCTGCCGTTCTTCAAGATCTTGAAGAAGGTAGGGCCAATGAAGTGGACCCCGGAGGCAGAAGCAGTGTTGTGGGACTTGAAAGCCTATCTTTCCTCTATGCCCACCCTGGTTGCTCCTAAACCACAAGAGCCGTTGCTGCAACTAATCAGGTGGTTAGTGCAGCACTGGTCGCGCAACGGGAAGTAGACGAAGGAGCAGCTGCAGCTACTGTCCTCTCAGGAAATGAAATTGAACCGGTCGCGGCAAGATTGGGTACATATAAAGGTGGGGAAGAGCAGTTTGACAAGATCAGCTCTGAAGTCGCGGCAAAGAAGAAAGTGGTGCAACGGCCAGTATACTTTGTCAGCTCCCTATTGTAGGGGGCTAGGTCAAGGAACTCTGGAGTGCAAAAGCTAATCTTCGGCCTGATCATGGCCTCGAGGAAGCTGAGTCACTACTTCCAAGCCCATGAGATCACATTCGTCACTCGTTTCCCACTCCAGTGCATACTGAGGAACCCTGAAGCTACCGGTAGGAAAGTTGAATGGGCACTAGAGCTGTCAAGCTTTGGCCTGAAGTACGAAAGTACCTCAACCATTCAGAGCAGGGCGCTGGCAAAATTCATTGTAGAATGGACGCCCACTCCAGATGAAGAGATATCAGAGATAGTTACCCCCGGCAAGGAGGTGCCTCAGGAGTGGATCATGTATTTTGATGGTGCCTTCTCGTTACAAGGCGCAGGAGCTGGCGTGCTTCTTGTTGTGCCCACTGGAGAACACCTCAAATATGTGGTCCAAATGCACTTTCCCTAGGAAAAAGCTACCAACAACACTGCCGAATATGAGGGGCTCCTTGCCGGGCTCAGCATTGCAGTAGAGTTGGGGATCAAGAAGTTGATCATTCGTGGAGACTCGCAGCTTGTGGTAAGATAGGTTAACAAGCATTACCAAAGTCCATTGATGGAGGCGTACGTTGAGGAAGTGAGAAAGTTGGAGGAACACTTTGATTGATTACAAACAGAGCACGTGCCGCGTGCAGAAAACAACATTGCTGATTATTTATCAAAGTGTGCAGCACCAAAGCTCCCTGTGAAACCAGGGACTTTTGTCGTTCACCTGACTCAGCCTTCAGTATCTCCATTGATGATGGCCAGAAAAAGGAGGAAGTTGGACTCTGGCAAGTTTCTCCCGGCTGGGCCTCTCGAGGCCTTCGGTAGAGAGGCTGCCGGGAATGACTCCACTTCCCTTGGTGAGCCACACTCTTACGCGGAACCACGAGTTCTTGCGGTTGAGGTAAGCGCTCCCACGAATGAGGAGGTGCCATTGGTTCTAGTTGTCGAGCCTCGAGCTCCAACTTGGGCGCGACACGTAGTCCATTACCTTCAGACAGGAGAACTTCCTAAAGAGCAAGAAGAAGCTGAAAGAGTAGCCCGATGGTCCAGTATGTACCAGTTCATCGATGACACTTTGTATAGAAGGAGACCAAACGGTGTGAAATTGAAGTGCATTTGCCGGGAAGAGGGCCTGGAACTGTTAGCGGAGATTCACAATGGCGTGTGTGGTCCCATATTGGATCAAGAGCCTTGGTTGGGAAAGCTTTCCGACAAGGTTTCTACTGGCCCACGGCCCTCCAAGATGCGGTTGAGCTAGTCACCAGATGTGAAGCCTGCCAGTTCCACTCCAAGAACATCCATCAGCCAGCTCAAGCTCTCCAGACGATCCCTTTGTCTTGGCCATTTTCGGTCTGGGGGCTCGACATCTTGGGCCCCTTCCCCCATGCTATCGGGGGCTTTGAATTCTTATATGTTGCAATTGACAAGTTTACAAAGTGTCCGGAAGTGGAGCCAGTGAGGAAGGTGACCGCACAATCAGCTATCAAGTTCTTGAAAGGATTGGTGTGCCGTTTCGGAGTACCCGCTAGAGTGATCACTGACAACGGCACCCAATTCATGAGCCGCGCCTTCATGCTACATGTCCAAAACATTGGGAGCAAGGTCTCTTTTGCTTCTGTTGCTCATCCCCAGAGCAACGGTCAAGCCAAAAGGATGAACGCTGAAGTGTTGCGTGGGCTCAAGACAAGAACTTTCGACAAGTTGAAGAAATGCGAGAGATGCTGGATCGACGAGCTGCCGGTGGTTCTTTAGTCCCTCCGTACGACACTGAATCGAGCCATCGGGTAGACTCCCTTCTCCCTAGTTGATGGAGCAGAAGCAGTGCTCCCCACAGAACTCACATACGGGTCACCTCGAGTATTGGCCTATGATGAAGTAGAGCAAGAGCAGCATTAGCATGATGATGCCGTGCTCCTTGAGGAAGATCGTCTCTGGGCCGCTGTGCGTGCTGCACGCTACCAGCAAGCCTTGCGCCACTACCATAGCTGCAGGGTTCATGCCCGGAGCCTTGAGGAAGGTGACCTTGTCCTTAGGCGTGTTCAGTCTGCCAAGGGTTCCAACAAGTTGACGCCGAAGTGGGAAGGCCCTTACCGAGTAGTACGAGTCACCAGACCTGGCACAGTCCATCAGGAGGCCGAAGATGGCATTAAAGTGCAAAACTCATGGAATATTGAGCATCTTTGCAAGTTCTACCCGTAAGGCACGGTTGCCGGGCTTAGTCCCGGCAGCCACTTTTTGTACAAGCCTTGCCGATGTGCATGTAACCCTTTGTACAAAGCCAGGCGCAGACCCTGTGCAAAGATAATAAAATGTAGCGCTGGCACTCTAAAAAACGTGCATGCATGTCTAGTTTGAGCATATACTTTTGTTGGGATTATAGTTATGCTTAACATAAGCTAATTAATCCTTTCCAAAGATATCATACACTGCCGGTTTTTCCCTTATGCTTCTTTGGTTCACAACTTCCACCGCGGGCAAACTTCCCAAAAGGAAAAGTAAAGGGCGAGCCAACGCGTCGATCCCTGATGAACTATTACTGCCGGGGATAATAAGAAGAATGATAGGCACAGCTAAGTTCGCTCCACTATCCATCATGTACCTCTGTATGAAAAACTTGAGCGTGAGAAAACCTAGTCACCTCTATCCTCTGTGCTCCCATCTCTCTTGGTTCGGAGTTCCTTCGATCAAACGTTGGTTGTAGTAACAGTTGAGAAGAGCCGACGGGGGGCCTGCTCCTATCCTCGCTCCTACCCTGGCATAAAGGCATAGTAGTAGCAGGGGGAGGAACCGGCAAGATGTGCTGCCGGGGAACGTTGTTTACTTGAAAGTATTGAGGATTCATTCCTCGGCATGGGCATTACACATGCACAAAAGTACCCGGCAAGCTCTCTTTTTCATTAATACGTTTATAAATGAGTATAGATCACACAGAGTACAAGCATGGGTAGAGGACTACATATTTTAGATTAAAGATTGGCAAGTGCCTACATATTTTAGATTAAAAAAAGATAAGTGCCCCGTAATCCCTTTCTTGTCCCTCTCCTCCTAGGGGCTACCGTGGGAGACAAAGAGAGCAAAAGGAGTGCCTGAGTAGAAGCCCAGCCTGACCCCGTCAGGGCCCGCGGGACACAGTCTGACAAGATCGAGAGGGGCGGGGGCGAAGACGACGGACGGAGAGAGCGGCTAGGCGATGCCCTGGTCACCGCCACCAGGGCCAGCAGGACATGACAGGAGGAGCATCGGCAGGGCGGACGAAGCCGGAGCCCACGAGAAAGCCTGCCGGGGACACAGCTGGAAGACTGCTGGAGGAGGCGAAGGCATCCACACCCAACACCCCGGCAAATCGCTCTACCGGGGGAAGAAGATGCAGGTGCAGATGATGGTGCCGCCGCCGCCCTCCTGACGGTGATGGTGCGGCCCGCGCTCAGCTGTAGCTCGAGCCGCCGTCCTCCTGCTCAGAGTCATCGGCTTCACCGACACTGTCCTCTTCATCGCTGTCGCTCGAGGAGGAACTTTCGTCGTTGGTCGAGCTTTCCGCGTAGCACCCTAAGCGAGCACCCGAACGCCCGAAGACCTTGATGGAGAGCAGATTGGCCTCCATTAGCTTGAAATGGAGAACGTGCCCCTCCGCCAAGCTGTGGGCACGAGCGAAGGTTTTCCAGCCGCGCCGGAGAAGCATGACATGTGGTGCGGGGAACTCTACGTTCGCCCGTATGCTACCGTTACAACAGCCCCTCATGTGCAGCCTCAGTATGGACGGTTGTTCTTCCTCTGTCACCCTTCCGAAAGGGGTTGGAAGCCGAAGACGACTGCGCGGGGGCCCGCACAGCTGAACAATGAACTCCAACGGCTGGTCCCCAACGTGGCCTTCATCCGGGATAGGGGCAGCTAGAGGAGGGGCTATCAGGGCCCCACCGCGGCCTCCTCGGCCCCGGGCACCACGACGGCCGCTCCCACATCCAGTGGCACCACCTTGCACGCTGGACTCTGCTCCTGCGTCCCCAGCAGGAGGAGGGAGGCGCTGTCGAGAAGAAACCCTTGTTGCCACCATTGGAGGTCGACCACGTCCTCTTCCTCTCACCATGGTGGAAGAGGGGTATCAGACAAGAAGGGAGGAGGAGTGTGTGGGTGAGCCCCTCGCCCACATTCCCTTTTTAAAGGAAAACCTGGCCGAGGGGCTAGCTCCTCACCACCTGGGAGGGAGCCGCCCCGCTCCACCAATCCTGCCTCCCTACACTACTGGCGACGTCCATAATCAACGACCGCCCGCCTGTGCCTATCCACGGCGTCTGGCTTTCTGCCATGGCACTCATTCCCGCACCCTCCACATCCGCCACCAACCCTGCGCAATGCATGCAGCGTACATGGTGGAAACGGTAGGCGTAGTTGGTGAGTAAAATGGCAGTTACCTCCCCATGAACGTGGGCAGCCCGTGAGTCACTATGTGGGTACTCCCGCGTTGTTCGGCATGACCCGCGGGAAAAAGGTAACTGACTCAATCATAGGTTAATGAAGAAGCAAGGAGAATGTCAGGAGAGACTTAAAACCCGTAGTAGCATGACCCGAATGCTCGCCTGTGTGATTGTTGGGGCCTACCCCAACGATACTCAGCAGCACGTATGGGCCAGGCCCGGGGGCTCTTGTCGATGTAACAAACATTTGCATTTGTTGCCTGGACATACACACGTGTGCACTGGCATCATTTATTCAGCATCAACACCCAAGCCAAAGAAGCAGCTCTTAGAGAGATCAAAGAGTGGATCAAGAAGACCAAGAATAAGCATGACAGAAGAATATCACCTTGGGAAAGCCTCCCTTGCTGGGCAGGAGAGCCTGGCCGGATCGAGGCCGCCCCACGGACAAGTCCAAGACTCCCCCGACAAGCTTGCCGGGTCCGCCAGGGGCGGGATCCCCGCCAAGACACCACCGCTCCACCGCACAGCGACGCAAGTCACTTATCAGTGCGGTGTCGAGCCCCCAAGTGATTAAGCGGCCTCTGCTAAGCATGTGGTGGCCCATTGGAAGACAAGATTTATCCAAGTGACACCCATCCAGAAGCTTGTCAAGATGATAAGCAAGAGGTGGTTAAACGGCTCGGCAGGCTAGGCTCTGTCCTCAGCATGACACCTAGCAGTGCATTTAATGCACTTTGTCCTAACAGCCAGAGTTAGGTATGATAGCACTGTTGGCTATCTAATCAGTAGATAAAGACTGTTTTGCCATTGTGGTTACCCCTTAAGCTATAAAAGGAGGTCCAAGGCGACCTAACAAAGGATTCGGACCCTCGCACATTTGTACGCGTGTAACTGCTCTCCCCGAGGCACCCTTGCCGGGCTTGAGTGTTACGTTTTCGTTGTGTTCTTCCACTCAATCCACCAAAGCAGGAGTAGGGTTTTATGCTACCCAGTGGCCCGAACCAGGGTAAAAAACACCTGTGTCACCACCGTCGTGTTGTTCCATGGCTTCTGCTCTTTGTGCAACGTGATCCCCCTTGCCGAACCACAAAGGGGCTCATGGCCCCATAGGTGATCGTGTTCCACCATGACACCCACGAAGGACTTGCCTCACTCGGGTAGATCTTCATGAAGTAGGCGATCTCCTTGCCCTTACAAACTTCTTGGTTCAACTCCACATCATGTCGGAGGCTCCAAAGCGACACCTAACCAATCTAGGAGACACCACTCTTCAAAAGGTAATAGACGGTGTGTTGATGATGAACTCCTTGCTCTTGTGCTTCAAATGATAGTCTCCCCAACACTTAACTCTCTCGCAGAGATTTGGCTATGGTGGAAGAAGGATATGAGTGGAAAGCAACTTGGGGAAAGCTAGAAATCAAGGTTCAAATGATAGGAATGGAAACTCTTGATCTCAGCACATGAGTAGGTGGTTCTCTCTCAGAAAATGAATGGTGGAAGTGTAGGCACGTTCTGATGGCTCTCCTAAATGAGGAAGAAGGGGTGGGGGTATATATAGCCTCCACACAAAATCCAACCGTTGCACACTTTCGACCCATCTCGGTGGCACCGATCAGAAAACTCAGTGGCACCGATCTGTGTAAAAATATGAACATTAGGAATCTCGGTGGGACTGACAGGAACAACTCAGAGGGACCGATGTGCAAGGGCTTAGGGAAAACCTCAACTCGGTGGCACCAATTGCATCATCTCAGTGGACCGAAGTGAAGCAGTAAGACAACAAAGAATCTGTCAAGCCATCTTGGTGAGATCGATTGCAATTCTAGGTGAGACCGAAATAATTGCAACAAGCAACAGAGAGCTAGCAAGGACATCTTGGTGGGACCGAGATCCATATCGGTGGATCCGAATTGTTAGGTTTTGGAAGTGGCTAAGTCCAGATGAACTCGGTGGCTCCGGATAGGAAATTTCGGTGGGGCCGAGTTGGAATTTAAGGTTTGGACATATTTGGATAGAGAAAGTGGCTAAGGGTTTTGGAGCAATATCACTAAGCACTTTGAGCAAATAGATCATTAAGCAACACCTCATCTCCTTTTAATAGTATTGGCTTTCCTATGGACTCAATGTGATCTTGGATCACTTAAATAAAAATGTAGAGTCTTGAGCTTTTGCCAATCCTTTTCCTTAGCATTTTGAGGGGTCCACATCTCTAGTCCTTGCCATGCTAATCATTGAACATCCTGAAATATTTATCTTGAATGGACATTAGTTCAATGAGGTATGTGTTGTTATGTATTACCAAAACCACCCGGGGTTTAGTTGCACTTTCAATCTCTCCCTTTTTGGTAATCAGTGACAACATATAGATCAAAGCTTTGACAAATGATTAAATGAATGAAACAGATCATCGCTTTGAGAAGTATGTGATAAGCAAGAGCTCCCCCTAAATTTGTTCATTATTAAAAATTTGCTTTGAATGCAAATGCACAATCGATTAGGATCATGGGTCACTCTTCCATGTCACATATAACTTGGTGGAGCGCACAAAATGATATGAGTGAAATAGTAAGCACGCATCACCAAAAACATAAGTGAATGATCATACACAGATAATGGTAGGGATAAGCATTAAGCATCACATGGAGCATAGTATGATCAATCACACATAACAAACATAGTATGTCACACACATAACAAATAAAGTAGCACAAATCAAACGAAAATAGTAGCAAGAACTCAAGAAAAATCAACGAGCAAATGCAAGACACTCTCTCTCGAAGCCTAATGATCTATACAAATTCTCCCCCTTTGGCAACAAGTACCAAAAAGTTCGAATAGATATAGAGCTATACGTCTCTCTAGGCACGATCCTCGGCAGCTCCTGAAAGTGACTTCTGGCTGGTGGCTCTGGTGTGCATAGATGGCGTGGAGAGAAGTGCATCCGCGAAGGCTTCAGCTGACGTCTACTGAGCTAATGGCGTAGAAACCGAAGGTGGCACAGTGGCAGTGGCAGCAGGTGTAGAGTGAGTGGTCCTCGTGTCTGCACTGGCACAACAGCAGATCTGGGTGCCCTAGGCACTGGCTGGAACCTCTTAGTTGTAGCTCGCTCATCTCCACTGTCCTCTGCAGCGGCTCTAGCAGCATCAACATCTTCCTTCAGCTTTGTCACAACTGACTGAACCTCAGTGATCTTCACATCAAAATCATATATCTTAGCTTCAATCACCCACTCTAAGCTATCCTGGTTCTTGGTGATGTTGGCCAGACTTCGCTCAATCCTCAGGGTTCCTTCCAACAGATAAGTCATCTGGTCATTCTTTGTCTTGAGGTTGGCTATGGGAGCATTGGGTGTAGATGCCTCCTGTGCTGCTCTAGCTGCTGCAGCTGCCTGTATTTCCTCTTGAGCTTGAGCAGACGAAGGATGTGAAGGATCCATCACTACAACATTGTCCTCAAACTCAGGCTGCAATGGGAGATGCTCGTGATCAAGTAGATAAGTGCTCCTTCCAACCTTGGACTTGATGAGCAACTGAATGTGCGGAGCAAATCCACATGATCT
The DNA here is from genome assembly GCA_011799875.1 of Thinopyrum elongatum. Lineage (NCBI taxonomy): Eukaryota > Viridiplantae > Streptophyta > Magnoliopsida > Poales > Poaceae > Thinopyrum > Thinopyrum elongatum. Next base: position 303,679,219 of record CM022303.1, on the reverse strand, counting down.
CTTCTAGTCAGCTGCGGTTCTCTTGATTGTCTCAACTATCAGGCTCATTACTTTGAACCTTTGCGGAGTGTCAAACAAATGTAGCAACTTGATGGAGTGGCCACGGATCATCTTGTCATCTCCAGACTTGGGCAAAAGAGTGTTCCTCAATATTGTGTTGGTGGTGGCCAAACCAGCAAGCAAATGCTTCACTAAACCAAGCTTATGTGTGTCAAGATCTTTCTTGGGAATAGGCTTGTACATGTTTGCCATAGAGTTATGATCCATCCTGGGCTTGCCATAGATATCAATGTCATTTTCCTCTTCCTTTGGGGCACCAAGAAGTTCAACCCATTCAGAGATGGTTGAATGGTATTTGGATCCCTCAGTCATCCATACAATTCAGCCATCTCGATGTGTTGTTGAATAGAATTGCATGATCATCTCATCATTCCATTTGGTGAGCTTCTTCCCAACAAATGCATCAACTCCTGCAAGCTTGAAGCTCTCATGTACATGGGGAAAGTGATCCTCATCTTCTATCTCCGAGCCCTTGCTTTTCCTTATTCTCTTGGTAACCTTAGGCAAATTGCTAGGAGTGCTCCTGCTGCCTTCATCAAAACTTTCAGCTGGACTTGACCCTTCACTAAGATTCTCATGATGCTCTGACATGTTTTGGCTGTCACTGGCACTAGGCATCTTGCAAGCAGACCCTGTGAATAGATAGGTATGGGCAGAGTAGATGAGTCATCACAAAAAGCAGATAGTTTTTATGAAAATTGAGTTCAAATCTTAGTGTTAAGTTTTCACAGAATGCATTTCGGATCCACCGAGTTGATAATCTTGGTGATACCGAAGCAATTAACAAAACCTAAACACATCTTTTCAGTCCGACCGAGATGTGATTCGGTGTCTCTGAGTTACTAGAGTTCCACAGAAATGTTAGTTTCGGTCTCACCGATTCGTACTTCTCGGTGGCACCAAGACGTACTAGTGCAATGGCCAGGGCCAAATCGGTGGCACCGAAAGTTTCAATTCGATTGGTCCGAGATGCTTTCGGCGGAAACCTAAACCTAAAATTTTAACTCACATCTAATCTACAGAATCATTCTGGTGGATAGACATGTTTCAAACGTAGCAAGATACATGGCAAATCCCTAGTGCATTGAATCAGAAAAAGTGAAGCACAAGGGGGTGGGATTTTACCCTAACTTGGTGCAAATGTCCTATGGCGGCAACGGCGGGAGGGATTTCTGTTGACGGCGGTGGAGTCCAACGGCGAGGGTGCACTGGACGCAACGAAGAAGTCCGGAGACGAGGCTGACGGTAGCAGTGAGGTGTGGGAACATGACATTTGAGAATTTTTCAAGCGTACGGGCCCGCGGATATATACCCAGCTGTTGTCGATGGCACCGGATGGAAGAAATCGGTCGCACCGAGACGTGTAACTGCTTGCAGTTACAGGAAATCGGTGACGCCAAGTTGGTCTAATCGGTAGCACGGAGATTGAAAACCTAGATCAATCAAACTGTTTCTGCGAGTCCGAGCAAGAGTGAATTGGTCACACCGAAGGCAATTTGAAGGTTAGCCCTTTCATATCGGTGGCTTCGAGTGCGCCTCACCCGGAGGGTCCGAAAAAGACTTGTTCAATTTTTGTGATGTAGCATGAAGAGAATTTGAGACAAGAGAGCATAGATAGCTAAAGAAGGTTCTTAGGCATTCTTGTACATCCACTTGGCCAGAAAAACCAAGACAATCAAAACAACAAATGGATGTCCTCGAATGGAGAAAATATGCAAACCAACATGCTCACACAATAAAATAGCAAATGAAATATGTGTCAAACATGCACAATCAATTCTAGCATCTATCAAGCAATTGGCGATGACTAGGTCATCTATATATGAGTATATGGACTTAGGAGTCAAATGAGAACATTTGATCATAGGTCATAATCATCATTTAAGCACAAGTGGGGTTGCCACTTTTACATAAAGCATTAATGTGTTCACACCATTAGAGTTGCTTTAGCTCAATTTTTAGAGCAAATCTCCCCCTAGATGTGATATCCCCCCCAAGAGGGATGAACTAACCTTGGGTTTTGTCGATGATGAATTCATGCATAGTGAAGATGTGGATGCTCAATGTTGATGTAGATCATCAAGAGTTCATAGCAATCCTTCGGAGTTTTGCACTTTCATTACCTACATGGGTTAGTCCCACAAGGAACATACAAGGATATCCATGGACATCGAGTGAATTGCACATATGATGTTGTCCATGAAAGCATTAGGTTACCTTGTCCCTTGTCTTACCAACAAGAGGGTTTGTAACTCCATGAACAAGTGCAAGATGTGAAAGTTGATTGCACAAGTCCTTGCCAAAATGAATATGAGTGAAGTATGTTGTCAGAGTCACCCTCAAGAACACTCTAGTTCTTCTTCTTTGGGACCCACATCAACTTGATGGGAATCCTTAGAGTTGTAGTTGAAATTGATGAAGTAGAGCTTGATGAAGTTTTGGGAACCCACTTGACCATGGCTTTAGGTGCTTCTTCAAATGAGTCAATATCTTCTTGAAGCTTGTCCTTGCCTTTTAGCTTGTGGTCTCGTGGTGGAAGATCATCTTGAGCTTGTGTTCCCTCAAAAGAAGTGGGGTCATACTTCTCTTGTTGAGGAACAAACATCGTCTTGGGGTATTGATCTTCTTCCCATTCAACTCCATTGTCATTGAACTATCGCTCAAAACCAACACCTCGATTCTTTCGGTGTCTTCCTTGCTTGCGTACAATTTCCTCAAATTGCTTACTCCCGGCAAGACTCTTGTAAACACGTTTCTCTATAATTCCCTTCAATAAGCTATTTTCTTGCTGAAGTATAACTTGGCTGAGAGAATCATTAGTGGAATCAAGAGAATTATTAGAAGTAACAATATTGGATTTAGCATTGTTATTGTTACTACTAGAAGAAGAATCTTTCTTGCTCTTGTTACCAGGCTTAACTTGTGTCATGTAAGTAGACAAGAGGAGACGTTTGGCAATGTAATAAGAACTCTTCTTTCAAAGATCATCATTGATTGCTTTTAGGAACTCATGCTCTTGCTCTAAATTTAGCTTCTCGAAGCGTAGCTTCTCATGAGTTCTTAGGAGCTCTCTATGATCCTCTTGAGTTGTTTCATGAGCTAACTTAAGAGTGTTTAGTTCTTTAGTTAGATGCTCAATCTCCTTCTTAGCATTGTCATTCGTTTCATCTTGACTATCATGATTACTAGCAAGTTCATTATAGCTCACATCACTAGTTTTGTCAACAAGCAAATCATCATCACCTAGCAAATCATCTTCATCACTATTGAAATCAAGATACTCAGGGTGTGATACCTTGGGGCCTTTAGCCATGAAGCATCTTCCAATTCCTTCATTTGGTGAATCAAATATGTCATGGGAGTTGGATGACACTAGTGCAAGACCGGCAACACCTTCATCTTGAGTATATTCGGAGTCAGAGCGATAGCTTCTCTCGGAGTAGTTGTCGGAGTCGGAGCCGGAAACCCATTCACCAACATGGGCTTGATGTCTTCATCTTGTGTAGCTTTTTGATGACTTGTCTTTCCTTTCTGAATCCTTGCTTCTTCGAGAGGGTCTTCATTCATAACGATCATCTCTACTCCTTCTCTATCTATGAGGTGATTCATCTCTTCTACTCCTCCTTTTTGGTGAGTCTTATATTTTCTTGTAGGGAGCCGTACACTCGTTGGAATAGTGTTCGGGTCTTCCACAATTGTAGAAATTACGATCACGACTAGAAGATCTTTTCTCATTGTAGGACCTTGACTTGGAGCTTCTCTCTTTGCTTCTACTCTTGTAGAACTTGTTGAAGTTTTTCACCATTAAGCTCAATTCTTCATCGGAGACTTGCTTGTCACTTGATGTTGTAGGAGCATCACTTGAAGCTTTGTATGCACCACTTGACTTGTTGTGGAGCTCTTCCTTATCCTTGAGTGACATCTCATGAGCAACTATTCTACCAATGACTCCCGTGGGCTTGAGATCTTTGTAATTGGGCATCATTTGGATCAATGTGCACACGGTATCATATTTACCATCCAAAGCTCTAAGGATCTTCTTGATGATGAACTTGTTGGTCATCTCTTCACTTCCTAAGCCAGCAATCTCATTTGTGATGAGAGCAAGCCTAGAGTACATTTCAGCGACTCCTTCACCATCCTTCATCTTGAACTTGTCAAGTTGACATTGAAGCACATCCAACTTGGATTCCTTGATGGACTCGGTACCTTCGTGCATATCAACTAAAGTATCCCAAATTTCCTTTTCATTCTCAAGGCGGCTGATTTTGTTGAATTCCTCGAGGCACAATCCATTGAAGAGAATATCGCAAGCTTGAGCGTTGTCTTGCAACATCTTCAATTCTTCCGCGGTTGCTTCACGGTCCGGTTCTCTACCATATTCAAAGATTTCACTTTGCAAACCAATACGAACAACAGCCCAAATGGTGGGGTTATGACCAAGAATATGCATTTTCATCTTATGCTTCCAACTAGCAAAATTTGTACCATCAAAGTAAGGACCGCTACGGTGATAGTTACCCTCACTAGATGCCATACTCTCCTAGGTTGTGAAACCAAGGCTATGATCACCAAAGCAGCGGAAATCAAGGCTTGCGGAGACCAAAGCTCTGATACCACTTGTAGGATCGAAATTATGTCTAGAGGGGGATGATTAGACTACTTGACCAAATAAAAATATTTCATTTTCGCAATTTTAGTTGTGGGCAGATTTTAGCAATTATGACAAGTCAAGTAACACCCTACACATGCAAGTCTAAGAGTATAGTAGAGGAATGAAGAACATTGCACATGTAAGTAAAGGGATGGGTTTGGAGAAGGCAAATGCAATGGAGACACGAAGATTTTTCGCATGGTTCCGATAGGTGGTGCTATCGTACATCCACGTTGATGGAGACTTCAACCAACGAAGGGTAACAGTTGCACGAGTTCACGGAGGGCTCCACCCACAAAGGGTCCACGAAGAAGCAACCCTGTCTATCCCACCATGGCCAGCGCCCACGAAGGACTTGCCTCACTCGGCTAGATCTTCACGAAGTAGGCGATCTCCTTGCCCTTACAAACTTCTTGGTTCAACTCCACATCATGTCGGAGGCTCCCAAGCGACACCTAACCAATCTAGGATACACCACTCTCCAAAAGGTAATATACGGTGTGTTGATGATGAACTCCTTGCTCTTGTGCTTCAAATGATAGTCTCCCCAACACTCAACTCTCTCTCTCTTCGATTTGGCTATGGTGGAAGAAGCATTTGAGTGGAAAGCAACTTGGGGAAGGCTAGAAATCAAGGTTCAAATGGTAGGAATAGAAACTCTTGATCTCAACACATGAGTAGGTGGTTCTCTCTCAGAAAATGAATGGTTGAAGTGTAGGCACGTTCTGAAGGCTCTCCTCAATGAGGAAGAAGGGGTGGAGGGGTATATATAGCTGATAACCCACAAGTATAGGGGATCAATTGTAGCCTTTCTCGATAAGTAAGAGTGTCGAACCCAACGGGAGCTAAAGGTAGAACAAATATTCCCTCAAGTTCTATCGACCACCGATACAACTCTACACACGCTTAACATTCGCTTTACCTAGAACAAGTATGAAACTAGAAGTACGTTGTACATGTAAAGGGATAGGTTTGCAAGATAATAAAGAACACGTAAATAAAAGATAGGGGCTATTTAGATAAAGAAACAATTAAGTTAGTTTTAGTAGAGAGCTTTTTGTCACAAGAAAGTTATTTGTCCCTAGGCAATCGATAACTAGACCGGTAATCATTATTGCAATTTTATATGAGGGAGAGGCATAAGCTAACATACTTTCTCTACTTGGATCATATGCACTTATGATTGGAACTCTAGCAAGCATCCGCAACTACTAAAGATCATTAAGGTAAAACCCAACCATAGCATTAATGTATCAAGTCCTCTTTACTCCCATACGCAAACAACCTACTTACTCGGGTCTGTGCTTCTGTCACTCACGCCACCCACCATAAGCGAATCATGAACATATTGCAAACCCTACAACGGGGATCCCTCACGCTTGCACGACACGGAGAGCACCATACAACAGCACCAATAATAAAACATACAATTCAAACCAATCACGATCATCAATCAACCCATAGGACAAAATGGATCTACTCAAACAACATAGGATAGCCATACATCATTATGAAATAATATACATCGTTGAGAACCATGTGGGTGTAGATCGCTGTCACGGTGATGGCCCCGGCGGCGTTCCGGCGCCACTGGGAGAGAGGGGGAGAGAGCCCCCTCCTTCTTCTTCTTCCTTGACCTCCCACTAGATGGGAGGAGGGTTTCCCCTCTGGTCCTTGGCCTCCATGGCGGCGGAGGGGCGAGAGCCCCTCCGAGATTGGATCTCTCTCTCTCTCTCTCTCTCTCCCTGTTTTCTGGCCTTTCACCATTTCTTTAATTCCCGGAGATCCGTAACTCCGATTGGGCTGAAATTTTAACATGATTTTTATCCGGATATTATCTTTCTTGCGGCCGAAGAAGGGCACCAACCACCTTAGAGGGTGGCGACAAGCCTCCCAAGCGCGCCTAGGGTAGGGGGCACCCCTAGGGCTTGTGGGCCCCTCGGGCATCGTCTCGTGTTGATTCTTTTTCCCAAAAATCACATATATTCCAAAAAAAATCTTCGTAAGTTTTTATCGCGTTTGGACTCTGTTTGATATGGATATTCTGCGAAACAAAAACATGCAACAAACAGGAACTCGCACTGGGCACTGAATCAATATGTTAGTCCCAAAAATAATATAAAAAGTTGCCAAAAGTATATGAAAGTTGTAGAATATTGGCATGAAACAATCAAAAAGTATAGATACGACGGAGACGTATCAACATCCCCAAGCTTAATTCCTGCATGTCCTCGAGTAGGTAAATGATAAAAAAGATAATTTTTTATGTGGAATGCTACCTAGCATAATCTTGATCATATAATCTAATCATGGCATGAATATTAAGGCACGAGTGATTCAAAGCAATAGTCTAAAATTTGACATAAAGACAATAATACTTCAAGCATACTAATAAAGCAATCATGTCTTCTCAAAATATCATGGCTAAAAGAAAGTTATCCCTACAAAATCATATAGTATGGCTATGCTCCATCTTCATCACACAAAGTATTTCATCATGCACAACCCCGATGACAAGCCAAGCAATTGTTTCATACTTTTAACGTTCTCAAGCTTTTTCAACTTTCACGCAATACATGAGCATGAGCCATGGATATAGCACTATAGGTGGAATAGAAGGTGGTTGTGAGGAGAAGACAAAAAAGGAGAAAGTCTCACATCAACTAGGCAAATTAATGGGCTATGGAGATGCCCATCAATTGATATCAATGCAAGTGAGTAGGGATTTTCATGCAATGGATGCACTAGAGCTATAAGTATATGAAAGCTCAAAAGAAAACTAAGTGGGTGTGCATCCAACTTGCTTGCTCATGAAGACCTAGGGCAATTTGAGGAAGCCCATCATTGGAATATACAGGCCAAGTTCTATAATGAAAAATTCCCACTAGTATATGAAAGTGATAAAATAGGAGACTCTATATCATGAAGAACATGGTGCTATTTTTGAAAGCGATAAAATAGTAACATTGTCCCTTCTCTCTTTTCTCTCATTTATTTATTTATTTTGGGCTTCTTTAGCCTCTCTTTTTTTAAGTCCGGAGACTCATCCCAACTTGTGAGGGAATCATAGCTTCCATCATCCTTTCCTCACATGGGACAATGCTCTAATAATGATGATCATCACACTTTTATTTACTCACAACTCGAGAATTACAACTCGATACTAGAACAAACATATGACTCTATATGAATGCCTCCGGAAGTTTACTGGGATGTGCAATGATCTAGTGTAGCAATGACATCAAAAAACGGACAAGCCATGAAAACATCATGCTAGCTATCTTACGATCATTCAAAGCAATATGACAATGATGGTGCATGTCATAATAAAAGGAACGGTGGAAGTTGCATGGAAATATATCTCAGAATGGCTATGGAAATGCCATAATAGGTAGGTATGGTGGCTGTTTTGAGGAAGGGTATATAGTGGGTTTAATGCACTGGCGAAACTTGCGCGGTACTAGAGAAGCTAGCAATGGCAGAGAGGTGAGAGTGCGTATAATCCATGGACTCAACATTAGTCATAAATAACTCACATACTTATTGCAAAAATTTATTAGCCATCAAAGCAAAGTACTAATGCGCATGCCCCTAGGGGGGTAGATTGGTAGGAAAAGACCATCGCTCGTCCCTGACCGCCACTCATAAGGAAGACAGTCAAAAAATAAATCATGCTCCGACTTCATCACATAACTGTTCACCATACGTGCATGCTTCGGGAATCACAAACCTTAACACAAGTATTTCTACCACTCCACAATTACTCACTATCATGACTCTAAAATCACCATCTTTATATCGCAAAACTATTGCAACGAATCAAACATAACATATTCAGTGATCTACAAGTTTTTATGTAGGATTTTATGACTAACCATGTGAATGATCAATTCCTGTTGACTCTCTAAATAGATATAAGTGAAGCATGAGAGTTTAATTCTTTCTACAAAAGATATGCCCATGCTCTAATAAATATAAGTGAAGCAAAAGATCATTCTACAAATGGCGGTTTTCTATGTGTAGAGAAACAGGCAATCCAAACTTCAAATGATATAAGTGAAGCACATGAAGCATTCTATAAAGTCATACTCAAAAGATATAAGTGAAGTGCATGAAGCATTCTATAAATCAGTCAAGTACTATCTCATACCAGCATGGTGCATTACTAAATGAAAAATAAAAGGCACACGATGCTCCAAGAATTTACACATATCATGTGACGAATAAAAATATAGCTCCAAGTAAAATTACCGATGGTCGTTAGAAGAAAGAGGGGATGCCTTCCAGGGCATCCCCAAGATTAGTTGCTTGGGAGTCCTTGAATATTACCTTGGGGTGCCTCAGGCATCCCCAAGCGTAGTCTCTTTCCACTCCTTATTCATTCATCCATCGTGATCTCACCCAAAACTTGAAAACTTCAATCACACAAAATTTAACAAAACCCTCGTGAGATCCGTTAGTATAATAAAACAAATCACTACTTTAAGTACTGTTGAAAACTCATTCATATTTTATTTTTGCATTATAGCTACTGTACTCTAACTTCACCATGGCCTATATCACCGATACAATCCATAGATTCATCAAAACACACACAACAATGCATAAAAAACAGAACAGTCTGTAGTAATCTGAACATTAACCATACTTCTGTAACTCCAAAAATTCTAAAAAATTAGGAAAAATAAAAAATTTGCATAGTACTGTGTAAAAATTTCAGAAACTTTTGACGTTCTAGTAAAAAAATGTAAATTCGCACACTACAGCCAAAGTTTTTGTTTTTGCATTGCACAAACCAAACAAGCAATCTAATCATCCTAAAGGCAAATCTTGGCACATTATTTTTATAATTTAATGGATTTGTACAAGGGAATAATTATTTTTGATGAAATGTTTCTGTAGTTCAAGATTTGCAAAGTTTCCATGGGCATGAACAAAGTTCAAGGAGCTCCCCCACTTCAACGGTGCTCGTCTTTCTTACTTTCACTTTTCTTTTTGAAAAGTTTTAGGTTCCCCTCTATATTTTTTGTTTTTAAACTTTTTAAAAGCACACAACAGAATAAAATGAATCTCTAAAACTTCCGGGTTGTCTCTCTGGTGGCGCTTTCTTTAAAGCCATTAAGCTAGGCATATAGTGCTCAAGTAATGGATCCACCCGGATCCCAAGGTATATCAAAGCCAATTTTAATTAACAATGATTTGTATGTTAGTAGTGAGCACAAAGCAACATATATCATGCAACAATGAAGTCTAACTCTCTTCCTATACATTGGCATGTCATAAAAGAACAATTCATGCACATCAAGTAAAGGCCAATGCATAGTATAAACAATTTCTTGCAATTTTATTGTGTTGGAAACATAGAGAGGTGGAGATGTAGTTCCTCTCTCATAATAATTGCAAGTAGGAGCAGCAAGCACATGCATATTATATTCATCAAAATCATCATGTGTAGTAGTAAAACGCAACCCATCAATGTAATCCTTAATAAAAGCAAACTTCTTCGATATAGTGTAGTTGGGAGAATTCAAAAAGATAATAGGACTATCATGTGTGGGTGCAATAGCAACAATTTCAATCTTAACATAAGGAACTATAGCAAGTTCATCTCCATAAACATAACGCATATTGGCATCTTGGCCACAAGCATAGCAAGCATCAAGTTCATCAAAAAGGGATATTTCAAACGAATCCAAGGGGTCATAGCATTCATGCTTTGGTAAGTAGGAAGGGAAATTAAACAATGTATGGGATAAAGAGTTACACTCATCAAAAGGTGGGCAAGGGTTATCAATCCGCTCTTCCTCCTTTTGTTATTCGCTCTCCTCCTCATCTTTTTCATCCAATGAGCTCACAGTGTCATCAATTTATTCTTCCATAGTTTCCTGCAAAATATTAGACTCTTCTTGGACAGCTGTCAGCGTGCGACACCTATGGGATCCTAAGAGACCCCTTTACGATTCGGCAGGGGGAGAGGTATGCGCAAAGAGCAGAACCAACGATCAACGCGGGGCGATTTTACCCAGGTTCGGGCCGCTGATCAGCGTAAAACCCTACTCCTGCCTTGTGTTACTATTAGTGTTCTTGAGCCCAGGTTCCAGGAGCGCTCATAGTGAACAATACGTTCAAAGAGCAGCTACGCATGCAGAATGCGCCCGAAGATCGTCCTCCCCTGTAGCAGTTGCCTTGGGCCTCCTTTTATACTACAAAGGGGTCACCACAGTGGCAAAATGTCCATACATTGAGGTGTAAAGTAGCTACAGGGTCATCATACCTAACCCCTGACGGATTAGGACAAATGCATTTAATGCACCGTGAGGTGTCCGTTTAGGTGTCCTCACTTTCTTGGGGATGGAAAAAGGGGCCATCCCATCAGCACCGCTTAAGCCCTCCTCCACTGGTGCGTCGCCACACATCCAAAGAAGGACCCAGAATGTTGGGTTTGTTGCTGTGCCAGAGCGGCGGCATAACAACAAAATCTTGCCGGGCGCCGGACCTTGCTGGGCGCCGAACCTTGCCGGGCGCCGAACCTTGCCGGGCGTTGCAGGCCACCCCGGCAAGATCTCGCCGGGGAAGTTGGCCTTCGGATTCCAGCTCTTCTTATCTGCTGATCCTCATATCTTTGACTTGAGAATTTCCCTGATGGCCTGAGTCAACCTTGAACTGTTCCCCGACAAGCCTTGCCGCGGGTATGGCTACAACTGCCCGTGCACAAGTACGGGGTACTAATGGCCCAATACTTAGTACACCGACAGGAGCCCCCGGGCCTAGGCCATACACGAGTGCGAGGCGTTGTTGGGCTAGGCCCAAACAGTGCACGGGCACATGTGGCAGGGGATTAACTGCTCGTAAATATCTTGTTTACTGTGCCCCCCACCTACGCGCGCCGAATGCGTGATATGGGAAGCGTGCCTCAAATGCTGCAACTGCAACGCGCCCGCAGAGGCGCATTCACATTGGGGAGTAAAAGAGGCGGCCCCGCTCCTTCCCCATAAAAAGGAGAAGCCGCAGAGGCATAGGCCTATTTACCCCCCTTTTCTTCTCAATCTGGCCATCGCCATTGCTTTCCTTCCCTCGAGCTCAGAGCAAAGCCTTCCCTCTTCCGCTCGCCGCCTCCACGCCCGCTCCATCCCCGGCTTCCACCCTTGCAGTTGCCTTGCCGCCCAAGACTAGCAAAGGCAAAGGCAAGGAGGCGAAAGCCGATGTCCCGGAGAGCGAACTAGTGAAGATGCGGAAGAAGTACGTCATCTTCGCCCCGTCGCTCGATGCGGAAGCTTTGAACAGGCGGTACCAGTGTATGTGGGCGAGGGAGGCACAAGCTCACCCCGCCACTCACGTGATTCCAGGTTCTTCCTCCAAGAGTGGGTCGAACAGATACCCCTTTTTCGTCGCATATTTCTATTGCGGGCTCTGTTCTCCCTTTTCTGACTTCTTCAATGACATCATGTACACATACGGCTTCCATCTTCTTGACTTCACGCCAAACGCCGTAATGTGTATGTCTGTCTTCGCTCATCTTTGCGAAAATTTTGTCGGAGTAGTTCCCAATACCGCCCTCTTCCGCCATTATTTTATTCCTCGCATCCAAAAAGGGGGAGGCCCTTTTTGGTTCTATCGCCTGGATTCCACGGGCTTGGAATAAGGAGATATACCCTGAGGGAGTTTACCAGGAGAAGTGGGACGAATGGCGGTCTGAGTGGTGCTGGATCAAGGAAGCAGATCCTCATCCGTTCTATTTGCCTCGACGACAGAAGGCGGTCCGAGGCAGCGATTGGAGCGGCCTTGCTGCGGAATACGAGAGGCTCACAATCTCCACCACCAGGATCCTTCGCCTGAAAGCCGTCGGGCTCACTATGGAGATGATCAGCTTCGATTTCCTCCGTCGCCGCATCGCCCCGCTACAGAACAGGGGAAGACCAGCTTGGGAGTACCGGAACACAGCGGACATCATGAGGCTGCGCCCTGGATTGAACAACAATTTGACTGCTATGCAACTTGGCGCCCTCCGCCAAAAGCTGTTCTAGCGCGACGACAAGCATCGGTTGCCGGCAAGGATTGTCCCTCTGTGCAACAACTCTGCTCTGGGATCAATCATCGCCTTCATGCCGATGTTCAACGCCCACAGTCTTGACGCGACATGGGCTGAGCCATCCGAGGAAGATGCACAGAAATTCTTTGATAACTTGACGGAGAGGGCCGTCCGGGAAGAAGCAGACTTGCTCCGAGCCACCACCGACGAAGAGGTGGCATACATCGCCACCAGGGTGGAGGAGGCAAATCATGCCGCGGAGGCCGGCAGCGTCGGCTTCGCGGAATGGGAAACCAGTGATGCAGAGGTAGTGGTGGAGAAAGATCCTGCCGGGAAGGACAAAGCTGCCGGGGAACAGGGCAGCACTGCCGCTGAGAGCTCGTTCGACGAAGACACGGCTGAAGAAGAACCGCAAGAAGAGCTCCCAGCCCCGAAGAAGACAAAGCGTGTTCTTCGAAAGGCTGCGTCTGGCATCCCGGCAAGCCAACCTTCCTCGAGCAGCGAGGCTCCCGGCAAGAAAGTGGCCGGCAAGACTGTGCCGTGGCAAGGGGTTCGATAGCAACCTGCGCGGCGCGTGAGACCCACACCAGCGGCAACTGCTGGGGCGACAGGGGTGTCTCGCACTACCGCACCGGAAGCTGAGGTGACGGAAACACGCCAACCCCCAGCGCCTGCCACAGCCAAGCGACCTAGGACCCCTCCTCTGCTTCCCCACTCAGACATCGCAACGGAGGCCAATTTCGATATCTCCGGCTTTAGTCCGGAGCGAGAAGAGGAAGAGTGAGTACCTTGCCACAGCCTTTATCTTCCAATCTTGGATCAATCTTACTAACTTGCTTGTATTGTTTCTGCAGTGATGCAGAAACCTTGCTGGAGAGGATGACGAAGAGGACAAAGACTTCCATGGGCGACGAGCCCCCGGCAGGCTCCACGAGCGTGCCAGAAACTGTCATCGTCAGCCCGGAGCTCAGCCCTCAATGCAGTCCCCAGCACAGCCCCCAGCGCCGCCCCCAGCATAAGTTCATTGCTCTTTTTTCGTTGTGGGCGCTGAGGTTTCTATTCTTGCCACTGATATCTCTAGGCTTGCAGGAGAAGAACGACAACAAGGAGAGTTATTGGAAGACGCTCCCGTCGTGCCACCTCCATCAACCACGCCGCCCACAAGTGCATCCCCGGGAAGGGATCCTATCAACGAGCCCATCTTGATTGAGGAGGAGCCGGCAAGCATGGGCACCGGCAACCCTCCCCCGGCAACCGAGGTTGCCGGGAGGGGCGAGGCCACCTCTCAACAGCTCGACGCAGGTAACCGATTGCCTTAGTGCGCTTGCTATTCTTTCCTTTATCTCTTTTTCTTTGGTCCCTTCAAACTTCAATCTTGATCTTATTCTGTTTCCCTCCTTCGTCCTCCAGAGTTCCCTGTGATGGAACACATGGACGTCGACGTTGTCATCGAGGAGACCGCCAGGGACGCCGCTGCCGAGGCAGACAGGATCGCCGCCAGCGAGGCCGCCAAAGATGCCACTGTCGAGGCCGCTGAGACTGTGCAGGAGGAACCCACCAAAGAGCCTGCCGAAGAGGATGGCAAGGAGGCTGATGACCATACTGACGGCATTCCTGCCGTAGGAGCGCCAGGCGCTGCGCCGGCCATGGAGCCCCCTGCTACTGGTGAGGCGGTTGTTGAGGATCAACCGTCAACATCTGAAGGCCCCTCATCCAGCAAATATCTCAAAGTTGGCGAGAACCTGTTTGTCAACTTGCCGGGGACGGCAAGCATTGGGGCACCGACCGAAGGGGAAGTCTTCGACGAGGAAATCATCGCTGCTGCCGGGCTCTAGGTTGTTGATGACCCAAGCGCTAGCAGCGGCAAGTCTGAAGAGGATCAGCTCCTTCAGGCCATGAGCGAAAATTTCCGCAAGCTCCAGGATCTCCACCACGCCCGGAAAGAGAAAGCGGATTCCAGAATGGCAGTTGTCGAGGCGGCCGAAGCAGATTTCCAGAGGCGCGTCGAACAAATGCAAGTTTGGTACGCCGAGGCCCTCCAAGAGTTGACTGCTGGCCGAGAACAAGTGAGCCAGCAGTGGACAGAAATCCTCTTGAAACAATCTGACATGGAGAAGGCACAGGATGAAGCTACGCAGAGAATTGCTACTGAAGATGCTCTCCTGACGGGGCGTCACGTTGCGCTTGATGCTCATGAGGAAGACCTCACCGCACGTGAGCAGGCGCTCGCCGCCAAGCTTCGCAGCAAAGATGAAGATATCAAGAAGCTTGTCGCGCGGCGGACCCAGGAGCTGGAGCAGAAGCACAAAGAGGTGCTCGAAGCTCTAACTGCAGATCATGCCGGCAAGCTCAAGGAGGCCATCGATGCTGCCGAGGCTGCAGAGGCCGCCAAGAATGAGCTGGGCGACAAAGTCAAGAAGCTGGAAGCGGATCTTGAAGAACACGGCAAGGAGCTCTCAACGCTTAAAGGCGACAGGGAAAAAACCCTCCACACCTTGGCGGAGATGCAAGTTGCCATGTCTAACAAGACCAAGCAGCTCTCCTCAGCAAATGAAGCCATTGCCGTTCTGGAGCTGAAGCTGACCACGTTGCAAAAGTCCCTCGAGGCCGGCAGGGCCTGCGAGAAGGCCCTACTCAAAGATCTCCAAGGAGAGAGGAACCTGCTCAAGAGCGCTGCTGCCGCCCAAATTGATTACGAAAAGGGGGTGGAGATCTGGACTGGACGTCTCATCGATGCTGCGGAGAAGCTTACGGTAGAATTGTCAGCCATGGGCCTGTCAAACTTCAGGTATTCTTCCGAGGTAAGGATATCTTCGAGTGCCAGGTTGATGATGTTCTTCAAGAGCATCATTGATGCCCTGAAGTTGCTCCAGTCTAACCGGGCGACTCAATTGGCCAATGAGACCCTCCGGCTTTGCCGGGCCGTTCTCCGCAAAGTGCTTATCAAGGTGGTGCACCACAATCCCGGCATCGACCTCTCCAATTCGCTTGGCCATCTGCCAAA
Source organism: Thinopyrum elongatum (assembly GCA_011799875.1). Classification (NCBI taxonomy): domain Eukaryota; kingdom Viridiplantae; phylum Streptophyta; class Magnoliopsida; order Poales; family Poaceae; genus Thinopyrum; species Thinopyrum elongatum. The sequence continues at coordinate 303,663,472 of CM022303.1, read as the reverse complement.
GGACGCAAATCTCGAGGCACTCGAAGAGCTTGTCGCGCCTATCCTCAAGAAGGTGGACTCCATCAAAAGGATCGAAGGCCAGCGCAGATATTAACTGCCCCACCTTTTCTTGCCGTCATCATTCCATGTCAAAGACAATTAAGTCTCAAGTTAGAATTGCGGCAACTCATTAATGTAATATAACTTGTTTATGTTTGGGTACATGCTTGCTATTTTCCTTGTCTGATTCCTTTGTGTATGGAGTTCACCCTACGCTTACTGAAAAACTTGCCGGCGCGCAACCTGCCGCGAGCGTTGGGTGCGGGACTTCAGCAGCCTGCCGGAGGCGCAGCGGCCGGCAAGACTCCTTGGCGTTCCCAGTGCAGCCACTTAAATCGTTGAGCGGACTCGAAACAAAATAAGGGCGCAACCGATTACAACAAGGGTTCCTTCGCGTGCAGATTTTACATGCAAAAGTCGGAATCGTCCAAGGAAATAACTTTGCAATAAAGGAAACTTGTTCTAAGTTTTTAGAACTTAGCTTTGTGTCACTATCCTTCCTCCGGCAAGCGTCGATTCCGAACGTCGCCAGCTGGTACTCATAGACTCCCATCCCCCCCCCCCCCCCCGGCACATGTGCACGCGAGGAATCCCTCTGTCTTTTAAGAAAAAGAAAGAAGAGAAAATAAAGATATGAAACCTTGGCGGTTCGTTAGAACTTACCGGGAGTAGGTGTCATACAACATCTTAGACAAACATGCATATATAAATATGAACATGGAAATCAATAAGGGAATGCACAACACCTAAATTTATTCATTTGTGCTCAGGTTCTGCGCCTGGCTTTGTACAAAGGATCATATGCCTCGCCGGCAAGACTTGTACAAAAGGGTGGTTACCTGGGGGCCCCGGCAACCGCGCCTTACGGGTAGAACTTGCGAAGATGTTCGATATTCCAGGAATTGCTCACTGGAACACCATCTTCGGTCTCCAAGCAGACAGCGCCGGGACTGGTGACTCGTACTACCCGATAAGGGCCTTCCCACTTTGGCGTCAACTTGTTTGAATTCTTGGCGGATTGAATCCGCCAAAGAACAAGGTCGCCTTCCTCAAGGCTTCGGGCATGAACTTTGCGGCTATGGTAGCGGCGCAAAGCTTGCTGGTAGCGTGCAGCTCGCACAGCAGCCTGAAGACGATTCTCCTCGAGGAGCACAGCGTCATCTTGCCGCAGTTGCTCTTGCTCAAGCTCATCATAAGCGAGCACTCGAGGTGATCCGTATGTGAGTTCCGTGGGGAGAATTGCCTCCGCTCCGTAGACCAGAGCGAAGGGTGTCTGGCCGGTGGCTCGATTTGGTGTCGTTCTGATTGACCAAAGAACCGCCGGCAACTCATCAATCCAGCGTCTTCCACACTTTTTCAGCCTGTCAAAGGTTCTGGTCCTGAGACCGCGCATCACTTCGGCATTGGCCCTCTCCGCTTGGCCGTTGCTTCTCGGATGAGCAACAGAGGCAAAACAAATTTTGCCGCCAAGGTCTTGGACGTACTGCACGAAGGTGCGACTTGTGAATTGCGTGCCGTTGTCGGTGATGATCCTGTTGGGCACACCGAAACGACAAACTATTCCTTTAAAGAACTTGACTGCCGATTGTGCTGTCACCTTCCTCACTGCTTCCACCTCCGGCCACTTTGTGAACTTGTCGATAGCAACGTACAATTACTCAAAGCCCCCGGTAGCACGGGGGAAAGGGCCCAGTATGTCGAGCCCCCAGACCAAAAATGGACAGGAGAGAGGGATTGTCTGAAGAGCTTGAGCTGGTTGATGCGATTTCTTCGAATGAAACTGGCACGCTTCACACTTGGTTACTAGTGCAGTTGCATCCTGGAGAGCGGTGGGCCAAAAGAAACCTTGCCGGAATGCTTTCCCGGCAAGTGCTCTTGATCCTATGTGAGAACCACATATGCCTCCATGTATCTCTGCCAGCAGCTCTAGTCCATCCTCCCGAGGAATGCACTTCAATTTCACGCCGTTTGGTCTCTTTCTGTATAGGACGTCATCGACGAACTTGTACATAACAGACCGACGGGCTACTCTTTCCGCTTCTTCCTGTTCCTCCGGGAGTTCTCCTGTTTGAAAGAAATGGGCAATGTGCTGCGCCCATGCTAGAGCCTGGGGCTCGACAGCTAGGACTAAAGGCATCTCCTCCGCCGGGGGAACGTTTGTCTCGACGGCAAGGGCCTGAGCCCCTGCTGGAGCCTGTTGTTCCTCGGCAGGCATGTCGTCAATCCCGGCAACTTCCTTGCCGGCGGCTCCCGGGAGCTCTGCCGGGAAGTACTGACCAGAGTTCAACTTTCTTCTCTTTTCTTACCGCATTGATGGCGCCACGGATGGTTGAGTCAATTGGAGCACAAAAGTTCCTAGTTCCACAGGCAACTTGAGGGCGGCACGCTTTGACAAGTCGTCAGCAATACTGTTCTCGGCACGAGGAACGTGCTCCATTTGCAGACCGTCAAAGTGCTCTTCCATTTCTCTCACTTCATCCACGTAGGCTTGCATCAATGGACTCTGATAACTCTTGTTAACTTGCCTGACGACAAGCTGTGAATCGCCTCTGATGACGAGCTTTTTGATACCAAGGTCTGCCGCGATCCTAAGACCGGCAAGCAAACCCTCGTATTCTGCTGTGTTGTTGGTCGAACTCTCCCGGGGAAAATGCATTTGGACTACGTACTTGAGTTGCTCTTCGGTGGGTGCGACAAGCAGCACGCCAGCACCAGCGCCTTGCAGCGAAAAAGCCCCGTCAAAGTACATAACCCATTGCTGGTCAATTTCCTTGCCAGGGAGAGTTGTTTCTTGAACTTCTTCGTCCGGCGTTGGGGTCCATTCCGCAACGAACTCCGCCAAGGCCCTGCTCTAAATTGTCGAAGTGCTTTCAAACTTGAGGCTAAAGCTCGACAAATCCAACGCCCACTCCACGATCCTGTCAGTTGCTTCTGGATTTCGCAAAATCCGTTGCAACGGAAAGCGAGTGACGACGGTGATTTCATGTGCTTGAAAATAATGGCGCAGCTTCCTCGAGGCCATAAGAAGGCCGAAAAGCAACTTCTGTACGCCAGAATATCTTGACCTAGCTCCTTGTAAAAGAGAGCTAACAAAATAAACTGGGCGCTGCACCACCTTTTTCTTCTGCAATGGTTCTTCTGACTGCACAGATCTCGTCTTGCCGGGATAAATCCTTGCCGGGGAAGATCCTGCCGCGTCACCTGACGGTCCTGCCGCTGGTGTTGCTTCCTCATCAGCTTCTCTCTGCGCCACTAACACAGCACTAACCACTTGATTTGTCGTTGCCAGATACAGTAGCAACGGCTCTTGTGGTTTAGGCGCGACTAGCGTCGGCGGAGGGGAAAGGTATTTCTTCAAATCTTGCAGCGCAGCCTCCGCCTCCGGAGTCCATTTCATTGGACCTGCCTTCTTCAAAATTTGGAAAAAGGGTAGGGCGCGCTCAACAGATTTAGAAATAAACCTGCTTAGAGCAGCAACACAGCCGGCAAGACGACGCACATCCTTGACGCGTCTTGGCGCTTCAATTTGCTCAATAGCTTTGATCTTGTCGGGGTTCGCTTCGATTCCCCGACAAGATACAAAGAATCCGAGGAGCTTGCCGGAAGGAACACCGAACACGCACTTCTCAGGATTGAGCTTTAAGTTGATCTTGCACAGATTTGCAAATGTTTCTTCTAAATCTGTTATGAGCGTCGCTTTGTCCTTGGTTTTGACCATTATATCATCCATGTACGCCTCCATATTTCTATGGAGTTGAGGCTCAAAACCGATTTGGACCGCTCTCGCCAATGTAGAACCAGCACTTTTCAACCTGAAAGGCATTCGTATAAAACAATACGTACCACATGGGGTGATAAATGCGGTCTTCTCTTCATCTTCTTTCGCCATGAAAATCTGATGATACCTTGAATAGGCATCAAGGAAGGACAGGAGATCACAACCAGCGGTGGAGTCCACAATCTGGTCGATGCGCGGCAAGGGAAAGTGATCTTTTGGACAGGCTTTATTGATATCTGTATAATCGATACAAAGCCTCCATTTCCCATTTGCTTTGCGCACCACAACCGGATTGGCCAGCCAGGTTGGATGAAGCACTCCTCTAACCAATCCAGCCGCCTCCAGCTTTCTGATTTCCTCGGCAATGAATTCTTGCCGCTCCAAGGCTTGCTTCCTGACCCTCTACTTGACGGGCCGTGCGTGAGGACAGACAGCAAGGTGGTGCTCAATTACCTCCCTGGGAACACCGGGGATGTCAGACGGTTGCCATGCAAACACGTCGACATTCTCCCGCAAGAAGGCAATGAGCGCGCTTTCCTATTTATCATCTAGGATGGAAGTTATGGTGAAAGTTCCTCCCATTCCGTCCTCCCTAACGGGCACCTTCTTGGTCTCCGGTGGAGCAGCCTTGGATCTCTTGTTCTTGCCGATGGAACTCTCTGGTGCATCCTCGACGGAAGCGCAGCACTCCGAGGAGGCGCGCTTACCGGAGTTCATGCCAAGATTCTCGCCGGTCTTCTTCTTCTTCCCCCCGGGAGTTCCAGCGGCAGGAGCAGATGCCTTGACGGCAGGTGCTGCAACTGCTTCCCGGTAAAGTTGGTCTGCACAGATGAGCGCATCCTTCTTATCAGAATGGATAGTGATGACGCTCAACGGCCCGGGCATCTTCAAAACATTGTATGCGTAGTGTGATGCCGCCATAAACTTAGCCAGCGCTGGCCGACCAAGGATCCCATTGTATGACATGGGGATCTTGGCGACATCAAACACTACCTTCTCGGTCCTGTAGTTGAGCTCGCTACCAAATGTCACCGGTAGCGTAATCTTGCCCTTGGGCTGGGTTCTTCCCGGATTGACCCCTTGAAACGTACCCGTTTCTTCGAGGTCCTCATCAGGAATTTGGAGCTTCTTGAGCACATCCGGTGAGATTAGGTTTAGCCCGGCCCCACCATCAACTAGCATTTTCGTCACCTTGAGGTTGCGAATTGTTGGTGAGACCAACAATGGCAAGCACCTGACCGCAGTTGTGCGATCAGGGTGATCCTCGGCGTCGAAAATGATAGGCGTGTTGGACCACTTCAGGGGCCTACATGCATCTGGCGATGGCTCCGCTGCATTGACTTCCCGCACCCACTGTTTGAGTCAATGGTGGGAAGAATGCAGTGAGGCACCCCCATCGATACACATGGCCTCTGTAGCTTTCTGGAATTCTTGCTCACTGGACTCATCGTCTTCTTCACAACCATCTTCTTCTTTGTCTCGGCCTCGAGCGGGCCTCTCCCTCTATTGCTTGGCCTTGCCGCGGTGCCCCCCTCGGCCACCGCGCTTCTTGCCGGATCCGTCAGCACCATCATGGGCCTTCTCCTTATCTCGCCTTTCATACTCGGCCCTCTGTTTCTCGGCAAGCTGTTCAACTTGCCGGCAGTTTTGGAGATCGTGGCCCTTGGTGCGATGGATCTTGCAATACTGCTTGCCGGAGCTTTCTGACTTGTCGGCAGCCGCCAAGGCCTGACAGGAAGGGCACCCGGCAAGATCCTTGCCGGGGTCACCAACCTTGGCCTTCTTGGCGGCGCCGGGATTGTCGGATTCCTCGACAGCAAGCATGGCCTTGCCTCTGCGTTTCCTGTTCTGCCGCCGGCCTTTCCTTGACGGGGTCGCGGCGTCTTCATCTTCGGATTCGCCCGCCGCGCCAACAGCCTCGCCAGGGAGTTTCCTCCCCTCTTCAGCTTGAGCGCATTTATCGGCCAAAGCGTAAAGCTCGGCAATACTCTTGACTTTGTTCATCGCCAGCTCCTCCCGCATTCTGCGGTTACGGACGTTCTAATGAAACGCGCTAATGACAGCGGCAGGGTGAACGTCAAGAATATTGTATTGCACCCGGCTAAACCTCTGCATAAACTTGCGTAGAGATTCGCCCTCCTTCTGAGGGATGATATGCAAATCACTCTCTTGGCCAGGAGCTTGGTGGCCTCCAACAAAGGCGCCAACAAACTGATGGCACAGATCTGACCAAGAAGAAATAGAATTCTCCGGCAGATGCATCAACCACGACCTGACGTTGGGCTTGAGTACCAACGGGAAGTAGTTGGCAAGTATCTTGTCATCTCGGCCCCCGGCAGCCTACACCGCAATGGTGTAGATGCTCAGGAACTCCGAGGGATGGGTCTTACCATCATATTTCTCCGGGACCTCTGGCTTGAAGGTTCGAGAATTGGGCCATTGGACTTCCGCAGCTCACGGGTAAACGCTAGAGTCCCTACCTCGTAGGGCAAGTCTCCTACATCCCCTGGCGCAGGCTCATCGACAGCCGGCCCTGCGCGCTTATCAGACTGATAGCGCGCTTCCCGTCACCGCTCGATGGTAGTTCGAGCGTCCTCCTTGCCTCATTCCGGGAGAACTTGACGCTGATCGCGGCGCATCCGTGGATCGAACGACGCCGTGGAAACTTCTTCACGGCGGTCGACCTGCTGGGTTGTCGGCCGCCGCTAGTGTCGCGGAGAGGAGTGCACCGTGGTTGCACCACCTCCGGTTTTCTCCACATTGGCTCGCGCCGGATCGATGGGCCTTCGCTGTGAGGGCCCTGCCTCTTGCGGCCCATCTTTGTTGGCGAAGCCGATAAGGCTCTGGATAGTAGCTCGCCACTCCTCCATCTTCTCCGGGGCAGGAGGGAAATCGAGGAGCAGCTGCGCACGTGCCAAGGCTTCCGCTGGCATAGGCGGCGGCGACAGGTGCGAGGTACATGAGGTGCTCTGACTCCTAGCCATGTTAGAAGGAGCACCATCACGGTCACGCGACCGCGCGCCACCTCTGCCGGTAGCTCGGTGTGCATGCTGGTCCCGCGCATCTCGGGATCGATGTGCAGAAATCTTTTCATGGGGACGCCCTGAACCACCAGCGCCATGACGTCGCTCGTCGTGCACGACCTGGGTAGGTCGTGACGCTTGCGCCGGCGCGGGAGCTCCAGCAGGCATCCTCCGATCTCTGGAATTCGTTGTGCCACCCGTAGGCAACACAGCTCCGTCTCTGGATCCAGCGGCGTGTGGGTTGCCGCTGCCACTGCAAACGACGCCGCTCGCCTGGCTGGGATCACCGGGACGCCGTGGAGGCTCTAGTCCTCTTCCTTCTGCACCCACGCCATCGCCCGTACGCGAAGGCGCAGGCAAAACGGACGTGGATGGTTGCGCCGTCGCAGCGCTCTTCTTCTTGGGTGGCATGATGATGAAGATGATGAAGAAACTGAGGCGCCGATCACTAGATCAGGTTCATGCAACCTTCAATCCCCCTACCTGGCGCGCCAAAGATGTCGGCGTGCGACACCTATGGGATCCTAAGAGACCCCTTTACGATTCGGCGGGGGGAGAGGTATGCGCAAAGAGCAGAACCAACGATCGACGCGGGGCGATTTTACCCAGGTTCGGGCCGCTGATCAGCGTAAAACCCTACTCCTGCCTTGTGTTACTATTAGTGTTCTTGAGCCCAGGTTCCAGGAGCGCTCAAAGTGAACAATATGTTCAAAGAGCAGCTACGCATGCAGAATGGGCCCGAAGATCGTCCTCCCCTGTAGCAGTTGCCTTGGGCCTCCTTTTATACTACAAAGGGGTCACCACAGTGGCACAATGTACATACATTGAGGTGTAAAGTAGCTACAGGGTCATCATACCTAACCCCTGATAGATTAGGACGAACGCATTTAATGCACCATGAGGTGTCCGTTTAGGTGTCCTAACTTTCTTGGGGATGGAAAAAGGGGCCATCCCATCAGCATCGCTTAAGCCCTCCTCCACTGGCGCGTCGCCACGCGTCCAAAGAAGGACCCAGAATGTCGGGTTTGTTGCTATGCCAGAGCGGCGGCATAACAACAAAATCTTGCCGGGCGTCAAGCCTTGTCGGGCGCCGAACCTTGCCGGGGAAGTTGGCCTTCGGATTCCAGCTCTTCTTATCTGCTGATCCTCATATCTTTGACTTGAGAATTTCCTTGATGGCCTGAGTCAACCTTGAACTGTTCCCCGACAAGCCTTGCCGCGGGTATGGCTATAACTGCCCGTGCACAAGTACGGGGTACTAATGGCCCAATACTTAGTACACCGACAACAGCGGAGACTTTCTCAATAAACTCATTAATATCGGCATTATATTCATAATTCTCTTAGCAATATTTAAGTATAGCATAATTTTCAGGTCTATAAACGGCATCATCATAATTTTCACACTTTTCAAACAAAGATTCAATTTCATAAGCACCCTTAAAAGCAACGAATTCTTCTAGTCGTTCCACATCATAGTAATCATATATACCATTAGCATAAGAAGCCAAGGTTTCATTATCATTAAATTTACATGAAAAGGGAAGGTGTGGAGCCTTCATCCTAGAGCAACAAGTATAATCATATCTCAAGCATAAATTCCAAGCATACCAATGCAACATATGAATTTGATCCAATAAAAGTTTCCCTTTTTGAGTCACGTGATAATCCCTAAAGTATTCACGTTGATCCAACGTGTCTCCCATTATCAAGTTGAACGGGGTTTTCTCAGGATTATCAAAGTAGTGTTTAATATTTTTCACATAACGAGCATTGAGGGTTTTAGGAGGTTCCCCATCTCCATGAGTAGCAAGTACACCTAACTTTTTTGGTATTTCGTGTTCCATATCCATAACTAAAGATAGAGAACAACTTAGAACAGAAAATAAAATCTACTTAGTGATAAAGCAAACAAGCACACACGAGAATATTCACCCCACGCTATTCCTCCCCGGCAACGGCGCCAGAAAAAGGTCTTGATAACACACAAGTATAGGGGATCAATTGTAGCCTTTCTCGATAAGTAAGAGTGTCGAACCCAACGAGGAGCTAAAGGTAGAACAAATATTCCCTCAAGTTCTATCGACCACCGATACAACTCTACGCACGCTTAACGTTTGCTTTACCTAGGACAAGTATGAAACTAGAAGTACTTTGTAGGTGTAAAGGGATAGGTTTGCAAGATAATAAAGAACATGTAAAGAAAAGATAGGGGCTGTTTAGATAAAGAAACAATTAAGTTAGTTTTAGTAGAGAGCTTTTTGTCACAAGAAAGTTATTTGTTCCTAGGCAATCGATAACTAGACCGGTAATCATTATTGCAATTTTATATGAGGGAGAGGCATAAGCTAACATACTTTCTCTACTTGGATCATATGCACTTATGATTGGAACTCTCGCAAGCATCCGCAACTACTAAAGATCATTAAGGTAAAACCCAACCATAGCATTAAAGTATCAAGTCCTCTTTACTCCCATACGCAAACAACCTACTTACTCGGGTATGTGCTTCTGTCACTCACGGCACCCACCATAAGCGAATCATGAACATATTGCAAACCCTACAGCGGGGATCCCTCACGCTTGCGTGATGCGGAGAGCACCATAGGACAGCACCAATAATAAAACATACAACTCAAACCAATCACGATCATCAATCAACCCATAGGACAAAACGGATCTACTCAAACATCATAGGATAGCCATACATCATTGGGAAATAATATACAGTGTTGAGAACCATGTTTAAGTAGAGATTACAATAGACAGAAGAGGTGTTACACTGCTGCATAGAGGGGGAGAGAGTTGGTGATGATGGTGGCAAAGTTGTTGGTGTAGATCGCCGTCACGATGATGGGCCCGGCGGTGTGCCGGCACCACCGGGAGAGAGGGGGAGAGAGCCCTCCTCCTTCTTCTTCTTCCTTTACCTTCCCCCTAGATGGGAGGAGGGTTTCCCCTCTGGTCCTTGGCCTCCATGGCGGCGGAGGGGCGAGAACCCCTCCGAGATTGGATCTCTCTCTCTGTTTCCTTCCATTTCTGCGTTCCTGTTTTCTGGCCTTTCACCATTTCTTAAATTCCCGGAGATCCGTCACTCCAATTGGGATGAAATTTTAACACGATTTTTATCCGGATATTATCTTTCTTGCGGCCGAAGAAGGGAACCAACCACCTTACGGGGTGGCCACAAGCCTCCCAGGCGCGCCCCGGGTAGAGGGCGCCCCTAGGGCTTGTGGGCCCCTCGGGCATCATCTCGCATTGATTCTTTTTCCGAAAATCACATATATTCCAAAAACTCTATGTAAGTATTTACCTTGTTTGGACTCCGTTTGATATGGATATTCTGTGAAACAAAAAACATGCAACAGACAGGAACTGGCACTGGGCACTGGATCAATATGTTAGTCCCAAAAATTAGATAAAAAGTTGCCAAAAGTATATGAAAGTTGCATAATATTGGCATGAAACAATAAAAAATTATAGATATGACGGAGACGTATCAATAGCCTCCACACAAAATCCAACCGTTATACACTTTTGACCCATCTCGGTGGCACTGATCAGAAAACTCGGTGGCACCGATCTGTGTAAAAATATGAACGTTAGGAATCTTGGTGGGACCGATGGGAACAACTCAGAGGGACCGATGTGTCAGGGCTTAGGGCAAACCTCAACTCGGTGGCGCCGATTGCATCATCTCGGTGGGACCGAAGTGAAGCAATAAGGCAATAGAGAATCAGTCAAGCCATCTCGGTGAGACCGATTGCAATTTTTGGCGAGACCGAAATAATTGCAACAAGCAACAGGGAGCTGGCAAGGCCATCTCGGTGGGACCGAGATCCATATTGGTGGATCCAAATTGGGATTTGGCGGTGGCTAAGTCTAGATGAACTCGGTGGCTCCGGATAGGAAAGTTTGGTGGGGCCGAGTTGGAATTTAGGGTTTGGACATATTTGGATAGAGAAAGTGGCTAAGGGTTTTGGAGCAATATCACTAAGCACTTTGAGCAAATAGATCATTAAGCAACACCTCATCCCCTTTCAATAGTATTGGCTTTCCTATGGACTCAATGTGATCTTGGATCACTTAAACAAAAATGTAGAGTCTTGAGATTTTGCCAATCCTTTTCCTTGGCATTTTGAGGGGTCCACATCTATAGTCCTTGCCATGCCAATCATCGAACATCCTGAAATATTTATCTTGAATGGACATTAGTTCAATGAGGTATATATTGTTATGAATTACCAAAACCACCAGGGGATTAGTTGCATTTTCAATTAGTGGTAGTAGACAAGTTTACCAAGTGGATAGAAGCTAAGCCCATCAAAAAGTTACATTCGATGACTACCATCAAGTTTATGAAGCAAATAATCTTCAGATTCGGAGTTCCCCATAGCATCATCACTGACAATGGAATGGATTTCTACTCGGATGAGTTTCGAGCTTTCTGTTACGCTCAGGGCACTTGGGTCGACTATGCCTCCGTGGCTCACCCGCAATCCAACAGTCATGTGGAAAGAACAAATGGAATGGTCCTTCAAGGACTAAAGCCATGACGACCCACAAGTATAGGGGATCAATCATAGTCCTTTCGATAAGTAAGAGTGGTGAATCCAACGAGGAGCAGAAAGAAATGACAAGTGGTTTTCAGCAAGGTGTTTTCTACAAGCACGGAAATAGTCGGTAACGAGTAATTTGATAGCAAGATCATTTGTAACGAGCAAGTAACAGTGAAGATAAATAAAGTGCAGCAAGGTAGCCCAATCCCATTATGACAAAGGACATGCCAAAATGGTTTCTTATGATAAGCAAAGCATTCTTGAGGGTACACGGGAATTTCACCATGTCACTTTCATCATGTTGGTTTGATTCGTGTTCACTACTTTGATAATTTGATATGTGGGTGGACTGGTGCTTAGGTGTTGTTCTTACTGGAACAAACCTCCTACTTATGATTAACCCCCTAGCAAGCATCCGCAACTACGACAAAAGTATTAAGATAAAATCTAACCATAGCATTAAACTTTTGGATCCAAATCGGTCCCTTACGAAGTAGCGCATAAACTAGGGTTTAAGCTTCTGTCACTCTAGCAACACATCATCTAATAACTACTCCACAATGCATTCCCTTAGGCCCAAATATGGTGAAGTGCCATGTAGTCGACGTTCACATGACACCACTAAGGGAATCACAACATACATATCATCAAAATATCGAACACATATCAAGTTCACATGATTACTTGCAACATGACTTCTCCCGTGACCTCAAGAACAAAAGTAACTACTCACAAATAATAATCATGCTCAAGATCAGAGGGGTATTAAATAGCATAATGGATCTGAACATATAATCTTCCACCAAATAAACCATTTAGTGATCAACTACAAGATGTAATCAACACTACTAGTCACCCACAGGTATGAATCTGAGGTTCCGGTACAAAGATTGAACACAAGAGATGAACTAGGGTTTGAGAGGAGACGGTGCTGTTGAAGATGTTGATGGAGATTGGCATCCCAAAGATTAGAGGGTTGTTGGTGATGACGATGGCGATGATTTCCCCCTTCGGGAGGGAAGTTCCCCCGGCGGAATCGCTTCGCCGGAGGGCAAAAGTGCTCCTGCCCAAGTTCCGCCTCGATACGGTGGCTCTTCATCCTGAAAGTCCCCTCCTGATTTTTTCCAGGTCAAAATGACCTATATACCAGAATATGTGCACTGGAGGTGGGCCGTGCTGGGTACAACACACCAGGGCGAGCCTGGGGGCCCAGGCGTGTCCTGGTATCTTGTGCTCACCAGGTGGGCCCCCTCCGGTAGTTATTTGCTCCAGTATTTTTTATATATTCCAAAATAATTCTTTGTTAATTTTTAGCTCATTTGGAGATGTGCAGAATAGGTAACTCTGACGTAGCTTTTTCAGGTCCAGAATTCCAGCTGTCGGCATTCCCCCTCTTTTGTGTAAACCTTGGATATTATGAGAGAAAAGGCATTAGAATTACTCCATAAAGCATTATTATGCATAAAAACATTATAAATAACAGTAGGAAAACATGATGCAAAATGGACGTATCAAGCCACGCCTCATAAGTGAATTGAAACGTGCTGCGAGAGCATGGGTCACCGAGTTACCATCAATTTTGTGGGGCTTACGAATGACTCCTAACAGGAGAGCTCACCCATTCTTTATGGTGTATGTTGCGAAAGCTGTCCTCCTGAGTGACCTCCTTCATAGTTGCCCTAGAGTGGAATTCTACTCGAAAGCAGAAGCTGAAGTCGCACACCGGGATGGTCTCGATCTTCTAGAGGAAGAACAAGAGCTTGCTCTCACGAGGTCCACTGTCTACCTACAGAATCTGTGGCGTTATCACAGCAAGCAAGTATGAGGTCATGCATTTTAAGAAGGAGATCTGGTTCTCTGACTTGATCAACAAAAACCTCACAAGCTAGCCCTTTTGTGGGAAGGACCCTTTTTTATTTTAAATGTGTTGCACAGTGGAGCATATTGGCTCTACAACCTCCATAAAAAGCAGAAGAGCCCCGTGCTTGGAATGTTGATCTTCTTCATAGATTTTTCACATAAACATGTTTCAATGTTGTAATCTTGCTAAGGACTTTAGCCGAGTGAATCTCGATGAATATTTTTTTCTCTGTCACACTTTGTCTTTCGAGCCAAGTGCTATGCTCCAGTCAGATGTTGTAGAACACTAGGGGGCTACATCTAGACGTCATGCCACACTCAGGGGTTGCGCTCCACTCTGATGCTTAAGCTCACTCGGGGGCTACGCCAAAGGACCATGCTACACTTCGGCACTACGCTCCACTCAGATGTTGTTGCACACTCAGGGGCTATGCCAAATGGCTACACCTGACCCCAATTGGACACTGCACACTATTGCAACAAAGTTGGACATCCCTAGTGGGTATGAAACTATCCGAGTGAGATCATTTCTCTTAACTCGAAGACTTAGCAGGAAACCAATGTACCTAAGTTGAAACACCCATCCGAGTGAGATCATTTCTCTTAACTCGAAGACTTAGCAGCAAACCAATTTATGTAAGTAAAAATATCAAGTGCAAGACATGCAAATATGTAAAGCTCCGATCAGTCTCAAGATATTGGTCAATATTTTGATAGATCGGATGATTTAGTGCTTACCGGTGTCTGACCGATAAGATAAATCATCGGATAAATAGGCCAATATGCCGTAAATCGGCTGATTTACCCCTTATCTTGGGTCGACCAATACATTCCCGATAAGCGATATCCCCAACATTGGTCGGAACCATCAAAATAAACAAGCAAGTCTTAAAACAGCATAGTGCACGAGCTCCAAGCTCGATCAAGTTAAAGGTTACATAATCAATCGGCATACCCAGGCAAATTTACTCATGCAGCAAGTGTTTTCTCCTTCAGGCTTGGCCGCTCCCATCTCCAGGACCCTTTGAAGGTCTATCTGGGTCGATGAAGGTGTTGAGGTCTATAAACTTAGCAATCAGAGTGGCCCCTTCGATGAATGTCTCCAAGAAGTCTTGATATTTGAGCTCCTTCGTGTTGGAAACCTTGAGGGTTTTCAACTTTTCTTCATCAATCTTCTTGAAGTGGATCTGAACAAGGGCGAGAGCAACATCTTTCCCATAGCGAGTGGCAGATTTTTTTTTGTTGCCCCACTCGGTCAGGAATTTGCCTCAGTCGGTCAAGAATCACTTTATTATGATCGCCGAGTTCTTCCCCTGGGAATAGCGCATATTCAACCTTCTTCATTGAATCCCCCAGATAATCCACAAATCAGGTGTCGTGGGAGACCACGGCCACCTATGGGGCCATCGGCCCCTTTTGGTTCGGCAGGGGGGCTGAGCGCGTTGCACAAAGAGCGGAGGACCGTAGTGCAGCGCGACAGAGATCACACGGGCAGTTTTACCCAGGTTCGGGCCGCCGCGAGGCGTAAAACCCTACTCCTGCTTTGGTGGATTGTGGTGGAAACGCGGCGCTCTTGCCCGGCAGGGTTGCCTCGGGGCGAAAGCAGCTACGCGCGTACGAGTGTACAAGGTTCTGAACCCGAACCCTTTCTCTGGTTGCCATGGCCCTCCTTTTATAGATCAAGGGGTTACCATAGTGGCAAATCTGTCATTGTGTGCTGATTAGATAGCAAACAGTGCTATCATACCTAACTCTGCAGGTAGAGCAAAGCGCATTAAATGCGCCACTTAGTGTCACATCGTAGCCTCCCCAGCAAGCCTTGCCGGGCTGTTTGGCCACCTTTTCGCCTGCCTGCTTGACACGTCCCTGGACGAGTGTCATTTGGAGGTGGTTTCCTCTGGAAGTGGCTGCCATGTGTGGCATAACTGCCACTTAGTCACTTGGGGCTTGACACCACACTGATCGATGACTTGCGTCGCTGTGAGGTGGAACGGTGAAGCCTTGGCGGGGTAGTTCACTTCGGTAGTGCCTGGCAGGCCTGCCGGGATGTTCTTGAGGCTTGTCTTCGGGGCCACCTCGTCCTCGCCAGGCTCGTCTGCCCGGCAAGGGAGGTTTCTCCTTAGCAGTGTCTTGGTCTTGGATGCTGTAACTTAGCCCTTTTAGGCCTGTGCATGGTTTGGGCAACGGACCCAGGGTTTGTTGCACCGACAGGAGCCCTCGGGCCTGTCCCGAACGCGCTGCTGGGCGTCGTCGGGGTAGGCCCCTTTCCAGTGCACAGGCAAGAGGGTAGCAGTTGCTTCGTCTTTTGAGATCTTCTTTGCTTCTTCATTACCCTGAGCCCAGGTCAGTTTCCGGTTCTTCCGCCTGTCGCGTAACGCCAATTGTGGTGGGGCTATTCTTGTAATGGCCCGTGAATGGCTTTAACGCACGGGCGAGTAACTGCCAATTCACTCTTCCCACCACGCCCTTATCCCCAACCACGTATGCTGCATGCATTGAGTGGGGTAGGTAATGGAGGCGCGTGGTGCGGGAGAGTGCCAGAGCGGGGGCCCGGTCTTCTCGGGTTGGCGGAGAGGGACGATGGTTCCCCATCAATGGATCAGCCCACAGCCCCCAGCCCGCCTATAAAAGGGGGCAGGGGGAAGCGGAAGTGCTCATCCACGCTCCTCCTATTGCCTTTTCCTTCTCTTTTCTTGCAATGTTGAGAGAGAGAAACCGGGGGCAAGCCCCAGGCTCAAGCTTGAGGTTGGCGACACCGAAAGCTTGTGAAGAAGCTTGGGGAGTGAGCCTGGTCTGGGGTAAAAAGGGGCGCGGCGGACATGCCATCCACGGCGTGAGAGGCGCCAAGCCCTTCTCCCGCGAGGTCGTGTTTGTCCCCTCCACCCAGGTGCTGAAGCTCTCGGTGGCTCTGGCGTCTGTCAGGGGTGCAGCACTAGGGTCTCTTGGTAATCCCGGTACCGCCCCCTTTGGTGTAGTTGGGGCAAATGTTGAAGACGGATGCATCTTCCTGCCCGCCAAGGTTGGGAACGACGCCCCTCGCGTGTCTCGGCTGCCGCCGCCGCCCGCAACTTCTCCGGGGGAGGCAACAGCACACGGAGCCGGTGTCCCCCTGGAGCGGTGGTGATGAAGAAAGATCGAGGGAAGATGGAGAAGGCGGGTGGCAGGGTGCTACTTCTTGAGCTTGCATTGTTTTTCCCTTGAAGAGGAAAGGGTGATGTAGCAAAGTACAGATAAGTATTTCAAACAGTTTGAGAACCAAGGTATCAATCCAGTAGGAGACAATGCGCAAATCACCGAATACCTGCACAAACAATCAAACAACTTACACCCAACGCGATAAAGGGGTTGTCAATCCATTCACGGTTACTTGCAAAAGTGAGATCTGATAGATATAGATGAAACTAAATAAAAGATAAAGTAAATATTTTTGGTATTTTTGGTTTATAGATCGGAAAGTAAAAGATTGCAAAATAGTAGATCTGAAACTAATATAGTAGATTGGAAACTTATATGATGGAAAATAGTAGATCGGAAACTAATGTGATGGAAAATAGACCCGGGGGCCATAGGTTTCACTAGAGGCTTCTCTCAAGATAGCAAATAATACGGTGGGTGAACAAATTACTGCCGAGCAATTGATAGAAAAGCACAAAGTTATGATGATATCTAAGGCAATGATCATGAATATAGGCATCACGTCCGTGTCAAGTAGACCGAAACGATTCTGCATCACGTCCGTGTCAAGTAGACCGAAACTACTATTACTCCACACATCGACCGACTCCTGCCTGCATCTAGAGTGTTAAGTTCATGAAGAATAGAGTAACGCATTAAGTAAGATGACATGATGTAGAGGAATAAACTCAAGCAATATGATGTAAACCCCATCTTTTTATCCTCGATGGCAACAATACAATACGTGCCTTGCTGCCCCTACTGTCACTAGGAAAGGACACCGCAAGATTGAACCCAAAGCTAAGCACTTCTCCCATTACAAGAAAAACCAATCAAGTTGGCCAAACCAAACCGATAGTTCGAAGAGAATTACAAAGATATCAAATCATGCATAAAAGAATTCAGAGAAGATTCAAATAATATTCATAGATAATCTGATCATACATCCACAATTCATGGGATCTCAGCAAACACACCGCAAAAAAGTATTACATCGAATAGATCTCCAAGAACATCGAGGATAACATGGTATTGAGAATCAAAGAGAGAGAAGAAGCCGTCTAGCTAATAGCTATGGACCCGTAGGTCTGAGATAAACTACTCACGCTTCATCGGAAGGGCAATAGGGTTGATGTAGAAGCCCTCCGTGATCGAATCCCCCTCCGGCAGGGTGCCGAAAAAGGTTCCTAGATGGCATCTCACGGATACAGAAGGTTGCGGCGATGGAAAAGTCTTTTCGTGGATGCCTCTGGTGGTTTGGGAATATGTGTGAATATATAGGCGAAAGAATTAGGTCAGGAGGGTCACGGGGGGCCCACAAGGTAGGGGGTGTGCCCTACCCTCCTGGGCGCGCCCTCCACCCTTGTGGCCACCTCATGGCTCCTCCGACTTCATCTCCAAGTCTCCTGGGTGTCTTCTGGTCCAAGAAAAATCATCGCGAAGATTTTATTCCGTTTGGTATTCCTTTTCCACAAAGCTAAAAAACAAGGAAAAAACAGAAACTGGCACTGGGCTCTAGGTTAATAGGTTAGTCCCAAAAATAATATAAAATAGCATATTAATGCATATAAAACATCCAAAACAGATAATATAATAGCATGGAACAATCAAAAGTTATAGATACGTTGGACACGTATCAAGCATCCCCAAGCTTAATTCCTGCTCGTCCTCGAGTAGGTAAATGATAAAAACAGAATTTTTGATGTGGAATGCTACCTAACATACTTATCTATGTAATTTTGTTTATTGTGGCATGAATTTTCAGATCCATAAGATTCAAAACAAAAGTTTAATATTGACATAAAAACAATAATACTTCAAGCATACTAACAAGGCAATTATGTCTTCTCAAAATAACATGGCCAAAAAAACTTATCCCTACAAAATCATATAGTCTGGCTATGCTCCATCTTCATCACACAAAATATTCAAATCATGCACAACCCCGATGACAAGCCAAGCAATTGTTTCATACTTTTGATATTCTCAAACTTTTTCAACTTTCACGCAATACATGAGCGTGAGCCATGGACATAGCACTATAGGTGGAATAGAATATGGTGGTTGTGGAGAAGACAAAAAGAAGGAGATAGTCTCACATCAACTAGGCATATCAATGGGCTATGGAGATGCCCATCAATAGATATCACTGTGAGTGAGTAGGGATTGCCATGCAACGGATGCACTAGAGCTATAAGTTTATGAAAGCTCAAAAGAAAACTAAGTGGGTGTGCATCCAACTCGCTTGCTCATGAAGACCTAGGGCAATTTGAGGAAGCCCATCATTGGAATATACAAGCCAAGTTCTATAATGAAAAATTCCCACTAGTATATGAAAGTGACAACATAGGAGACTCTCTATCATGAAGATCATGGTGCTACTTTGAAGCACAAGTGTGGTAAAAGGATAGTAACATTGCCCTTCTCTCTTTTCTCTCATTTTTTTTATTTGGGCCTTCTCATTTTTTTTGGCCTCTTTTTTTTCGTCCAGAGTCTCATCCCGACTTGTGGGGGAATCATAGTCTCCATCATATTTTCCTCACATGGGACAATGCTCTAATAATGAAGATCATCACACTTTTATTTACTTACAACTAAAAAATTACAACTCGATACTTAGAACAAAATATGACTCTATATGAATGCCTCCAGCGGTGTACCGGGATGTGCAATGAATCAAGAGTGACATGTATGAAAGAATTATGAATAGTGGCTTTGCCACAAATACGATGTCAACTACATGATCATGCAAAGCAATATGACAATGATGAAGCGTGTCATAATAAATGGAACGGTGGAAGTTGCATGGCAATATATCTCGGAATGGCTATGGAAATACCATAATAGGTAGGTATGGTGGCTGTTTTGAGGAAGGTAAAGGGGTAGGTGTATGGCACTGGCGAAAGTTGCGCGGCACTAGAGAGGCTAGCAATGGTGGAAGGGTGAGAGTGCGTATAATCCATGGACTCAACATTAGTCATAAAGAACTCACATACTTATTGCAAAAATCTATTAGTTATCGAAATAAAGTACTACGCGCATGCTCCTAGGGGGATAGATTGGTAGGAAAAGACCATCGCTCGTCCCCGACCGCCACTCATAAGGAAGACAATCAATAAATAAATCATGCTCCGACTTCATCACATAACGGTTCACCATACGTGCATGTTACGGGAATCACAAACTTTAACACAAGTATTCCTCAAATTCAAAATTACTCACTACCATGACTCTAATATTACCATCCTTATATCTCAAAACAATCATAAGGAATCAAACTTCTCATAGTATTCAATGCACTTTATACGAAAGTTTTTATTATATCCCTCTTGGATGCCTATCATATTAGGACTAAATTTATAACCAAAGCAAATTACCATGCTGTTTAAAGACTCTCAAAATAATATAAGTGAAGCATGAGAGTTCAACAATTTCTATAAAATAAAACCACCGCCGTGCTCTTAAAAGATATAAGTGAAGCACTAGAGCAAAATTGCCTAGCTCAAAAGATATAAGTGAAGCACATAGAGTATTCTAATAAATCACGATTCATGCGTGTCCCTCTCAAAAAGGTGTGTACAGCAAGGATGATTGTGGCAAACTAAAAAGCAAAGACTCAAATCATACAAGACGCTCCAAGCAAAACACATATCATGTGGTGAATAAAAATATAGCCTCAAGTAAAGTTACCGATAGACGAGGACGAAAGAGAAGGCATCCCCAAGCTTAGGCTCTTGGTTGTCCTTGAATATTACCTTGGGGTGCCTTGGGCATCCCCAAGATTAGGCTCTTGCCACTCCTTATTCCATAGTCCATCAAATCCTTACCCAAAACTTGAAAACTTCACAACACAAAACTCAACAAAAAATCGCATAAGCTCCGTTAGTATAAGAAAATAAATCACCACTTTTGGTACTGTTGTGAACTCATTATTTATTTATATTGGTGTAATATCTACTTCATTCCAACTTTTCCATGGTTCATAGCCCCCGATACTACCCATAGATTCATCAAAATAAGCAAACAACACAAAGAAAACAGAATCTGTCAAAAAACAGAACAGTCTGCGAAGATCTGAATTGTTATAATACTTCTGAAAAATTAGGACAACAGAGGAAATTCGTATATGAATCCTGTGTAAAAAACTCAGGGTTTTTCAGCTCTTCAGTGAATTATTAAAATTCTGTGACTGGACGCAAAAGTTTCTGTTTTTCAGCAAGATCAAATCAACTATCACTGTAAGCCATACCAAAGGTCTTACTTGGCACAAGCACTAATTAAAACACCAAAACACATCTAACCAGAGGCTAGATGGCAAATTTATTGAGAAAAAACAAGGAAAAATATTGGGTTGTCTCCCAACAAGCACTTTTCTTTAAAGCCTTTTAGCTAGGCATTGGTAATTTTGATGATGCTCATATGAAAGAAAAGAATGAGGCACAAAGAGAGCATCGTAAAACATGTGAAAAACACATCTAAGTCTAACATACTTCCTATGCATAGGAATTTTATAGGAAAACAAATTAGCAAGACAAGCAAGATCTAGCATATGCAAGGAAGAAGAAAGGAACAATAGGAATCTCAACATAACGAGAGGTAATTTAGTAACAAGAAAATTTCTACGACCATATTTTCCTCTCTCATAATAATTACATGTCGGATCATAATCAAATTCAACAATATAACTATCACATAAAATATTCTCTTCATGATCCACATGCATACAAAGTTGACACTCTTCCAGAATAGTGGGGTTATCAAACAAAGTCATGACCTCTCCAAGCCCACATTTATCAAAAATTTCATAAGATTGATCATACTCCAAAGTAGTGGGATCATTATTACCTAGAGTTGACACTCTTCCAAACCCACTTTTAATATTATTGCAAACATATTCATAATGAGGCTTAAATAAATTTTCAAGATCATAAGAAAAATCACCCCAATCATGATCATTGCAACAAGTAGTGGACCTAGCAAAACTAGCATCCCCAAGCTTAGGGTTTTGCATACCATTAGCACAACTGACATTAATAGAATTTATAGTAGAACTATTGCAATCATCCTTTTCATTCAAGGAGCTATCGTGAATCACTTCATAGATTTCTTCTTTTAACACTTCATCACAATTTTCAGATTCACGAATTTCAAGCAAAACTTCATAAAGATAATCTAGTGCACTCAAATCACTAGAAATTGGTTCATCATAATTGGATCTCTTAAAAAGATTAGCAATTGGATGAGGATCCATAAACTTTTAGCAAGCGAAGATGCAAGCAAAAAGAAGGCACATGGTAACACAAGTAAACAAAAGATTGAACGAAAGAAGGGCGAATAAAAAGGCAAATCTTTTCGAAAATCATTTTAGAAGTGGGGGAGAGGAAAATGAGAGGCAAATGGAGAATAATGTAATGCAAGAGATGAGAGTTTATGATGGGTACTTGGTATGTCTTGACTTGGCATAGATCTCCCCGGCAACGGCGCCAGAAATTCTTCCTGCTACTTCTTGAGCTTGCGTTGGTTTTTCCCTTGAAGAGGAAAGGGTGATGCAGCAAAGTAGAGATAAGTATTTCCCTCAGTTTGAGAACCAAGGTATCAATCCAGTAGGAGACAACGCACAAATCACCGAATACCTGCATAAACAATCAAACAACTTGCACCCAACGCGATAAAGGGGTTGTCAATCCCTTCACGGTTACTTACGAAAGTGAGATCTGATAGATATAGATGAAACTAAATAAAAGATAAAGTAAATATTTTTGGTATTTTTAGTTTATAGATCGGAAAGTAAAAGATTGCAAAATAGTAGATCGGAAACTAATATAGTAGATTGGAAACTTATATGATGGAAAATAGTAGATCGAAAACTTAGGTGATGGAAAATAGACCCGGGGGCCATAGGTTTCACTAGAGGCTTCTCTCAAGATAGAAAATAATACGGTGGGTGAACAAATTACTGCCGAGCAATTGATAGAAAAGCACAAAGTTATGACGATATGTAATGCAATAATCATGAATATAGGCATCACGTCCGTGTCAAGTAGACCGAAACGATTCTGCATCTACTACTATTACTCCACACATTGACCGACTCCTGCCTGCATCTAGAGTATTAAGTTCATGAAGAACAGAGTAACGCATTAAGTAAGATGACATGATGTAGAGGAATAAACTCAAGCAATATGATGTAAACCCCATCTTTTTATCCTTGATGGCAACAATACAATACGTGCCTTGCTGCCCCTACTGTCACTGGGAAAGGACACCACAAGATTGAACCCAAAGCTAAGCACTTCTCTCATTGCAAGAAAAACCAATCTAGTTGGCCAAACCAAACCGGTAGTTCAAAGAGAATTACAAAGATATCAAATCATGCATAAAAGAATTCAGAGAAGATTCAAATAATATTCATAGATAATCTGATCATAAATAGACAATTCATGGGATCTCGGCAAACACACCGCAAAAAAGTATTACATCGAATAGATCTCCAAGAACATCGAGGATAACATGGTATTGAGAATCAAAGAGAGAGAAGAAGCTGTCTAGCTACTAGCTATGGACCCGTAGGTCTGAGATAAACTACTCACGCTTCATCGGAAGGGCAATAGGGTTGATGTAGAAGCCCTCCGTGATCGAATCCCCCTCCGACAGGGTGCCAGAAATGGTCCCTAGATGGGATCTCATGGGTACAGAAGGTTGCGGCGGTGGAAAAGTATTTTCGTGGATGCCTCTAGTGGTTTGGGAATATGTGTGAATATATAGGCGAAAGAATTAGGTCAGGAGGGTCACGGGGGGCCCACAAGGCAGGGGGGCACGCCCTACCCCCCTGGGCGTGCCCTCCACCCTTGTGTCCGCCTCATGGCTCCTCTGACTTCATTTCCAAGTCTCCTGGGTGGCTTCTAGTCCAAGAAAAATCATCACGAAGATTTTATTCCGTTTGATATTCCTTTTGCACGAAGCTAAAAAACAAGGAAAAACAGAAACTGGCACTGGGCTCTAGGTTAATAGGTTAGTCCCAAAAAAAATATAAAATAGCATATTAATGCATATAAAACATCCAAAACAGATAATATAATAGCATGGAACAATAAAAAATTATAGATACGTTAGAGACGTATCACAAGACGTCAGGTCGGAGTACGATGGCACCGACGCCTTCATCTCGTATTGCCGACCTGCTGCCTCATCTTTCCGCCCTTCCCCTCCCTCCCCGGCACCATCATCACCGGCCTCTTGGTTGCCGGGGAGAGGGCCGCTCTCTTGGTGCCTTTGCCTCCTCCAGCAGTCTTCCAGCTGAGCCTCGGTGGTTCTCCCCGCTGGTGCTTTTTGCTGGAGCTTCTATTTGGCCCTGGAGGTGGTGACCAAGGCACCAACGAGCTGCTCCTTCCGCCCCTCTCCTTCGCAACCTCGCCACTCTCGATCTTGTCAGGCTGCGCCCGGCAGGTCCTGACAGGGTCGAGTGAGGCGTCTTGCTCAGGCACCCCTTTTGCCCTCCTTCTCTTCCACTGCAGTGCCTAGGAGAAGGAGGGCAAGAAAGAGCATCATGGGGCACTTATCTTTTTTCAATCTAAAACATGTAGGCACCTGCCAAACTTTAGTCTAAATAATGTAATCTTCTTTATCCTTGCTAGTGTTCTGTAAGATCTATACTTGTTCATCTGCATATTAATGAAAAAGACAAGCTTTGCCGGGCACTTGTGCATGTGTCATACTCATGCAGAGGTGAAATGCCTCTATACGTTCAAGTAAACAAGTTAGTCCCGGCAAGCTATCCTGCCGGCACCCCCGAATTGTTGTCGTGAAGCTAAGCCGGCCGGGCACAAATTGTAAAGA
Organism: Thinopyrum elongatum; assembly: GCA_011799875.1. Taxonomy (NCBI): domain Eukaryota; kingdom Viridiplantae; phylum Streptophyta; class Magnoliopsida; order Poales; family Poaceae; genus Thinopyrum; species Thinopyrum elongatum. Next base: position 303,639,206 of record CM022303.1, on the reverse strand, counting down.
GGGACCAGCCCCCCGCCAAGCCTTCTCCATCAAAGGCCACTGCGACCATCCTGACCGAAGCAACGTTCGAGTCAAAGGATGGGAGCACCTAATTTTTTAAGGTGGCGAGGTTTTCATATGCACAAGTTTCGGCTTACAGAATGTGTAAGGATAAGAAGAGAACTTATCTGTTTGGCTTGCCGGGGATCGTCACGTAGGCTAGACCTGAATATGAGTTCCGTGGGTATAACTGCTTCTGCCCCATAGACTAGGGAGAATGGAGTCTGCCCGGTAGCTCGATTTGGTGTTGTTCTGAGGGACCAAAGAACCACCGACAGCTCATCGATCCATCGCCTGCCACACTTCTGCAGTCTATCAAAAGTTCTTGTCTTGAGGCCTCGCAACACTTCAGCGTTCGCCCTCTCAGCTTGTCCGTTTCTTCTGGGATGGGCAACAGAGGCGAATGAGATCTTGCTTCTGAGGGCATGAACATATTGCATGAAGGCGCGGCTCATGAATTGGGTGCCATTATCAGTGATGATTCGAGCAGGGACTCCGAAGCGGCACACCAATCCTTTTAAGAACTTGATAGCTGACTGAGCGGTCACCTTTCTCATGGGCTCCACCTCTGGCCACTTTGTGAACTTGTCGATAGCGACGAACAAGAACTCAAAGCCCCCGGTAGCACGGGGGAAGGGGCCCAAGATATCGAGCCCCCAGACCAAGAAGGGCCATGATAAAGGGATCATTTGAAGAGCTTGGGCAGGCTTATGAATGTTCTTGAAGTGGAACTGGCAGGATTCACATTTGGTGACGAGCTCAACTGCATCTTGGAGGGCTGTGGGCCAATAGAAACCTTGCCGGAAGGCTTTTCCAACCAGGGCCCTTGATCCAATGTGTGAGCCGCACATGCCTTTGTGTATCTCTGCCAACAGTTCCTTTCCTTTCTCCCGGCAAATGCACTTCAATTTCACACTGTTGGGCCTCCTTCTGTTTAGTGTGTCATTGACAACCTGATACATACTAGCCCTCCGGGCTACTCTTTCAGCCTCTTCTTGCTCTTCGGGGAGTTCTCCAGTTTGGAGGAAATGGACTATGTGCCGTGCCCAAGTTGGGGCCAGAGGCTCGGCAACAAGGATCAACGGCACCTCCTCATTCGTAGGAGCGCACTTCTCGACTGCACGGACCGGTGTTCTGGCGGGATGGTGCAGCTCGCTGATCGAAGCGGAGTTGTTCCCGCCAAGCTCTCTGCCGGGGGCCTCGGGAGGTCCTGCCGGGTGAGGCTTGCCGGAGTCCAGTTTCCTCCTCTTCCTGGCCATTGTTGCCAGGGATACGGAGGGTTGAGTCAGATGGAGAACAAAAGTCCCTGGTTCCACTGGGAGCTTTTGCGCAGTGCACTACGACAGATGATCAGCAATGTTGTTTTTCGCACGGGGTACGTGCTCTATTTGCAATCCGTCAAAGAGCTCCTCCAACTTTTTCACTACCTCAACGTATGCCTCCATCAATGGACTTTGGTAATCCTTGTTGACTTGTCTCACCACAAGTTGTGAATCACCGCGGATGATCAGCTTCTTGATTCCCAGTTCTGTTGCAATCCTGTGGCCGGCAAGGAGCCCTTCATACTCTGCAGTACTATTGGTAGCCTCTTCCCGGGGAAAGTGCATCTGGATGATGTACTTTAGGTGCTCCCCAGTGGGAGCAACAAGAAGCATGCCAGCCCCTACACCTTGTAGGGAGAAGGCACCATCGAAATACATGATCCAATCTTGGGGCGCTTCCTTGTCGGGAATAACTGTCTCCAATACCTCTTCATCAGGAGTTGATGTCCACTCTGCGATGAATTCTGCTAGTGCTCTACTCTGAATGGTTGACATGCTTTCAAACTTCAAACCAAAGCTGGACAATTCCAAAGCCCATTCCACAATCCTGCCGGTGGCCTCAGGGTTTCGGAGTATGCATTGCAAGGGGAAATGGGTGACAACTGTGATCTCGTGGGCTTGGAAGTAGGGGTGCAGCTTCCTTGAGGCCATGACGAGGCCAAAAATTAACTTTTGCATCCCAAAGTACCTCGATCTAGCCCCCTATAATAGGGAGCTGACGAAGTATACTGGGCGCTGCACCGCTTTCTTCTTTGTCGTGACCAAAGAACTGCTTCCGCTGCTCTGCCTTTCTCTGCTCTGAACTGACTCTGGCCTTGTCGGGATAGGTCCACTTTCTCCTCCAGAGGTAACAGTGGCCGTAGTTGCCGCATCATCCACTTCCGGCTGTGCCACTAGTGTTACGCTAACCACTTGATTGGTTGCCGCCAAGTATAGCAGCAATGGCTCTTGTGGTTTGGGAGCAACCAAGGTGGGCACAGAGGAAAGATAGGTCTCCAAATTTTGCAGTGCAACATCTGCTTCCGGGGTCCATTTCACGGGCCCTACCTTCTTCAAGATTTTGAAAAACGGCAAGGCGCGCTTGGCAGACTTGGAAATGAACCTGCTCAGCGCAGCCACGCATCCTGTCAAACGCCTCACGTCCTTGACTGTCTTTGGTGCTTGAATCTGCTCGATAGCCTTGATCTTGTCGGGGTTGGCTTCTATCCCTCGATGAGACACAAAGTAACCAAGTAGCTTACTGGAGGGGACGCCAAACACACACTTCTCTGGGTTCACCTTCAAGTTGATTTTACGCAGATTGGCAAAGGTTTCTTCCAAATCCTGGATGAGGGTTGATCTGTCCTTGGTCTTGACCACAATATCATCCATGTAAGCCTCGATGTTTCTATGCAGCTGGGGCTCAAAGCCTATCTGCACTGCTCTTGCAAAGATGGATCCAGCGCTCTTCAGCCCGAAGGGCAGCCGTACAAAGCAGTATGTGCCGCACAAGGTTATGAACGCGGTTTTCTCCTCGTCTTCCTTGGACATGAAGATCTGGTGGTATCCAGAGTAGGAACCCAGAAAGGAAAGCAGGTCACACCCGGAAGTGGAATCCACAATCTGGTTGATGCGCGGCAAGGGGAACGGGTCCTTTGGGCATGCCTTGTTCAAATCCGTAAAATCTATGCAAACCTCCATTTCCCATTCATCTTGCGCACCACCACTGGATTTGCCATCCATGTGGGGTGCAACACTCCCCTGACCAAACCAGCTGCTTCAAGTTTCTTGATCTCATCGGCAATGAACTATTGCCGCTTCAAAGCTTGCTTCCGTACCTTCTGCTTGACGGGCCGGGCATGAGGGCAGACAGCAAGGTGGTGCTTGATTACCTCCTTGGGAACACCGGGGATATCAGATGGTTGCCAGGCAAACACATCGACATTCGCCCGCAGGAAGGCAACGAGCGCACTTTCCTATTTGTCATCGAGGGTAGCACTGATAGTGAAGGTACCATCAGCGCCAGCCAGCCCTGCCGAGACCTTCTTTACAGCAGGCATAGCATCTTTGGACTTGCTATTGGAACTCTCCGGCAAGTCATCGATAGGCGCATCGCACTCCGGAGAGGCATGCTTGCCGGATTCCTTGCTGGCATCCTTGCTAGCTCTCTTCATTTTCTTACTCTCCTTGGCGGGAATACTGGCTTCCGCGGCCTCTGCCGCGACTGCTTCCCGATACATCTTGTCCACGCATGTGACTGCATCTTTCTGATCTGGCGGAATCGAAATGACTCCTATCAGCCCTGGCATCTTCAAGGTGTTGTAGGCATAGTGGGATGCCGCCATAAACTTGGCCAGAGCTGGGCGACCAAGGATTCCATTGTACGGCAAGGGGAGGTCAACCACGTCAAACACGATCTTCTCAGTCCGGTAGTTTAACTCCCCCCCCCCCGAACGTCACCGGCAGCGTGATCTTTCCTTTAGGACGACTCCTACCGGGGTTGATTCCTTGGAACATACCAGTAACCTTGAGCTCTTCATCCGTTATCTAAAGTTTGCTGAGGACTTTTGGAGATATCAGATTCAACCCAGCCCCGCCGTCAACCAACATCTTTGTGACCTTGAGGTTGCGTATCATTGGTGAGACCAACAACGGTAAGCATCCTACCGCAGTGGTGCGATTAGGGTGATCCTCTTCGTCAAAGATGATGGGCGTGCGGGACCATTTGAGCGGCTTCCGAGAATCTGCCGCTGGCTCCATGGCATTGACTTCACGCGCCCACTATTTAAGTTGGCGGTGAGAGGAGTGCAGAGATGCACCCCCATCAACGCACAAGGCATCAGTGGCTTTCTAGAATTCCTGCTTGCTGGTTTCCTCTTCATCTCCCTCATCGGTCTCATCACTGCAATCCTTCTTCTCACGGCCTCTGGCGGGTTTCCCTTGATCCTGATGAGCCTTGCCGGGGCGGCTTACTCCGCAGCCACGACCCTTCCTGCCAGCACCATCCTGATTCTTCTCCTTATCTCGCTTCTCTTACTCAGCCCTCTGCTTCTTGACGAGCTGCTCAACCTGATGGCACTCTTGAAGGTCATGGCCCTTGGTCCTATGGATCTTGCAATACGGCCCTCACCCTTCCCGGCCTTCTCGGCAACCACAACCGCCCGGCAGTCAGTGCACGCGGCAACCTCCCTGCCGGGTGCTTCGGCCTTGGCCTTCTTGCCGGTACTAGGTGTGCTTGACCCTTCGACCGCCATCACAACTTTCTCCTTGTGCTTCTTATTGCGTTTCTTGTTCTACTTCTGGCTGGTGGTGTCATCATCATTGTCTGAATCGATGTCGACGCCGTCCTCTTCGCCGGGAAGTCGCCTTCCCTCCTCTATGCGAGCACACTTATCCACCAGAGTGTATAACTCATTCATAGTCCGGAGCAGCCGCACGTTCATTTTGGAACGTACCCGGCGGTTGCGCACGTTGGACTGGAATGCAGCTATCACGGCTGCCGGGTGGATGTCTGGGATGTTCCTGTGCATTCAGCTGAACCTTTGCATGTACTTCCGCAGGGTCTCCCCTTCCTTCTGTGGGAGGAGTTGCAGATCGCTAGGCTGCCCTGGTTCTTGATGGCCACCCATAAAGGCGCCAACAAACTCCTGGCACAGGTCGGCGAAGTTGAGATGGAGTTCTCTGGCAGGTGCATCAGCCAAGACCTCATGTTTGGCTTGAGTGCCAAAGGGAAGTAGTTGGTGAACACCTTCTCGTCTCTTCCCCCGGCAGCCTGAACAGCGATGGTGTAGATGCTCAGGAACTCTGCTGGGTTCAATCTTCCATCGTACTTCTCTGGTACCTCCGGCTTGAATGTGCGGGAAGATGGCCAACGGACTTGCCGCAGCTCGCGAGTGAAAGCGGGGCACCCAACCTTGAAAGGTAGGCACCCACCCTCACCGAGCGCCGGCTCATCGATGTCGGGGCCATTGCGCCGATCAGACTGGCGGCGGGTGTCGCGGCGTTGCTCGACGGTGACATGCCGCCTTCCCCTCGCCTGTCTTCCTGGGCTTGCCGCTGATCTTGACGCCCTCGAGGGCCGGATGAAGCCATCCAGACGTCATCGGGTTCTTGATCGCGTGGCACTGGACGTGGCCTTTGTGCAGGCTGCCGCAAAGGGGACTGCACCGTGGGGGTGCCCCCCTCGGCGTGGCCAGCTGCGCGGGCCGTTGTCGTCGCATTGGGAGGCCGTGGCGGGCCAGCTTGCTGTGATCCCCCCGCTTCGGCAAAACCAATCAGGCTTTGAATGGTGGCTCTCCACTCATCCATCTGATCGGCTGCCAGCGGAAATCTCAACAGCAGCTAGGCCCACGCCATAGCCTCCGAAGCGGTGCTCGGCATGGATGATGACGTAGATCATTGCGTCGCCTGGCTCCTTATGGTGCCAGCAGTAGCTGTGCCATGTTCTCGCCATCGTGAGCCCGCAGCCACGGTTGCGGGGTAACGAGGTGGAGGCACTTGAGGGTCAGCGGCTACGTTCAGCGCATCGACTGGGCCGGTCCGCTCCGGGACTGGTGCACGCCCCGCGGTCGTGCCCATAGCGAGAGCGACCGAAGGGTTGTGATTCATCCCAGAGCGAGAGCCGCTGCTGCGATTGTGCCTTTCGGCCGGGCGGAGAGGTGTGGACAGAATGATTTCTCCACCCGTACCTTGTGCTCTTACTTCCACCGCAAGGGAGGTGGTGGCGACGCCGCCTGCGCCGGCCACACCCCCTTTCGCGTCCGTGTCCCTGTGCGACCTCGTGGACTCCGCGGCATCGGCGGCTGCGTGCAGTGGGGCCTTTGAAGTGGACGGGTGGGCTGCAGCACCGGGCTTCTTTTTGGGCGCCATGAATGATGGAGTCGTCAATGAAGATGACGCACTGTGTATGCTTCTCGGGTTCGCGCAAGCGCCTATCCGCTACCTGGCATGCCAAAGATGTCGTGGGAGACCACGGCCACCTATGGGGCCATCGGTCCCTTTTGGTTCAGCAGGAGGGCTGAGCGCGTTGCACAAAGAGCGGAGGACCGTAGCGCAGTACGGCAGAGATCACACGGGTAGTTTTACCCAGGTTCGGGTCACCGCGAGGCGTAAAACCATACTCCTGCTTTGGTGGATTGATGGTGGATTGTGGTGGAAACGCAGCGCTCCTGCCCGGCAGGGTTGCCTCGGGGCGAGAGTAGCTACGCGCGTACAAGTGTACAAGGTTCCGAACCCGAACCCTTTCTCTGGTTGCCATGGCCCTCCTTTTATAGATCAAGGGGTTACCACAGTGGCAAATAAGTCATTGTGTGCTGATTAGATAGCAAACAGTGCTATCATACCTAACTCTGCAAGCAGAGCAGAGCGCATTAAATGCGCCACTTAGTGTCACATCGTAGCCTCCCCGGCAAGCCTTGCCAGGCTGTTTGGCCACCTTTTCGCCTGCCTGCTTGACACGTCCCTGGACGGGTGTCATTTGGAGGTGGTTTCCTCTAGAAGTGGCTGCCATGTGTCGCATAACTACCACTTAGTCACTTGGGGGCTTGACACCGCACCGACCGATGACTTGCATCGCTGTGAGGTGGAACAGTGAAGCCTTGGCGGGGTATTTCGCTTTGGTAGTGCCTGGCAGGCCTGCCGGGACGGTCTTGAGGCTTGTCTTCGGGGCCACCTTGTCCTCGCCAGGCTCGTCTGCCCGGCAAGGGAGGTTTCTCCTTAGCAGTGTCTTGGTATTGGATGCTATAACTTCGCCCTTTTGGGCCTGTGCACGGTCTGGGCAACGGACCCAGGGTTTGTTGCACCGACATCTGGTAGCAACATTGACACATACATCCAAATGAAGGAGTGACAACATTGTACTATCTCGGAGAGGCAACCTCTTAGGGACAAGGTCTCTCTGGATCCTCTCAGTCTCTACTTCAGCATCTGAGCAAAACCCTGGTAACAAGATATGAACAAGCTTGATCAGTACCAGATACTCAAGTATTGTTTGAGTACTAAAAAGCCATTTCACTCACACAAAGAGTTTGTGCCTTCAAGCTTATGGTTCACCGCCTCAACCTCATGCTCAATGAATTCTTCAAGTTTTTCATTCTTCTTGAGCATCTCGGTAACTTTCATCAAGCTCTTTTTTGCTCTTCTCCGAGCCGTCCGTCAAGTCCTTGAACTTCTTGTCCCACTCCAAATAGCTCTTCTTTAGCTCGGCGATCTCCCCTTTCATGGCTGCGACAGCTTTCTTCAAGGATTTGTTGGACTTCTTGAGATCTTCAGCTCCCTAATGGAATCCTCCTCCACCTTAGACTTTGCTTTAGCATCTTTCCAAGCTTGTGCGACTTTGGATTCCTTGTCTTCAAGAGACTTCTTCATAGTTTCTACAAAAATACAGTTGAGCCTTTTATGCAGAAGTGGATTCTCATTACGAATATCTGTTAAAGTGAAAGTTGCTTGGATTAAAAGAAAGAAATATCATCAAAAGTACTCAGGTTGTGAAGTTTACCTCCCATGATCCTTTTCTCTTACTCAAGCTTGGTTTCCTTGTTCTTTTCCACCTCCAGCTCAACACGTAGCTTCACGACTTCCTTTTCCAAGGCCACATGTTGAGCTTCGAACTCACGGGTTTTCTGCTCAGAAATAAACATGTGAAGAGGTGATATGTCTCCAATGTATCTATAATTTTTTATTTTTTCATGCTATTATATTATCAATCTTGTATACTTTATATGCAAATTCATATCATTTTTGGGAACTAACCTATTAACTAAGTGCCCAGTGCCAGTTCCTGTTTTTGCGTATTTTATAGTTTTCACAGGAAACCATACCAAATGAAGTACAAACACGATGAAACTTTACGGTGCTTTTTTTGGACCAGGAGAGACCGTAGAAGCTTCAGGGGGACCGGACGATGCGCAAGAGAGCCACAAGCTCACACGGCGCGCCCCCAGGGGGAGCGCCACCTGAGCTTGTGGTGCCCTCATAACTCCGTTTGACCTAATTCCAAGCCTATAAATTACCTAAAATCTAGAAACCACCAGAGCGAGACCCGAAACAATTATCCCATCTGGAGGCCTTTTCTAGCACTCTGTCGGAGGGGGAATCGATCACGGAGGGCCTCTACGTCAACCTTGCTGCCTCTTCGATGATGCGTGAGTAGTTCCTCACATGACCTACGGGTCCATAGCAGTAGCTTTCTCTCTCTCTCTCTTTGATCTTTAATACAATGTTCTCTTTGGAGATCGGTTCAATGTAATCTCTTTGCGGTGCGTTTTTTGGGATCCGATGAATTCTGGGTTTATGATCAGATTTTCATTGAAAGTAATTGAGTCTTTTTTGAAATTTATTATGTGTGATTTTTATAGCTATGTAATGTTTTTGATCTATCCGTATAGTTTGGTCAACTAGATTAATTTATCATCAGTGGAAGTGGTGCATAGTAGTAGGTTCAATTTTGCGGTGTCCTCACCTCGTGACAAAAGGGGTAGCGAGGTATGTATTTGTATTGTTGCTACTAAGGGTAAAATGATGTGTTCGATCATATTGATTGGTCTTACTTTGTCTACATTATGTCATCTATTGGGAAACGTAGTTGAAAACAAAAAAAATCGCGCCTACGCACACCCAAGATCAATATGAAGATGCATAACTGGTTGGGATCACAATCGTTATGGTCACCGAGTTGCAGTGGAAGATGAACATGTCGGTGTAGATCATACTTGTAGTCCCTCAAACCATCGATGAATGATCCCGCAAACCGCCCACGAATAGTCCCTCGAATCGAAGACCGAAAGCACGACCTCTCTACTTGGTTGCAAGCGTGCAGCCTTGATGATCCGGCAGCGCTTCGCCATCCAGAGCTAATCGTCGCCAGAGAATTAGAGGGAGGAGATTAGAACCACACATGGCTTCTAATTATGAGGACAAGAGGATTATCCTATCTCTAATTACTCAACTAGGTCCAGCTAGAACTAGAACTAAAAGAACTAGAGGAGGCTCCAAAACTTGTATTTCAAAAGAACACAAATCCTCAAGTATATATAGGTTAGAGGGGAGAGGGAGGGCTGCCAACAAAGAGGGAAAGCCTCCTTGGGGCGCCGGCCAAGGGGGAGGAGGAGTTGGACTCCTCCCCCACTCCTATTTGGCCTCTTTGCTTAGGGAAAGGAGGCGCCTTCCCACTTGGGCCTTTATGGCCCAAGTTGCCTCCCGCCTTTTGGCCCTTTTAGGCCCGTTGATATTAAATTAAATATAAATTGTTCTAAATACTTCCAGGCCATTTTAAATACAATTTAACATCCCTGGAAACATTTTCCACCTATATATATTTATCGGTAATACCCACTATTACTCGATATTCATCGAAACCCATCCGGTGACCCCGAAACGCTTCCGGATCCTCTCGGAACTATTCAAAATATTAGTGAAACAATTACACAAGTACATTCTCATCACTCACGTCCTACTAACACTCAGTGGATCATGATTTCCTTAAGCTTGTGACCCCATAGGTTCGATAACTCATCGACATGAACGAAACCGTTCATTCAATGATCGACAGCGGGACCGTGGACGTCCATATCGATCCCTATGAGCACACGAATAATATATGAGTGAACCTATGGTTATCATGTGATGTTCCTTTTCCTTCGTGATACTTCACAAAACTTGGGATGCATCGGTATCCTCCAGAGTCATCACTATGCTCACTATACCGAAATCCTAGTTACCGGTTTTGTTCTTCTTTCTCGTTATTGTGTTCCGGCATCCCCGTGACGTAGTCACCTATGTCTGGCCAGACGATGATGGATGTCGTCACACCAAGAGGGACCTAAGAATATCTCTCCATCATCGAAGGAGCAAATCCCACTCTCGATCTATCTGGCCACTTGTCAATTTTTCTGATGAACTCGTAAGTTGTCGTTATGATCACCGTGTTACAGGTGACATCTGAGGAACCGCAAAGTGCACCATACAATAAGAAGTGACCATGATACTCTCAAGGTCTAAGGAGCAAAATCACACGTTAACACTCCGTGTTATTACAATTGATTACACATGATATTATCTCAATTCATAACAAACAAGTATGGGTCGATTCAATATGATCATTCTTCCAACGTCATAATCTCAATGTTGTTTTAGGACTATCGTTACACTTAACGATATCCTAAGATCCGTAAAATGTGATCACCAACAACACTTGAGCTAGTCTTAGAGGCGAGACTAGGAACCTTTATTTTATCTGTTTATCATTTCACACGTGCATATGAGTTTTCCACTGAATCGCATATTCCAGGATCATAGCAGTTATAGCATGAAATATAAACACTTAATTATGAATACGGAAATATAAAGATATGATATTATTACCTCTAGGGCATATTTCCAACATCATGATGCTTCAAGCATTACTCTGTTTGTTATGAACTTGATACATAGAGAGGCAAGCATAGAAGCGCTCTCGAACCAGAGTAATAGTAGTGGATACAGAATCGTTTCGGTCTACTTGTCACAGATGTAATGCCTATGTACTGATCATGCCATGAATAACGTCATAACCATGCACTTTTCTATCAATTGCCCAACAGTAATTTAATCCACCGTTGCTATGCTCATGAGAGAGATGCCTCTAGTGAAAGCTATGGCCCCCGAGTCCATTCAGCTCATATTAATAAAACCCTAAATACCTTACTGCAATTTATTTACTTTTATTTAGTTTTGCAGTTTATACATCTACCACTATTAGAATTAATCCTTGCAATTAACGAGTACAAGGGGATTGATAACCCTCTTGCTCGCATTGGGTGCAAGTATTTGTTTCTGCGTGTAGGTATTGTTGATATTTGTTTGCGTGAATTTCCTACTGGTTCGATAAATCTTCGTTCTAGATTGAGGGAAATACTTTCTACTACTATACTACATCACCATTCCTCTTCGGGGAAATCCCAATGCCTATGACAAATAGTAGAAGAAATCTCTGGCGCCGCTGCCGGGGAGACTTCATCAAACAAATGAAGGTCCCTTCACACACATTTATCATTTACTTTTTCTTTTTATTTGCTTTTTGCCTTTATTAGTTTCCGCTAAAGAAAAAACAAAAATATATTTGTGTGCTCTCTTCTTGAATCTTTATCATGGATGTTATGCCTCCCACTCTTCCACTCCCTTTGGAGGTTTCTGAGATATTCACTTTTAAACAGTTCCATAATGAATCCTTAGTAGGGGCCTGGCTTAGAATACTGGAAATTTATGAGAAGGGCACTCCTAAGTTGCATGTCAAAGTACTGTTTCGAAGCTTTTACGTTGGATTGTGCATTCGTCATAGACGTATCTTAGACTTGATATTTTAAGGGCATTTCATTAGTAATAATGTTTTTAATTCCTTTGAAATGTTGACATATATATAAGGGAAACCAAGAACATCAAATAATAAAACCCCAAATATAGACCTTGGAAAATTTGAACAAGAATCTTTGGACGTTTCCTTCAGATAATGAATGATATTAAAGGGAGTACATTGAGTGAGTGCCCTACTGAAAACACTTGTATGTCTCTCGTGAAGACAATCAACAAGGGCGAAAAGTGTGATAATACTTGAAACTATGTGCTATACCTAGCTAGGGGCATTAAACACTAGCGCGTGTTGTGAGGCAACCCAATAGTTATATTTTTTACTTCATTTTATTTTCTTGAGTCAACATGATTATTGCTATTGTAATTATTGTGTTTTTATCTTTTAATTAGTGTTTGTGCCAAGTAAAACCATTGGGATGATTTGGATGATAGTTGAAATTATTCTGTGCAAAAATAGAAACTTTTGTGCCCAGTATTTGACTTTTGATTTTTTACAGGAATGTGATCTTGGTCTGTAAATTCTAAATAGTATTGATATAGAAATTTCCTATGTTGTCCTAATTTTTTTTTAGATTTTTTGGAGTTACAGAAGTATGGTTTTAATTCAGATCATTACAAATTGTTCTGTTTTAGACAGATTCTGTTTTTTCATTGCATAGTTTGCTTATTTTGATGATGCTATGGATTATATCGGGGGTATAAGTCAAAGAGAAGTTAGAATACAATATGTATTACACGGGCAATTGTGATTTTTTTATAATAGTACCTAAGCTAATGGTTTACCGATTGTACGAATGGACCTCACGAGTTTCTGTTGAGTTTTGTGTGCTGAAGTTTTCAAGTTTTGGGTGGGATCACAATGGATAAGGAATAAGGAGCGGCAAGACCCTTAGCTTGGGGATACCCCCCAAGGCACTCCAAGGTAATATTAAAGGAATACCCAAGCATCTAAGCTTGGGGATGCCTCAGATGGCATCCCCTCTTTTGTCTACAATTCATCGGTATGTTACTCGGAGCTATATTTTTATTCATCACATGATATGAGTTTTGCTTGGAGCGTCTCGTGCTATAGTTTTATTTTGTTTGCTTGTCTGCCATAATCTTTGTTTGCTGGACACACCTTTTGAGAGAGACACTTATTCATCATGATATGAATGCTCTTTATGCTTCACTTATATCTTTTGAGTGAAAGCAATTGCTCATGTGCTACACTTATATCTTTAGAGCACGACGGTAGTTATATTTTAAAGAAATCAATTGCACTCATGCTTCACTTAAACCTTTTTGATAGTTAAATAGGAAGTGGTAATTTGCATGGTGAGGGAGTCATGGACTAAGGGGTCCTCGGGGCGACGGACCATTGTGCATGTGCCGGACTGGTGGAGCCGTGTGGAGACCGGAGGCCTGTGAAGCCGTGGTGTGCCCTCCAAGTCAAGGGTGGACGAGATCTCTTTCCTTCTTATTGTAATCTATCTTCGGTAACCCTAACCCTATCAGTGTCTATATAAACCGAGGGTTGTAGTCATTAGGGGCAGAGCTATCTTCATCCCCCCATAGCCTAGGGTTTAGCTCATACTGATCTCGAGGTAGATCTACTCTGTAAACCACGCTATACAATCAATACAATCAAGTAGGGCATAGGGGATTACCTCTTCGAGAGGGCCCGAACCTGGGTAAACACTGTGTTCATTGTCCCTTGTTACCCATCGATCCTAGATCCATAGCTCGGGACCCCCTACCCCGAGGTCTGCCAGTTTTGACACCGACATTGGTGCTTTCATTGAGAGTTCCGCTGTTGGATTCCCGGAAGGATCGATGGCTCGCTTAGTCCTTGCAGAGGACATCAGTTCCATGGATCTCTTTGTCCCTGGACAACTCTTCGCTTTTGGCAGCATCGTACTGCATGCTGATTCGACCGGCCGTCTTGACCAGGTCAACAATTTTGCTCCCGAACACCGGATTCGATTCGGCAATCTGGAGTACGTTACTGACGCGCGGGGGGATTTGGTTTTCACAGGATTCCCCACCCCCACAGGCCTTGCCGCGCCTGCTCCGACGTACACCTCCGATCCGATCTGTGAGTCGGCCCCAGTCCACCAAATGGCTTTGAGCCAGGAAGGACTCCCTGAGAGAGGGGACCTTACCCCACCGTCAACCGAACTCGCATCGGCGGAGGATTTATCCCCGGCCCTCGAGGTAGAACCAGAGGTTAGAAGCCAAGATTCAATCTCGGCCGAGCTCCTCCCCCACAGCACCTTGCCTGCCTCGAGCCCGCACCCTGAGTCAGCGAATAGCGGCCAGGGGTCACCCCCGGGCCAAAACGACCCGACCTCAAACATTGGTGTGGAAGGCGCATAGGAGGGTCAAAGCACATCCTCAGTTTCCGAGGACAATCTGGTGCCCCTCGAGGTTTCGGTCCCGAATCCCAAAGATAGGTCCGCCCGGGACCAAGGATCGGTTGAGTCACAGACTGACCTCTGCTTCGTAACCACAAAGTCCGGCCTAGAGCCCACAGGTCCGGCAACCCTCGATATTTTGAAAGAGGCACTAGACCGAATTCAGAAAATGACTATCCAGGAGAACCTGCCCTCCACCTTCAATCACCGACCCTTCGAGGCGTTCGACAGGGAATTTTGCGACCCACCCACCACCCATTTGGTAGCAACTATCAATGATTTAACCGATATGTTGGACTATAATTTGGAGAATGCCGAATACATGGACAAGGAGGACGTAACCACGGCTAATGCTGAGGTCGGTCCCCCCGTCACGGGCCGCTGGTCGGCCACATCCACCTACGACATTTACATGGTGGACACCCCAAAGGACGGTAACGACACTCCTGAGCAGGACCGAGGCAAGCCCAGAGATGAGCCTCCCAAACACCGAAAACAGCGCCCTCGATCGAAACCACATTGAAGCCACGCAAGCAACGTAAACTCGGCGGAGAACGGCACCGTAAATAATACGGATGACCTCGCCGGAGATGCAGCCAACGAGCATCATCCGGATGATCCCGCGGGACAGGAGGACCCGCTCAATCCGGAAAGCCACGAAGACTCCGAGGATAGCAACTACCTCCCACTCTCCGAAGAGGAGGCCAGTCTCCGGGAGGACAATTTTATCATCCCCGAAGACCCTCTGGAGCAAGAACGATTCAAGCGGAGGCTTTTAGTCACCGCCCGCAGCCTAAAGAAGCAAAAACGCAAAATCAAGGCTGAAAAGGACACCCTCAATGATCGATGAACTAAAGTCCTAGCTGCCGAAGAGGGGTACGATCGCGATCAGTTAACCAGGAGTTATCCTAAACGAAGGCTATTGCCCCAGTTCGACGACGAGGCTATAGAGCCAACACACCCGACGTATACAAACGTTGAACTACCAGACCGACCCCCTAGAGGGCGGGACAGGGAAGTTGACAAGGCCGAACATCCAGCCGCCCCACCTCGCCGTCACAGCAAGGATCAGGTGCGGCCCACTTACAAGTATGACCTCCGCCATGACCTAGATGCTCGTGGAGGCCGTACCAGGTCCATCTATGGACCTAGAGAGGATATGCCCGCATACCAGGAAGGATACTACGATCGGTTAAACCAAAATGACAGAGTCCGGGAGCAGCAGCAGAGTAGGAGGGCCGAAGACCTCCGTTGCGACGTAGCCCGAGTTTGGGGCACCGCACACCCCCTGTGCTTCACAGAGAGGGTAATGTAGCACCAATTCCCAAAAGGCTTCAAGCCTGTGAACATCGAATCATACGACGGAACCACAGATCCAGCCATATGGATAGAGGATTTCCTCCTCCACATCCACATGGCGCGAGGAGACGACCTCCATGCCATTAAATATTTACCGCTCAAGCTTAAAGGCCCAGCTCGACACTGGCTGAATAGGCTTCCCGAAGCCTCTATAGGTTCCTGGGAAGAGCTTGAGGATGCTTTTCAAGCAAACTTCCATGGCACCTATGTCCGGCCTCCGGATACTGACGACTTAAACCACATCACGCAACAACCCGAAGAGTCTGCCCGACAATGTTGGAACCGATTCCTGACCAAGAAAAATCAGATCGTTAACTGTCTAGATGACGAAGCCTTGGCTGCCTTCAAGCATAGTGTCAAGTATGAATGGCTTGTATGGTAGCTCGGCCAAGACAAACGAAGAACTATGGCAGCCCTTACTTCCCTCATGACCCGCTTTTGCGCGGGCGAAGACAGTTGGCTTGCTCGCAAGAACACCAACCCAGACATACGCGGTACCTCCGAGGTTCGGGACGGAAATGGAAAGCCCCGACGCAGCAAGAATAAATGTCGCCACAATGACGGCGAGGGTGAGGATACGGCAGTAAATGCCGGATTCCGAAACCAGAAGTCCGGAACCCGAAAGAAAGCCCCTAAAGGCAATAGTGATGGCTTGTCTAGGCTGGACACAATTCTAGATAGGCCTTGCCAGATCCACGACACATCAAAGAAGCCCGCCAACCACTCCAACCGAAATTGTTGGGTGATCAAACAGGCCGGCAAACTCACAGCCGAAGACTCGAGCAAAATCCCAAGAAGCGAGGATGATGACGAGCCCTGCAGGCCAGAAACCCTTCCCTTCCGAAGTCAAGATGGTAAACATGATATACGCAACCCACATACTGAAGATGGAGAGGAAGCGAGAGGTACGGGACATATACTCCATCGAGCCAGTAGCGCCGAAGTTCAATCCATGGTCAGCCTGCCCGATCATGTTCGATTGCAGGGATCATCCCACCAGTATACGCCATGGAGGGTCCTCCCTAGGAGCATCAAGATTCATGCTACTTAGCAGCACACTTGGCCTGCTCAAGCTCGGACACCGCCCTCTCAGCGGCTGTCCTTTTCTCGGCCGCCTCGGCCTCAGCTTTCTTAAGGGCCTCCTTTAAGCCCTCGACCTCAGCGACAGCAGCTGCAAGAGCATCAAGATAAAGGGTCAGTCAATGGTCCGGCCAGTCCCTATCTGGCAAATACACATCTTTTTACATAACTTACCTTGCGCCTCGTCAAGCCATTTGTTGACAAGGTCCATCTCTTGATCGGAAAGCTTGAGCTTCCGATCCATCTCCTCTAACGCCGGACTGGTGGAGCCGTGTGGTGACCGAAGGCCTGTGAAGCCGTGGTGTGCCCTCCAAGTCAAGGGTGGACGAGATCTCTTTCCTTCTTGTTGTAATCTATCTTCGGTAACCCTAACCCTATCGGTGTCTATATAAACCAAGGGTTGTAGTCATTAGGGCTAGACCTATCTTCATCCCCCCGTAGCCTAGGGTTTAGCTCATATTAATCTCGAGGTAGATCTTCTCTATAAACCATACTATACAATCAATACAATCAAGCAGGGCGTAGGGTATTACCTCTTCGAGAGGGCCCGAACCTGGGCAAACACTATGTTCGTTGTCCCTTGTTACCCATCGATCCTAGATCCACAGCTCGGGACCCCCTACCCCGAGGTCTGGCTGTTTTGACACCGACACATGGGTTATATGACTAGTTCAAAAATGATAGGTATACAAGAGTGGTATAGTAAAAACTTTCATGTAGATCACTGAATATGAAGCGTGTGATTTAATGATATTGATGTCGTAATATGAAAGGGTATTAGTTCATAATCATTGGTTTGTAAAAATATCGATATTAAAGCTTGTTATGTACTATTCATTTAAGTGTCAGTCATGGCATGACCGGGATGTTGGAGCATAGTTATTCCTCATTGAAATCCTTTGTGTTGTTTGAATCGGGGGCGCGTGATGGTTAACTCCTCACAAGCTCCTCCCTAGGAGCATGCCAGTAGTACTTTGCTTCGAGGGCTAATAGGATTTACAGTAAGTATATGAGTTCTTTATGACTAATGTGACTACATGGACTATTACAGCACTCCCACCTATCCATATTTTGCTAGCCTCTTTGGTACCGTGCATTGCCCATTTTGACCGCAAGAATTGGTGCAAAATTCGCCGGTGCATCCAAACCCCATGATATGAAACGCTTTATCGCACATAAGACTTATTATATCCTTCCTAAAAAAAGCCACCATACTACCTATCATGGCATTTCCATAGCCGTTCCGAGATATATTGCCATGCAACTTCCATGGTTACTATTCACATGACTTGTGTGTTCATTGTCATAATGATTTGCATGATCATATAGAGCTGACATGATATTTGTGGCAAAATCACCATTCATCATTGTTATACATGTTACGCTAGATTATTGCACATCTTGGTACACGGCCAGAGGCATTCATATGTAGTCATATTATTCAATTTATCGAGTTGTAAGTAAAAAAGAAGTGTGATGATCACTATTAGAGCATTATCCCAGTGAGGTAAAGAATGATGGAGACTAATGAGTCCTTTAAAAAGTGGGGATGAGGCTCATGATATTATTCTAAAAAAATGAAAAAAGGATAAAATAAAAAATGAGATAAAAAGAGAGAAGGGGCAATGCTACTATCCTTTTACCACACTTGTGCTTGAAAGTAGCACCATGTTCTTCATATAGAGAGTCTCCATGATTTTTCACTTTCATATACCAGTGGAAATTTTACATTATAGAACTTCAGGTGTATATTTCGATGACTGGCTTCCTCAAATGCCCGATGACTTCATGATCAAGAAAGTTGGATGCACACCCACTTAGTTATAGTAGCAAGCTTCCATACACTTATAGCTCTAGTGCAATCCCTACTCCTCGCATTGATATCGATTGTAAGGCCTCTCCATTGTCGAACGATCCGCCGAGTTGACGGGAGACTTTCTTCACTTTTTTTCTTCCCTCTACCAACATACTCTATTCCACCCGTAGTGCTAAGTCCATGTATCACGCTCATATATCGAGTGAAGTTGAAAAATGCTGAAGCGAGAAAAGGTATGATGCAATTGCTTGGTTTGGCACCGGGGTGCTCATGGTTCGTACTTACGTTAGGAAGATGGAGTTATGCCATGCTTAGATAATTCAATGAGTAGGAGTAACATTCGATAGGCATCATATATTTCGAAGAGTAATGATTATATTCTAGTATTCATGGATATTACTATGTTGATATCTATTACATCATTGTTTCTCAACATTCATACCTGAAAGGATTACATGATTAAGACATGTTACGTAGCATTCAACATCAAAATTTCTATTTTTATCATTTACCTACTCGAGGATGAGCAGGAATTAAGCTTGGGGATACTGATACATATCTATACATTTTTATTGTTTCATGATATAATATTATCAATCGTGTATGCTTTATATGCAGTTTTATATCATTTTTGGGAACTAACCTATTAACTCAGTGCCCAGTGCCAGTTCCTATTTTTGCCTATTTTATTGTTTCACACGTAAACTATACCGAACGAAGTACAAACACGATGAAACTTTACAGTGGTTTTCTCTGGACAATGAGAGACCGTAGAAGCTTCGGGGGGAGACCATTCGATGCACGAGAGAGCCACAAGCTCACACAGCGCGCACCCAAGGGTGGCACACCACCTGAGCTTGTGGCCCTCTCGTAACTCCATTTGACCTAATTCCAAGCCTATAAATTCCCTAAAATCCAGAAACCACCAGAGCAAGACCAAAAACAATTATTCCGCTGCCGCAAGCCTCTGTTCTTCTGCGATCCCATCTGGAGGCCTCTGCCAGTACTCTGCCGAAGGAGGAATCAATCATGAAGGGCCTCTACATCAATCTTGCTGCCTCTCTGATGATGCATGAGTAGTTCCTCAGAGGACCTACTAGGCCATAGCAGTAGAAAGATGACTCTCCCCCCCCCCTCTCTCTCTCTCTCTCTCTGATCTTCAATACAATGTTCTCTTTGGAGATTGATTCAATCTAATCTTTTTCTGCTGTGTTTGTTGGGATCCGATGAATTGTGGGTTTATGATCAGATTGTTCATTGAAACTAATTAAGTTTTTCTGAACTTTATTATGTGTGATTGTTATAGCTATGTAATGCTTTCAGATCTATCCGTTAGTTTGGTAATAGATTGATTTATCTTCAGCGAAAGTGGTGCATGCTACTTGTGAGCTGCGTTGGGATTTCCCCGAAGAGAAGAGGATGATGCAGTACAGTAGAGATAAGTATTTACCTTAGTTACGAAACCAAGGTTATCAATCCAGTAGGAGAACCAAGCAACACTATGTAAACAGCAGCTGCACACAAACAACAAATACTTGCAACCCAGCGCGTAGAGGGGATGTTAATCCCTCAACGGTATTGAGAAAGATTAAATTGTATGGGTTTTGATAAATAGATCTAACAAAAATACAAAATGAAATAAATAAAAGAAAATTGCAGCAAGGTATTTTTGGTTTTAATATATGATAGAAAATAGACCCGGGGGCCGTAGTTCTCACTAGAGGCTTCTCTCGAGAAAATAGCATACGGTGGGTAAACAAATTACTGTTGGGCAATTGATAGAAAAGCAAATAATTATGACGATATCCAAGGCAATGATCATGTATATAGGCATCACGTCCAAGATTAGTAGACCAACTCATGCCTGCATCTACTACTATTACTACACACATCGACCGCTATCCAGCATTCATCTAGTGTATTAAGTTCATGGAAAAACAAAGTAATGCTTTAAGCAAGATGACAGGATGTAGACAAGATAAACTCACGTATGAATAAACCCCATATTTTTACCCTTAATAGCAACGATACATACTTTTCATGTCCCTTTCTGTCACTGGGATTGAGCACCACAAGATCGAACCCATTACAAAGCACCTCTTCCCATGGCAAGATAAATCAATCTAGTTGGCCAAACCAAACCAATAAATCACAGAAGAAATACGAAGCTATAATAATCATGCATACAAGAGTTCAGAGAAACCCCAAATAATATTAATGGATAGATCTGATCACATACTCACAATTCATCGGATCCCAACAAACACACCGCAAAAAGTCATTACATCAAATAGATCTCCCAGAACACTGAGGAGAACATTGTATTGATGATCAAAAAGAGAGAAGAAGCCATCTAGCTACTAACTACGGACCCGTAGGTCTATGGTAAACTACTCACGCATCATCAGAGGGGCAACAAGGATGATGAAGAACCCCTCCGTGATCGTTTCCCCCTCCGGCAGAGTACCGAAAAAGGCCTCTAGATTGGATCTCGTGGTTCTGGAACTTGCAGCGGCGGAAAAAGTATTTCATGGACTCCCCTAGGTTTTTGGGATTTTAGAGTATTTATAGAGGCGGAGGTAGGTCAGGACGGTGCCCGTGCGCCCCACTACCCACCAGGGCGCGCCAGGGGCCTCTGGCGTGCCCTGGTGCCTACTGGGCCCCACTTTGATCTTCCTGTGCCCTCCAGAAGCTTCCAGGGTCTCTTATCACTAGAAAAAAAATCTCCAAAAAGTTTTGTGGCATTTGGACTTCGTTTGGTATTGATATTCTGCAAAGTAAAAACAAGCAAAAAACAGCAACTCGCACTGGGCACTAAGTTAATAGGTTAGTCCCAAAAAATGATATAAAGTTGCTTGTAAATGTATATAAAACATCCAAGATTGATAATATAATAGCATGGAACAATAAAAATTATAGATACATTGAAGACATATCAAGCATCCCCAAGCTTAATTCCTGCTCGTCCTCGAGTAGGTAAAAGATCAAAACATAATTTTTGATGTGGAATGCTACCTACAATATTCATCATATATTCTTTTCTTTGTAGCGTGGACATTTGGACTTGAATGATTCAAAGCAATAGTCTATAATTTGAAATGAAGACATCGATACTCAAGCATATCAACAAGCAACTATGTCTTTCAAAATATCAATGCTAAAGAAAGTTATCACTAGCCAATTATGCTCAATCATTGATCCATTCATGAAACACACTCAAATATTAACTACATCCAATACACAAGTATGACAATAGTGTTCCTTAGTTGGTTCTTTATAAGAGAAGATGGAGACTCAATAAAAATAAAAATTGTATAAAAATAAATAGATAGGCCCTTCACAGAGGGAAGCAGAGATTTGTAGAGGTGCCAGAGTTCATAACTTAAATTGAGAGATAAAATTGTTTTGAGAGGCATGCTTTCCTGTCAATGAAAATGATCGAGAATTCCCAATATCTTCCGTGCTAGACAAATTATACACGGTTCCCAACAGAAAATAAAGTTTATTTCCTTTCCACCATTCTTTCACAATCCATGGCTAGCCGTATCCACGGGTGCCTTCCATACCAACACTTTCGAAGGAATTTATTATCATAGTATTTTTTTCATTTCGGGACTGGGCATCCCTATTACCTGCCACACTCTCGTGCAATGACAAGTGAATAAACACTCATCGTGAGAATAAAACACCTAGCATGGAAAATATTGGCCACCCCCTGCCGCTTCATGAGCGGTACAGGCACACAAAAAGGAAATTTATTTTGAAAATTAGAGTTGGCACATACAAATTTACTTGGAACGTCATGGAAATACCGCATATAGGTAGGTATGGTGGATTCATTTGGCACAACTTTGGGTTTAAGGAATTTGATGCACAAGCAGTATTCCCGCTTAGTACAAGGGAAGGCTACCAAATAGATTGAGAAGCAACCAACCAAAAAATGAAATGGTCATAAACGAGCATTGAACATAATTAACACCGAATAGTGCACCACAAGTAGGATATAATTTCGTTGCATAACTATTGACTTTATGTGCATGCATAGGGAATCACAAACCTTAACACCAATATTCTTACTAAAGCATAATTACTCATCAACATGGATCACGTATCACTATCTCCATATCGCAAAACTATTGCAAGAAATCAAGTTCATAATTTCCAATGATCTTCATGAAAGTTTTTATTATATCCCCCTTGGATATCTATCACTTTGGGACCAAATTCATATCTTGTGCAAATTACCATTACTATTCTTTAACTCTCAAAAAGATATCAGTGAAGCACATGAGCATAAATATTTCCTTAAAATTTTCATCTCTCAAAATAATATAAGTGAAGCATGAGAGGACATTTCTTTAAAATTTACTAACTCTCAAAATAATATAAGTGAAGCATGAGAGTTTATTTCTTTAAAATATAACCACCGCGGTGCTAAAAAAAAGATATAAGTGAAGCACTAGAGCAACGGCCTAGCTCAAAAGATTTAAGTGAAGCACATAGAGTATTCTAACAAATCATGATGTGCGTGTGGCTCTCTCAAACAAGTATGTTCAGCAAGGATGATTGTGACAAACTAAATAATAAAAAAGCAAAGACTCATATAATACAAGACGCTCCAAGCAAAACTCATGATATGTGATGAATAAAAATATAGCTCCAAGTAAAATTACCGATGGTCGTTAGAAGAAAGAGGGGATGCCTTCTGGGGCATCCCCAAGCTTAGCTGCTTGGTAGTCCTTGAATATTACCTTGGGGTGCCTCGGGCATCCCCAAGCTTAGGCTCTTGCCACTCCTTATTCCTTCATCCATCGTGATCTCACCCAAAACTTGGAAACTTCAATCACACAAAACTTAACAAAACCTTTGTGAGATCCGTTAGTATTATAAAGCAAATCACCACCTTAAGTATTGTTGCAAACCCATTCATATTTTGTTATTGCATTATACCTACTGTATTATAACCTTACCATGGCTTATACCCCCCCCCCCCGATACAATCCATAGATTCATCAAAATAAGCATACAATGCAACAAAAACAGAATCTGTCAAAAACAGAACAGCCTGTAGTAATCTGAACTTTGACCATACTTATGTAACTCCAAAAATTCTGAAAAATTAGGACAACGTGGAAAATTTGTATATCAATCAGTTTTAAAAAATTCAGAATTGTATCACGCTCCAGCAAATTTTAACAATTCTGCTACTGGACGCAAAAGATTCTATTAATGCACAGAATCAAATCAACTATCACCCAAATCATCCCAAAGGCTTTACTTGGCTCAAACTCTAATTAAAACACTAAAACACAATCATAACAGTAGAATAATTGTACATACACATAAAAACAGAAAATACAAATATTGGGTTGTCTACCAACAAGCGCTTTTCTTTAAAGCCCTATAGCTAGGTATTGATAATTTTAATGATGCTCGCATGAAAGACAAGAATTGAAGCACAAAGAGAGCATCATATAGCATGTGAAAATCACATTTAAGTCTAACATACTTCCTATACATAGGAATTTTATAAGCAAACAAATTATCAAAACAAGCAAAAACTAGCATATGCAAGGAAGAAGAATAAAACATTGACAATCTCAACATGAAGAGAGGTAATTTAGTAACATGAAAATTTCTACAACCATATTTCCCTCTCTCATAATAATTACATGTGGGATCATATTCAACTTCACCAATATATCTATCACATACCATATTCTCTACATGATCCACATGCATGCAAAGTTGACAGTCTTCCAAAATAGTGGGATTATCATCAAATAAAGTCATGACCTCTCCAAGCCCACTTGTATCAAAAATTTCATAGATTGATTATTCTCCAAAGTAGTGGGACCATTATTATCTAAAGTTGGAAATCTTCCAAACCCACTTTCAATATTATTGCAAACACTATTATCAATATCATATTCATCATGCGGCTTAAACAAATTTTCAAGGTCATAAGAAGAATCACCCCAATCATGATGATTGCAATAGGTAGTGGACGTAGCAAATTAGCATCCCCAAGCTTAGGGTTTTGCATATTATTAGCACAATTGACATTAATAGAATTTATAATAACATCATTGCACTCATGCTTTTCATTCAAGGAGCTATCGTGAATCACTTTATAAATTTCTTCTTTTAACACTTCATCACAATTTTCAGATTCACGAATTTCAAGTAAAACTTCATAAAGATAATCTAGTGCACTCAACTCACTAGCAGTTGGTTCATCATAATTGGATCTTTTAAAAATATTAGCAAGAGGATGAGGATCCATAAGCCTTTTTTGTTTTCTGATTTTCAATAAACATACAATTATGGCAAACAAACAAGCAAAGTGACAAAATAAAACATTTTTGTGTTTTTTTAAATAATATGTTTTAGAAGTGGGGGAGATGAAAACGAGAGGCAAATGGCAAATAAAGTAAATGCAAGGAGATGAAAGTTTATGCCTAGGTACTTGATAGATGTTGATGATGTCCCCCTGGCAACGGGGCCAGAAATTCTTCCTCCTACTTGTGAGCTGCATTGGGATTTCCCCGAAGAGGAGAGGATGATGCAGTACAGTAGAGATAAGTATTTCCCTTAGTTATGAAACCAAGGTTATCAATCCAGTAGGAGAACCAAGCAACACTACGTAAACAACACCTGCACACAAACAACAAATACTTGCAACCCAACACGTAGAGGGGTTGTCAATCCCTCAACAGTATTGAGAAAGATTAAATTATATGGGTTTTGATAAATAGATCTAACAAAAATACAAAAGAAAATAAATAAAATAAAATTGCAGCAAGGTATTTTTGGTTTTAATATATGATAGAAAATAGACCCGAGGGCCGTAGTTCTCACTAGAGGCTTCTCTCGAGAAAATTGCATACGGTGGGTAAACAAATTACTGTTGGAGAATTGATAGAAAAGCAAATAGTTATGATGATATCCAAGGCAATGATCATGTATATAGGCATCACATACAAGATTAGTAGACCGACTCTTGCCTGCATCTACTATTATTACTCCACAAATCAACCGCTATCCATCATGCATCTAGTGTATTAATTTCATGGAAAAACGGAGTAATGCTTTAAGCAAGATGACATGATGTAGACAAGATAAAATCATGTATGAACAAACCCCATCTTTTTACCCTTAATAGCAATGATACATACGTGTCATGTCCCTTTCTGTCACTGGGATTGAGCACCGCAAGATCGGACCCATTACAAAGCACCTCTTCCCATGGCAAGATAAATCAATCTAGTTGGCCAAACCTAACCAATAAATCGGAGAAGAAATATGAAGCTATAATAATCATGCATAAAAGAGTTCAGAGAAAACCCAAATAATATCCATGGATAGATCTGATTGTAAACTCACAATTCATAAGATCCCAACAAACACACCGCGAAAAGTCATTACATCAAATAGATCTCCAAGAACACCGAGGAGAACATTGTATTAAAGATCAAAAAGAGAGAAGAAGCCATCTAGCTACAAACTACGGACCTGTAGGTCTGTGGTAATGTACTCAAGCATCATCGGAGGGGCAGCGAGGATGATGAAGAACCCCTCCGTGATCATTTCCCCCTCCGGCAGAGTGCCGGAAAAGGCCTCTAGATTGGATCTCGTGGTTCTGGAACTTTCGGCGGCAGAAAAATTATTTCATGGACTCCCCTAGGGTTTTGGGATTTTAGAGTATTTATATAGGCAGAGGTAGGTCAAGACGGTGCCCATGGGCCCCACTACCCACCAGGGCACGCCCTGGTGGCTAGTGGGCCCCACTTTCATCTTCTCGTGGCCTCCAGAAGCTTCCAGGGTCTCGTATCACCAAAAAAAATCTCCAAAAAATTTCATGGCATTTGGACTTCGTTTGGTATTGATATTCTACGAAGTAAAAAAGAAGCAAAAAACAGCAACTGGCACTGGGCACTAAGTTAATAGGTTAGTCCCAAAAAATGATATAAAGTTGCTTGTAAATGTCTATAAAACATCCAAGATTGATAATATAATAGCATGGAAAAATCAAAAATTATAGATACGTTGGAGACGTATCAGTGCATAGTAGTAGGTTCAATCTTCCCATGTCCTCACCTCATGATAGAAGGGGTAGTGAGGCATGTATTTGTATTATTGCTACTAAGGGTAAAACGATAGGGTTTGATCGTATTGATTGGTCTTACTTCGTCTACATTATATCATCATGCTTCAAGCATTGCTCTGTTTGTTATGAATTTAATACCTAGAGAGGCAAGCATAGAAGCACTCTCGAAGTGGAGTAATAGTAGTAGATGTAGATGGATGTCGGTCTACTTATCATGGGCGTAATGCCTATGTACTAATCATGCCATGAATAACATCATAACTATGCACTTTTCTATCAATTGCCCAATAGTAATTTATCTACACACCGTATGCTATGTTCTAGAGAGAGATGATTTAGTGAAAACTATGGCCCCGAGTCTATTCACCATATTTACTAAAACCCTAAAAATCTCGTTGTAATTTATTTACTTTTATCTCCTTTTACAATTTATATATCTATCATTGTCAGTATTAATCCTTGTAATTAACGAGTACAAGGGGATTAACAACCCTCTTGCCCGTGTTGCATGCAAGTATTTGTTTGTGTGTGCAGGTACTGTTGATATTTGTTTGCATGGATCTCCTACTGGTTCAATAAACCTTGGTTCTTAAGTGAGGGAAATACTTTCTGCTACTATACTACATCACCCTTCCTCATCGGGGTTGTCCCAACGCCTATCACAAGTACCAAGAGTGTCGTGGTAGAACACGGCCACCTATGGGGCCAACGGCCCCTTTGTGGATCGGCAGGGGGAGGTCGCACTTCACAAAGAGCAGAGGCCATGGAACAACACGACAGTGATGACGCTGGTGGTTTTTACCCAGGTTCGGGCCGCTAAGAAGCGTAAACCCCTACTCCTGCTTTGGTGGATTGATGGAGGGACCTTGAAGAACGTGCGACACTTAAGCCCAGCAAGGTCGCCTTGGGGAGAGCAGCTACGCGCGTATGAGTACATGAGGGTCTGAATCCTTTCTAAGGTTGCCATGGTCCTCCTTTTATAGGCTAAGGAGTTACCACAATGGCAAAATGGTCATTATCCAGTGATTAGATAGCTAACAATGCTATCATACCTAACTCTGGCAGTTAGGACAAAGTGCATTAAATGCACTACTAGGTGTCACGCTGTGGATGTGGCCTGGCAGGCCTACCGCGCCGCTTAGTCACCTTCCACCTGTCTGCCTGACACGCCTCTGGACGGGTGTCATATAGAGGTGATCTTCCTTCTAAATGGCTGCCACGTGCCAAATGACAGCCACTTAGCTATCTGGGGGCTCGACACCACACCGATGGATGACTTGCGTTGCGATGTGGTGGAGCGGTGGAGTCTTGGCGGGGGTGCAGGCCGCCAGCGGCCCCGACAAGCCTGTCGGGGAAGTCTTGGGACTTGTCTTCGGGATGGCCTCGACCTGACCAGGCTCGCCTGCCTGGCAAGGGAGGCTTTTCCTTAATTAGTGATATCTTATTCTCTTGGCTTGTCTTGGTCTTCTTGATCCGCCCCTTGATTCCTCAAAGGGCTATCTCTCTGGCTTGGTTTTGTCTTGAATGCTTGGTGGAGTTTGCATTTCTGCCACTGAGCCTGGGTACAGTCCGGGCAACATACGTGAAGGTTTGTTGCACCGACAGGAGCCCCCGGGCCTGGTCCAAACGTGCTGCCTAGCATCGTTGCGGTAGGCCCCATCAGGTACACAGGCAGGGCATTTACGATGATATTCTCCTCCTTCTTGATATATTATTTGCTTCTTTATTTACCTGCGCTTGAGTCAGTTCCCGGTTTTTTCTTGCGTCGTGCAAGACGTCATGGGGGAGATTCATGCCATGACCCGTGGGTCGCCCACGTCCCACTTTCACGGGGCGGTAACTGCCATTCCACTAACTCCCTTGCCCCTGCTGTTTCTGCCACATACGCCGCATGCATTGTGCAAGGTTGGTGGCGGACGCGGGGGGCACGGGAATGAGTGCCAAGGCAGAAAGCCAGGCGTCATGGATAGGCGCAGGAGGTCGGTCTTGATTCTGTGCGCCATCAGTGACGCAGAGGAGTCGGATTGGCGGATCGGGGCGGTTGCCCCCTGGGTGAGGAGCCAGCCCCCGGCCTCGTTTGCCTATAAAAGGGAACGTGGGTGAGGTGCTAGCTCACACCTATCTCTTCCTCCATCCTTCTGATATCATCTGTCCATCATGGTGAGGGGGAGAGGGCGTAGTGGAACCCCAGTGGCGGCGACGAGGGCTTCTGCTGGACAGCGCCTCCCTCCACCTGTTGGGGACGCAGGGGCGGAGCCCGCCATGAGAGGAGGCGGGAGAGGACACGGATGTGGTCATCATGGTGCTCAAGGTCGAGGAGGATGGGGCAGCATTCTGATCACACCTCCTCCGGCTGCTCAGGACCAGAACGAAGGCCACGTCGGGGACCAGCCACTGGAGTTTATCGTCAAGCTGCGCGGGCCCCCGGGCAGCCGTCTTCGGCTTCCTACCCTATTTGCAAGGGTGATGGAGGTCGAATAGCCGCCGGGGCAGAGGCTGCACATGAGGGGCTGCTGCAATGGCAACATGCGGGCGGACATGGAGTTCCCTGCTCCTCACGTCATGCTTCTTCGGCATGGTTGGAAGACCTTCACCCGTGCCCATAGCTTGGCGGCCGGGCATGTTCTCCATTTCAAGTTAATGGACGCCACCCTGCTCTCCGTCAAGGTCTTCGGGCATTCGGGTGCTCGCTTAGGGTGCTGTGCGGAGAGCTTGACTGACGACGAAAGCTCCTCCTCGAGCGATAGCGATGAGGAGGACAGTGACGGCGATGACGACAGTGCCGATGGGGAGGACTCCGGCTGAACACCAGCTACACCATCACCATCAGCGGGAGGCCGGCAGAACCACCATCCACACCTGCATCTCCTCCCCGGCAAGGCGATTTGCCGGAGTGTTGGGTGTGGATGGTGTCTCCGGCTCCTACAACAGTCTTCCAGCTGGACCCCGGCAGGCTTCTCCAAGGACTCCGGCTTTGTCCGCCCTACCATGTCCTACTGGCCCTAGTGGCGGTGACCAGGGCATTGCCTAGCCGCTCTCCCCACCCATCACCTTCGTCCGCGCCCTCTCGATCTTGTCAAGCTGCGTCCTGCAGGTCTTGACGGGGTCAGGCTGGGCTTCTGCCCAGGCACTCCTTTTGCCCTCTTCGCCTCCCACTATAGTTCCTAGGAGGAGAGGGACAAGAAAGGGATTACGGGGCACTTATATTTTTTCAATCTAAAATACGTAGGCATTTGCCAAACTTTAGTCTCAAATATGTAATCTCGTTTATCCATGTGTGTGTCCTGTAAGAGCCGTACTTGTTTATCTGCGTATTAATGAAAAAGACAAGCTTTGCCGGGCACTTGTGCATGCGTCTTATCCATGCAGAGGGGGTACGCCTCTATACTTTTAGGTAAACAAGTTTTTCCCGGCAAGTTATCTTGCCGATGCCCTCCGTTGTTGCCTCCTGCCGGGGCTCGAAACCACGGAAGGGAACCGGCTCCTTGTTGATCCTTCTTCGTCAAAATCCACTACAACCATATTGACGGAAGCAATGTTCGGGTCAAAGGATGGGAGCACAAATGCTTCGAAGGTGAGAAGGTTTCTCTATGCACAAGTTTTCTTCTTATAGATACACGTATGGACAAAAAGAAACTTATCGGTTTGGCTTGTCGGGGATCGATATGTAGGCTTGTTTCCATCTCTTCTTTTTGGGATTGAGTCCATAGCAAGAGCCCTGCAGTTAGTGCAGAGGGAAACAAAGCAACATATGATCTCATCTACTTGGTCATGGCAAGTTCATGTTATGCTATGCATGCATGCAAGTTGTTTTTAGGGCTCCAATGCTTCGATTTATTGTCTATGCTCAGGGTCTGCGCCTGGCTTTGTACAAAGGGTTACATGCGCATCGGCAAGGCTTGTACAAAAGGGTGGCTACCAGGCAAGGCCCAACAGCCGCGCCTTACGGGTAGAACTTACGAAGATGCTCAATGTTCCATGAGTTTTGCAATTGAATGCCATCTTCGGTCTCCAAACGGACTGCGCCAGGTCTGGTGACTCGCACTACCCGGTAAGGGCCTTCCCACTTCGGCATCAACTTGTTTGCACCCTTGGCGGACTGAACACGCCTAAGGACAAGGTCACCTTCCTCAAGGCTCCGGGCATGAACCCTGCGGCTGTGATAGCAGCGCAGAGCTTGCTGATAGCATGCAGCACGCGTAGCGACCCGGACACGGTTCTCCTCAAGGAGCACAGCATCGTCATGCCGGTGCTGCTCTTGCTCTACTTCATCGTAGGCAAATACTCGAGGTGACCCGTATATGAGTTCCATGGGGATCACTGCTTCTGCCCCATAGACTAGGGAGAGGGAGTCTGGCCGGTGGCTCGATTTGGTGTTGTACGGAGGGACCAAAGAACCACCGGTAGCTCGTCGACCCAGCGTCTACCGCACTTCCGCAGCTTATCAAAAGTTCTTGTCTTGAGTCCACGGAGCACTTTAGCGTTCATCCTCTCAGCTTGTCCATTGCTCCTGGGATGAGCAACAGAGGCGAATGAAATCTTGCTTCCGAGGGTTTGAACGTATTGCATGAATGCGCGGCTTGTGAATTGGGTGCCGTTATCAGTGATGACTCTGGCGGGTACTCCGAAGCGGCACACCAATCCCTTCAAGAACTTGATAGCTGATTGTGCGGTCACCTTCCTCACAGGCTCCACTTCCGTCCACTTTGTAAACTTGTCGATTGCCACGTACAAGAATTCAAAGCCCCCCGTAGCACGGGGGAAGGGGCCCAAGATGTCGAGCCCCCAAGCCAAAAATGGCCATGACAAAGGGATCGTCTGGAGAGCTTCCGCAGGTTGATGGATATTCTTGGAGTGGAACTGGCAGGCTTCACATCTGGTGACTAGCTCAATTGCATCTTGGAGGGCCGTGGGCCAGTAGAAACCTTGCCGGAAAGCTTTTCCAACCAAGGCTCTTGATCCAATATGGGAGACGCACATGCCTTTGTGTATCTCTGCCAATAGTTCCTTCCCCTCTTCCCGGCAAATGCAATTCAATTTCACACCGCTGGGCCTCCTTCTGTATAGTGTGTCATCGACAAACTGATACATACTGACCCTCCGGGCTACTTTTTCAGCTTCTTCTTGCTTTTCGGGAAGTTCTCCTGTTTGGAGGTATTGGACTATGTGTCGTGCCCAAGTTGGAGCCTGAGGCTCAGCAACAAGGATCAATGGCACCTCCTTGTTTGTGGGAGCGCATATCTCAACTGCAAGAACTGGTAGTTCGGCGGGAGGGTGCTGCTCACCAGGTGAAGTGGAGTTGTTCCCGCCAACCTCTCCGACGGTGGCTTCGGGAAGCTCTGTCGGGAGAGGCTTGCCGGAGTCCAGTTTCCTCCTCTTTCTAGCCATTGTTGTCGGGTATACTGAGGGTTGAGTTAGGTGGAGAACAAAAGTCCCTGGTTCCACAGGAAGCTTTTGTGCAGCGCATTTTGACAGATGATCGGCAACACTGTTTTCAGCACGCGGCACGTGCTCTGTTTGCAATCCATCAAAACGCTCCTCCAGTTTTCTCACTTCTTCCACATATGCCTCCATCAATGGACTCTGGTAATCCTTGTTCACTTGTCTCACCACAAGCTGTGAGTCTCCATGAATGATCAACTTTTTAATTCCCAACTTTGTTGCGATCTTGAGCCCGGCAAGGAGTCCTTCATATTCTGCAGTGTTGTTGGTAGCTTTATCCCGGGGAAAATGCATTTGGACCACATACTTGAGGTGCTCCCTAGTGGGTGCATCAAGGAGCACGCCAGCTCCTGCACCTTGCAGTGAGAAGGTGCCATCAAAGTACATGATCCACTCTTGGGGGTCCTCCTTGCCGGGGACAACTGTTTCCGGTGTCTCTTCATCTGGGGTTGGTGTCCATTCCACGATGAACTCCGCCAATGCTCTACTCTAAATGGTTGACATACTCTCATACTTTAGACCAAAGCTTGACAATTCCAAAGCCCATTCAACTATCCTGCCAGTGGCCTCCGGGTTCCTCAGTGTGCGTTGCAAAGGGAAACGGGTGACAACTGTGATCTCATGGGCTTGGAAGTAGTGGTGCAGTTTCCTCGAGGCCATGATGAGGCCAAAGATCAACTTTTGCACGCCAGAGTACCTTGATCTAGCCCCCTGCAACAGGGAGCTAACAAAGTACACCGGCCGCTGCACCAACTTCTTCTTTGCTACGGTCTTGGAATTGTCTCTGTTATCCTGCTCTTCTTTCTCCTGATCTGCACCGGACCTTGCCGGGATGGGTTCACTTCCTTCTCCGGGAAGGACAGTAGCTGTGGCTGCTCCTTCGTCCACTTCCCGCTACGCCACCAACGCTGCACTAACCACTTGATTGGTCGCCACTAAGTACAGTAGCAACGGCTCTTGTGGTTTAGGAGTGACCAAGGTGGGAGCAGAGGAAAGATAGGCTTTCAAGTCTCGCAGCGCTACTTCTGCTTCAAGGGTCCACTTCATTGGCCATGCCTTCTTCAAAATTTTGAAGAACGGCAAGGCATGCTCGGCAGACTTGGAAATGAACCTACTCAGTGCGGCAACACATCCGGTTAGGCGCGTCACGTCTTTGACTGTCTTGGGTGCTTGAATCTGCTCGATTGCCTTGATCTTGTCGGGGTTGGCCTCTATCCCCCGGTGGGACACGAAGAAACCAAGTAGCTTGCTGGAGGGAACGCCAAACACACACTTCTCAGGGTTCAACTTCAAGTTGATCTTGCGCAGGTTTGCAAAGGTCTCTTCCAAGTCCTGAATGAGAGTTGATTTGTCTTTGGTCTTGACCACTATGTCATCCATGTAAGCTTCAATATTCCTGTGCAACTGAGACTCAAACCCAATTTGCACCGCCCTTGCAAAGGTGGATCCAGTGCTCTTCAACCCAAAGGGCATCCGCACGAAGCAGTATGTGCCACATGGGGTTATGAACGCGGTCTTCTCCTCGTCCTCCTTGGACATGAATATCTGATGGTACCCAGAGTATGCATCCAAGAAGGAAAGCAGATCATACCCGGAAGTGGAGTCTACGATCTGGTCGATGTGCGGCAAGGAGAATGGGTCCTTTGGGCATGCTTTGTTCAGATCCATGAAGTCTATGTAAAGCCTCCATTTCCCGTTCGCCTTGCGCACCACCACCGGGTTCGCCAACCATGTTGAGTGCAACACTCCTCTGACCAAACCAGCTGCTTCAAGTTTTTTGATCTCCTCGGCAATGAAATGTTGCCGCTCTAAATCTTGTTTCCTGACTTTCTGCTTGACGGGCCGGGCATGAGGGCAGACAGCTAGTTGGTGCTCGATTACCTCCCTGGGAACACCGGAGATGTCAGATGGTTGCCAGGCAAACACATCTACATTCGCCCGCAGGAAGGCAACGAGCGCGCTTTCCTATTTCTCATCAAGGGTGGAGCTGATGGTGAACGTACCACCAGCGCCATCCAGCCCTGCCAGGACCTTCTTCACCGTAGGTAAGGCAACCTTGGGTTTCTTGCTAGTGGAGCTCTTCGGCAAATCATCGATGGGTGCAGCACACTCCAGAGAGGTGCGCTTCCCGGATTCCTTGCCGGTATCTTTGCTAGCTTTCTTCCCTTTCTTGTTTTCCTTGGTGGGAGCTGCAGCTTCCGCAGCCTCGGCAGCGACTACGTCTCAGTACATCTTATCTACGCATATGATTGCGTCCTTCTTGTCCGATGGAATGGAAATGATGCCCAGCGGCCCTAGCATCTTCAGTGTGTTGTAGGCATAGTGGGATGCCGCCATGAATTTTGCCAGGGCTGGACGACCAAGGATCCCATTGTATGGCTGGGGGAGATCAAACACAACCTTCTCGGTCTGGTAGTTCAATTCTCCTCCAAACGTCATCGGCAGTGTGATCTTTCCCTTAGGACGACTCCTGCCGGGGTTGATCCCTTGGAAAGTGCCAGTAATCTTGAGCTCTTCATCTGATATTTGAAGCTTGCTGAGCACCTTGGGGGAAATTAGATTCAACCCATCCCTGCCATCAACCAACATCTTCGTGACCTTGAGGTTGCGGATTGTTGGTGAGACCAACAACGGAAAGCACCCTACCACGGTGGTACGGTCAGGGTGATCCTCTTCATCGAAGATGATGGGCATGCAGGACCATTTGAGCGGTCTCCAAGAGTTTGCCGCTGGCTCTACGGCATTGACCTTACGCACCCACTATTTAAGCTGGCGGTGAGAGGAGTGCAAAGATGTGCCTCCATCAACGCATAGAGCCTCAGTGGCCTTCTGGAACTCTTGCTCACTGGTTTCCTGTTCATCACCTTCATCACTTTCGTCATCGCCTTCTCTTTTCTCACGGCCTCTGGTAGGTTTCTCCTGATGCTGGGGAGCCTTGCCGCGGCGGCCTCCTCTGCCGCCGCGGCCCTTCCCGCCAACACCTTCTTGGTCTTTTTCCTTGTCACGCTTCTCGTACTCAGCTCTCTGCTTCTTGACAAGTTGCTCGACTTGGTGACACTCTTGGAGATCATGGCCCTTGGTCCGGTGGATCTTGCAGTATGGCCCGTTAGCCTTCCTAGCCTTTTCGGCCGCCGCAGCCTCCCGGCAATCAGTGCACACGGCAACTTCCTTGCCGAGGGCTTTGGTCTTAGCCTTATTGCCGGTACTAGGAGTGCCAGAGCCTCAACAGCCAATATTGCCTTTTCCTTGCGCTTCTTATTGCATTTCTTGTTCTTCCTCTTCGGGTCAGCGGCATCGTCGTCATCCTCTGAGTCGACTTTGATGCCGTCCTCCTCCCCGGGGAGCCACCTCCCTTCCTCTGTGCGGGCACACTTATCTGCCAGGGTGTACAGTTCATTTATAGTCTTGGGCAACCGGATGTTCATCTTGGAATGTATCCTCTTGTTGCGCATGTTGGACTGGAACGCGGCAATCACAGCTGCCGGGTGGATGTTTGGAATGTTTCTGTGAACCCGGCTAAACCTCTGCATGGACTTCCGCAAGCTCTCCCCTTCCTTTTGTGGAAGGAGCTGCAGATTGCTGGGCCGTCCTGGTTCTTGATGGCCGCCGGTGAAGGCGCCAACAAACTCATTGCACAGGTCAGCCAATGATGAGATGGAATTCTCCGGAAGGTGCATCCGCCATGACCTCACATTTGGCTTGAGTGCCAAAGGGAAGTAATTGGCAAACACCTTCTCATCTCTTCCCCCGGCGGCTTGAATAGTGATAGTGTAGATGCTCAAGAACTCTGCCGGGTTCAACCTTCCATCATACTTCTCTGGTATTTCTAGCTTGAAAACACGGGCAGATGGCCAACGGACTTGCTGCAGCTCACGAGTGAAGGCAGGGCACCCAACCTCGAAAGGCAGGTATCCGCCTTCACTGGGCGCGGGTTCATCGACGTCTGGGCCATTGCGCCTATCAGATTGGCGGCGGGTTTCGCGGCGTTGTTCTATGGTGACGCGCGCGTCCTCCCTCCACCGATCTTCCAGGACCTATCGCTGATCTTGACGGGCCTGAGGGTCAGATGAAGCCATTGATACCTCGTCGGGCTCCCGGTTGTGTGGTTCTGGTTGCAGCCTTTGCGCTGGCTGTCGTGGAGGGGATTGCACCGTTGGAGTGGCCCCCTCAACTTGGCTAGCGGCTTAGGCTGTGGTTACTGCTTGTGGGCGCCGCAGCGGATCCGCCCGTTGCGATCCTCCCGCTTCAGCAAAACTGATCAAACTCTGGATAGTGGCTCTCCACTCATCCATTTGATCGGCCGCTGGTGGGAATCTCAGCAGGAGTTGGGCTCGCACCATGGCTTTCGAAGCAGTGCTTGGCATAGACGACGATGCAGAGCGCGACGTCGCTCGGCTCCTGCCAGTACCACTGGCGGCAGCGCCATGCTCTCGTCGCCGCGAGCCAGCAGCCACGGTGGCACGGTGGCGAGAAAGGTGCGCCTGGGGGTTGACGACCCCGTTCGGCGCTTCATATTGGTTACCCCACCCTGGGGGAGGCTCTTGCCCTGCCGTTGCGCCCGTTGAAGGGACAGCCAGGGGGCCGCAGTTCACACCAGAGCGAGCGTTGTCGCTGTGGCTGCGTCCTTCGGCACGGTGGGGAGGTGGAGACTGAACGTTCTCCCCACCCGTGCATTGTGGAGCACGGCTGTTGGAATGTCGCCCACCTCCGGCGTTTTCTGCTCCCGCCTTGGCCGCGGGGGCAACGATGACAGCGCCACCCATGCCGGTCATGTTCCCCATGGTGTCCGCGTCCCCCGACGCCGCTGCAGCCCCCACAGTGTCGGTGGCTCCATGCGAGGGGGGCTTCGAGGTGGAAGGATGATCAGTTGCGCTAGACTTCTTCTTGGGCGCCATGGATGATGAAGCCAACGATGAAGAAGATGATGATGAAGACTGATGCGCTATTTACGACCTCGGGTTCACCCAAGCGTGCCCCCCTACCTGGCGCACTAAAGATGTCATGGTAGAACACGGCCACCTATGAGGCCAACGTCCCCTTTGTGGTTCGGCAGGGGGAAGGTCGCATTGCACAAAGAGCAGAGGCCATGGAACAACACGGCAGTGATGACGCTGGTGGTTTTTACCCAGGTTCGGGCCGTTGAGAAGCGTAAAACCCTACTCCTGCTTTGGTGGATTGATGGAGGGACCGTGAAGAATGCACGGCGCTCAAGCCCGGCAAGGTCGCCTTGGGGAGAGCAGCTACGCGTGTATGAGTACACGAGGGTCCGAATCCTTTCTAAGGTTGCCACGGTCCTCCTTTTATAGGCTAAGGGGTTACCACAATGGCAAAACGGTCATTATCCAGTAATTAGATAGCTAACAGTGCCATCATACCTAACTCTGGTAGTTAGGATAAAGTGCATTAAATGCACTGCTAGGTGTCACGCTGTGGATGCGGCCCGGCAGGCCTACCGTGCCGCTTAGTCACCTTCCACCTGTCTGCCTGACACGCCTCTGGACGGGTGTCATATAGAGGTGATCTTCCTTCTAAATGGCTGCCACATGCCAAATGACAGCCACTTAGCTATCTGGGGGCTCGACACAGCACCGATGGATGACTTGCGTTGCGATGCGGTGGAGCGGTGGAGTCTTGGCGGGGGTGCAGGTCGCCAGCGGCCCCGACAAGCCTGCTGGGGAAGTCTTGGGACTTGTCTTCAAGATGGCCTCGACCTGACCAGGCTCACCTGCCCGGCAGGGGAGGCTTTTCCTTAGTGATATCTGGTTCTCTTGGCTTGTCTTGGTCCTCTTGATCCGCCCCTTGATTCCTCAAAGGGCTATCTCTCTGGCTTGGTTTTGTCTTGAATGCTTGGTGGAGTTTGCATTTCTGCCACTGAGCTTGTGTACAGTCCGGGCAACATACGTGAAGGTTTGTTGCACCGACAAAGAGGTCAGTTGGGAACAAAGCAAGGTTGAAAGGAACAAGCTTGACCGGTACTGTTGATACCGTGAACAGTTGGTCCACAACGTCAACTATGAATGGACCACGAGCGGACCTCTCCTTGGCCTGAAGCATCAAGAACTCAAGACCCGGGAACAAAGCCTCTGGCAATGACCGCGCTTCCTTACGATCGAAGGCATCCGCACCAGGTCGATCTGCGCATGGCACAGCGTCCCTGCTTCGTCAGGGCCAATGTGAAACGTTGCGACTATGTGGCCTGGGCGGTGAAGACGCATCAGTAACCAAACATGAGTCACCCACTCGTTTTCCGCAAGGGTGACACCTGCATCAGCACGTGGCACCACAAAGCCAGGATGCCACCTTGGGCGGTGGTGACAAGACGGGTGTTCGTTCCCGGAAGACAGAAGGCATCGACACATCACCGTGCATTTAATGCGCTAACCTACCCTATCGGCTCAGGGTAGTTTCTTAGCAACTATGCCATTGTGGTATGCCTTGAGCTATAAAAGGAGGGCTAGGCGGTAGAGAAAGAAGGTTGGATACTTGGTAGAACACCAGTAGAATTACACAACGCTTCCTGTTCTCGGGAAGGACTTGTAGCTCGCAATCCACCAACATAAACACACAAAAAGCAGGAGTAGGGTATTACGCAGCCATGCACCCTGAACTTGGGTAAACCAACGTGTCAATTTTGTGCATTTTGGTAATGTAGGTCCTCACCTTTGTGCCGCTTCCCCGAACTAGCAAAAAGGATCTCTCCGGTCCACGGTGTTACGCGAGTGTTCTACACACACGCATCGACAGCTGGCACGCTAGGTAGTGGGGTGCTCATGCATATCTACATCGACAAAGCCGTGGGCATCTCTTATGACGCTAGATTCGTCGTTTCCTTCACCGACCTCTTCACCAACACGCAGTTGCGACGACATCGTCGTAGACTCTCGCAGCTCAGGGAAGGGCAAGGGCGCAGTGACAAAAGCTCCCTCTCGGCCTCAAGCTGCAGAAGACCCTGTGTTTCGGAGTTCGCAGAACCCTGGGCCACGCAGCCAATCGGCGTCCGAGAGTAAGAGCCCGATGGCCGCGAATTGCCCTTCCCAAGTTGGTGCTGCAGGGAATCGCTCTCCCGCTCATGCCACTGGACAGACCGCACAGTCTTCGGGGGCTGCGGGGGATGATCCACAAGGTACCTGATAACCCACAAGTATAGGGGATCGTTTGTAGCCTTTTTCGATAAATAAGAGTGTCGAGCCCAACGAGGAGCTAAAGGTAGAACAAATATTTCCTCAAGTTCTATCGACCACCGATACAACTCTATGCACACTTTACGTTTGCTTTACCTAGAACAAGTATAAAACTATTTGGTAGGTGAAAGGATAAGTTTGCAAGAATAAAACTAGAAGTACTTTGCAAGAATAAAACTACGAGTAAAATGCAAGACAATAAAAGTAGATAGCTTTTGTCAACAAGAAAGTCATTTGTCCCTAGGTGATCGATAACTAAACCGGTGATCATTGTTGCAATTTTATATGAGGGAGAGGCATGACCTAACCTCCTTTATCTACTTGGATCATATGCACTTATGATTGGAACTCTAGCAAGCATCCACAACTACTAAAGATCATTAAGGTCGTAAAACCCAACCATAGAATTAAGTATCAAGTCCCCTTTATCCCATACGCAATGACCCCCAAATTCGGGTATGTGCTTCTGTCACTCACGCCACCCACCATAAGAGAGCCATGAACATATTGCAACACCTACAGCGGGGATCCCTCCATTTGTGTGACACGGAGGGCGTTGTAGGACAGCACCAAAATAAAATATACAACTCAAACCGATCATGATCATCTATCAACCCATAGGACAAAACGGATCTACTCAAACATCATAAGATAGCCATAGATCATTGGGAAATAATATATAGCATTGAGCACCATGTTTAAGTAGATATTACAGTGGGGAGAAGAGGTGTTAGACCGCTGCATAGAGGGGGGGAGAGTTGGTGTTGACGGCGGTGAGGTTGTTGATGTAGATCGCCGTCACGATGATTGCCCCGGCGGTGCTCCGGCGCCACCGGGAGAGAGGGGGAGAGAGCCCCCCCTCCTTCTTCTTCTTCCTTGGCCTCCCCCCTAGATGGGAGGAGAGTTCCCCCTCTGTTCCATGACCTCCATGGTAGCGGAGGGGCAGGCGCCCCTCCTAGATTGGATTTATCTCTCTGTTCTCTTTTGTTTCGCGTTCCTGTTTTCTGGCCCTTCACCGTTTCTTAAATTCCCGGAGAACCGTACCTCCGATTGCGCTAAAAAAATTACATGATTTTTTTCCATAAATTATCTTTCTTGCGCCCAAAGAAGGGCCCCAACCGACTTACGGGGAGGGAACAAGACACCTGGGCGCGCCAGGGGGTGCCCGGCGCGCCCTGGTGGGTTGTGGAGGCCGTGGGCCTCCGTTTGCGTTGATTCCACCTCCCAAAAATCACATATATTCCAAAATAATTCTCCATAAATTTTTATCGCGTTTGGACTTTGTTTGATATGATATTCTGCGAAACAAAACACATGCAACAAACAGGAACTGGCACTGGGCACTGGATCAATAGGTTAGTCCAATAAATCATATAAAATGTTGCCAAAAATATGTGAAAGTTGTATAATATTGGCATGAAACAATCAAAAATTATAGATACGATAGAGACGTATCAGCATCCCCAAGCTTAATTCCTGCTTGTCCTCGAGTAGGTAAATAATAAAAAAAGATATTTTTTTATGTGGAATGCTACCTAGCATAATCTTGATCATATATCTAATCATGGCATGAATATTAAGACATAAGTGATTCAAAGCAATAGTCTATAATTTGACATAAAGACATTAATACTCAGGCATCCCAACAAACAATCGTGTCTTTCGAAATATCAATGCCAAAGAAAGCTATCCCTAAAAAATCATGTAGTCTTGTCATGCTCTGTCTTCTCGACACAAAGTATTTATCATGCACAACTGAAAGCACAAGTGCTCCCTGGGTGATTTTGGTAATTAATGTCAACATATCTCTTGTTGGACTAATACTTGTATCTAGTGTATTTCATACAAGTTCAACAATGGTGTATAAAGGACAAGAGGATGTGGAACCCCTTCAAGGTGTCAGGAACATGCATTGGCAAAAGCTCAAGACTCCTCATTTATATTTTAGTGATCCAAGATCACATTGAGTCCATAGGAAAGCCAATACTATTAAAAGTGGATGAGGTGTTGCTTAATGGTCTACTTGCTCAAAATGCTTAATGATATTGCTCCAAAGCCCTCAACCACTTTCTCATTGCCAAATATGTCCAAAACCCAAAGTCAAACTCGGCCCCACCAAAATGTTCTATCCGGCACCACCGAGTTCATTTGACATAGCCACTGCCAGAAACCCTAACACTTCGGTCACACCGATACGGATCTCGGGCTCATCGAGATGGCCCTGCAAACTCTCTATTTCCCTTTGTAACATTTCGGTCTCACCGAAATGAGCGATCGGTCACACCGAGTTTGCTTGACCAACTCTCTATTTGCTCTTTGCTGAAATCGGTCTCACCGAGTTCAAGCAATCAGCTTCACCGAGATGAGGTTTTGCCCTAGCCCTAGCACATCGGTCCCACCGAGTTGTTCCAGTCAGTCCCACTGAGATTCCTAATGTTCACATGTTGAACTGAATCGGTCTCACCGAGTTCTTCTATTCGGCCTGACCGAGTTAGGTCAAATGTGTGTAACGGTTGGATTTTGTGTGGATGCTATATATACCCCTCCACCCCCTTCTCCATATGTGAGAGAGCCATCAAAACGTGCCTACACTTCCAGCCTACATTTTCTGAGAGAGAACCACCTACTCATGTGTTGAGATCAAGATATTCCAATCCAACCACAAGAATTTTGATTTCTAGCCTTCTCCAAGTTGCTTTCCACTCAAATCATCTTTCCACCATATCCAAATCTATGAGAGAGAGTTGAGTGTTGGGGAGACTATCATTTGAAGCACAAGAGCAAGGAGTTCATCATCAACACAACATCTATTACCTTTTGGAGAGTGGTGTCTCCTAGATTGGTTAGGTTTCGCTTGCGAGCCTCCGACAATATTGTGGAGTTGAACCAAGAAGTTTGTAAGGGCAAGGAGATCGCCTACTTCGTGAAGATCTACCCGAGTGAGGCAAGTCCTTCGTGGGCGATGGCCATGGTGGGATAGACAAGGTTGCTTCTTCGTGGACCCTTCGTGGGTGGAGCCCTCCGTGGACTCACGCAACCGTTACCCTTCGTGGGTTGAAGTCTCTATCAATGGTGATGTACGATAGCACCACCTATCGGAACCACGCCAAAAATCTCTGTGTCTTCATTGCGTTTGCACACTCCAATCCCATCCCTTTACTTTCTTGCAATTAGCATGCTTTACTCTTTCCGCTGCTCATACTCTTGCCATGCTTGCTTGAAATGTATTGTGAATGATTAAACTTGTGCTAAAACTCCACCTGAACTTGAAGAACTTAAAAATAGCCACTTTTACTTGTTGAGGATCTAATCACACCCCCCCCCCCTCTAGACCCCTCTTCTCGATCCTTTTGATTGGTATCAGAGGTTTGGTCTCCATTGCTTTGGTTTAATCACCATGGGAGGAAGATGGATGAGTCTATGATTGGGAGTATTATACGTAGAGTGCCTATGCTTGACGGAGAGTTCTATAGCTCTTGGAAGAATGAGATGCTTGAGATTTTCATTGAATATAATTTGAACAAGTATATTACTAGCCCTTACATGCCCCCTATTGATCCCTTGCATCCTACCCCCGATGAGTATCTTGACATGACCCGCAATCTTAGAACTATTGATCTTATCATGAGAGGATTGCCTAGGAATCTGCGTGTATGCTTGCCTACATTTGAATGTGCTTATACTATATGGAAATATCTTGAGGAGCGTTTTCCAAACTATTCCTTGAAAAATCTAGATGAGATTCTTCAAAAGTCCATTGCTTTTCATAAAATGAATCCTAGTGATCCTAAATTTGATGGTTGTCTATTTGAGCTCCGTGACCTTATGCGTGCCAAATGAGATGTTGGAGTCATTAGTAGCATCATTTCACAAGTCATTAGAATTCATAAACATGCACATTGTCATGGTCATACATCTAATGAATCACTCTCTCTAGGTGATGATCATTCACATGATGATGTTGAGCATGGATATTATGATGAGGATGATGATAGTGACTTTGATCTTGATGAGTCAATGAGACACTTTGTTCTTATGGCTAACCTTCATGGTTACATGGCCGGAGGAAAGGAATGGGTTCTTGATAGTGGATGTACGGATCATATGACCGAAGACAAGGACATGTTTCGTGAGCTTGCTGAAAACGACGGCCCCTGAAAGTATGTCACTTTTGGTGATAACTCAAAGGGTAAGGTAGTTGGCCTTGGTAAGATGGCCATCTCCCATGATAGCTCTATGTCGGCGTACGACACCTATGGGATCGAGTGGATCCCTTTTACGGTTCGGCAGGGAAAAAGGGGTACACAAAGAGAAGATCCAACGATCAATGCGAGGGATTTTTACCCAGGTTCCGGTCGCTGAGGAGCGTAAAACCCTACTCCTGCTTTGGTTTATTGTGGGTGTTTAAGCCCAAGCTCCAGGAGCGCTTGCGGTGAACAATATGTTCGAGCAGCAGCTACGCATGCAGAATGGGCCAGAGAGTCCTCCCCCTTGTAGCTACGCCTTGGGCCTCCTTTTATACGTCCAAGGGGTCACCAACAGTGGCGTACAGTACATACAAGAGGTGTAAAGTTGCTACAGTGTTCACATGTTTATCACTGACGACTTAGGACAAACACATTAAATGCTCCATTTAGGTGTCCCTTACTTTCTTGGGGACGAAAAAAGG
Organism: Thinopyrum elongatum; assembly: GCA_011799875.1. Classification (NCBI taxonomy): domain Eukaryota; kingdom Viridiplantae; phylum Streptophyta; class Magnoliopsida; order Poales; family Poaceae; genus Thinopyrum; species Thinopyrum elongatum. Next base: position 303,595,469 of record CM022303.1, on the reverse strand, counting down.
GCCCGTCCCATCAGCACCACTTAAGTCTGTCCACCGCTAGTGCCATGACACGCATCCAGGAGGACAAAACCCAAATGGCAGGCTGGTCGCTGCACTGGAGCGGTGGCAGGGTGGCGGGACCTTGCCGGGTGCGAGTCTTGCCGGGGCTTCGCAAGCCATCCCAGCAAGTATCTTGCCGGGGACCCGGCCTTCAGGCTTCTGTCTTCTAACCACCGGCTTGAATGCCTCCTTGATAGTCTTCCATCCACTTCCAGCTGTTCTCCCGGCAGGCCTTGCCACTGGTATGGCTACAACCGTCCATGCACAAGTATGGGTTACTAAGGGACCCAAGCTTTAGTACACCGACACTCTATCCAAAATGTCATGCTCGTTGAATCTCTTGGTTATAATCTACTTTCCGTATCTAGACTAGCTGACTTCGGTTTCGACGTTCTATTTACTGAAATAGATTGCCAAGTGTTTCGAAGAGATAATCATAATATGGTCTTTACCGGTATTCGTAGAGGTGATCTATATATTGTTGATTTCACTAAGAGAGCTCAACCTCGTACTTGCTTAATTGCTAAATCCTCTAAAGGTTGGTTGTGGCATAGAAGATTAGGTCACGTGGGCATGCGAAATCTCAATAAGCTTATTAAAGGTGATCATATCCTTGGCGTTAAAGATGTTATATTTGACAAGGATAGACTTTGCAGTGCTTGTCAAGCAGGAAAACAAGTTGGAGGAAGTCATCCCGTGAAGAACATCATGACCACGAGAAGACCTTGAGCTACTTCATATGGATCTTTTTGGTCTCAATGCCTACAAGAGTCTCGGTGGTAACTTGTTTGGTTTGGTCATTGTTGACAACTTTTCAAGATTTACGTGGCTGTTCTTTCTTGATGATAAATTGCAGGTCCAAAAGATCTTCAAGAACTTCGCTAGGAAGGCCCAAAACCAATTTGAAGTGAAGATCAAGAAGGTTCAAAGCGACAACGGAACGGAGTTCAAGAACGCCAATGTGGATATGTTTCTTGACGAAGAAGGGATTTCACATGAGTTCTCGGCTACGTACACACCTCAACAAAATGGAGTTGTTGAGAGGATGAACCGGACACTTATTGAGATGGCGAGAATGATGCTTGATGAATACAAGACGCCAAGACACTTTTGGGCGGAAGCGGTTGAGACAGCTTGTCATGCTACGAATCGACTATATCTTCACAAGCTTCTCGGCAAGACGGCATACGAGCTTCTCACCGGTAACAAACCCCAATTTGGATACTTTTGAGTATTTGGCTCAAAGTGTTACATTCTTGATAAGCATCATCGCTCGAAATTTGCTCCTAAATCTCATGAAGGTTTCCTACTCGGTTATGGCTCAAACTCTCACACTTACCGTGTCTACAACAATTTCACCCGAAAGGTTGAAGATCCGGTAGATGTGAAGTTTGATGAATCTAACGGCTCGCAAGTAGAGCAATTGCCAATTGATGTAGGAGACAAAGATCCTTCGGAAGCAATTCAAGATTTGTCCATTGGCAAGATTCGCCCAATGGAGGTGAAGGAGAGTACTTCATCCATTCAAGTGGAAGCCTCAACTTCACATCAAGGTGAACCACAAGTTGACTTGGAGGCATCCACACGTGGAACACGTCAAGACAAAGGAAATGAGGAAGTACAACAAGATGAACCACATCAACCTCCCTCTCCACCTCCACAAGAGAACGACAATGTCAACAACAATGAAGGAGGACAAGAAGAAGACAATGAAGAGGATGTTCCACCCCAACCCAAACAAAAGCTCTCACGAGTTAGAGCAAGAGTCACAAGAGACCATCTCGTCGAACAAATCTTTGATGACATTCAAACCGGGAGAATTACTCGCTCTAAAACTCATTTGGCTAACTTTTGTGAACATTACTCATTCATTTCTAGTATTGAACCTATGAAGGTTGAAGAAGCTCTTGAGGATCCGGATTGGGTGAACGCTATGCATGAAGAGCTACACAACTTCGAGAGGAATCAAGTGTGGACATTGGTTGAAAAGCCGGATGACAACCATAATGTCATTGGAACCAAATGGGTGTTTTGGAATAAGCAAGATAAGGATGGACAAGTTGTACACAACAAGGCCCATCTCGTCACTCAAGGCTACACTCAAGTCGAAGGTATGGACTTTGGTGAGACATATGCCCCCGTTGCTAGACTTGAGTCCATACGCATCTTACTTGCTTATGCCAATCACCATGATATCACTTTATACCAAATGGACATTAAAAGTGCTTTTCTAAATGGTGAAATTGAGGAGGAAGTTTATGTTAAACAACCTCCCGGCTTTGTCAATCCTAAGAAACCTAATCATGTCTACAAACTCCACAAAGCTCTTTATGGTCTTAAACAAGCTCCTAGAGCATGGTATAAATGCTTGACCAAGTTCCTTACTGAAAAAGGCTTTGAAATTGGGAAGATTGATTCTACACTTTTTACAAAAAGGGTTAATGGTGAATTATTTGTGTTCCAAATTTATGTGGATGATATCATATTTGGTTCTACTAACCCTCGTTTTAGTGGAAAGTTTGGAAGGCTAATGTCGGAGAAGTTTGAGATGTCTATGATGAGTGAACTCAAATTCTTTCTTGGTTTGCAAATCAAGCAAACTAAGGAAGGTACCTTTGTTTCTCAAACAAAGTATACCAAGGATCTTTTCAAGAAGTTCAATATGCAAGAAAGCAAAGGTATGAAAACTCCCATGCCTACTAGTGGACATCTTGACTTGACTAAGGATGGCAAACCGGTTGACCAAAAGGTTTACTGCTCCATGATTGGTTCATTGTTATATCTATGTGCCTCCCACCCCGATATTATGCTAAGTGTGTGCATGTGTGCATGATATCAAGTGACCCCTAAAGAATGTCATCTTAAGGCTGTGAAAAGGATAGTGAGATACTTAATTCATACACCAAACTTTGGCATTTGGTATCCTAAGAGGTCATCTTTTGATCTTGTTGGCTACTCCGATTCGGACTATGGCGGTGACAAGGTTGATAGAAAGTACACTTCGGGTACTTGTCAATTTCTTGGTAGATCCCTTTTGTCTTGGTCCTCCAAGAAACAAAACTCGGTATCCTTATCCACGGCCGAAGCGGAATACATTGCCGTCGGATCATGTTGTGCTCAATTACTTTGGATGACCCAAACCCTTAAGGATTATGGGATACATGTGAAACATGTTCCATTGCTTTGTGACAATGAAAGTGCTATTAATATTGCTCACAATCCCGTGCAACATTCTTGAACTAAGCATATTGAAGTTCATCATCATTTCATTTGAGATCATGTTGCTAAAGGAGACATCAATCTTAAGCTTGTTCGTACCGATAAGCAATTGGCGGATATGTTCACCAAACCGCTTGATGAGAAAGTATTTTGCCGTTTGAGAGGTGAATTGAACATCATTGATGCCTCAAACTTGGAGTAGAAGCTCCATTTGGATAAATGCAAGGCATGAGCCTTTTATGACTAATCCTTGATATTTCTCTTATGATGATGATCATATGTCTTGGATCTATACTTGTACCCTTGCGTGTTATCTAACCCTTGTAGGTACTTGGATGAACCCAAATCTATAAGATTGCAAGTCACTCACATCTTGAGCAATCTCTACATCACCAAGTTCCTACTATATGGTTGTTGAAAACAAGGAAGCATGAACTCACCCGACATATCCTTTGACAATTTCTATATATCAAATTTCATTTGGTATCAAGTTTCATGATTGTCATTTTGGATACACAAGTGCTCTTCCTTGCAAGACTAACCCATGTAGGAAGATGAACTCAAAATCCAAGTGGTGCTCCCAACTCTTGATGAACTACATCAACCTTGAGCATCCAACACAAGTTCGACTAGATGATGAAAATCAACACCACAACCCAAGGTATGTCATTCCATCTTAGAGAAGCTTTGACCCAAGTCATGAGTCAAAGCAAATCAACAAGATGTGAATACATCAAAATACTTAAACAAAAAATGGTAACCCCATTTTGAGCTTAAAATGATGAGTATGACCTATGATCAAGTGATCTCACTTGACTCCTAAGTAAATATACTCTAACATAGATGACTTTGTCGCCGACCCCTTCTAGACGAAGTTCTCTAGTGTTTCTTTGCTCATTTACTTTGTGTTCTTGCATATGTTTCTTGCTATTTTGTCTCCCTCTAAATCTCAAAATAAAAAACTTCATCTAGATCCCTTTTCTAATTTTCTTCTGTGACCTTGCTGTTAATTCATTGCAAATCTTTCTGTTAATTCCTTGCAAATCCTTGTGAGATTTTATTTGCCTAGCGAGCTGAGTTGACAAAATCTTTACTCTGTGTTGAACTCAGTCTCTCCGATCCAAACCAATCGGCTTGACCGAAACACAAGGTCTCCTTGTGAGCAGCTCATCGGTACAACCGACATGGACTGATTCGGTCTCACCGATCGGGGCAGTCTGTGACTCTGGTATCTCGGCGTCACCGACGGACGACAATCGGCGTCACCGATTTCAACTCTGAGAAAATGTTTTGCCATTTTTCCTTCCTATTTTCTTCAGCTCCACTCAATGATTCTATCCTCTACCAGCATCTTAGACAACCTGCTGCTTTACAGTGACTCTCAAGGACCACATCTATTTGACTCATGCTCCAGAAGTGCCCTTCTTGGAAATTGATGTCAAAGGGGGAGAGAGACACCATCAAAGCTTATCATATGAGCTCATCTAAGATCTTCTACATATGCTTGTTGACAAAAGAGGAGAGAAGTCACATGTCTTTAAGAGGGGAAAGACATGTATGTTTGATCTTAGCTATTGCTAATATTCTTGTTGCTCTGATTTTGGCTGATAATTACCACTTCTTGCTCTGATTTTCTCTCACCCTACATTCTCCCATTATCCAATATCAGATTCAGGGGGAGAAAGATTCCATATCTAGGGGAAGAAATTCTTTGGAATTCATTGCATATCTTTAGATCTTTGGGGACATGTCAATATCTAAATGGAGTACTTAGTACTCACCCATTACATGTCATCCCAGTCTTGGTACTCTTGTGGTTTCCTAAAATTACTTTGCTTAGTGTGTTCTTGTGTTATCTAACCCTGTTTTCTCAAGTCCACCTCTTCCAAGGCTAGCTCAAGACCACAAGGTAAGTATATGCATCACACTCATGTGCATGATGATCTCTTGCTGATGTACATATTGTTTGCAAGAGGGATTCATACACATGGAGGTACACTCCTTAACCACATCATTTGCTCTGATGCATATAGCCAAGATACATGTAACTCATTGCTTGCTCTGTCATGCTTATGCATTCACATGCTCTTATATTCCAACTTCACATGATTGCATACATGTAGGGGGAGCTTATGCATGTTACATGTCTGTCCAAAGCTTTACCTATTACTCTGCATATCTTTTATCTAAAGCTTTGATGTATGTTGTCATCAATTACCAAAAAGGGGGAGATTGAAAGCACAAGTGCTCCCTGGGTGATTTTGGTAATTAAGGTCAACATATCTCTTGTTGGACTAATACTTGTATCTAGTGTATTTCAGACAAGTTCAACAATGGCGTGGAAAGGACAAGAGGATGTGGAACCCCTTCAAGGTGTCAGGAACATGCATTGGCAAAAGCTCAAGACTCCTCATTTATATTTTAGTGATCCAAGATCACATTGAGTCCATAGGAAATCCAATACTATTAAAAGGGGATGAGGTGTTGCTTAATGGTCTACTTGCTCAAAATGCTTAATGATATTGCTCCAAAGCCCTCAACCACTTTCTCATTTCCAAATATGTCCAAAACCCAAAGTCAAACTTGGCCCCACCGAAATGTTCTATCTGGCGCCACCGAGTTCATTTGACATAGCCACTGCCAGAAACCCTAACACATCGATCACACCGATACGGATCTCGATCTCACCGAGATGGCCCTGCAAACTCCCTGTTTGCCTTTGTAACATTTCGGTCTCACCAAAATGAGCGATCGGTCACACCGAGTTTTCTTGACCAACTCTCTGTTTGCTCTTTGCTAAAATTGGTCTCATCGAGTTCGAGCAATCGGCTTCATCGAGATGAGGTTTTGCCCTAGCCCTAGCACATCAGTCCCACTGAGTTGTTCTAGTCAGTCCCACCGAGATTCCTAACGTTCACATTTTGAACTGAATCGGTCTCACCGAGTTCTTCTATTCGGTCTGACCGAGTTAGGTCAAATGTGCGTAATGGTTGGATTTTGTGTGGAGGCTATATATACCCCTCCACCGCCTTCTCCATATGTGAGAGAGCCATCAGAACATGCCTACACTTCCAGCCTACATTTTCTAAGAGAGAACCACCTACTCATGTGTTGAGATCAAGATATTCCAATCCAACCACAAGAATCTTGATTTCTAGCCTTCCCCAAGTTGCTTTCCACTCAAATCATCTTTCCACCATATCCAAATCTATGAGAGAGAGTTGAGTGTTGGGGAGACTATCATTTGAAGCACAAGAGCAAGGAGTTCATCATCAACACAACATCTATTACCTTTTGGAGAGTGGTGTCTCCTAGATTGGTTAGGTGTCGCTTGGGAGCCTCCGACAAGATTGTGGAGTTGAACCAAGAAGTTTGTAAGGGCAAGGAGATCGCCTACTTCATGAAGATCTACCCGAGTGAGGCAAGTCCTTCGTGGGAGATGGCCATGGTGGGATAGACAAGGTTGCTTCTTCGTGGACCCTTCGTGGGTGGAGCCCTCCGTGGACTCGCGCAACCGTTACCCTTCATGGGTTGAAGTCTCCATCAACGTGGATGTATGATAGCACCACCAATTGGAACCACGCCAAAAATCTCCGTGTCTTCATTGTGTTTGCACACTCCAATCCCATCCCTTTACTTTCTTGCAATTAGCATGCTTTACTCTTTCCACAGCTCATACTCTTGCCATGCTTGCTTGAAATGTATTGTGAATGCTTAAACTTGTGCTAAAACTCCACCTCAACTTGAAGAACTTAAAAATTGCCACTTTTACTTGTTGAGGGTCTAATCACCCCCCTCTAGACCCCTCTTCTCGATCCTTTCAACAACCTCGATGACAAGATGAGCAATTGGTTCATATTTTTTAAAGCGCTTCAGCTTTTTCAACCCCCACGCAATACATGAGCGCAAGCCATGGATATAGCACTGTGGGTGGAATAGAGTATGATGATAGGGGTAAATATAGAGAAGACAAAAAATTAAGAAAGTCTCACATCGACGCGGCTAACCAACGGGCTATGGAGATGCCCATCAATTGATATCAATACGAGGAGTAGGGATTGTCATGCAATGAATGCACTAAGAGCTATAAGTGTATGAAAGCTCAATATGAAAACTAAGTGGGTGTGCATCAAACTCTATAATGAAAAATTCCCACTAGTATATGAAAGTGACAACATAGGAGACTCTCTATATGAAAAACATGGTGCTACTTTGAAGCACAAGTGTGGAATTAGCATGCCCCTTCTCTTCCTTCTTTCTTTCATTTTTTTTCTTTTTTTTTGGTCCGGAGTCTCATCCCGACTTGTGGGAGAATCATAGTCTCCATCATCCATTCCTTACTGGGACAATGCTCTGATAATGAAAATTGATGATCATCACACTTCTATTTACTTACAACTCAATATTACAACTCGATACCTATAACAAAATATGACTCTATATGAATGCCTCTGGCAGTGTACCAGGATGTACAATGATCTAGCGTAACATGTATAAAAAATGATGAACGGTGGCTAAGCCACAACTACTATGTCAGCTATATGATCATGCAAAATAATATGACAATGAATGCTCAAGTCATCAAAACGGAAGCGGTGGAAGGTGCATGGCAATATATCTCGGAATGGCTATATAAAGGCCATAATAGGTAGGTATGGTGGCTGTTTTGAGGAAGATATAATAAGGCTTATATGTGATAGAGTGTATCATATCACGGGGTTTGGATGCACCGGCGAAGTTTGCACCGACTCTCGAGGTGAGAAAGGGCAATGCACGGTACCGAAGAGGCTAGCAAATTGCGGAAAGGTAAGAGTGCGTATAATCCATGGACTCACATTAGTAATAAAGAACTCATATACTTATTGCAAAAGTTTATTAGACCTCAAACAAAAGTACTACTAAGAATGCCCCTAGGGGGATAGATTGGTAGGAAAAGACCATCGCTCGTCCCCGACCGCCACTCATAAGGAAGAGAATCAATAATAAATCATGCTCCAACTTCATAGCATAACGAGAGACTATATGTGCATGCTTCGGGAATCACAAACCTTAACACCAATATTCCTACTAACCACAACCGTTTACTAGTACCTCCCACATATTATTATCTATATATCGCAAAGCTATTGCAACGAATCAAACATATCATATTCAGTGATCCATAAGTTTTATGTAGGATTTTATGACTAACCATGCAAATGACCAATTCTTGTTGACTCTCTAAATAGATATAAGTGAAGCAAGAGAGTTTAATTATTTCTACAAAATACCATGCTCTAATAAGTATAAGTGAAGCAAAAGAGCATTCTACAAATAACGGTTTTCTATGTGAAGAGAAACAGGCAATCCAAACTTCAAATGATATAAGTGAAGCACATGAAGCATTCTTGAAAGCACAAGTGCTCCCTGGGTGATTTTGGTAATTAATGTCAACATATCTCTTGTTGGACTAATACTTTCATCTAGTATATTTCAGATGAGTTCAACAGTGGAGTGGCAGGACAAGAGGATGTGGAACCCCTTCAAGATGCTAAGGTCACATATTGGCAAAAGCTCAAGACTCTACATTTTCATTTTAGTGATCCAAGATCACATTGAGTCCATAGGAAAAGCCAATACTATTAAAAGGGGATGAGGTGTTGCTTAATGGCTTGCTTGCTCAGAATGCTTAGTGATATGCTCCAAAAGCCCTCAACCACTTTCTCATTTCCACATATGTCCTAAACCAAAAGTCAAACTCGGCCCCACCGATTTGATCTATCTGGCGCCACCAAGTTCACTTGACATAGCCACTGCCAGAAACCCTAATCAGTTCGGTCTTACCGATGGGATCTCGGTCTCACCGAGATGGGCTTGCAAACTCTCTGTTACCTACTGCAATTATTTCAGTCTCACCGAAATAGGTAGTCAGCCCCACCGAGTTTGCTTGGCCAACTCTCTGTTTGCTTATTACTCAAATCGGACTCATCGAGTGTGTAATCGGTCAAACCGAGATGAGGTTTTACCCTAACCCTAGCACATCGTTCCCATCGAGTTGACCTTGTCGGTCCCACCAAAAATCATAACGTTCACATTTTGAACTGAATCGATCTGACCGAGTTTCAATATACGGTCCCACCGAGTTTGGTAAATTGTGTGTAAAGGTTAGATTTTATGTGGAGGCTATAAATACCCCTCCACCCCCTTCTCCATTTGTGAGAGAGCCATCAGAACGTGCCTACACTTCCACTACTCATTTTCTGAGAGAGAACCACCTACTCATGTGTTGAGACCAAGACATTCCAATCCAACCACTAGAATCTTGATCTCTAGCCTTCCCCAAGTTGCTTTCCACTCAAATCATCTTTCCACCATATCCAAATCTGTGAGAGAGAGTTGAGTGTTGGGGAGACTATCATTTGAAGCACAAGAGCAAGGAGTTCATCATCAACACACCATCTATTACCTTTTGGAGAGTGGTGTCTCCTAGATTGGTTAGGTGTCACTTGGGAGCCTCCGTCAAGATTGTGGAGTTGAACCAAGGAGTTTGTAAGGGCAAGGAGATCGCCTACTTTGTGAAGATCTACCCGAGTGAGGCAAGTCCTTCGTGGGCGATTGCCATGGTGGGATAGACAAGGTTGCTTCTTCGTGGACCCTTCATGGGTGGAGCCCTCTGTGGACTCGCGCAACTGTTACCCTTCGTGGGTTGAAGTCTCCACCAACATGGATGTACGATAGCACCACCTATCGGAACCACGCCAAAAATCTCCGTGTCTCCAATTGCGTTTGCACACTCCAATCCCATCCCTTTACATTCTTGCAAGTTGCATGCTTTACTTTCCGCTACTCATATACTCTTGCCATGCTTGCTTGACATGTATTGTGAATGTTTAAACTTGTGCTAAAACTCCACCTTAACTTGAAGAACTTAAAAACTGCTACTTTTCTTTGTTGAGGGTCTAATCACCCCCCTCTAGACACCTCTTCTCGATCCTTTCAATTGGTATCAAAGCATTGGTATCCATTGCTTTGGTTTAATCACCATTGGAGGAAGATGGTTGAGTCTACAATGGGGAGTTTTAGACATAGAGTGCCCATACTTGATGGAGAGTTCTTTATTGCTTGGAAAAATGAGATGCTTGAGATTTTCAATGAATATCACTTGAACAAGTATATTACTAGCCCTTGTGCGCCTCTTGTTAATCCTTTGCATCCTACCCCCGATGAGTCTCTCGACATGATTTGCAATCTTAGAACTATCAATCTTATCACTAGAGGATTGCCTAGAAACTTGATAGCTCGCTTGCCTACTCTTGATTGTGCCTACACTATATGGAGATTTTTTGAGGAACGATTTCCAAACTACTCCTTGAAAAACTTAGATGAGATTCTTCATAAGTCCATTGCTTTAAATAAGCTGAGCCCTAATGATCCTAAGTTTGGTGATTGTCTATTTGAGCTTCGTGACCTTATGCGTGCCAAAGGAGATGTTGGAATCATTAACAATATCATTTCTGAAGTCATTAGAATTCATAAAGATGCACATTGTGATGGTCATAAAACTAATGAATCACTCTCTCTAGGTAATGATCAATCACAAGACGATGTTGAACATGGATACTACAATGAGGATGATGATAGTGACTTTGATCTCGATGAGTCTATGAGACACTTTGGTCTTATGGCTAATCTTCGTGGCTACATGGCTGGAGGAAAGGAATGGGTTCTTGATAGTGGATGTACCGATCACATGACCGGAGACAAGGATATGTTTCGTGAGCTCGCTGAAAACAACGGCCCTCGAAAGTATGTCACTTTTGGTGATAACTCAAAGGGTAAGGTGGTTGGCCTTGGTAAGGTGGCCATCTCACATGATATCTCCATCCAAAATGTCATGCTCGTTGAATCTCTTGGCTATAATTTACTTTATGTATCTAGACTAGCCGATTTCGGTTTCAATGTCCTATTTACTGAAGTAGATTGCCAAGTGTTTCGAAGAGATAATCATAAAATGGTCTTTACCGGCATACGTAGAGGTGATCTATACATTGTTGATTTCACTAAAAAGGCTCAACCTAGAACTTGCTTAATTGCTAAATCTTCTAAAGGTTGGTTGTGGCATAGAAGGTTAGATCATGTGGGCATGCGAAATCTTGATAGGCTTATTAAAGGTGATCACATCCTTGGAGTGAAAGATGTTATATTTGACAAGGATAGATTGTGCAGTGCTTGTCAAGCAGGAAAACAGGTTGGAGGAAGCCACCCCGTGAAGAACATCATGACCACGAGAAGACCACTCGGGCTACTTCATATGGATCTTTTTGGTCCAAACGCCTATAAAAGTCTCGGTGGAAATTCGTTTGGTTTAGTCATAGTCGATGATTTTTCAAGATTTACGTGGGTGTTCTTTCTTGATGATAAGTCGCAGGTCCAAAAGATCTTCAAGAACTTTGCTAGGAAGGCCCAAAATCAATTTGAAGCGAAGATCAAGAAGGTTCATAGCGACAATGGAACGGAGTTCAAGAATGCCAATGTGGACACCTTTCTTGACGAAGAAGGGATTTCACATGAGTTCTCGGCTATGTACACCTCAACAAAATGGAGTTGTTGAGAGGAAGAACCGGACGCTCATTGAAATGGCGAGAACGATGCTTGATGAATACAAGACGCCAAAACACTTTTGGGCGGAAGCGGTTGAGACAGCTTGTCATGCGACAAATCGTCTATATCTTCACAAGCTACTCGGCAAGACGGCATACGAGCTTCTCACCGGTAACAAACCCCAAGTTGGATACTTTCGAGTATTTGGCTCAAAGTGCTACATTCTTGATAAGCATCATCGTTCGAAATTTTCTCCCAAATCTCATGAAGGTTTCCTACTTGGTTATGGCTCAAACTCTCACACTTACCATGTCTACAACAATTTCACCCAAAAGGTTGAAGAGACGGTAGATGTGAAGTTTGATGAATCTAACGGCTCGCAAGTAGAGCAATTGCCAATTGATGTAGGAGATAAAGACCCTTCGGAAGTAATCCAAGACTTGTCTATTGGCAAGGTTCGTCCAACGGAGGTGAAGGAGAGTACCTCGTCCGTCCAAGTGGAAGCTTCTACCTCATGACAAGGTGAACCACGAGTTGACCCAGAGGCAGCCACAAGTGGGACACGCCAAAATAAAGAAAACAAGGAAGTACACCAAGATGAACCACATTGACCTCCCTCACCACCTCCACAAGAGAACAACAACACCAACAACTATGAAAGCCAAGAGGAAGAACAAGATGTTGAAGAGGATGTTCCACCCCGACCTAAGCAAAAGCTCTCACGAGTTAGAGCAAGAGTCTCAAGAGATCATCCCGTCGAACAAATCTTTGACGATATCCAAACAGGGAGAATTACACGCTCTAAAACACGCTTAGCTAACTTTTGTGAGCATTACTCATTTATCTCTAGCATTGAACCTATGAAGGTTGAAGAAGCTCTAGAAGATCCAGATTGGATAAATGCCATGCACGAAGAGCTACACAATTTTGAGAGAAACCAAGTTTGGACATTGGTTGAGAAGCCCGACAACGACCACAACATCATCGGTACCAAATGGGTGTTTCGCAACAAGCAAGACGAAGATGGACAAGTCGTTCGCAACAAGGCATGTCTCATCGCCCAAGGATACACTCAAGTCAAAGGTATGGAATATGGTGAGACATATGCCCCCGTTGCTAGACTTGAGTCCATACGAATATTACTTGCCTATGCAAATCATCATGATATTACCTTGTACCAAATGGACATCAAAAGTGCTTTTCTAAATGGTGAAATTGAGGAGGAAGTTTATGTTAAACAACCTCCCGGCTTTGTCAATCCTAAGAAACCTAATCATGTTTACAAACTTCACAAAGCTCTTTATGGTCTTAAAGAAGCTCCTAGAGCGTGGTATAAATGCTTGACCAAGTTCCTTATTGAAAAAGGCTTTGAGATTGGAAAAATTGATTCAACACTTTTTACTAAAAGGGTTAATGGTGAATTGTTTGTGTGACAAACTTATGTGGATGATATCATATTTGGTTCAACTAACCCTCATTTTAGTGAAAAGTTTGGAAGGCTAATGTCGGAGAAGTTTGAGATGTCTACGATGAGTGAACTCAAGTTCTTTCTTGGTTTGCAAATCAAGCAAACTAAGGAGGGTATCTTTGTCTCTCAAACAAAGTACACCAAGGACTTATTCAAGAAGTTCAACATGCAAGAATGCAAAGGTATGAGTACACCCATGCCTACTAGTGGACATCTTGACTTGACCAAGGATGGTGAACCGGTTGACCAAAAGGTTTACCGCTCTATGATTGGTTCATTGTTATATCTATGTGCCTCTCGTCCCGATATTATGCTAATTGTGTGCATGTGTGCACGATATCAAGCGGCCCCCAAAGAATGTCATCTTAAGGCTGTGAAAAGGATAGTGAGATACCTAATTCACACACCAAACTTTGGCATTTGGTATCCTAAGAGGTCCTCTTTTGATCTTGTTGGCTACTCCGATTCGGACTATGCCAGAGACAATGTTGATAGAAAGTCCACTTCGGTTACTTGTCAATTTCTTGGTAGATCTCTTGTGTCTTGGTCTTCCAAGAAACAAAACTCGGTATCCTTATCGACCGCTGAAGCGGAATACATTGCCGCTGGTTCATGTTGTGCTCAATTACTTTGGATGACCCAAACTCTTAAAGATTATGGGATCTATATGAGACATGTTCCATTGCTTTGTGATAATGAGAGCACTATTAAGATTGCTCACAATCCCGTGAAACATTCTCGAACTAAGCATATTGAAGTTCGTCATCATTTCATTCGAGATCATGTTGCCAAAGGAGATATCGATCTTAAGCATGTGTGTACCGATAAGCAATTGGCTGATATATTCACCAAACCGCTTGATGAGAAAGTATTTTGCCGTTTGAGAGGTGAATTGAACATCATTGATGCCTCAAACTTGGAGTAGAAACTCCATCGGGATGCATGCAAGGCATGAGCCTTTATATGACTAATCCTTGATATTTCTCTTATGAAGATGATCATATATCTTGGACCTAGTTGTACCCTTGCATGTTATCTAACCCTTGTAGGTACTTGGATGAGCCCAACTCTATGAGATTACAACTCACTCACATCCTAAGCAATCCCTACATCGCCAAGTCTCTACAATATGGTGGTTGAAGGCAAGGAAGCATGAATCCATTCAATATATCCTTTGAGAATATATCAAATTTCATTTGGTATCAAGTTTCATTATTGTCATTTTGGACACACAAGTGCTCTTCCTTGCAAGACTAACCCATGTAGGAAGGTGAACTCAAACTACAAGTGGTGCTCCCAACTCTTGATGAACTACATCAACCTTGAGCATCCAACACAAGTTCAACTACATGATCAAGATCAACACCATCACCCAAGGTATGTTATTCCATCTTAGAGAAGCTTTACCCCAAGACATGGGTTAAAGCAACTCAACAAGATGTGAATACATCAAAATGCTTAAACGAAAAATGGCAACCCCATTTTGAGCTTAAACGATGAGTATGACTTATGATCAAGTGACTTCACTTGGCTCCTAAGTCAAAATACTCTAACATAGGTGACTTTGTCACCGACCAATTCTAGATGAAGCTCTCTTGCGTTTTTCTGTGCTTTTGCATTTGTTTCTTGCATACATATTCCCCTTTCAAAAAAAACTTCATCTAGATTTCTTTTTTTTCTGATTATTTTCTGCATTCCCTGCATCTAATTCTTTGCGAATCTTTCAGTTAATTCCCTGCAAATCTTTGTGAGATCTTATTTGCCTAGTGAGCTAAGATGACAAAAGTTTTCTCTGTGCTGAACTCGGCCTCACCGATCTTTTCTTCTCGGCTAGACCGACCCAACTCGGTGTCACCGACTAAAATGATTCGGTGTTACCGATTTCGTCACTAAGGAAACACTTTGCCATTTGCATCCTGCATATCTGTTCCAGCATCCACTCGATGATTCTTGTCCTCTACCAGCATCCGAAATTACATAATGCTTTGTAATGTGACTCAAGGACCAAACCTACTTGACTCATGCTCCAGAAGATCCCTTCTTGGAAATTGATGTTAAAGGGGGAGAGAGAGAACATCAAAGCTCAACCATATCTAAGGGAGACTTCTTAGCCATCCCAGATGCCTGGTAATTCAAAGAGGAGAGAAGCCACATGTCTTTAAGAGGGGAAAGACATGTTAGTAGATGTTTCTTTGAGTATGTTGTTCTGTCTTTCTTTGCTCTGATTTTCTGTTACACTACCTTCTCCCATTATCTAGTATCAGATTTAGGGGGAGTAAGATATCTAAGGGAAGAAAATCTTTGGAATTCATTGCACATCTTTATCTCTTGGGGACATGTCAATATCCAAATAGAGTACTAAGTACTTACTCACTACATGTCATCCCAGTCTTGGTACTCTTGTGGTTTCCTGTTCTTGCTCTGCTTATTAGATGTTCCTGTGTTATCTAACCCTGTTTTCTCAGGTTCATCTCTTCCAAAGTCAACTCAAGACCACAAGGTAAGTATATGCATCACACTCATGTGCATGAGGATCTCTTGCTGATGTACATATTGTTTGCAAGAAGGACTCATGAACATGTAGGTACATTTTCTGCACTTTACATCATTTGCTCTGATGCATATAGCCAAGAAACATGTAACTCATTACTTGCTCTGACATGCTTATGCACTCACATGGTATTATATTCTATCTTCACATGATTGCATACATGTAGGGGGAGCCAATGCATGCTGCATGTTCTTCCAAAGCTTTACTTGTTACACTTCATATCTTTATCTAAAAGCTTTGATGTATGTTGTCATCAATTACCAAAAAGGGGGAGATTGAAAGCACAAGTGCTCCCTGGGTGATTTTGGTAATTAATGTCAACATATCTCTTGTTGGACTAATACTTTCATCTAGTATATTTCAGATGAGTTCAATAGTGGAGTGGCAGGACAAGAGGATGTGGAACCCCTTCAAGATGCTAAGGTCACATATTGGCAAAAGCTCAAGACTCTACATTTTCATTTTAGTGATCCACGATCACATTGAGTCCATAGGAAAAGCCAATACTATTAAAAGGGGATGAGGTGTTGCTTAATGGCTTGCTTGCTCAAAATGCTTAGTGATATGCTCCAAAAGCCCTCAACCACTTTCTCATTTCCACATATGTCCTAAACAAAAAGTCAAACTCGGCCCCACCGATTTGATCTATCCGGCGCCACCGAGTTCACTTGACATAGCCACTGCCAGAAACCCTAATCAGTTCGATCTTACCGATGGGATCTCGGTCTCACCGAGATGGGCTTGCAAACTCTCTGTTACCTACTGCAATTATTTCGGTCTCACCGAAATAGGTAGTCGGCCCCACCGAGTTTGCTTGGCCAACTCTCTGTTTGCTTATTACTAAAATCGGTCTCACTGAGTTTGTGTAATCGGTCAAACCGAGATGAGGTTTTACCCTAACCCTACCACATCGGTCCCACCGAGTTGACCTTGTCGGTCCCACCGAAAATCCTAACGTTCACATTTTGAACTGAATCGGTCTGACCGAGTTTCACTATTCGGTCCCACCGAGTTTGGTAAATTGTGTGTAACGGTTAGATTTTGTGTGGAGGCTATAAATACCCCTCCACCCCTTCTCCATTTGTGAGAGAGCCATCAGAACGTGCCTACACTTCCACTACTCATTTTCTGAGAGAGAACCACCTACTCATGTGTTGAGACCAAGACATTCCAATCCAACCACTAGAATCTTGATCTCTAGCCTTCCCCAAGTTGCTTTCCACTCAAATCATCTTTCCACCATATCCAAATCTATGAGAGAGAGTTGAGTGTTGGGGAGACTATCATTTGAAGCACAAGAGCAAGGAGTTCATCATCAACACACCATCTATTACCTTTTGGAGAGTGGTGTCTCCTAGATTGGTTAGGTGTCACTTGGGAGCCTCCGTCAAGATTGTGGAGTTGAACCAAGGAGTTTGTAAGGGCAAGGAGATCACCTACTTCGTGAAGATCTACCCGAGTGAGGCAAGTCCTTCGTGGGCGATGGCCATGGTGGGATAGACAAGGTTGCTTCTTCGTGGACCCTTTGTGGGTGGAGCCCTCCGTGGACTCGCGCAACCGTTACCCTTCCTGGGTTGAAGTCTCCACCAACGTGGATGTACGATAGCACCACCTATCGGAACCACGCCAAAAATCTCCGTGTCTCCAATTGCGTTTGCACACTCCAATCCCATCCCTTTACATTCTTGCAAGTTGCATGCTTTACTTTCCGCTGCTCATATACTCTTGCCATGCTTGCTTGAAATGTATTGCGAATGTTTAAACTTGTGCTAAAACTCCACCTTAACTTGAAGAACTTAAAAACTGCTACTTTTCTTTGTTGAGGGTCTAATCACCCCCCCTCTAGACACCTCTTCTCGATCCTTTGAATTCTGTAAAGCCCTACTCAAAAGATATAAGTGAAGTGCAATGAGCATTCTATAAATCAACCATGGACTATCTCATACCAGCATGGTGCATAAAATAAAAGTGAAAACTAAACACAAAAGACGCTCCAAGATTTACACATATCACATGAACGAAACGAAGAGGAAAACATACCGATACTTGTTGAAGAAAGATGGGATGCCTTCCCGGGCATCCCCAAGCTTAGACGCTTGAGTCTCCTTGAATATTTACTTGGGTTGCCTTGGGCATCCCCAAGCTTGAACTCTTGCCTCTCCTCCTTCTCCTCATATCGAGACCTCCTCAATCTTTGATCACTTCATCCACACATAACTTAACAGAAAACTGGTGAGATCCGTTAGTATAATAAAGCAAATTACTACTTTAAGTAATGTTGTAAACCCATTCATATTTTATTTTTGAATTATCCCTGCTGTATTATAACTTCTCCATGGCTTATACCACCGATAAAATCGATAGTTTCATCAAAACAATGCATCAAAAACAGAATATGTCTTAAACAGGACAGTCTGTAGTAATCTGAACTTCAACCATACTTCTGTTACTCCAAAAATTCTGAAAAATTAGGAAAAAATAAAAATTTTGTGTAGCAATACTTTGTAAAAATTTCAGAAACTTTTAACATTCCAGTAAAAAATGTAAAATCACGCACTACATCCAAAGTTTCTGTTTTTACACCACACGTACCAACAAGCAATCTAATCATCCTAAAGACAATCCAATCATGAGCTCTCAAGAGAAATTATTATTCAGAATTTTTATGCTCGGCTTTCTCGTAATGATCAATCCATGCTTGATACTTCTTGTACTGGTTCTTTTATGAAGAAGACTATTGAATTCAGATGGGATCTTTTGGAAAGAATTAAACGCAACTCTGAATATTGGGAGCTCGATGAAGGTAAGGAGTCAGGTATAAAGCTTGAGTTTGATTGTGTTAAAACTTTTATGGATATCGATGCTTTTCATAATTTTAGCACTAAATATGGACTTGACTCTGAGATAATAGCTTCTTTCTGTGAATCATTTGCTACTCATGTTGATCTCCCTAAGGAGAAGTGGTTTAAATAGCATCCTCCAATTGAATAAAAAATAGTAGAAGCCATTGATGCTAGAGAAGAAACTATTACTTAATGTGCTAATCCAGTTGTTCCTACTGCTTATATAGAAAAAAACCACTTTTCCTGTAAGGATAAAAGAACATGCTAAAGCTTCAGCTGTGGTTCGCAAAACTTAGACAAGAACACCTACACCCTCTGAACAAATTAAAGTTGAACCTAATGTTGCTATGGTTAAAGATCTCTTGGTTGATAATATTGATGGGCATGTTATTTATTTCTGTGATGAAGCCACTAGAATTGCTAAACCCGATGAAAAAGATAAAAATAGACCTGTTGTTGGCATTCCTGTTGTCTCTGTTAAAATAGGAGATCATTGTTATCATGGCTTATGTGATTTGGGTGCTAGTGTGAGTGCTATCCTGTTTACTTTATATCAAGAAATTATGAATGATATTGCACCTGCTAAGATAGAAGACATTGATGTTACTATTAAGCTTGCTAATAGAGATACTATTACACCACTTGGGATTGTTAGTCTTGTGTGGGAAAATAAAATACCCTACTAATTTTCTAGTTCTTGGTTCCACACAAGATGATTTTTGTCCCATTATATTTGGTAGACCTTTCCTAAATACGGTTAATGCTAAAATTGATTGCACTAAGGAAACTATTAGTGTAAATTTTGGTGATGTGTCTCATGAGTTTAATTTCTCTAAATTCCGTAGACAACCTCGTGATAAAGAATTACCTAGTAAGGATGAAATTATTGGTCTTGCTTCTATTGTCGTGCCTCCTACTGATCCTTTAGAACAATATTTGCTAGACCATGAAAATGACATGCATATGAATGAAAGAAACGAAATAGATGAGATATTCTTTAAACAAATGCCTATTCTGAAACACAATTTGCCTATTGAGACTCTTGGAGATCCTCTTCCACCCAAGAGTGATCATGTGTTTGAGCTTAAAAAATTAAATGATACTTTGAAATATGCTTATCTTGATGAAAAGAAAATATGTCATGTTATTATTAGTGCTAACCTTTCAGAGATGAAGAAAAGAGATTATTGAAAATTCTGAGGAAGCATTGTGCCGCTATTGGGTATACTCTTGGTGATCTTAAGGGCATTAGTCCCACTCTATGTCATCACAAGATTAATATGGAGCCTGATGCTAAGCCAGTTGTTGACCATCAACGACGATTAAATCCCAAGATGAAGGATTTGGTAAGAAATGAAATATTAAAGCTTCTGGAAGCAGGTATAATCTATCCTATAGCTGATAGTAGATGGGTAAGTCATGTTCATTGTGTCCTTAAGAAGGGAGGTATTACTATTGTTCCTAATGATAAAAATGAACTTATCCCACAACGAATTAAAACAGGTTATAGGATGGTAACTGATTTTCGAAAACTAAACAAAGCTACTAGAAAAGATCATTATCCTTTACCATTCATTAATCAAATGCTAGAAAGACTATCAAAACATACACACTTCTGCTTTCTAGATGGGTACTCTGGTTTTTCTTAAATACCTATGTCACAAGAGGATCAAGAAAAAACTACTTTTACATGCCCTTTTGGTACTTTTGCTTATAGATGTATGCCTTTTGGTTTATGCAATGCACCTGCTACCTTTCAAAGATGTATGACTGCTATATTCTCTGACTTCTGTGAAAAGATTGTTGAGGTTTTCATGGATGATTTTTTTCGTTTACGGAACTTCTTTTGATGATTGCTTAAGCAACCTTGATCGAGTTTTGCAGAGATGTGAAGAAACTAATCTTGTCTTGAATTGGGAGAAGTGCCACTTTATGGTTAATGAAGGTATTGACTTGGGGCATAAAATCTCTGAAAGAGGTATTGAAGTTGATAAAGCTAAAGTGGATGCAACTGAGAAAATGTCGTGTCCTAAATATATCAAAGGTATAAGAAGTTTCCTTGGTCATGCTGGTTTCTATAGGAGATTTATTAAAGACTTCTCTAAAATTTCTAGGCCTCTTACTAATCTCTTGCAAAAAGATGTTACATTCGTTTTTGATGATGATTATGTAGAAGCATTTGAAATACTTAAGAAAGCCTTAATCTCTGCACCTATTGTTCAACCACCTACCCTTTGAAATTATGTGTGATGCTAGTGATTATGTTGTTGGTGCTGTACTAGGACAAAGAGTTGATAAGAAATTAAATGTCATCCATTATGCTAGTAAGACCTTAGACAGTGCACAAAGAAATTATGCTATCACCGAAAAAGAATTTTTAGCAGTTGTGTTTGCTTGTGATAAATTCAGATCTTACATTGTTGATTCCAAAGTAATTGTTCACACCGATCATGCTGCTATTAAATACCTTATGGAAAAGAAAGATGCTCCACCTAGACTCATTAGGTGGGTTCTTTTGCTACAAGAATTTGATCTACATATTATAGATAGAAATGGGGCTGAGAACCCAGTAGCTGACAACTTGTCTAGGTTAGAAAATATTCTTGATGACCCACTACCTATTGATGATAGCTTCCCTGATGAACAACTAGCTGTCATAAATGCTTCTCGTAGTACTCCATGGTATGCAGACTATGCTAACTATATTGTTGCCAAATTTATACCACCTAGTTTCACATACCAACAAAAGAAAAAGTTCTTCTTTGACTTAAGACATTACTTTTGGGATGACCCACATCTTTATAAAGAAGGAGTAGATGGTGTTATTAGACGTTGTATACCTGAGCATGAACAGGAACAAATCCTATGGAAGTTTCACTTCGAGGCTTACGGAGGACACCATGCGGGAGATAGAACTGCACACAAGGTATTACAATCTGGTTTTTATTGGCCTACTCTTTTCAAAGATGCACGTAAGTTTGTTCTATCTTGTGATGAATGTCAAAGAATTGGTAACATTAGTAGACGTCAGAAAATGTCTATGAATTATTCACTTGTTATTGAACCATTTGATGTTTAGGGATTTGATTATATTGGACCGTTTCCTTCCTCCAATGGGTATACTCATATTTTAGTTGTTGTTGATTACGTTACTAAGTGGGTAGAAGCTATTCCAACTAGTAGTGCTGGTCACAACACTTATATTAAAATGCTTAAAGAAGTTATTTTCCCGAGGTTTGGAGTCCCTAGATATTTAATGACAGGCAGTGGTTCACACTTCATTCATGGTGCTTTCCATAAACTTCTTGCTAAATACGATGTTAACCATAGAATTGCATCTCCTTATCACCCTTAGTCTAGTGGCCAAGTAGAATTAAGTAATAGGGAAATAAAACTGATCTTGCAAAAGACTGTCAATAGGTCTCGAAAGAATTGGTCTAAGAAACTTGATGATACATTATGGGCTTATAGAACTGCTTATAAAAATCCTATGGGTATGTCTCCATA
The DNA here is from genome assembly GCA_011799875.1 of Thinopyrum elongatum. Taxonomy (NCBI): domain Eukaryota; kingdom Viridiplantae; phylum Streptophyta; class Magnoliopsida; order Poales; family Poaceae; genus Thinopyrum; species Thinopyrum elongatum. Next base: position 303,573,262 of record CM022303.1, on the reverse strand, counting down.
TAAAATGGTTTATGGAAAAGCATGTCACTTACCTCTCAAACTAGAACATAAAGCTTATTGGGCAATTAAATAACTCAACTATGATTTCAAACTTGCCGGTGAAAAGAGGTTATTTGACATTAGCTCACTTGATGAATGGAGAACCCAAGCCTATGAAATGCTAAATTGTTTAAAGAAAAGGTTAAAAGATGGCACGACAAAAGAATACAAAAGCGGGAATTTAATGTAGGTGACCAAGTCTTGCTACACAATTCTCGTTTAAGTTTTTTGCAGGAAAACTTCTCTCCAGATGGGAAGGGCCTTACATTATCGAAGAAGTTTATCGTTCTGGTGCCATCAAGATCAAAAACGCCGAAGGCACTAACCCGAAGGTGGTGAACGGGCAAAGAATCAAACATTATATCTCAGGTACACCTATAAATGTCGAGAATAACATTATTAATTCCATAACACCGAAGGAGTACATAAAGGAAACCTTCCAGAACACTCTAGAACCCTGAAAAGGAATAGGTATGTGATACGGTAAGTAAACCGACTCCAAAAGTTCCCTAAAGGTAATTTTACTCCATTTTGGAATATTTAAAAATTTAGGAAAATAATAAGTAGTCCGGAAAGTGCACGAGTAGGCGACAAGCCTGGGAGGCGTGCCCTACCCCCTGGGCGCGCCTCCCGAGCTTGTGGCCTCCTCATGTGCCCTCCGGACTCCATTTTCTCCCAGATTACTTGTTTTGCACGGTAAAAAATTGTTGTATAATCTCTTAGAGGTTTTGACCAATGTATCACGACAATATCCTCTGTTCTTGTTTCGAGCTATTTTTCTGACAGATACGAAAATATGTCGTCGCAAGATTCAGATGGGGAGAGCTATGTTTCCCACCATGTTGTAGATCCAAATATCTTTAGGGATATCTATCCCTACCTATGGGCCACAAATGAGGAGGAAGACACCGACTTGGAGGAGATGGAGGATGCCTGCTCAGATGAAGATGAAGTTACACTACCTCATCCTGGAGATATGCACGTGGAATTCAACAAGTCAAGTCCCCCGAATGGAGCAAACAAATCTAAAACCCAATTCATCCCATCCCGTTTTCTGCAGGAAAGCAAGGGGGCATTATGCAAAAGAATATTGAAGCTTGAGCAGGAAAATGACAATTTGAGAGAGGAAAATTTTATCCTCAAACATAAGCTGGAGAAGAAGAACGCCATATCATCACCACCACCATCATCGAAGAAGGAGACTTGAGTACATGGGTACGGGCACTCCCCTTGGCTTGTGCCAAGCTTGGGGGAAGTGCCCCTGTATCGTATCACCATCACATATTTATCTTTATCGTTTATCTTAGTTCGATCCTTTTGGTTAAATCTTGATCTAGTAGAATAAAAGTTTTAGTATGATCTAGTCTTTAAGTTTTGCGTCGTGATCTATCTATGTAATTGAGTATGAGAGTTATATAATAAAGATTAGTTTTGAGTTGAGGGCTTCGCTTTCTTGCTTTGATCTTAGAGATGGAAAAGAATAAAGGAAATAAAAAGATTATATAATGATATTATGGAGAGTGATGACTTCACATATAAGAAGTATAATGCATGAAATTTGTTGAAGGTTGACAAACATAATATTGGTCATTGTTGCAATTAATGAGGAATAATAAGAAAAGAGAGGTTTCACATATAAATACACTATCCTGGGCATCCTTTATGATTGTGAGCACTCATTAAAATATTATATGCTAATAAGTTGATGTTAGACAAGGAAGACAACATAATGTGTTATGTTTCCTTATATCCAAATAGAAGTTATAATGTCCTGGATCCTCCAACATGTTGAGCTTGCTTTCTATCCTTTGCTAGCAAAAAATTCCGCACTAAGTAGAGATACTACTTGTGCATCCAAAAACCATCAACCCAGTTTCATGTCAGGAGAGTCCACTATATCTACATATGGATTGAGTAAGATCCTTCAAGTAAGTTGTCATCGGTGCAAGCAATAAAAATTGCTCCCTAAATATGTATGATCTTTTAGTGTGAGGAAAATAAGCTTTATACAAACTTGTGATGGGGAAGAAATAAAAGCGACGGACTGCATAATAAAGTTCTCTATCCCAAGCGGCAATATAAAGTGATGTTCTTTTGCATTAAGATTTTGTGCATCCAAGTAAAAAAGCGCATGACAACCTCTACTTCCCTCTACGAAGGGCCTATCTTTTATTTTAATATCTACCTTCATACAATATTCATGGTGATCTTCACCCTTCCCTTTATTTTTCTCTTTTTAGCAAGCACTATGTGTTGGAGAAAGATCCAGACATACATATCCACTCGGATGTAGGTGATCATAAGTTATTATTGTTGACATTACCCTTGAGGTAGATGGTTGGGAGGCGAAACTATAAGCCCCTATCTTTCTATGTGTCTGATTGAAGCTTTGATCTCATAAGTATTGCATGAGTGTTAGCAATTATGAATGACTAAATGATGGTTGAGTATGTGAACTTGCTAAATAAAAGCTCTTACATTGACTCTTTCTGACATTATGACAAATTGCAATCGCATCAATGACTGAGACCATAGTTTGTTAGTTTTCAATGAAGTTTTTGGTTCATACTTTAATTTGTGAACGAATTGTCACTTTAGCATAATAAGTTATATGACAATATATTGTTGTTCTAAAGATGATCATGATGCCCTCATGTCCGTATTTTATTTTATCGACACCTCTATCTCTAAACATGTGGTCATGATTATCGATTTCGGCTTTCGCTTGAGGACAAGCGAGGTCTAAGCTTGGGGGAGTTGATACGTCCATTTTGCATCATGCTTTTATGTTGATATTTATTGCATTATGGACTGTTATTACACTTTATGATATAATTCTTATGCCTTTTCTCTCTTATTTTACAAGATTTACATGAAGAGGGAGAATGCCGGCAGCTGGAATTCTAGACCGGAAAGGAGCAAATCTGAGATACCTATTCTGCACAACTCCAAATGTCCTGAAACATTATGAAGAATTATTTTGGAATATATAAAAATATTGGGTGAAAGAAGAACAGAAGGGGACCCACCAGGTGGCCACAAGCCTCGTGGGCGCCCCCCTGAACTTGTGGGCCCCTGGCCAGCCCCCGGTGTCCATCTTCTACTATATGAAGGGTTTTGACCTAGAAAAAATCAGAAGAGAGCTTTCAAGATGAAGCTCCGCCGTCTCAAGGCAGAACCTGGGCAGAAGCAATCTAGGGCTCCGGCGGAGCGATTCTGCCAGAGAAACTTCCCTCCGGGAGGGGGAAATCGAAGCCATCGTCATCACCAACGATCCTCTCATCGCGGGAGGACTAATCTTCATCAACATCTTCACCAGCACTATCTCCTCTCAAACCCTAGTTCATCTCTTGTATTCAATCTTTGCCTCAAAACCTCATATTGGTACCTGTGGGTTGCTAGTAGTGTTGATTGCTCCTTGTAGTTGATGCTAGTTGGTTTATTTGGTGGAAGATCATATGTTTAGATCCTTAATGATATTTATTACCCCTCTGATCTTGAACATGAACATGATTTGTGAGTAGTTACTTTTGTTCCTGAGGACATGGGAGAAGTCTTGTTATAAGTAATCATGTGAATTAGGTATTCGTTCGATATTTTGATGAGATGTATGTTGTCTTTCCTCTAGTGGTGTTATGTGAATGTCAACTACATGACACTTCACCATGATTTGGGCCTAGGGGAAGGCATTGGGAAGTAGCAAGTAGATGATGGGTTGCTACAGTGACAGAAGCTTAAACCCTAGTTTATGTGTTGCTTCGTAAGGGGCTGATTTCGATCCACATGTTTCATGATATGGTTAGATGTATCTTAATTCTTCTTTCGTAGTTGCAGATGCTTGTGAGAGGGGTTAATCATAAGTGGGAGGCTTGTCCAAGTAAGGACAGCACCCAAGCACCGGTCCACCCACATACCAAATTATCAAAGTAGCGAACGCGAATCACATGAGCATGACGAAAACTAACTTGACGATAATTCCCATGTGTCCTCGGGAGCGCTTTGCTTTATATAAGAGTTCGTCCAGGCTTATCCTTTTCTACAAAAAGGATTGGGCCACCTTGCTGCACTTTTGTTACACTTGTTACCCGTTACGAATTACCTTGCTACCAAACTACTCGTTACCGATAATTTTAGTGCTTGCAGAAAATACCTTGCTGAAAACCGCTTGTCATTTCCTTCTGCTCCTCGTTGGGTTTGACACTCTTACTTATCGAAAGGACTATGATTGATCACCTTTACTTGTGGGTCATCAGCCATTGAAGTCAGCAACACTCGACGTCGGCCCAGTCTCCACGACGCCCGTCTTGGGCTTGGTCGTGTGGTGACCGCGAACTCCCAGTGTCGATTGCATTGTCCCTCCCGAGGCGCCATCAGGATCAGTGTCAGACTATCAAGGGTTGTCAAGGCCAAGATGCACACACCCGCATCAAGAGATGCCAAGAATCTCGTCGGCACTCCAATGTGCATGCGGATCTTGAAGACGTTGAGTGCTCCGACGAAGATATGGACGACTTCCCTTATGGGGAAGGTTGCACCGCGTTCACCCCGGAGTTACGCCGCGTCAAGTGGCTGAGGCGATACCACTTTGATCTTTCCATTCTGATGGGTGGGAACTCGATTAACGAGTTCACGCCCGAGGGTGCTCCGATCTTCACATCGTAGGATCAAATCCGGAGGGATAACTAGCTGCAAGCAGCCGGGATAACTAGTTTTATACCTGCCAAGGTTGGATGCAGCCCGTACATTCGGGATGGCTGACCGGAGCTACAAGAACTCCAACCCACTGTCCGAACAATCGCAAAACCACAAACTGAGACTAACACACACAAAATGGATGGTACTGTAGAGCACGAATTAGTGGGGAACCAGAGGCTCCTTCTCGCGAATCCGGATGAACCCACAAGAGCAAAGGTAGCAAGGATCTCTCTAGCAGTCTTGCTGCATAAGCTTGTAGCTAAATGGTTTTACACAAGGTTTCTATATAGATGGGGGAGATGGGGTTTTATAGCAGGGACAACCTCCCTTAGCTAGGTGTGAAAAGGATTCAAAAGTAAGCAGTTGTGCATGGCTTTGTTGGGGGAATAAGCAGTCAACTTTGGGAGTTGTTGGAGAGCTCCTCAGAAATTTGCGAAGCCTGGACACCTTCCACGAGAATGGCTAGAACTTTTGACTTAGAACTCCAAACGATGTGAGGTTTGCATTGGAAAGTGAATTTGATGTACCTTCTGGTGAGATACCCCTATGGCCCATATCCCATCCAAATGGGTGTGGCACAACAAAACATCAGAGGTCAAAACTGACAGCATCAGCTTCACTTGAAACTTGTTTTCTTCAAACTTGTTTCTCCAAACCGGTTGCCTCAAGAGCTCATAGGTTGTTGGATTTCTTCCATGTTATACCTAAGTTCAACCAACAACAATGGGGATGAAATCATAGTTGTGTCATCAAGGTTAGAAGCTAAACTTAAGTTAGCGTTCACCTGGTCACTTATTTGTTTGCCACAAATTATTATGATTTCTCCTTTGATGTTCGGGGGTGTATCAATGGTTGCGATGTCCTCATCATCCTCCCCCTCTTAAAAAGGAGGCGTCCTCGACTCTAAGGGTTCAATGATTTTTATGTCCTCATCATGTTCCCCCTCTTGAAATGGAGTCGTCCTTGACTCTAAGGGTTCAATGATTTTGTGTCCTCATCATCCTCCCCCTCTTGAAAAGGAGTTGTCCTCAACTCTCCCTAGTCATCAAACAAAACAAAATAGAACGGTACAAAGAAGCAATATAAAAAATTTAAAATTTATCAAATGCATAAGTTTAGCTTTCACCTTTGCTAACTTCAGATGTTTGGTTCGACTCAACAATTCCTTCCAACTGATATCTCCATGGAGTACAAACTCGTAACCAACCATGACCATGTCCATGTCATCCTACCTATCTTGGAGAAAAGTCATCCTCGACTTCATTAGGTCTACAAAATAATAACCCAAGGACAATACAAAATATTTTGGCGCAGAAAAAATTGAGTAATCATAGGAAACTTTTAGTTTTGTGGGATCCTCTATAGTTTTATTAGGATTAACAAAATGGTATTGCTGGATTAATGACATACCAAACATCTTTTCTCTGATTTCATCGCGCTAATCAATGCTTCAAACATTCATAAGTACATACCTCTGGGTTCATCCAAATGGATGATCTTTTCTCTTTTACATCGTTGAGTACTTCCATGCCCTTTTGAAAATCAATCTGCACATATGCATCTTCTGTAGTGGTATTCCACGTGCTCCATATTTGTTCTTGGATCTCGTCCTCCCATTGTTGCAAGAGAGCTGATAGGTATGCCTTTTGCACCTGCACATATTGCAAAGAAATAGAATTGTGTGAAAGGTTAGTTATTGAATGTTCCTTTCTCTTTCCATTTGGTGGACTACTTATTTCCCATGGTGGTGTATCACTCATATCACTATTCTCTTGCTGAAAAATCTCAACCTCACATTTAGTGGACTCACATAACTCACTTATCCTCTCACTCTTATTATGTTGCATATTGGGTTGTGGATCACTTATCTCTCGAATGTGGTGTGGAATGATCTTAAACTCACATTTTGTGGACTCACACAACTCATTTAATCCTCTCTCACTGAATGTGTTGTATATCTAGGTGGAGATGTTTCACTTCTCCAATCTCATGATGAACAATTTGATCCTTGCATTTTGTGGACTCACTAACCTCACTTTTCTTATCACTCTCCAATATATGGAATTTTGGAAAGTGGGGATGATATGTCTCCAACGTATCTATAATGTATGAAGTATTCATGCCATGTTTTACAACAATTTTATATGGTTTGGGTGCACTATTATGTGATTTCAATGGAACTAACCTAGACTGACGCTGTTTTCAGCAGAACTACCATGGTGTTGTTTTTCGTGCAGAAATAAAAGTTCTTGGATTGGGCTAAAAAATTATGATGATTTTGATGGACAAAAAAAGACCCCCGAAGCTTCAAGGAAGGACCAGAAGAGCTACGAGGACACGACAAGCTCAGTAGGCGCGCCCTAGGGGGTAGGGAGGGCCTACCGAGCTTGTCGCTTCCTCACGCCCCTCCTGATGTGAAACCGAAGCCAAAAATTCCTATAAATACCAAAAACCCCAGAAAGAAACCTAGAACTTCCGCTCCGCCGCCGCAAGCCTCTGTACCGAAGCGATATCATCTAGAGCCCTGTTTCGGCACCCTGCCAAAGGGGGAAATCATCACCGGAGGCCATCTTCATCATCCCGGTGGTCTCCATGACGAGGAGGGAGTAGTTCACCCTCGGGGCTGAGGGTATGTACCAGTAGCTATGTGTTTGATCTCTCTCGTGTTCTTGATTGGGCACGGTCTTGATGTACCGCGAGCTTTGTTAATATAGTTGGATCATATGGTGTTTTTCCCTCTCTATCTTTTTGTGATGAATTGAGTCTTTCCCTTTGAGGTTTTGTTATGTTGGATTGAATATTTTGGATTTGAGAACACTTGGTGTATGTCTTGCATGTGGATACCCACGGTGACAACGGGTATTCTATTGAGTTACTTGATTTGTGTTTTGGTAATCAATTGCAGATTCCCGAGGTGACATTGGGGTAATCTATGCATAGAGGTTGATACAGGTTTTTGTCCTACTTTCTCCGATAGAAACTTTGGGGTACTCTTTGAAGTTCTTTGTGTTGGATTGAATATTATGAATATGAGGTTGTTTGATGCATGTCGTATAATTGACTCACGGATACTTGTGGTGACATTGGAGTATCTAGGTGACATTAGAGTTGATTAATGCATATCATATGGTGTTATTTTAGTACAAACTCTAGGGTTGTTTGTGACACTTATATGGATGGCTCAATAGATTGATCGGAAAGGATAACTTTGAGGTGGTTTGCTACCTACAACAATTTCTTCTTATGTTCTCCGCTATTGATAAGAACTTTGGAGTGATTCTTTGTCGCACGTTGAGGGATTGTTATATGATTCAATTATGTTAGCACTGTTGAGAGATTCCACTAGTGAAAGAATGAACCCTAGGCCTTGTTTCTAAGCATTGCAGTACCATTTGTGCTCCGTTTTATCACTTGTTATCTTGCTATTTTTATTTTTTCAGATTACAAAAACCTATATCTACTAACCATACTACACTTGTATCACCATCTCTTCGCTGAACTAGTGCACCTATACAATTTACCATTGTATTGGGTGTGTTGGGGACACAAGAGATTTCTTGTATTTGATTGCAGGGTTGTTTGAGAGATACCATCTTCATCCTACACCTCCCACAAATTGATAAACCTTAGGTCATCCACTTGAGGGAAATTTGTTGATATAGCCAAAACAAGTTTGAATATGAATCTGAACAAATTTCGAAATTTGAAAGTTGCAAAAAGTTTATTTGATAGATTCACTAGACAGGTGGAATCAAGACAAAAATATTGGCGTTGGTTTCGTCTAATTTGGATGAACGAGTAAAAAGTGCTATTTGAAAAATCAGGGCCAAGCTGTTTTACGGAAGAAAAAGAGCTATGGCTAAAGGAATTCTAGTCCTAAAATGTAAATACAGGGACTAATTGATAATCTAATTATTCTACCGTACTAGTCTAGAAATAATAAGCTACGGGAGAAAGAAAAAAAATACGAAGAAAGATACCTTTATAAGGTAGAGAAAAGACGACTTCTGAGAGAGAAGACAACTTTCAGAAGTCCCGCCGGAGAGAAGAAAAATATTTTTATTTAGTTAATCTAGTCAAACCAAAATATTGATTTAACCCGAATAGGATGATTTTTGGAGGCTGTATGGGTCTATATTTATAGGTCGAAAAGAGGTTTAGGGGTCAAGGGCTAGGCAATGTGGGACTAAACATATGCATACGCAGATGAAATTGAAAAAGATCATGCGCATGGGCTAAGAATTCGGCCCGGCTGCACGCGTACACTGCGCGGCAGTTTTTTTTTAAATAAATAAAATAAAATAAAATGGTAAACCTTAACGAAAATAAAAAGAGAAAAAGAAAATACGGGCCGGCCTGTCTACTAAGCTGCGCATGTGGGCGATAAATAATTATTAGCCGCACGTACAGTTTTTTTTAAATAGAGACAGAAAGGAAAACTAAATAACGAAAATAAAATAAAATTTTATATAGGCATATTATAAATCAAAATTTTCAGAAAAATATTTCCTAAAAGATGAACATATTTTCAGCGGCTAATAAATTCCACAAAAAATTAAATAAAGTGAACAGTACTAGTGGTTCATTTAAAAACCAAATAAAAAATATTTTAAAATACCAAAATAATTTTAAATTTATTTCTCTCCATTTTTATACTGTAGGGAATCATTTTACCCTAATTTCCATATATTTTATTTTTGGAAAAAAATAATTTGAATAAAAACCAAATAACTCCAAATTGAAAATACTTTCAAAGGGACTTTAAATTTGCTTTCTTTGAAAATTCCAACTCTCTTTCTTAGCATTTGAAGAAGTCATTTTATCTTCTCTCATGAAACTCATTGAGTCGCATAAAGTTTCCGAAGTTGAAATATTTCCAAATGGAATTCAAATCTTTTCAAAACCCCTTTTCATTTATTTAAATGGAAGAAGTCATCTCATCTTCACTCGAGGGTTTTGTGATGAAATGAATTTTAATTCATGGAGGTCATAAATGCAAGGTGAAAGTTTGGGAAAGTCATTTCATTCCCTCTCATTTAACTTTCAAAAAGTTTCAAATTTCACTCAATTTCACACAAACAACCACACCACAATCAAACAATCAATCAAAACTATTTATTTAATATAACATTCCAAAATTTAGAATTTTGGGATGTTACACAAGGGTTTCCGTACCACGCACCAGACACCGACAAGAGCGGCGCCGAATACGTTAGCACCAACCAACGCCAGAGCCTCCAAGCGCAAGGTAGCCATGGGAGCTACATCGACCGCACCCCCAACCAAGAGGTACTATATTTGAGCTTATAGTTCAGTCATTAATATGGCCACTGCGAGTACTCATAATCTTGCTGAAACCTGTAGAAGAAGCATGCCGCCAACAACGTTCGAAGACATCAAGGAGGCGCCAGGGGGTAATCTCGAACTGAGATCCTAGGCACGGGCTGGATTGAATGCGGGGACTCTTTCCACAGACCAGCCTCCAGAGGATCCTGGGGATGTCTCGGTTACCAATTCCGACGTCAAAAGTGTGATGAATCACCGACAGCGGAAGGAGTCCCTACATCATGCAGCCTTTCCCGACCAAGAGTTTAATGCTTTAGTTCGGTCAACGCATACCTCGGAGCAGCCCGAGCCAGCCTTGAGGGGATTGCCACCCTTCTATCAACCAACATGCAGGTATGAGATTGGTTTTTAGAACCAAACATAAATCCTAACCCAGTAGCCCCCGAGCCTTAATTTGGGCGGGACGGCCGAGTTAAGGATCTGAGAGTATATATATTGGTGGTATTGGACAGCCCTCGAGGGAACATAACAAAAAATTGTTCGAGGACCTGGAGCTAGACCGAACACAGTTGGCCGCTGCAAATGCCGAACTAGAAGAGGTTAAAAAGTTCACCAGGGAAGCACATGGTGAGTAAAAAGCTTTAACATAGATGTATTGTCAAGGGTACTTTGTTTAACACAAACTTCCCTTGTAGCAGCTGAGTCCATAGGTCAACTACAAAAGGACCTGGACGCGGCCAAGGAATCCCAAAGGTATGCTGAATCACAGCAGGAAGCTGGCCGCCGAGTACTGACCCGAAGCCATGAGGAAAAGAACAAGCTCAAGGTGGAAAACCAGCAGCAGGCTAAAGAAATTGAGAGTTCAAAAACTCAATTGTCTCTAGCACTTGAGGAGAACCGGAAATTAAAAGGTGGCATGTTCGGTAAGTGATATTTCAACTTGTGATCATGGAGAATATGTGTATTGCGTGAATGTAAAAGACGTGCCATTCCTCATGTTAGGTCTCCTCACTGAGCGCCCTGAAGAAGAACTTGACTCGTTTGGGGGGAACCTATTAAAGGAGTTGTCCATCGTGCATGAGCGAGCTCGGAAAGCTATGAAGAGCATGGTCAAGGCGTTATGGCCGACCGAGACACCTCTGGAAGGGATGGCCAAACTGGCCAATCGATTTAAAGGAGCTCAACGATGCTTTGAGCTATGGAAGATATCAGCTTGTCGAGAGGGAGCGCAGGAGGCATGGGCGATGGTGAAGACCCGTTTTACCAAACTCGAGCCAGAGCATATGGCTCATGTTGGACTGGCGGGGCCGGATGGGCAAGAAATACCTCTCCACTTGGTATATGACCAAGTGATGCCTACTGCCCGGTACTCCCAGGATGACTGTGCCCTAGATAGCATGATAGATAATCTGGGACAGGAATAGGGTGTTTGATTCTATGTATCTATGTACTTTACATCAAACATTCTCCATCCACACTGTAAACATTGTCTTAACCGGCCATCGTCTTCCGCCTCCCCAATCAGTGGCTGGGGAGTGTTCCGTACTATGTGACCTGAGGGAACAGGAAATCACTTCGAGTAACCAGGAAATCCGGCCATTTGGTGTGAACAGACAAGACGCGTGCGGGGAGTTATGTTATATTTTTTTTTATCGTAAGAAACATCTTCCGAAGAAAATAGTTCCTCCATGGGTTCCTTTCTTCGGGTTGTCATGTTGACCATAGACTTTTTATCCAGATACCTGTAGTATGCGGGTGTTAGTCACTTTGGAAACAGAACCCCATAGTTTTGGTGGTGAGCACCAAATTATTTTCACTTCCCTTGTGGCCGACCCATTATTTTCTTAAGAACGCTAGCTTTCGGCTTCACCCATCTGAGGCACATACGTGGCTGACCCAGTCGTAGCAATCGCAGCAGTGCTCCCTTTACCCCCTAGACAAACAATCGGGAATGTAGGGGGTAAGCATAGGAGCCAGGTAACCTAGCTTGGCAAAAACTGAAGTCAAATTGGTGCATATAATGGCTTGGAATGGTATGGGAAGGGTGCAAACACGACAAAGGCGAATAGGTGCACGAAAAGTATATTGATCGGCTTCGTCAGAGAAGCCCCCAGATAGATCCGGGTAGTACATTTGAAGATGTATACCTAAAGAACTTAACATAGTTTGGTTGAACCGAGCATAGACTGGGAGGTGCTAACCACCCGAAAAAAGTAAAAAGAAGAAAAATTGTAACAAAGGAAAGGCTGGTTGGAGTGGCGACGCCGGACTAGCCGTAGAAACGCTGAAGCCGAACTGCGTTCCATGGGTTTGGCTCGAGGCGATTGTCCGCCGGGCTACGGAGACGATATGATCCTCCTGCTAGTACTTCATCGATTATGAAGGGAACCTCCCATTTGGGCGAGAGCTTGTTCTTCTGCTTCTCAGGGATTCGTAGGATGAGTTCGCCTACATTGTATGCCCTCGCCCGAACTTCCCTGCTCTGATAGCGCCGGGCTTGTTGTTGATAAAACATAGAGCGGGCCTGAGCTGTGTCGCATTCTCCTTCCAGGGCATCCAGGTCATCTTGCCGATCTAACTCGGCTTCCTTTTGTTCATACATGCGCACTCTAGGCGCATCATGAATGAGGTCGTAGGGGAGGACTACTGTCGGGGTACGACACCTATGGGATCCCGAGAGACCCCTTTACGATTCGGCGGGGGGAGAGGTATACGCAAAGAGCAGAACCAATGATCGACGTGGGAAGTTTTTACCCAGGTTCGGGCCGCTAATCAGCGTAAAACCCTAATCCTGCTTTGTGTTCTTATTGATGTTCTTGAGCCCAGCCTTCAGGAGCGCTCGCAATGAACAGTACGTTCAAAGAGCAGCTACGCATGCAGAATGGGCCAGAAGTTCTCCCCCCCTGTAGCAGTTGCCTTGGGCCTCCTTTTATATGCTCAAAGGGGTCTCCACAGTGGCAAAATGTACATACATTGAGGTGTAAAGTAACTACAGGGTATCATACCTAACCCCTGACGGATTAGGACAAGCGCATTTAATGCACCGTGAGGTGTCCGTTTAGGTGTCCTCACTTTCTTGGGGATGGAAAAAGGGGCCATCCCATCAGCACCGCTTAAGCTCTCCTCCACTGGCGCGTCGCCACGCATCCAGAGAAGGACCCAGAATGTCAGGCATGTTACTGTGCCGAAGCGGTGGCACAGTGGTAGAATCTCGCTAGGCGCCGAATCTTGCCGGACGCCAAGCCTTGCCGAGCCCCAAAGGCCATCCCGGCAAGGATCTTGCCGGGGGAAGCTGGCCTTCGGATTCCAGCTCTGCTTATCTGCTGATCCTCAGATCTCTGACTTGATGATTTCCTTGATGACTTGAATCGACCTCGAGCCGATCCCGGCAAGCCTTGCCGCGAGGATGGCTACAACTGCCCGTGCACAAGTACGGGGTACTAGTGGCCCAATACTTAGTACACCGACAGGAGCCCCCGGGCCTAGGCCATACACGAGTGCGAGGCGTTGTTGGGCTAGGCCCAAACAGTGCACGGGCACGCGTGGCAGGGAATTAACTGCTCGTAAATATCCTGTTTTATAGTGCCCCCCACTACGCGCACGGAGCGCGTGACGTGGGAAGCGTGCCAAACAGGCTGCAACTGTCTCGCGCTTATAGAGGCACATTCACATTGGGGAATAAAAGAGGCGGCCCGCTCCTTTCCCATAAAAAAGGAGAAGTTGTAGAGGCACGAACCTATTTATCCCCTTCTTCTTTCAATCTGGCCATCGCCATCGCCCTCCTTCTCTCGAGCTCAGAGCGAAACCGTTTCTTCTTTTGCCCGCTGCTTCCGCGCTCGCTCCACCCCCAGCTTCCGCTCCCGCCGTCGCCATGGCGTCCAAGGCCAGCAAGGGCAAGGGGAAAGAGACGAAAGCCGACGTTCCGGAGAGCGAACTGGTGAAGATGCGGAAGAGGCTCGTCGTCTTCCCTCCAACGCTCGACGCCGAAGCTTTGAAGGGGCGATACCAATGCATGTGGGCGAAGGGAACGCAAGCTCACCCCGCCACACGCGTAATCCCAGGTGCTTGCTCCAAAGGTGGATCGGACAGATACCCTTTCTTCACTGCATACTTCTATTGCGGACTCTGTCCCCCTTTTTCCGACTTCTTCAATGACATCATGTACACATACGGCTTCCGTCTTCTTGATTTCACGCCGAATGCAGTACTTTGCATGTCAATCTTTGCTCATCTCTGTGAGAATTTCGTTGGTGTGATCCCCAATTCCGCTCTTTTTCGCCATTATTTCTACCCTCGTATCCAAAAAGGAGAGGCTCTCTCTGGTTCTATTGCCTGGATTCCAAGGGCTTGGAACAAAGAAATTTACCCAGAGGGAGTATACCGCGAAAAGTGGGACGAGTGGCGGGCTGAATGGTGCTGGATCCAGGAATCAGATCCCCATCCTTTTTGTCATCCCCGGCAACAGAAGGTGGTCCGCGGCAAGGATTGGAGCGACCCCGCAGTGGAGGACGAGAGGCTCACAATCGCCACTACCAGGATCCTTCGCCTGAAGGCTGCCGGACTGACGATGGAGATGATCGGCTTCGACTTTCTCCGCCGCCGCATCGCCCCTCTGCAGAATAGGGGAAGGCCAGCTTGGGAGTACAAGAACGCGGCAGATGTCATGAGACTGCGCCCCGGGCTGAACAACAATCTGACCGCTATGCAGCTTGGCGCTCTCCGTCAAAGATTATTCCAGCGCGAAGACAAGCACCGGCTGCCGGCAAGGATTGTCCCCTTGTGCAACAATTCTGCCTTGGGGTCAATCATTGCCTTCATGTCGATGTTTAATGCCCACGGCCTTGACCCGACCTGGGCCGAGCCAAGCAAGGAGGAAGCGCAGAAATTCTTTGACAATTTGACGGACAAGCCTGTCCGGCAAGAGTCAGATTTTATCCGAGCCACCACTGATCAGGAAGTAGCTTATATTGCTACCAGAGTGGAGGAGGCAAATCTTGCCGCGGAGGCCGGCAACGTTGGCTTCACAGAGTGGGAAGCCAGCGACGCAGAGGTGGTAGTGGAGGCAAAGCCTGCCGAGGAGGACAAGGTTGCCGGGGAAGAAGGCGGCGCAGCCGCTGAGAGCTCGTCCGGCGAAGACACGGCCGAAGAGGAGACGCGAGAAGAGCCCTCGCCCCCGAAGAAGACAAAGCGCGTTCTTCGGAAGGCTGCATCAGGCATCCCGGCAAGCCAGCCTACTTCGAGCAGCGAAGCCCCCGGCAAGAAAGTGGCCGGCAAGACTGGACCGCGGCAGGGGGCTCGTCAACAGCCTGCGCGGCGCGCGAGACCCACACCAGCGACCACCGCTGGGGCGGCAGGAGGGTCTCGTACTACCGCACCGGAAGCTGCCCCGGCGCCTGCCACAGCCAAGCGGCCTAGGACTCCTCCTCTGCCTCCCCACTCAGACACCGCAACGGAGGTCGACTTCGACATCTCCGGCTTTAGTCCAGAGCGAGAGGAAGAAGAGTGAGTACTTGCCACAGCCTTTACCTTCCAATTTGCATCAATCTTACTGACTTGCTTGTGTTGTTTCTGCAGTGACACAGAAACCTTGCTGGAGAGGATGACGAAGAGGTCTAGGACTTCTACGGGCGACGAGCCCCCGGCAGGCTCCATGAGCGTGCCAGAAACTGTCATTGTCAGCCCGGAGTCTAGTCCTCAACACAGCCCCTAGCGTAAGTTCATTGTTCCTTTTCTGCTGACTGGTGCCGAGGCTTTCATTCTTGCCGCTGATATTTTTGGGTTCGCAGGAGAAGAACGGCAACAAGGAGAAGACATCCCCATTGTGCCTCCTTCATCGACCGCTCCGCCCACAAGCACATCTCCGGCAAGAGATCCTGCCAATGAGCCCGTCCTGATTGAGGAGGAGCCGGCAAGCACGGACTCCGGCAACCCACCCCCGGCAACCGGAGTTGCCGGGAGAGGCGAAGCCACCTCTCGACAGCTCGACACAGGTACTCGATCGCCTCAGAGTGCTTGTTATTCTTTTTCTCTTATCTCTTTATCTTTAGTCACTTCAACTTCAACCTCGATCTTATTCTGTCTTCCTCCTTCGCCCTTCAGAGTTCCCTGTAATGGAACACATGGACGTCGACGTCGTCATCGAAGAGACCGCCAGGGATGCAGCCGCCGAAGCGGACAGGATCGCTGCCAGCGAGGCCACCAAGGATGACGTTGCCGAAGCTGGTGGTGCTCTTGACGGGGAGGCCGCCAAGACAGCACAAGAGGAAATCGCCGAAGAACCTGCTGAAGAGGGCGACAGGGAGGCTGAGGACCGCACTGACAGCATTCCTGCCGCAGGAGCGCTAGGCGCTGCACCGGCCACAGAGCCCCCTGTCACTGGTGAGGCGGCCACTGAAGACCCGCCATCAACATCTGGAGGCCCCTCATCCAGCAAGTACCTCAAGGTTGGCGAGAACATGTTCGTCAACTTGCCAGGGACGGCAAGCACTGAGGCACCAGCCGAAGGAGAAATTTTTGAGGAAATTATTGCCGCTGCCGGGCTCGAAGTTGTTGACGATCCCAGCACTAGCAGCGGCAAGTCTGAAGAGGATCAACTCCTTCAGGCCATGAGTGAGAATTTCCGCAAACTCCAGGCTCTCCATCGCGCCCGAAAAGAGAAGGCGGACTCCAGAATGGCAGTTGTCGAGGCAGCCGAAGCGGATTTTCAAAGGCGCGTCGCACAAATGCAAATCTGGCACGCCGAGGCCCTCCAAGAGCTGGTTGCCGGCCGAGAACAAGTGAGCCAGCAATGGAATGAGATCCTCCTGAAGCAATCAGATATGGAGAAGGCACATGATGAAGCTGTTCAAAGGATTGCTGCCGAAGATGCTCTCCTGACGGGGCGCCGTGTTGCTCTTGATGCTCACGAAGAAGATCTCACCGCACGTGAGCAGGCGCTCGCCGCCAAGCTTCGTAGCAAGGATGAAGACATCGAAAATCTTGTCGCGTGGCGGACCCAGGAGCTGGCGCAAAAACATAAGGAGGCGCTCGAAGCTCTGACTGCAAGTCACGCCGGCAAGCTCAAGGAGGCCGTCGATGCTGCCGAAGCTGCAGAGGCCGCCAAGAACGAGCTGAGCGACAAAGTGAAGAGGCTGGAAACAGATCTCGAAGAGCACGGCAAGGAGCTCTCGACGCTCAAGGGGGACAGGAAAAAACCCTCCACTCCTTGGCGGAGATGCAAGTTGCCCTGTCCGACAAGACCAAGCAGCTCTCCTCTGCGGCTGATAGTATTTCGGTTCTGGAGCTGAAGCTGACCACGCTGCAGAAGTCTCTCGAGGCCGGCAAGGCCCGTGAGAAGGCTCTACTCAAGGATCTCCAAGGAGAGAGGAACCTGCTCAAGAGCGCCGCCGCTGCCCAAAACGAATACGAGAAGGGAGTGGAGATCTGGACCGGACGCCTCATCGCCACCGCGGAGAAGCTTACCGCAGAACTGTCAACCATGGGCCTGTCGAACTTCAGATATTCTTCTGAGGAAAGGATATCTCCAAGTGCCAGGTTGACGATGTTCTTTGAAAGCATCATCAACGCGTTGAGGGCGCTCCAGTCCAGCCGGGCAACCCAACTAGTGAACGAGACTCGCTGGCTTTGCCGGGCCGTCCTCCGCAAGGTGCTCATCAAGGTGGTGCACAGCAATCCCGGCATCGACCTCTCCAGCGCGCTCGGCCATCTGCCAAAGGATGCAAATGTTGAGGCGCTTGAAGAGTGCATCGCGCCAATCCTTGAGAAGGTGGACTCCATCAAAAGGATCGAAGGCCAGCGCAGGGATTGAGTGCTTCCCTTTTATTCTTGCCGCCATCATCTCATGTAAAAGACAATTAAGTCTCAAGTTAGAACTGCGGCAACTCACGGATGTAATACAATTTGCCTATGTTTAGGTTTATGCTCGTTACTTTCCTTATCTGATTCCTTTATGTATGGAGTTCGTCCTACGCTTATTGAAAAACTTGCCGGCGCGCAACCTGCCTCGAGCGCTGGGTGCGGGACTTCAGCAGCCTGCTGGAGGCGCAGCGGCCGGCAAGACTCCTTAGCGTTCTCAGTGCAGCCACTTAAATCGTTGAGCGGACTCGAAACAAAACAAGGGCGCAACTGATTACAATAAGGGTTCCTTCGCGTGCAGATTTTCCATACAAGAGTCGGAATCGTCTAAGGAAATAACTTGGTAATAAAAGAAAAACTTGCTCTGAGTTTTTAGGACTTAGCTTCCTGGCTTTGTTCTTCCTCCGGCAAGCGTCGATTCCGAACGTCACCAACCGGTATTCATATCTCCTCCCCCCCCCCCCCCCGGAAAAGGTGCACGCGAGAATCCTTCTGTCTTTTGAGAAAAAGAAAGAAGAGAAAATAAAGGGATGAAACCTTGGCGGTTTGTTAGAACTTACCGGGATCAGGTGTCATACAACATCTTAGACAAACATGCATATAGAAATATGAACATGGGAATCAATAAGGGAATGTACAAAACTTAAATTTATTCATCTGTGCTCAGGGTCTGCGCTTGGCTTTGTACAAAGGATCACATGCCTTGCCGGCAAGACTTGTACAAAAGGGGGTTGCCGGGGGCCCCCGGCAACCGCGCCTTATGGATAGAACTTGCGAAGATGTTCGATATTCCAGGAATTGCTCACTGGAACGCCATCTTCGGTCTCCAGGCGGACAGCGCCGGGCCTGGTGACTCGTACTACCCGATAAGGGCCTTCCCACTTTGGCGTCAACTTGTTTGAATTCTTGGCGGATTGAATCCGTCGAAGAACAAGGTCGCCTTCCTCAAGGCTTCGGGCATGAACTTTGCGGCTATGATAGCAGTGCAAAGCTTGCAGGTAGCGTGCAGCTCGCACAGCAGCCTGAAGACGATTCTCCTCAAGGAGCACAGCGTCATCTTGCCGCAGTTGCTCTTGCTCGAGCTCATCATAGGCGAGCACTCGAGGAGATCCATATATGAGTTCCGTGGGGAGAACTGCTTCCGCTCCGTAGACCAGAGCGAAGGGCGTCTGGCCGGTGGCTCGATTTGGTGTCGTTCTGATTGACCAAAGAACCGCCAGCAACTCATCAATCCAGCGTCTTCCGCACTTTCTCAGCCTGTCAAAAGTTCTGGTCCTCAGACCGCGCAGCACTTCAGCATTGGCCCTCTCAGCTTGGCCGTTGCTTCTCGGGTGAGCAACAGAGGCAAAACAAATCTTGCCGCTGAGGTCTTGGACGTACTGCATGAAGGTGCGACTTGTGAATTGCGTGCCGTTGTCGGTGATGATCCTGTTAGGCACACCGAAACGGCAAACAATTCCCTTGAAGAACTTGACAGCTGACTGCGCTGTCACCTTCCTCACTGCTTCCACCTCCGGCCACTTTGTGAACTTGTCGATAGCAACGTACAAGTACTCAAAGCCCCCGGCAGCACGGGGGAAGGGGCCCAGTATGTCGAGCCCCCGGACCGAAAAGGGCCAGGAGAGAGGGATTGTTTGAAGAGCCTGAGCTGGCTGATGTAATTTCTTCGAATGAAACTGGCACGCTTCACACTTGGTTACTAGTGCAGTCGCATCCTGGAGGGCGGTAGGCCAAAAGAAACCTTGCCGGACTGCTTTCCCGGCAAGCGCTCTTGACCCTATGTGAGAGCCACACATGCCCCCATGTATCTCCGCCAACAGCTCTAGTCCATCTTCCCGAGGAATGCACTTTAATTTCACACCGTTCGGTCTCTTTCTGTACAGGACGTCGTCGACGAACTTGTACATAACAGACCGACGGGCTACTCTCTCTGCTTCTTCCTGCTCCTCAGGGAGTTCACCTGTCTGAAGGAAATGGACAATGTGATGTGCCCATGCTGGAGCCTGAGGCTCGACAGCTAGGACTAAAGGCATCTCCTCTGCCGGGGGAATGTTCGTCTCGACAGCAAGGACCTGAGGCCCTGTCGGAGCCTGTTGTTCCCCGGTAGGCATGTCGATCCCGGCAACATCCTTGCCGGCGGCTCCGGGGAGCTCTGCCGGGAAGTACTGGCCAGAGTTCAACTTCCTTCTCTTTTCTTGCCGCATCGATGGCGCCACGGATGGTTGAGTCAATCGGAGCACAAAAGTTCCTGGTTCCACAGGCAACTTCAGAGCAGCACGCTTTGACAGATCGTCAGCAATATTGTTCTCGGCACGAGGAACGTGCTCCATTTGGAGACTGTCAAAGCACTCTTCCAATCTCCTCACTTCATCTACGTAGGCCTGCATCAATGGACTTTGATAACTCTTGTTAACTTGCCTGATGACAAGCTGTGAATCGCCTTTGATGACGAGCTTTTTGATACCAAGGTCCGCCGCGATCCTGAGACCGGCAAGCAAACCCTCGTATTCTGCAGTGTTGTTGGTCGAACTCTCCCGGGGAAAGTGCATTTGGACTATGTACTTGAGGTGCTCTCCGGTGGGTGCGACAAGCAGCACGCTAGCACCGGCGCCTTGCAGTGAGAAAGCCCCGTCAAAGTACATAATCCATTGCTGATCGATTTCCTTGCCGGGGAGAGTTGTTTCTTGAACTTCTTCGTCTGGCGTCGGGGTCCATTCTGCAATGAACTCCGCCAAGGCCCTGCTCTGAATTGTCGAAGTGCTTTCAAACTTAAGGCCAAAGCTGGACAACTCCAACGCCCACTCGACGATCCTGCCGGTTGCTTCTGGATTTTGCAAGATCCGTTGCAACGGAAAGCGAGTGACGACGGTAATCTCATGTGCTTGAAAATAGTGGCGCAGCTTCCTTGAGGCCATAAGGAGGCCGAAAAGTAACTTCTGCACACCAGAATATCTTGACCTAGCCCCTTGTAAAAGAGAGCTAACAAAATAAACTGGGCGCTGCACCACCTTCTTTTTCTGCACGGGTTCTTCTGTTTGCGCAGATCCTGTGTTGCTTCCTCATCAGCTTCTCTCTGCGCCACCAGCGCAGCACTAACCACTTGATTTGTTGCTGCCAGATACAGTAGCAACGGCTCTTGTGGTTTAGGCGCGACTAGCGTCGGCGGAGAAGAAAGGTATTTCTTCAAATCTTGCAGCGCTGCCTCCGCTTCCGGAGTCCATTTCATTGGACCTGCCTTCTTCAAAATTTTGAAGAAGGGCAGGGCGCGCTCAGCAGATTTGGAAATAAACCTGCTTAGAGCAGCAACACAGCCGGCAAGATGACGCACATCCTTGACGCGTCTCGGCGCTTCAATTTGCTCAATGGCTTTGATCTTGTCGGGGTTCGCTTCGATTCCCCAGCAAGATACAAAGAATCCGAGGAGCTTGCCGGAAGGAACACCAAACACGCACTTCTCAGGATTGAGCTTCAAGTTGATCTTGCGCAAGTTTGCAAATGTTTCTTCTAAGTCTTGAATGAGCATTGCTTTATCCTTGGTTTTAACCACTATATCATCCATATATGCCTCCATATTTCTATGGAGTTGTGGCTCAAAACCAATCTGGATTGCTCTGGCAAATGTTGAACCAGCACTTTTCAACCTGAAAGGCATTCGTATAAAACAATACGTACCACATGGGGTGATAAAGGCGGTCTTCTCTTCATCTTCCTTTGCCATAAAAATCTGATGATACCCTGAATAGGCATCAAGGAAGGACAGGAGGTCACAACCAGCGGTGGCATCCACAATCTGGTCGATGCGCGGCAAGGGAAAAGGATCTTTTGGACAAGCTTTATTGATATCTGTATAATCGATACAAAGCCTCCATTTCCCATTCGCTTTTCGCACTACAACCGGATTGGCCAACCAGGTTGGATGAAGCACTCCTTTGACTAGTCCCGCCGCCTCCAGCTTTTTAATCTCTTCGGCAATGAATTCTTGCTGCTCCAAGGCCTGCTTCCTCACCCTTTGCTTGATGGGCCGCGCATGAGGACAGACGGTAAGGTGGTGCTCAATTACCTTCCTGGGAACACCGGGGATGTCAGACGGTTGCCATGCAAACACGTCGACATTCGCCCGCAGGAAAGCAACGAGCGCGCTTTCCTATTTGTCATCTAGGGCAGAACTTATGGTGAAAGTTCCCCCCGTTCCGTCCTCTCTGACAGGCACCTTCTTAGTTTCCGGCGGAGCAGCCTTGGACTTCATGTTCTTGCCGATGGAACTCTCTGGTACGTCCTCGACGGAAGCGCAGCACTCCGAGGAGGTGCGCTTGCCGGAGTTCGCGCCAAGGTTCCTGCCAGTCTTCTTCTTCCCCCCGGGAGTTCCAGCGGCAGGAGCAGATGCCTTGATGGCAGGTGCTGCAACTGCTTCCCGGTAAAGTTGGTCGGCACAGATGAGCGCATCCTTCTTATCGGAATGGATAGTGATGACGCTCAACGGCCCGGGCATCTTCAAAACATTGTATGCGTAGTGTGATGCCGCCATAAACTTAGCCAGCGCTGGCCGACCAAGGATCCCATTGTATGACATGGGGATCTTGGCGACATCAAACACCACCTTCTCGGTCCTGAAGTTAACCTCGCTGCCAAATGTTACTGGCAGCGTGATCTTGCCCTTAGGCTGGGCTCTTCCCGGATTGACCCCTTGAAACGTACCCGTTTCCTCGAGGTCCTCGTCGGGAATCTGAAGCTTTGTGAGCACATCCGGTGAGATTAAGTTTAGGCCGGCCCCGCCGTCAACCAACATCTTCGTCACCTTGAGGTTGCGAATTGTTGGCGAGACCAACAATGGCAAACACCCGACCGCAGTTGTGCGATCAGGGTGATCCTCGGCGTCAAAGATGATAGGCGTGCTGGACCACTTCAGGGGCCTACACGCATCGGGGGATGGCTCTGATGCATTAACCTCCCGCATCCACTGTTTAAGTTGGTGGTGGGAAGAATGCAGCGAGGCACCCCCATCAATGCACATAGCCTCCGTAGCCTTCTGGAATTCCTGCTCACTGGATTCATCATCTTCCTCATCATCATCTCCTTCTTTATCTCGGCCCCGAGCGGGCCAATCCTTCTGCTGCTTGGCCTTGCCGCGGCGACCCCCTCGGCCACCGCGTTTCTTGCCGGACCCCTCAGCACCATCTTGGGCCTTCTCCTTGTCTCGCCTCTCGTATTCGGCCCTCTGCTTCTCGGCAAGTTGCTCAACTTGCCGGCAGTTCTGGAGATCGTGGCCCTTGGTGCGATGGATCTTGCAATACTGCTTGCCGGAGTTCTCCGACTTGTCGGCAGCCGCCAAGGCCTGACAGGAAGGGCACCCGGCAAGATCCTTGCCGGGGTCGCTAACCTTGGCCTTCTTGGTGGCACCGGGGTTGTCGGATTCCTCGACAGCAAGCACGGCCTTGCCTCCGCACTTCCTGTTCCGCCGCCGGCCTTTCCTTGACGGGGCCGCGGCGTCTTCATCTTCGGAGTCACCTGTCGCGCCAACAGCCTCACCAGGGAGTTTCCTCCCCTCTTCAGCTCGAGCGCACTTGTCGGCCAGAGCATAAAGCTCAGCAATACTCCGGACTTTGTTCATTGCCAGCTCTTCCCGCATTCTGCGATTACGCACGTTCTGGTGGAACGCGCTAATGACAGCGGCAGGATGAACGTCGGGAATGTTGTACTGCACTCGGCTGAACCTCTGCATAAACTTGCGCAGGGACTCGCCCCCCTTCTGAGGGATGATATGCAAATCGCTTTCTTGGCCAGGAGCTTGGTGGCCTCCAACAAAGGCGCCAACAAACTGATGGCACAGATCTGACCAGGAAGAAATGGAATTCTCCGGCAGATGCATCAACCACGACCTGACGTTGGTCTTGAGTACCAACGGGAAGTAGTTGGCAAGTATCTTGTCATCTCGGCCCCCGGCAGCCTGCACCGCAATGGTGTAGATGCTCAGGAACTCTGAGGGATGGGTCTTTCCATCATACTTCTCCGGGACCTCTGGCTTAAAGGTTCGGGAATTGGGCCACCGGACTTGCCGCAGCTCACGGGTAAACGCCGGGGTCCCTACCTCATAAGGCAGGTCTCCTACGTCCCCTGGCGCAGGCTCGTCAACAGCCGGTCCCGCGCACTTATCAGACTGATAGCGCGCTTCCCGTCGCCGCTCGATGGTTGTTCGAGCGTCCTCTTTGCCTCGTTCCTGGAGAACTAGACACTGATCACGGCGCATCCGTGGATCAGACAACGCCGTGGAAACTTCTTCATGGCGGTCGACTTGCTGAGTTGTCGGCCGCTGCTGGTGCCTCGGAGGGGAGTGCATTGTGGTAGCACCACCTCCGGTTTTCTCTACATCGGCTCGCCCCGGATCGATGGGCCTCCGCTGCGAGGGCCCTGCCTCTTGCGGTCCATCCTTGTTGGCGAAGCTGATAAGACTCTGGATAGTAGCTCGCCACTCCTCCATCTTCTCCGGGGCGGGAGGAAAATCGAGGAGCAGCTGTGCACGTGCCAAGGCTTCCGCTGGCGTAGGTGGCGGCGACAAGTGCGAGGTACGTGAGGTGCTCTGACTCCTAACCATGTTAGAAGGAGCACCACCACGGTCACGCGACCGTGTGCCACCTCCGCCGGCAGCTTGGTGTGCATGATGGCTCCGTGCATCTTGGGATCGATGCGCAGAAACCTTTTCGTGGGGACGCCCCGAACCACCAGCGCCATGACGTCGCTCATCTTGCACGACCTGAGTAAGTCGCGAGGCTTGCGCCGGCGCGGGAGCTCCAGCAGGCGCCCTTCGATCTCTTGAGCTCGTTGTGCCACCCGTAGGCAACACAGCCCCATCTCTAGATCCAGCGGCGTGCAGGTTACCACTGCCACTGCGAACGATACCGCTCGCTTGGCTTGGATCACCAGAACGCCGCAGGGGTTCTAGTCCTCTTCCTTCTGCGCCCACACCGTTGCCTGTGCGCGAAGGTGTAGGCAAAACGGACGTGGATGGCTGCGCTGTCGCAGCGCTCTTCTTCTTGGGCGGCATGATGATGAAGATGATGAAAAAACTAGGGCGCCGAGCACTAGATTAGGTTCACGCAACCTTCAATTCCCCTACCTGGCGCGCCAAAGATGTCGGGGTACGACACCTATGGGATCCCGAGAGACCCCTTTACGATTCGGCGGGGGGAGAGGTATACGCAAAGAGCAGAACCAATGATCGACGCGGGAAGTTTTTAACCAGGTTCGGGCCGCTGATCAGCGTAAAACCCTACTCCTGCTTTGTGTTCTTATTGATGTTCTTGAGCCCAGCCTTCAGGAGCGCTCGCAATGAACAGTACATTCAAAGAGCAGCTACGCATGCAGAATGGGCCGGAAGTTCTCCCCCCCTGTAGCAGTTGCCTTGGGCCTCCTTTTATATGCTCAAAGGGGTCTCCACAGTGGCAAAATGTACATACATTAAGGTGTAAAGTAACTACAGGGTATCATACCTAACCCCTGATGGATTAGGACAAGCGCATTTAATGCACCATGAGGTGTCCGTTTAGGTGTCCTCACTTTCTTGGGGATGGAAAAAGGGGCCATCCCATCAGCACCGCTTAAGCTCTCCTCCACTGGCGCGTCGCCACGCATCCAGAGAAGGACCCAGAATGTCAAGCATGTTACTGTGCCGAAGCGGTGGCACAGTGGCAGAATCTCGCTAGGCGCCGAATCTTGCCGGACGTCAAGCCTTGCCGGGCCCCAAAGGCCATCCCGGCAAGGATCTTGCCAGGGGAAGCTGGCCTTCGGATTCCAGCTCTGCTTATCTGCTGATCCTCAGATCTCTGACTTGATGATTTCCTTGATGACTTGAATCGACCTCGAGCCGATCCCGGCAAGCCTTGCCACGAGGATGGCTACAACTGCCCGTGCACAAGTACGGGGTACTAGTGGCCCAATACTTAGTACACCGACAACTACTTTTGTGCCGTACACCATGAAGAAAGGCGTGTATCTTGTCGACTAGTTAGGAGTGGTGCGCAATCCCCATAATACGGAGTCAAGCTCATCCACCCAGTGGCAGTCAGACTCTTTCAAGGAACGGACCAGATGGGGCTTTATGCCGCTCATGATTAGTCCATTGGCCCGTTTGACCTATCTGTTGGTCTGTGGGTGATATACTGAAGCATAGTCAAGCTTGATGCCCATGTTGGCACACCAGTCCTTTACCTCATGGGCTGTGAAATTGGATCCATTGTCTGTTATTATACTATGGGGGACACCATAACGGTTGACCACGCCGGATATAAAGTTGATGACTGGTCCGAACTTGGCAGAAGTTACTGGTTTCGCCTCAATCCATTTAGTGAATTTGTCAACCATGACAAGTAGGTATTTCTTCTTTTTGGTCCCACCTTTGATTTATCCGACCATGTCCAGCCCCCAGACCGCAAAAGGCCAGGTGATCAGAATTGTCCGAAGAGCCGTGGGGCATGTGGCTTTGATTTGCGAAAAGCTGGCATCCAACACAATGTTAGACTAATGTGCGAGCATCGGCACGAGCGGTGGGCCAGAAAAACCCTGCTTGGAAGGCCTTGCTTACCAGGGCCCGAGCTGCCGTGTGTTGACCGCCCATGCCAGCATGTATCTCGGCCAAAAATTGATGTCCCTCTTCTTCAGATATGCATCTTTGGAGGACTCCGGTAGTGCTTTTCTTATACAGTTCGCCCTCCTGGACCTTATAAGCTTTAGAACGCCGAATTGTTCGGCATGCCTCCGTCTGGTCATCGGGGAGCTCTTGTCGAAGAAGGTAGGCAAGAAGGGGCTCGGTCCATGGCACGATTACAGCCGTGACTTCATGAGCCGAAGATGTTTCTTCGATTGTTGAGCCTCCGATGATTTCTTCGTCTGGCTCGATGTCAGGAGGGACGATCTGTTCAGGGCCATTGGCTCCCACGTCCTTGCCCTCGTCCTGCCACAGCACGTATGGCTTAAAGATCCGTTCCACAAAGGTGTTCTTAGGGACCAGGTCGCGCTTGGCGCCCACGCGAGCGAGGACGTCGGCAGCTTGATTGTTGTCTCTGGAGACGTGGTGAAACTCTAGTCCTTCGAATCGGGTGGATATTTTAAGGACGACATTACGATATGCCACCATCTTTGGGTCTTTAGCGTCAAATTCGCCGTTGACCTGGGAGATGGCAAGGTTGGAGTCTCCCCGTACCTCAACCTATTGTACACCCATTGATGTTGCCATCCGAAGCCCATGCAGCAGGGCCTTGTATTTGGCTGCATTGTTAGAATCAGTGTACATAATCTGTAGTATGTACCGGATGTTATTGCAAGTGGGGGATGTCAAGATCACCCCAGCCCCCAATCCGGCTAGCATTTTGGAGCCGTCGAAGTACAATGTCCAATGTGAGTATGTACTGTATTCCCTGGGGAGTTAGGCTACCGTCCATTCGGCAAGAAAATCGACCAACACCTGAGATTTAATAGCTTGGTATGGTTTGTACACGATTTCGAAAGGATGGAGCTCTATGGCCCATTTAGCAGTGCGGCCAGTGGCGTCCCTGTTGTTGATTATATCGTTTAGTGGTACTTCGGATGCCACTGTGACTGAATACTCTTGAAAGTAGTGCCGAAGCTTTTGGGATGCCATAAAGACTGTATACACTATCTTCTGATAATGCGGATACCGAGACTTGCACAGGGTGAGCACTTCCGATACGTAGTAAACTGGCTTCTGCACACGGAACTTGTGGCCTTGCGCTTCCCGTTCTACCACAAGAACTGCGCTCACCACTTGATTTGTGGTCAAGATGTACAACAGCATGGGTTCGCCGACGCTGGGTGCTGCTAGTATAGGATTGCCAGCTAATAATGTTTTTTATTTCTTCTAGTGCAGTAGTTGCTTCATCGGTCCACTCGAAGTTCTTGGTCCATTTGAGCAGTCTGTAGAGCGACAGTGCCTTTACAACAAGGCGGGAGATAAAGCGGCTCAGGGCTGCCATGCAACCCGCCAATTTCTAGACGTGTTTCAGCTCCGCAGGTATTGCTAGTTGGGATAAAGCTCAGATTTTAGCCGGATTGGCCTCTATTCCTCTATGGGAAACAATGAACCTGAGCGGTTTTCCGGCAGGGACCCCGAAGACACATTTGTCTGGGTTTAGCCGTATATCGTAAGCCCGCAAATTTTCGAAGGTTTGGCGGAGATCATCCACCAACTGGCTTACATGTTTGGTCTTGATGACCACGTCGTCTACGTATGCTTCGACTGTTTTGCCGATTTGATTTTCCAGACATGTCTGAATCATGCGTTGGTATGTGGCGCCTACATTTTTTAGCCTGAAGGGCATTGTGTTGAAGCATAATAGCCTGTAGGGGGTGATGAATGCGGTTGCGGCTTGGTCGGACTCCTTCATTTTGATTTGATGGTATCCGAAGTAGGCATCGAGGAAGCACAGTGAGTCCTGTCCGGCGGTGGTGTCAATGATCTGGTCTATGCGAGGTAAAGGGAAGGGATCATTAGGGCATGCTTTATTTAAGTCTTTAAAATCGACGCATAGCCGCCGGGATTTGTCCTTCTTGGGTACCATGACCAGATTTGCAAACCACTTGGGGTGTTTTATTTCTCGGATGAATCTGGCTTCCAGTAATTTTGCTAATTCTTCCCCCATAGCTTGACACTTGGGTTCGGAAAATTAGCGCAACACATGTTTAACTGGCTTGAAGCCCTTGATTATATTTAGGCTATGCTCCTCTAGTCTTCGTGGGATTCCTAGCATATCTGAAGGGTGCCAGGCGAATATGTCCCAGTTCTCGCGCAAGAACGTGCGCAATGCTTCGTCGATTGCAGGGTCCAGCTGGGCTCCAATGGACGTTGTTTTGTTGGGATCCGTTGCATGCACTTGGAATTTGACGATTTCGTCTGCAGGTTTGAAGGATGTGGATTTGGGCCTTTTACTGAGGACTAGGTCATCCCTATCCACCATTGTGCGGAGCGTTGTTAATTCCTCGGCTGCGAGAGCCTCGGATAATGCTTCGAGGGTGTGCGATGTTGTTTTGTTTTTGGCTCAAAGGGATCTATCCGGATTGCTTGCAATTGTGATCACGCCATTGGGCCCATGTAGTTTGAGTTTCATATACCCGTAATGTGGTATGGCCTAAAACCTTGCGAATGCGTCGCGCCCCAATAGGGTGTGGTATCCGCTGTGGCAGGGCACAATGTGGAAGAGCAGTTCTTCGGACCTGTAGTTCTCGGGATTGTCGAATACCACAATGAGAGTGACTCGTCCGGAGTAGTGTGCCTCTCTGCCGAGGATAATTCCTCTAAAGGTAGTGTAGCTCTGTTTTACGCAAATCTGCCGAATTGCATTTTGTCAAGGGTATCCTCGTAAATGAGGTTTAAACCGCTGCCTCCGTCCATTAGCACCTTGGTTAGTCTGAAGCCATCCACTATGGGATCTAGGACTAGTGCAGTGGGTGCTCAGACGGGGCGGGCCCTTGGTTCATCTTCCTCGCCGAAGGTGATTGGTGTATCCATCCATGAATTTGCGGTTGTCGCCTGGTGGATTTGACCGAGCTCTTGAAGGGCACTTTTCCTCTGATTATTTGAGGAAAATGCCTCATAAATCGTTAGGACCTCAATGTCATTGTACGAGGGTGTTGCTGACCGCCTACTAGAGGGTGTGACTCCGAGGATAGCTTCCCCACTCTTAGCCACCTGCCTGACCACCCAACAAGCTCGAAGGCTATGGGTTGGGTTTGTGTTTAGCAAGACCGAGTGTCTGGGGCATGGTTTGTCCAATAGCTCGTCGAGGACTATTCTGGGTCTGGTGAGGGATCTATTCTTCTTCTCGGTAGGCTTGTGTTCGGCCGACCGCCGTGGGTATATGTGTTTTGCCTGAGTTTTTCTGGGTTCTTCGGCATGGATTGATTCCATGCGCATTTGTTGTGCCTTCCAGGCGCTTTCCATGCCACAATATTTGTGTACCAAATCTGATAATTCGGTGAAGCTTTGGACATGGCGATGGACGAGGGCATTCAAGATTCCTTCGTCTCGACAGTTATGCCAAAAGGTGGCTATGATTTCTTGGTCGCAGCAATCCGTCATTCTGTCTTTGACCAGGAGGAATCTGGGCTAGAAGTGGTGGACTGTTTCTTCGGGCTGCTGCTTTATGTACATTAAATCCCATATGTCGAGATTTCCTGAGTTACTTGGAGAGTACTTGACGTGGGGGGTGGGTGGGAAAAACTTTGGTCCCAGCGGGTTGCGTATCTGGAGCTTTGGCGGCGGTGTCCAGCGCCATCGCGGTATCCGGCGCGCCAGGCTCGGAATTTGGACTGTCAACTGAATATTGTTGTGCGGACTCAAGGTCACGCTTTGAGTCGGGGCTTGGTTCTGGACTCTCTTCGGGGCGAACATCGAACTCCGGGCTAGAAGCCTGGGCAAGATGATCGCAAACCCAGACATAATTTGTTTTTAACTTTGGTGACTATGAGCCTTCGGCTAAGTCCTCGATGGTGGCAACGAGGTGTGTGACAGGTGGGACATAAATTTCCCGGTTATCGGGTTTGAGCCGGATCTGATTGTAGACCGAGGATTGGCCGTCGGAGATTCCCATGGCTCGAATCCAGTCTAGTAGATTAGTCAACGATGAAAGATCTGTTGGGTCCATACTCTCCGAATATTCGGGATTGACCCGCAGTATAGCCACTCCGGGGACGTTCGAGGTCGCGCCCAGGCGGTATTCAGCCGGAACTAGTTCGGCTGGACTGACGGGGTCGGGCTTTAAGGCCGGGCTCCATGTGACATCGGTCCCTGTCTGGTTTACCGTTCCCGAAGTTAAAGCATCGGGATCAATAAGCTTTTCAAGGGGAGCTGATGATTTTGTTAGAGTAAGATCTCCCCGGGAATCGGTGGTGAACTCTAGGTTCCCGAACCTGATCTCCTGGCCAAGGGTAAAATTTCCATCCTGGCCAAGATAGCCGGTCAGATCGGTGTGCAGCACAACAGTGCCGAATGTGAAGGTCTGGCCGGAGACGAAGATGTCCCTGGCGTCGATGGAGTCGTTGATGACTAGGCGATCCATTAATTCTTTTGGCGATCCAACATCAGAACTCTCAATGAAAGCACCAATGTCAGTGTCAAAACCGGCGGATCTTGGGTAGGGGGTCCCGAGTTGTGGATCTTGGATCAATGGGGAACAAGGGACGAAGGACACGATGTTTACCCAGGTCCGGGCCCTCTCGAAGAGGTAAAACCCTGCGCCCTGCTTGATTATATTGAAGTGTCTAGGATGATTACAGAGTCGATCTACCACGAGATCAGATGAACTAAACCCTAGGTGAGTAGGATGATGGCTATTGTTCTAGCCTCTATGAACTAAACCCTCTGGTTTATATAGACACCAGGGGTACTAGGGTTACACATGGTCGGTTACAAGGAAGGAATAATCATGCCGATTCTTCTTATCTTGACTTGGAGGACACACCAAGGCATCAAAGTTCTCCTACCCGGATACGGAGTTGCCTCATAGTTCAGCCTTCTAACAGTTGTAGTGCGGCCCACCTGTCCAGCCCATAAGAGATAGGCCGGCAGCCCGAGGACCCCCTAGTCCGGGACTCCCTCACTTACACAACACTATCTTTTTCTCTCTTGATTTTTTCTGCCACTCTTTTCTTTCATTCTTTTACTTTTTTGCCACTCTTTTTTTCTCTCTCTTTTTCCAAAGCACAACAACCAAATCTGAAAGCAACTACAAAGATGAACTTGGTGCAGATCTAAAACATGAAGAACATGCAAGGTATGCAACAACAAGATCTCAACACCAACTAGGCTTGGATTCACAACCCATCATGGGATTGAAGCCAACCGAGACAAGATTGAAGCGATCGAGCGGATTCAGGCACCCAAGTGTGCCAGGGACATCCATAGGTTGAACGAATGCTTGGTTGTGCTCAGGATATTCATCTCGAAACTCGACGAGCGAGCCTTGCCATTCTTCAAAGTCTTGAAAAAAGCATGACCCCTAGAATGGACACGTGAAGCAGAGTTAGCCCGCCAGGAGATGAAGGAGTATCTTTCTTCTCCTACAATAATCATGGCCCTGAAGCCTAACGAGAGGTTACTCTTGTACATGTTGGAAATATGCTCTAGAGGCAATAATAAATTGGTTATTATCATATTTCCTTGTTCATGATAAATGTTTAGTATTCGTGCTAGAATTGTATTGACCGGAAACTTAAATACATGTGTGAATACATAGACAACACAGTGTCCCTGGTGAGCCTCTACTAGACTAGCTCGTTGATCAAAGATGGTTAAGGTTTCCTAACCATAGACATGAGTTGTCATTTGATAACGGGATCACATAATCAGGAGAATGATGTGATGGACAAGACCCAATCGTAAGCTTAGCATCAGATCGTTTAGTTTATTTGCTATAGCTTTCTTCATGTCAAGTATTTGTTCCTTAAACCATGAGATCGTGTAACTCCCTGACACCGGAGGAATACATAGTGTGTATCCAAATGTCACTTCATAACTGGGTGATCATAAAGGTGCTCTACAGGTATCTCTGAAGGTATCTGTTGGGTTGGCATGGATCAAGACTGGGATTTTTCACTCCGTATGATGAAGAGATATCTCTAGGCCCTCTCGGTAATACAACATATTAAAGAGCTTGCAAGCAATGTGACTAATGAGTTAGTCACGGGATCTTGTATTACGTAACGAGTAAAGAGACTTGCCAGTAATGAGATTGAACTAGGTATGGAGAAACCGATGATCGAATCTCGGCAAGCAACATATCGCCGGACAAAGGGAATTGCATACGGGATTAACCGAATCCTTGACATCGTGGTTCAGTCGATAAAATATCTTCATGGAATATGTAGGAATAAATATGGGCATCGTGGTCCCGCTATTGGTTATTGACCAGAGAGGTGTCTCGGTCATGACTACATGATTCCCGAACCCGCATGGTCGCATGCTTAATGTTCCTTGACGCTAGAGTAGTATTGGGATATTTGATGATTGGTAATCGAATGTTGTTCGGAGTCCCGGATGAGATCCCGGACATCATGAGGAGTCTCGGAATGGTCGAGAGGTAAAGATTTATATATGGGAAGTCATATTTTGGGTTCCGGAAAAAGATGCAGTTTTTTCGGTATTGTACCGTGAAGCTTCTAGAAGGTTCCGGAGGACTCCAGAGGGGTCTGGAAGTCCACAAGTGGGTCCACCATGATCCAAGGGCTGGCATGGGCTGAGGGGAGGCGCACTGGCCTTATTGGGCTAGGTGCACCAAGTCCTCAAAAGCCCATGTGGCTAGGGAAGGGGGAAAAAGGGAGTCCTAGTAGGAATAGGATTGGACTTGGAGTCCAAGTCCTCTCCCCCTTGGCTGCACCCTAGGGCTTGGAGGGGCTGTTCCCCATGCCCCTCCACCTATATATAGAGGGGAGGGGGTGCCCCAAGAGGACACACCAAGCCCTTGGAGCCCCTCTCTCTCCCGTTACTCCGTAGTTCCTCCATCCTCGTTCTAGTAGCATTTGGCGAAGCCTAACTGAACTAGCTCCACCACCACCATCACCACCACACCGTCGTGCTAGTTGTGATCCCATATACTTCACCGCCTTCTCTTGCTGGATCAAGGTCGAGGAGACATCATCGAGCCGCACGTGTGCTAAACTCAGAGGTGTCGTCCGTTCGGCACTAGATCGGTTGGATCGTGATCGGATCACGAAGAGTACGACTACATCAACCACATTATATACGCTTCCGCTTTCGGTCTACGAGGGTACATAGACACCCTCTCCCCTCTTGTTTCTATGCTTCTCCTAGATAGATCTTGGGTATTCGTAGGAATTTTTTTGATTTTCATGCTTCATTCCCCATCGGTGGCATCATGAGCTAGGTATATGCGTAGATGTATATGCACGAGTAGAACACAAAGAGTTGTGGGTGTTGATGCTCAAATTGCTTACCTCTCTTATCTTATTTGGATTCGGCGGTATTGTGGGATGAAGCGACCCGAACCAACCTTACTTGTCCACGCACAAGAGACCGGTTCCACCGACAAACATGCAACTTGTTTTGCATAAGGTGGCTAGCGGGTGTCTGTCCCTCCTACTTTAGTTGAATCTAATTTGATGAAGGCGGTCCTTGTAGAAGGTTAAAAGGCAACTTGATTATCACCGTTGTGGCTTTACGTAGGTAAGAATGGTTTTTGCTAGTTGCCCATAGCAGCCATGTAAAATTTGCAACAACAAAGTAGAGGACGTCTAACTTGTTTTTGCAGGGCATGTTGTATGTGGTATGGCCAAAACATGATGTGATATATGTTGACGTATGAGATGATCATGTTTTGTAGTAGGTTCACGACTTGCATGTCGATGAGTATGGCAACCGGCAGGAGCCATAGGGTTATCTTTAATTTATTAATCGCCATGTAATTGCTTTACTTTATTGCTATGCGTTAGCAAAAGTTGTAGAAACAATAGTTGGTGGAGACGACCACGTGGTGACACGATGATGGAGATCATGGTGTCATGCCGGTGCTTTGGAGATGGAGATCAAAGGCACGAGATGATAATGGCCATATCATGTCACATATTGATTGCATGTGATGTTTATCCTTTTCATGCATCTTATTTTGCTTAGAACGACGGTAGCATTATAAGATGATCCCTTCACTTAATTTCGAGAAATTGTGTTCTCCCTGAGTATGCGTCATTGCAAAAGTTCATCATTTTGAAGCACCTCGTGATGATCGGGTGTGATAGACTCTACGTTCACATACAATAGGTGTAAGCCAGTTTTACACATGTAGAATACTTGGGTTAAACTTGATGAGCCTAGCATGTACAGACATGGCCTCGGAACACAAGAGACCGAAGGTCGAACATGAGTCATATAGTAGATATGATCAACATGAAGATGTTCACCATTGATGACTACCCCATCTCACATGATGATCGGACATGGGTTAGTTGATTTGGATCATGTGTCACTTAGAATATTTGAGGGATGTTGATTTAACTGGGAGTTCATTAGTAATTTGATAACTGAACTAAATTATCATGAACTTAGTCTTAATTGTCTTTGCAAAATTTGTGTTGTAGATCAATGGCCCGCGTTGTAGTTCCCCTGAATTTCAATGCGTTCCTAGAGAAAGCTAAGTTGAAAGATGATGGAAGCAACTATGCGGACTGGGTCCGTAACATGAGGATTATCCTCATTGCTGCATAGAAGGCTTATGTCCTTGATGCACCGCTAGGTGACACACCCCCTCCAGTGTCGTCTGTGGATGTTGTGAACATCTGGCAAGCACGTTCTGATGACTACTCGATAGTTCAGTGCGCCATGCTTTACGGCTTAGAACCGGGGCTCCAAAGACGTTTTGAGCACCACGGAGCATATGAGATGTTCCAGGAGTTGAAATTGGTATTTCAAGCTCATGCCCGGGTCGAGAGGTATGACATCTCTAACAAGTTCTTTAGCTGTAAAATGGAGGACAATAGTTCTGTTAGTGAGCATATACTCAGAATGTCTGGGTTACACAACCACTTGACTCAGTTGGGAGTTAATCTGCCAAATGACTCGGTTATTGACAGAATTCTCCAATCACTGCCACCAAGCTATAATGGCTTTGTGATGAACTATAATATGCAAGGGATGGAGAAAACACTTCCCGAGCTCTTTGCGATGCTTAAGGCCGCGGAGGTAGAAATCAAGAAGGAGCATCAAGTGTTGATGGTTAAAAAGACCACTAGTTTCAAGAAAGGCAGTTGCCGCTCCCGTGAAGAAACCCAAGGCTGGACCCAAACCTGAGACTAAGTGCTTCTACTGCAAGGGGAATGGTCACTGGAAGCGGAACTGACCCAAGTACTTTTTTTTTGCGAATAAACTGACCCAAGTAGTTGGCAGATAAGAAGGCTGGCAACGTCAACAAAGGTATATTTGATATACATGTTATTGATGTGTACCTTACTAGTGCTCGTAGTAGCGCCTGGGTATTTGATACTGGTTCGGTTGCTCATATTTGTAACTCGAAACGGGAAGCTGCGGAATAAACGAAGACTGGCTAAAGACGAGGTGACGATGCGCGTCAGAAATGGTTCCAAGGTTGATGTGATCGCCGTCGGCACGCTACCTCTACATCTACCTTCGGGATTAGTTTTAAACCTAAATAATTGTTATTTTGTGTCTGCATTGAGCATGAACATTATATCTGGATCTTGTTTATTGCGAAACAGTTATTCATTTAAGTCAGAGAATAATGGTTGTTCTATTTATATGAGTAATATCTTTTATGGTCATGCGCCCCTTGTGAATGGTTTATTCTTGTTGAATCTCAATCGTAGTGATACACATATTCATAATATTGATGCCAAAAGATGCAAAGTTAATAATGATGGTACCACATATTTGTGGCACTGCCGCTTAGGTCATATTGGTGTAAAGCGCATGAAGAAACTCCATGCTGATGGACTTTTGGAATCTCTTGATTATGGATCATTTGAGACATGTGAACCATGCCTCATGGGCAAGATGACTAAAACTCCGTTCTCCGGAACAATGGAGCGAGCTAGTGACTTATTGGAAATAACAAATACTGATGTATGTGGTCCGATGAGTGTTGAAGCACGCGGTGGATATCGTTATTTTCTTACCTTCACAGATGATTTGAGTAGATATGGGTATATTTACTTAATGAAACACAAGTCTGAAACATTTGAAAAGTTCAAGGAATTTCAGAGTGAAGTGGACAATCATCGTAACAAGAAAATAAAGTTTCTATGATCTGATCGCGGAGGCGAATATTTGAGTTAAGAGTTTGGTATGCATTTAAGACAATGTAGAATTGTTTCACAGCTCACGCCACCTGGAACAACACAATGTAATGGTGTGTTCGAACGTCGTAATCATACTCTATTGGATATGGTGCGTTCTATGATGTCTCTTACCGATTTGCCACTTTTATTTTGGGGTTATGCATTAGAGACAGATGCATTCACTTTAAATAGGGCACTGTCTAAATCCGTTGAGACGACACCGTATGAGTTGTGGTTTGGCAAGAAACCTAAGCTGTCATTTCTTAAAGTTTGGGGATGCGACGCTTATGTCAAGAGGCTTCAGCCTGATAAGCTCGAACCCAAAGCGGAGAAGTGCATCTTCATAGGATACCCTAACGAGACCATTGGGTATACCTTCTACCATAGATCCGAGGGCAATATCTTTGTTGCCAAGAACGGGTCCTTTCTAGAGGAGGAGTTTCTCTCAAAAGAAGTGAGTGGGAGGAAAGTAGAACTTGATGAGGTAATCGTACCTTCTCTCGAATTGGAAAGTAGCACATAACATAAAGTAGTTCCCGTGATGCCTACACCAACTGAAGAGGAAGCTAATGATGATGATCATAAAACTTCGGATCAAGTTACTACTGAACTTCGTAGGTCGACCAGGGTACGTTCCGCACCATAGTGGTACGATGATCCAGTCCTGGAAGTCATGTTGTTAGACAACGGCGAACCTATGAACTATGAAGAAGCTATGATGAGCCCGGATTCCAACAAATGGCTTGAGGCCATGAAATCCGAGATATGATCTATGTATGAGAACAAAGTATGCACTTTGGTGGACTTGCCCGATGATCGGCAAGCCATTGAGAATAAATGGATCTTTAAGAAGAAGACAGATGCTGATGGTAATTTCACCGTCTATAAAGCTCGACTTGTCGCAAAAGGTTTCCGACAAGTTTAAGGGGTTGACTACGATGAGACTTTCTCACCCGTAGTGATGCTTAAGTCTTTTAGAATTATGTTAGCTATTGCCGCATTTTATGATTATGAGATCTGGCAAATGGACGTCAAAACGGCATTCCTTAACGGTTTTCTTAAGGAAGAGTTGTATATGATGCAACCAGAAGGTTTTGTCAATCCTAAGGATGCTAACAAAGTATACAAGCTCCAGCAATCCATCTATGGACTGGTGCAAGCATCTCGGAGTTGGAATATTCGCTTTGATGAAGTGATCAAAGCTTTTGGTTTTATACAAACTTACGGAGAAGCTTGTATTTACAAGAAAGTGAGTGGGAGCTCTGTAGCATTTTTTATATTATATGTGGATGACATATTGTTGATTGGAAATGATATAGAATTTCTGGAAAGCATAAAAGGATATTTGAATAAGAGTTTTTCAATGAAAGACCTCGGTGAATCTGCTTACATATTGGGCATCAAAATCTATAGAGATAGATCAAGACGCCTAATAGGACTTTCACAAAGTACATACCTTGACAAAGTTTTAAAGAAGTTCAAAATGGATCAGTCAAAGAAAGGGTTCTTGCCTGTATTGCAAGGTGTGAAGTTGAGTAAGACTCGAAGCCCGACCACGGCAGAAGAAAGAGAAAGGATGAAAGTTATTCCCTATGCCTCAGCCATAGGCTCTATAATGTATGCCATGTTGTGTACCATACCTAATGTGTGCCTTGCCATAAGTCTGGCAGGAAGGTACCAAAGTGATCCAGGAGTAGATCACTGGACAACGGTCAAGAATATCCCGAAGTACCTGAAAAGGACAAAGGACATGTTTCTTGTTTATGGAGGTGATGAAGAGCTCGTCGTAAAGGGTTACGTCGATGCTAGTTTCAACACAGATCCGAATGACTCTAAGTCTCAAACCAGATACGTATTTATATTAAATGGTGGAGCGGTCAGTTGGTGCAGTTCCAACCAGAGCGTCGTGGCGGGATCTACATGTGAAGCGGAGTATATAGCTGCTTCGGAAGCAGCGCAAGAAGGAGTCTGGATGAAGGAGTTCATATCCTATCTGGGTGCCATACCTAGTGCATCGGATCCAATGACTATCTTTTGTGACAACACTGGAGCTATTGCCATTACCAAGGAGCCCAGGTGTCGTGGTTCAACACGGCCACCTATGGGGCCATCGGCCCCTTGTGGTTCGGCAAGGGGGAAGGGCACGTTGCACAAAGAGCGGAGACCATAGAGCAGCACGGCAGTGATGACACGGGTAGTTTTTACCCAGGTTCGGGCCGCCGCGAGGCGTAAAACCCTACTCCTGCTTTGGTGGATTGATGAAAGGACCATGGTGGAGACGCAGCGCTCCAGCCCGACAAGGTTGCCTTGGGACGAGAGCAGCTACGTGCGTATGAGTGTACAAGGGTCTGAATCCTTTCTAAGGTTGCCACGGCCCTCCTTTTATAGGTCAAGGGTTACCACAATGGCAAAACAGTCATTATCCAATGATTAGATAGCCACAGTGCTATCATACCTTACTCTGCAGATAGGACAAGGTGCATTAAATGCACCACTTAGTGTCACATCGCGGGGGAGCCCGGCAAGCCTTGCCGTGCTATTCATCCACCTTCTCGCCTGCCTGCATGGCACGCCTCTGGACGGGTGTCATTTGGGGGTGATCTTCCTCAGAAATGGCTGCCACGTGCCGAATAACAGCCACTTAATCACTTGGGGGCTCGACACCGCACCGATAGGTTACTTGCGTTGCTGTGAGGTGGAGCGGTGGCGCCTTGGCGGGGTGATCCGCCCTTGGCATCCCCGGCAAGCTTGCCGGGGGAGTCTTGAGACTTGTCTTCGGGGTGACCTCGACCTTGCCAGGCTCGCCTGCCCGGCAAGGGAGGTTTTTCCTTAGTGATATCTTGCTTCTTTGGCTTATCTTGGTCTTCTTGATCCACCCTTTGATTTCTCAAAGAGCTATATCTTCTGCTTGGCCTTGTCTTGGATGTTGTAACCTTACCCTTGAACCTGTGTACAGTCCGGGCAACATACACTAGGGTTTGTTGCACCGACAGGAGCCCCCGGGCCTGGTCTGAACACGCTGCCGAGTGTCGTTAGGGTAGGCCCTATCCAGTACACAGGCGAAGAGTTTGTGGTCGCTCATCCTTGAGATTTTCTTTGCTTCTTCATTAACCGGTGCTTGAGTCAGTTTCTGGTCTTTCCACGTGTCGTGCGCGACATTATGAGGGAGTTGCGAGCCACGATCCATGGGCTACCCGTGCCCCACGTTCGCGGGGCGGTAACTGCCAATCCACTAGCTTCTCCGCTTCTGGCGTTTCTGCCATGTATGTTGCATGCATTGCATAGGGTTGGTGGCGGACGCGGAGGGTGCGGAAATGTGTGCCATGGCAGAAAGCCAGACGCCATGGATTGGCGTAGGGGGTCGGCCTTGATTCCACAAGCTGTTGATGGCGCGGGGAAGTCGGATTGGTAGAGTGGGGCGGTTGGCCCCTTAGTGAGGGGCTAGCCCCCGGCCTTGTTCGCCTATAAAGAGGGAACGTGGGCGAGGTGCTGGCTCACACCTATCTCCTTCTCCTCTCTTCTGGCATCGTTTTTCCATCATGGTGAGGAGGAGAGGTCGTGGTGGCACTCTAGTGGCGGCGACGAGGGCTTCTGCTCGACAGCGCCTCCCTCCTCCTGTCGGGGACACGAGAACTGAGCCCGCTGTGAGGGGAGGCGGGAGAGGACGGGGACGCAGCCGTCGCGGCGCTCGGGGTAGAGGAGGACAGGGCGGTGTGCTGATCGCACCTCCTCCGACCGTCCAGGACGCAAATGAAGGCCACGTTGGGAACCAGCCGCTGGAGTTTATTGTCAAGCTGTGAGGGCCTCCGTGCAGTCGGCTTTGGCTCCCCACTCCATTTGCAAGAGTGATGGAAGTTGAGCACCCGCCGGGGCCGAGGCTGCACATGACGGGCTGATGTAATGGCAGCATGCGGGCGGACGTGGATTTCCCCGCTCCTCAAGTCATGCTTCTCCGACGCGGTTGGAAGACCTTTGCTCGTGCCCACAGCTTGGCGGCCGGGCATGTCCTCCATTTCAAGTTAATGGACGCCACCCTGCTCTCCGTTAAGGTCTTCAGACGCTCGGGTGCTCGCTTAGGGTGCTGCGCGGAGAGCTCGACTAACGACGAAAGCTCCTCCTCGAGTGATAGCGACGAGGAGGACAGTGACGGCGATGACGACGGCGCCAACGGGGAGAACGACGGCATCGACTACGGCTGAACACCAGCCGCACCATCACCGTCAGGCGGCAGCACCACCATCTGCACATGCATCTCCTCTCCGGCAAGGCGATTTGCCGGGGAGTTGGATGTGGAGGTGTGGATGGTGTCTCTGGCTCCTCCAGCAGCCTTCCAGCTGGGCCCCGACAGGCTTCCTCATGGGCTCTGGCTTTGTTCACCCTGCTGCGTCTTGCTGGCCCTGGTGGCGGTGACCAGGAGGTCGTCTCCGCCACTCTCTTCACCATCACCTTCGCCCGCGCCCTCTCGATCTTGTCAGACTCCGCCTCACGGGTTCTGACGAGGTCAGGCTGGGCTTCTACCCAGGCACTCCTTTTGCCCTCTTCGCCTCCCGCTGTAGTTCCTAGGAGGAGGGGACAAGAGAGGGATTATGGGGCACTTATCTTTTTTTTAGTCTAAAATATGTAGGCACTCGCCAAACTTTAGTTTAAAATATGTAATCTTCTTTATCCATGTTTGTGTCCTGTAAGATCTGTGCTTGCTTATCCGCATATTAATGAAAAAAGACAAGCCTTGCCGGGTACTTGTGCATGTACTATGTCCATGCAGAGGTGGGACGCCTCTATACGTTTAAGTAAACAAGTTTTCTCTGGCAAGTTATCTTGCCAGTGCCTTTCGTTTGTTGCCGCTAGGCTTGGCCTGCCGGGCGCAAAACTATGGAAAGGGACCAGCTCCTCATCGAACCTCCTCCGTCAAAGGCCACTACAACCACCTTGACCGAAGCAACGTTCAGGACACAGGATGGGAGCACCTATGCTTCGAAGGTGAAGAGGTTTTCATATGCACAGGTGTTCACTATACAGAACAAGTATGGATAAGAAAGAACTTATCTGTTTGGCTTGTCGGGGACCGATATGTAGGCTTGTCTTCATTACTTCTCTTCGGGACCGGGTGCACGGCAAGAACCCTGCATCTTAGTGCAGAGGAAAACAATGCTACATATGCCCTGATCTACATGATCATGTGATGCTCATGTTATGCTTATGCATGCATGCAAGTTTTTGGGGCCCCCAGTGCTTCGTTTATTATCTGTTGCTCAGGGTCTGCGCCTGGCTTTGTACAAAGGGTTACATGCAACATCGGCAAGGCTTGTACAAAAGGGTGGCTGCCGGGCAGGGCCCAACAGTCATGCCTTACGGGTAGAACTTACGGAGATGCTCAATGTTCCATGAGTTTTGCAACTGAATGCCATCTCCGGTCTCCAAACGGACTGCGCCAGGTCTGGTGACTCGTACTACCCGGTAAGGGCCTTCCCACTTCGGTGTCAACTTGTTTGTACCCTTGGCAGACTGAACGCGCCTAAGGACAAGGTCGCCTTCCTCAAGGCTCCAGGCATGAACCCTGCGGCTGTGATAGTGACGCAGGGCTTGCTGGTAGCGTGCAGCACACGTAGCAGCCCGGAGACGGTTCTCCTCAAGTAGCACAACGTCGTCACGCCGGTGCTGTTCTTGCGCTACTTCATCATAGGTAAGTACTCGAGGTGACCCGTATATGAGTTCCGTGGGGATCACTACTTCTGCCCCATAGACTAGGGAGAATGGAGTCTGGCCGGTAGCTCAATTTGGTGTCGTACGGAGGGACCAAAGAACCACCGGTAGCTCGTCGATCCATCGCCTGCCCCATTTCTGCAGCCTATCAAATTTTCTTGTCTTGAGTCCTCGCAGAACTTCAGCGTTCGCCCTCTCAGCTTGTCTGTTGCTTCTGGGATGAGCAATAGAGGCAAACGAGACCTTGCTTCCGAGGGCATGAACGTATTGCATGAAGGCACGGCTTGTGAATTGGGTGCCATTTTCAGTGATGACTCTGGCGGGTACTCCGAAATGGCACACCAATCCTTTCAAGAACTTGATAGCTGACTGTGTGATCACCTTCCTCACTGGCTCCACTTCCGGTCACTTTGTAAACTTGTCGATTGCAACGTACAAGAATTCAAAGCCCCCGGTAGCACGGGGGAAGGGGCCCAAGATGTCGAGCCCCCAGACCGAAAATGGCCACGACAAAGGGATCATCTAGAGAGCTTGAGCAGGCTGATGGATATTCTTGGAGTGGAACCGGCAGGCTTCACATTTGGTGACTAGCTCAATTGCATCTTGGAGGGCCATGGGCCAGTAGAAACCTTGCCGGAAAGCTTTTCCAACCAGGGCCCTTGATCCAATGTGGGAGCTGCACATGCCTTTGTGTATCTCTGCCAACAGTTCCTTCCCTTCTTCCCGGCACATGCACTTCAATTTCACACCGTTGGGCCTCCTTCTGTAGAGTGTGTTGTCAAAGAACCGATACATACTGGCCCTCCGGGCTACTCTTTCAGCTTCTTCTTGCTCTTCGGGAAGTTCTCCTGTTTGGAGGTAATGGACTATGTGCCGCACCCAAGTTGGAGCCTGAGGCTCGACAACAAGGATCAGCGGCACCTCCTCTTTCACGGGAGTGCATGCCTCGACCGCAAAGACTAATTGTCCGGCGGGAGGGTGCTGCTCACCGAGCGAAGGGGAGTTGTTCCCGCCAAGCTCTCTGCTGGGGGCTTCGGGAAGCTCTGCCGGGAGAGGCTTGCCGGAGTCCAGTTCCCTCCTCTTTCTAGCCATTGTTGCCGGGGATACGGAGGGCTGAGTTAGGTGGAGAACAAAAGTCCCTGGTTCCACAGGAAGCTTTTGCGCAGCGCACTTTGACAGATGATTAGCAATGTTGTTTTCCGCACGGGGTACGTGCTCTGTTTGCAATCCGTCAAAGCGCTCCTCCAGCTTTCTCACTTCCTCCACGTATGCCTCCATCAATGGACTCTGATAATCCTTGTTCACTTGCCTCACCACAAGCTGTGAGTCTCCACGAATGATCAACTTCTTGATTCCTAGTTCTGTTGTGATCCTGAGCCCGGAAGGAGTCCTTCATATTCTGCAGTGTTGTTGGTAGCCTTCTCTCGGGGGAAATGCATTTGAACCATGTGCTTGAGGTGCTCCCCAGTGGGTGTGACGAGAAGCACGCCATCCCCCGCACCTTGTAGGGAGAAGGCACCATCAAAGTACATGATCCATTCTTGGGGCGCTTCCTTGCCGGGGATAACTGTCTCTGGTGTCTCTTCATCTGGAGTTGGTGTCCATTCTGCAATAAACTCTGCCAATGCCCTACTCTGAATAGTTGATGTGCTCTCAAACTTCAAACCAAAGCTTGATAACTCCAGAGCCCATTCCACTATTCTGCCAGTGGCCTCAGGGTTCCTCAGTATGTCTTGCAAGGGGAA
The DNA here is from genome assembly GCA_011799875.1 of Thinopyrum elongatum. Lineage (NCBI taxonomy): Eukaryota > Viridiplantae > Streptophyta > Magnoliopsida > Poales > Poaceae > Thinopyrum > Thinopyrum elongatum. Next base: position 303,529,133 of record CM022303.1, on the reverse strand, counting down.
ACGGGTGACAACCGTGATCTCGTGGGCTTGGAAGTAGTGGCGCAGTTTCCTTGAGGCCATGATGAGGCCAAAGATCAACTTTTGCACACCAGAATACCTTGATCTAGCCCTCTGCAGTAGGGAGCTGACAAAGTACACTGGCCGCTGCACCACCTTCTTCCTTGCCGTGATCCTGGAATTGCCTCTGTTGCCCGCTCCTCTTCGTTCTAACCTGCACCTGATCTTGCCGGGATGAGTTCACTTTCCTCTCTGGAGGGGATAGTAGTCGTTGCTGCTCCTTCATCTACTTCCTGCTGGGCCACCAGCACTGCACTAACAACTTGATTGGTTGCCGCTAGGTATAGCAGCAATGGCTCTTGTGGTTTAGGAGCGACTAGGGTGGGAACAGAGGATAAGTAGGTCTTCAAATCTTGCGGCGCAACGTCTGCCCCCGGGGGCCACTCCACGGGCCCTGCCTTCTTCAAGATTTTGAAGAACGGCAAGGCACACTCGGCAGACTTGGAAATGAACCTGCTCAGCGCGGCAACACATCCAGTCAAACACCTCACATCTTTAACTGTCTTGGGTGCTTGAATCTGCTCGATTGCCTTGATCTTGTCGGGGTTGGCCTCTATCCCCCAGTGGGATACGAAGAAGCCAAGTAACTTGCCGGAAGGAACACCAAACACACACTTCTTTGGGTTCAACTTGAAGTTGATCTTGCGCAAATTTGCAAAGGTCTCTTCCAAGTCCTGAATGAGAGTTGATTTGTGCTTGGTTTTGACCACTATGTCATCCATGTAAGCTTCAATATTCCTATGCAACTGGGACTCAAAACCAATTTGCACTGCTCTTGCAAAAGTGGATCCAGCGCTCTTTAACCCAAAGGGCATCCGTACAAAACAGTACGTGCCGCATGGGGTTATGAATGCGGTCTTCTCTTCGTCTTCCTTGGACATGAAAATCTTGTGGTACCCGGAGTAGGCATCCAAGAAGGAAAGTAGGTCACATCCGAAGGTGGAATCCACAATCTGATCGATGCGCGGCAAGGGGAATGGGTCCTTCGGGCATGCTTTGTTTAGATCTGTGAAATCTATGCACAGCCTCCACTTCACATTCGCCTTGCGCACTACCACTGGATTTGCCAACCATGTTGGATGTAATACTCCTCTGACCAAACCAGCAGCTTCAAGTTTCTTGATCTTGTCGGCAATGAATTGCTGCCGCTCCAAGGCTTGCTTTCGGACCTTCTGCTTGATGGGCCGGGCATGAGGGCAGACAGCAAGGTGGTGCTCGATTACCTCCCTGGGAACACCGGGGATGTCAGATGGTTGCCAAGCAAACACATCGACATTCGCCCGCAGGAAGGCAATGAGTGCGCTTTCCTATTTGTCATCCAGGGTGGAACTGATAGTAAATGTACCATCATTGCCAACCAGCCCTGCCGGGACCTTCTTCACAGCAGGCGCAACAACCTTTGATCTCTTGCTAGTGGAACTCTCCGGCAAGTCATCGACAGGTGCAGCACACTCCGGAGAGGCGCGCTTCTCGGATTCCTTGCCGGTATCCTTGCTAGCTTTTCTCCCTTGCTTACTTTCCTTGGCGAGGACTGCGGCTTCCGCGGCCTCGGCAGTGACTGCGTCCCGGTACATCTTGTCCACGCATATAATTGCGTCCTTCTTGTCTGATGGGATTGAAATAACGCCCATTGGTCATGGCATCTTCAGGGTGTTGTAGGCATAGTGGGATGCCGCCATGAACTTTGCCAGAGCAGGTCATCCAAGTATCCCATTGTACGGCAACGGAAGCTCAACCACATCGAACACAATCTTCTCAGTCTGGTAGTTCAATTCACGTCCAAACGTCACTGGCAGCGTGATCTTCCCCTTCGGACGACTCCTGCCGGGGTTGATCCCTTGAAAGGTGCCAGTAACCTTGAGCTCTTCTTCTGTTATCTGCAGCTTGCTGATGACCTTGGGAGAAATCAGATTCAACCCGGCCCCGCCGTCAACCAACATCTTTGTGACCTTGAGGTTGCGGATCGTTAGTGAAACCAACAATGGCAAGCACCCTACCAATGTGGTGCGGTCAGGGTGATTCTCTTCATCAAAGATGATGGGAGTGCGGGACCATTTGAGTGGTTTCCGAGAATCTGTCGCTGGCTCCATAGCATTGACCTCACGCGCCCACTGTTTAAGTTGGCGGTGAGAGGAGTGCAAGGATGCACCTCCGTCAATGCACAGGGCATCAGTGGCCTTCTGGAACTCCTGCTCGCTGGTTTCCTCTTCATCCCCTTCATCACTCTCGTCATCGCATTCCTTCTTCCCATGGCCTCTGGCAGGTTTCCCCTGATGCTGAGCGACCTTGCCAGGGCGACTTCCTCTGCCACCTCGGTCCTTCCCGCCAACATCATCTTGGTCTCTCTCTTTGTCACGCTTCTCGTACTCAGCCTTCTGCTTCTTGACGAGTTGCTCGACTTGATGACACTCTTGGGTATCATGGCCCTTGGTCCAATGGATCTTGCAGTACGGCCCGTCAGCCTTCCCAGCCTTCTCGGCCGTTGCAGCTTCCCGGTAGTCATTGCACGCGGCAACTTCCTTGCCGGGAGCTTTGGTCTTGGCCTTCTTGCCGGTACTAGGAACGCCAGACCCTTCGATAGCCAGAACTGTCTTCTCCTTGCGCTTCTTGTTGCGTTTCTTGTTCTTCTTCTTCTGATTGGCAGCGTCGCCGTCATCCTCTGAGTCAACATCGATGCCGTCTTCTTCTCCGGGGAGTCGCCACCCCTCCTCTGTTCAGGCACACTTATCCGCCAAAGTGTACAGCTCATTCACAGTCTTGGGCAACCAGACGTTCATCTTGGAACGTATCCTGCGGTTGCGTACGTTGGACTGGAACACAGCTATCACAGCTGCCTGGTGGATATCCAGAATGTTCCTGTGCACCCGGCTGAATCTCTGCATATACTTCCACAAACTCTCTCCTTCCTTCTATGGGAGGAGCTGCAAGTCGTTGGGCCGCCCTAGTTCTTGATGGCCGCCCGTGAAGGCGCCAACAAACTCATTGCACAGGTCAGCCCAGGTCGAGATGGAGTTCTCCGGTAAGTGCATTAGCCAAGACCTCACATTTGGCTTGAGTGCCAAAGGGAAGTAGTTGGCAAATACCTTCTCATCTCTTCTTCTGGTGGATTGAATAGCGATGGTGTAGATGCTAAAGAACTCTGCCGGGTTCAGTCTTCCATCGTACTTCTCTGGTATCTCTGGCTTGAACATATGGGCAGATGGCCAACGGACTTGCCGCAGCTCGCGAGTGAAGGCAGGACAGCCAACCTCAAAAGGCAGGTATCCATCTCCACAGGGCGCGGGCTCGTTGACGTCGGGACCATTGCGCCTATCAGACTGGCTGCGGGTGTAGCAGCGCCATTCTATGGTGACGCACACGTCTTCCCCTCGCCTGTCTTCTAGGACCCGCCGCTGATCTCGACAGGCTCGAGGATCAGACGAAGCCATTGATACCTTGTTGGGTTCTTGATTGCGTGGCTCTGGCCATGGCCCCTGCGCTGGCTTCCGTGGAGGGGACTGCATCGTAGGAGTGACCCCTTCAGTACAGCCAGCGGCTCGGGCCGTTGTTGCTGCCTGCGGAGGCCGTGATGGGCCTGCTCGTTGTGATCCTCCCGCCTCAACGAAACCAATCAGGCTTTGAATAGCGGCTCTCCACTCATCCATTTGATCGGCCGCTGGCGGAAATCTCAACAGGAGTTGGGCCCGTGCCATGGCTTCCGAAGCGGTGCTCGGCATAGACGACGACGCAGATCGCAACGTCGCCTGACTTCTGACGATGCCGGTAGTGGCGGCGCCATGCTCTCATCGCCGCGAGCCTGTCGCCAAGGTGGCGTGGCGATGAGGTGGATGTGCTTGGGGATTGACGACCCCATTTGGCGTATCGCCTTGGCCAGCTTGCCCTGGGGATGGCATGTGCCCTGCAGCCGCACCTACAGCGGGGGTAGCTAGAAGGTTGCGATTCGCACCAGAGCGAGCGTCATCGCTGTGGCTACGTCCTTCAGCCAGGTGGAGAGGTGGAGATGGGATATTCTCCCCACCCACATCTTGTGGAGCATGGACGCTACGATGTTGTTGACGCTGTCCTCCCCCGGCGCCCCCCACTCCCGCTTCGGCCGCAGGGGGAACGGTGATGGCGCCGCCCGCGCCCGTCACGTCCCCCGCGGCGTCCACGTCCCCGTGCACCCCCGTAGCCCCCACGGCATCAGTGGATGCATGCGAGGGGGCCTTCAAGGTGGATGGGTGAGCTGTAGCACCGGACTTTTTCTTGGGCGCCATGGATGATGAAGCCGTCGACGAAGAAGATGATGATGAAGATGACACGCTGCTTACACCCTCGGGTTCGCACAAGCGCTTCCCCCTACCTGGCGCGCCAAAGATGTCGTGGTTCAACACGGCCACCTATGGGGCCATCGGCCCCTTGTGGTTCGGCAAGGGGGAAGGGCACGTTGCACAAAGAGCGGAGACCATAGAACAGCACGGTAGTGATGACACGGGCAGTTTTTATCCAGGTTAGGGCCGCCGCGAGGCGTAAAACCCTACTCCTGCTTTGGTGGATTGATGAAAGGACCATGGTCTCCAACCCAGCAAGGTTGCCTTGGGATGAGAGCAGCTACGCGCGTATGAGTGTACAAGGGTCTGAATCCTTTCTAAGGTTGCCACAGCCCTCCTTTTATAGGTCAAGGGGTTACCTCAATGGCAAAACAGTCATTATCCAGTGATTAGATAGCCACAGTGCTATCATACCTAACTCTGCAGACAGGACAGGGTGCATTAAATGCATTGCTTAGTGTCACATCGCAGGGGAGCCCGGCAAGCCTTGTCGTGCTATTCATCCACCTTCTCGCCTGCCTGCGTGACACGCCTCTGGACGGGTGTCATTTGGGGGTGATCTTCCTCAGAAATGGCTGCCATGTGCCGAATAACAGCCACTTAATCACTTGGGGGCTCGACACCGCACTGATAGGTGACTTGCGTTGCTGTGAGGTGGAGCGGTGGCGCCTTGGCAGGGTGATCCGCCCTTGGCATCCCCAGCAAGCTTGTCGGGGGAGTCTTGAGACTTCTCTTTGGGGTGACCTCGACCATGCCAGGCTCGCCTGCCTGGCAAGGGAGGTTTTTCCTTAGTGATATCTTGCTTCTTTGGCTTGTCTTGGTCTTCTTGATTCGCCCTTTGATTTCTCAAAGAGCTATATCTTCTGCTTGGCCTTGTCTTGGATGATGTAACCTTACCCTTGAGCCTGTGTACAGTCCGGGCAACATACACCAGGGTTTGTTGCACCGACACCAGGTTTCACAAGAGAACCAAGCACATCAAGCACCGCTTCAACTCCATTCATAATTATGTTAAGGATGGAGACATAGAACTTTGCAAAGTACATACGGATCTTAATGTGGCAGACCCATTGACTAAACCTCTTCTGCGGGCAAAACATGATCAGCACCAAGACTCCATGGGTGTTAGATTCATAACTATGTAAACTACATTATTGACTCTAGTGCAAGTGGGGGAAAGTTGGAAATATGCTCTAGAGGCAATAATAAATTGGTTATTATCATATTTCCTTGTTCATGATAAATTTTTATTATTTAGGCTAGAATTGTATTGACCGGAAACTTAAATACATGTGTGAATACATAGACAACACAGTGTCCCTCGTGAGCCTCTACGAGACTAGCTCGTTGATCAAAGATGGTTAAGTTTTCCTAACCATAGACATGAGTTGTCATTTGATAATGGGATCACATCATTAGGAGAATGATGTGATGGACAAGACCCAACCATAAGCTTAGCATCAGATCGTTTAGTTTATTTGTTATAGCTTTCTTCATGTCAAGTATCAGTTCCTTAAACCATGAGATTGTGTAACTCCCTAACACCAAAGGAATACTTAGTGTGTATCCAAACGTCACTTCGTAACTGGGTGATCATAAAGGTGCTCTACATGTATCTCTGAAGGTATCTGTTGGGTTGGCATGGATCAAGACTGGGATTTGTCACTCCGTATGATGGAGAGATATCTCTGGGCCCTCTCAGTAATACAATATCTTAAAGAGCTTGCAAGCAATGTGAATAATGAGTTAGTCACAGGATCTTGTATTATAGAACGAGTAAAGAGACTTGCCAGTAATGAGATTGAACTAGGTATGGAGATACCGACGATCGAATCTCAGGCAAGTAACATATCGCCGGACAAAGGGAATTGCATACGGGATTAACCGAATCCTTGACATCGTGGTTCAACCGATAAAAGATCTTCGTGGAATATGTAGGAATCATTATGGGCATCCAGGTCCCACTATTGGTTATTAACCGTTTAGGTGTCTCGGTCATGACTACATGATTCCCGAACCTGCAGGGTCGCATGCTTAACGTTCGTTGACGCAAGAGTAGTATTGCGATATTTGATGATTGGTAACCAAATGTTGTTCAGAGTCCCGGATGAGATCCCAGACGTCACGAGGAGTCTCGGAATGGTCGAGAGGTAAATATTTATATATGGGAAGTCATATTTTTGGTTCCGGAAAAAGATGCAACTTTTTCGGTATTGTACCGCGAAGCTTCTAGAAGGTTCCGGAGGACTCCGGAAGTCCACAAGTGGGTCCACCATGACCCAAGCTGTGGCATGGGCTGAGGGGAGGCGCCCTGGCCTTATTGGGCTAGGCACACCAAGTCCTCAAAAGCCCATGTGGCTAGGGAAGGGGAAAAAGGGAGTCCTAGTAGGAATAGGATTGGACTTGGAGTCCAAGTCCTCTCCCCCTTGGCTACGCAATAGGGCTTGGAGGGGCTGTTCCCCATGCCCCTCCACCTATATATAGAGGGGAGGGGGTGCCCCAATAGGACACACCAAGCCCTTGGCGTCCCTCTCTCTCCCGTTACTCCGTAGTTCCTCTGTCCTTGTTCTAGTAGCGTTTGGTGAAGCCTTGCTGAACTAGCTCCACCACCACCATCACCACCACACCGTCGTGCTGGTTGTGATCCCATCTACTTCTCCGCCTTCTCTTGCTGGATCAAGGCGGAGGAGACGTCATCGAGCCGCACGTGTGCTAAACTCGGAGGTGCCATCCGTTTGGCACTAGATCGGTTGGATCGTGATCGGATCACGAAGAGTACGACTACATCAACTGTGTTATATATGCTTCCGCTTTCGGTCTACGAGGGTACATAGACACACTCTCCCCTCTCGTTGCTATGCTTCTCCTATGTAACACCCCCGGTGATTAGCAACAGTAATCACTTTTGATAATGACATGTTAGCATGATCAACAGTGCATAATCATCATTAGCATCATATTGCATTTCAACTCCTAAGTCAAATTCAAATTTAAATGAAAGTGGAATATAAAAGTTGTCCAACATAGGAGCTAAAATGTCAGATAAATAACAAATATTCCAGAGGCTATTCTAAAATTGAAACCAACATCATTGGAATTGGATAAGTGACTCGAACAAACCTCAAACAGTGGATAAAGATAATATTTAATAACCATTTATTGAATCTGAAATAAATATGGAATTATGTTTTGTCCAAACTAATTTTAGGTGTTAGGGAATAATGCACTGGTATTTATGAAATAGGTCACACTTTTTACAAAAGCCATTTGGGGCCTAAACATTTAACAGTGGAGAAAAGAGAATAAAGAAAAAGGAAAAAGAAACAGAAAAGGAAAAAAGAGCAACGCCCCCCCCCTGCAGAATCCAGATTTATTTCAGATTCAAAAATGGTTATTAAATATTATCTTTATCCACTGTTTGAGGGTTGTTCGAGTCACTTATCCAATTCCAATGATGTTGGTTTCAATTTTAGAATAGCCTCTGGAATTTTTTATTTATCTACATTTTAGCTCCTATGTTGGAAACTTTTATATTCCACTTTCATTTAAATTTGATTTGACTTAGGATGTTGAAATGCCATATGATGCTATATGATGATTAGCACGATGATCATGAGTAACTGTCATTATCAAAAGTGATACTGTTGCTAATCACCGGGGGTGTTACAACTCTCCTCATGTATAAGAATTCTGTCCAGAGAATTAAAGAGCGAGATGATAAAGAAAGAAAGAAGAGCGGGTATTCTTCGCACGACGAAGATCCGCGCTTCCCAAGTAAAAACTGCTTCATCTTAGAATGATGATTTGACCACTGAACCTTGAGGAATTGATTGACTTTTTGGACGTGATTCGACGCTCAGCTGATCAAGAATACGGATGGAGTTCTGCGATAGACAGATCTTCCGTATTCAAGCACTTCATGATCCACAGCGAATAGGATCCTTGAAAAGCAGCGGCGGAGTTGGGATACATGAAAGACCGTAATGTACTGAGAAAGGTTTGGCGGACAATTGCCTACAACTGATATGCCACTTTCCTCGTGAGCGGGCCAAGAATACGGAACGAGAGCCAATGTAGCGAGGAGGGGCTAACTTGCTTGATCGAAACGATGGTGCCTTTCAACGGAGTAGTAGAGAGTAGAGTGACGCGGAGGGTAAGCTTGATCGCCAGGTTGATAGACTATATTCCTGGTGCGTCCGGTCATAGTGCTCTTTTGGACGAGATGAGACAGATTCCCAAATTTCACGAACAATACGGACTGTTCTTCAGCTTGCGAATAATGTCCGGCCGACGAGTGAGCGTCCCCAGTTTCTGACCAATTCAGAGGGTTCGACACTACGACAGTCTATAAATTCAAATGGGTGCCACTTCAGACTAGCCATGGCATAGCCTATTGTTCTTGTAAAGAAGAATTCGGCATGTCGGGAGAGGATTCCTCCCATTCTTAACGAAGGAGATGACGCAAGCTCGAATGATATATTCGAGACATAGCACTTGATTCACTCGTTCTTTTTTTTTTTAGTTCCAACTTGACCCTGATGACTGAGGTGAAAAGCGAGGGTACTGAACGAACAATGTGTTACCCATAGCTTCTTGGAAATATTCCAGTAATCTGGAGGTAAGGTGAAGAGGCTGCCCACGATCAGAACTGCATCCCAAGCCGAACACCGTGGAGTAGTCACATCGGGAAACCTACAAGTGTAACTGGCCTAGAAGTGATGTCCTCCTATAACAGAGCCAGGAAATGGAACCTTATGAGAAATCGGTCAATGACAACAAAACATAGCGATCAGACCCTACTCTGAGGATTGGGGGGGGGGGAGGAAAACCAGAGTAATGAAATCCATTTGCCCGACCCTTGCCCAATTTCATTCAGAGAATTCCAGGGGTTGAAAAGAGTTCCTGCGGGCCTTTGCTTGTAGAGCTTTAACGCGGGCGCGCAAACGTCCACTCAGAACATAACGAGCAATGTCTCTCGCTTAATATTAGGCCACCAGAATCTTTGACAAATGTCACGGGGCACACTTGGTGCTACAGTGGTGATGACAGGGCAAGGGAGTGTCATGAGCTTCTATAACGTTTTCCCCTATTATTGAACTTGCGAGTACGAAGAGACGGTGTTGCGAAAAATAGGATCCCATCTGCATTTAAATGGAATTCCGAAGGACTTTCCTTCCGAGGTATAGCTTTGATCTTTCAACTGCAGGTGTCATACCTTTGCATAACCCTAATGCCGGGCTGTTGTTCTAAAATGGTTCGCACAACCAGGTATGAGATAACCCTGTGGGACAAATGCGAGGTCAATGCAAGCTTTCATAGGAGAAGAGAGAGGTTGTGTTACTTGAAACATCAAGAAACTCCACCAGATTGTCGCCTATAGGACTTGCGACTCAACGCATCGGCCATTACATTAGCCATTGCCGAGGGCGGTATATGAAATATTCAATCATAATCGGCAATTGTTGAGCCATCTTTGTTGACGAAAAGGTTCAGATCTGGTGAGTATAAAATACTTCAAGCTTTGGTGATCCGTTGTATATCTCGAAACGGTTACGCAGAAGAGTAATGTCGCCATCGCTTCAAGGCCATAGAAACCCAGAAGAGAGTTAAGACTCATGCACGCGAGATAATTCTCTTCATAGGAGGACGCAATTGTCGGGAGGCATAAGCAATCACTTGGCGCTCTTGCATTAGGACACAGCCTTAATCCTTGACAGAGGCATCACAGTATATCACGAATCCTTTGGGAATCCGGGGGTGCTAGTACTGAGGGCAGATGTCAATATTATCTTTTAGTGTCTGAAAGCTTTCTTGAACATTTTTATGTCACTCAAATTTAACACCTTTGTGAAGCAGACTTTGTCAATGGTTTTGCCCAATCTTGCCCGAAAAGTTCTCAACGGAAATCGACGGCATAACTGCGAGTCCGAGAAAACTTCTACTGGACCATTAACATTCTTTGAGCGGCTGAGTCAGTCGAGAATAGCCTGAACTCGTTCGGGGGGTTTAACAGCAATCCCCATCCGTGGAAATCACATGTCAAGGTAAGTTACTTCAGGAAGCCCCAAAATTCGAATTGGATACTTGGCATACAATGGTGTTCTCGGAGCCTTTCTAGAACAAGGCAGAGATGTTCGATGTTCCCTTTATTCTTAGAATAGACCAGAATATATCCTAGATTTTATACCACGAGAATTGCTCGAGGAATCCATGAATATATAATCATCAGCGGGAGAATGTAGCTGGAGCATTCGTTAGGCCAAATGACTGACGGTTGATTCATAGGAGCCATAACGAGTGACCGAATGCAGTCTTGGGGTCCTTTTCACGGACACGGACTGGTGATAACCTACCTCAAGCGAGTTTAGAGAAACACGATGAGTCCAGCGAGTTGATCAGAAAGATAAGATCAGGGGCACCGGGCAGTGGGTATATTATTCTGGATTGGGGCTTGGTTAATGGGCCGGTATCCTGAACAAGCGCAGTCTAGTTCCATCCTTCTTCTTAAGCGAAGAGTGAAGAGCTTGCCCTCCCCAAGCCAGAGGAACTGGGCCGGATTAAACCACTCTTCAGTACTTGTCGATTTTTCATTAAGCCAAGATAGGTGTTGAAGGCGGAGGCATCTTATAAGGTCGCTTGGCAATAGGACGGTTGCCAGGCTTCAAGCGATGCGAACTCGAAGCTTCTGCCGGGGTATGTATTCCATGCAGGAAGTTCTTCTGCGAAGACGTCTGGAAAATCTCGAAGACAGGTACGTTCTCGTCCCTTCCAGAGGAGTTGGTGAGGCGTTCAAAGCATTCATAAACATATTTATCTCAGCTTAAGCGTCTCGAGTATGAGGGCTTTAGGTATAGATTCCTATCTCATCGGTGGGGAGGGAAGAAGTTGCGACGACTTTAGGGGCACAATGACGAAAGCAAGTCGAGCCTCAACCAATATTCCGAGTATGAGGTCTATGCGTGGAAGCTTCAGGATAAAGGGGACGCACTAGGAATCACATCCTCGATTTCAACAGTGACATTATGTTGCCCATATAGCTGGTTTGACATTGGCCTTACCAGGTGGTACGACAAACTATTGGCCAGGTTAATCTTTCGATGCAATGTCAGAAGATTAATGCAAATGCTTCAGACATGAAGAATGCGATGCTTGAATCAATAATACAGAAGCAGGGTACTGAGGTTAACAAGAAGGGTACCCATCACAGTACAGGTTGATCCATGGACTCTTCAAGTCAATGTGTAAGCTGACCACGACCACGTTGAAGACAGACCCAGTAGTTATAGTTGCGGGTTCGTTGTTGCCACGGGGCCATATCACGGCCAGCACGAGGGAAAATCTAACGATTCTGAGTTGGCCGGCAGTCTTTAGCCTTGGTTGGCCTGGTTTGCGGCCACTTGAAACCCAACCATCTTCAGGTACGAAGAGGGGCATGGTCTGAATTTAGCTTGAGCTTTGAACGGCCCGGTGGTGGAGGAGGCAGACGTGAGTGCAGCATTGATCTTTGGCGCAGTAGGCATTGGGACGGAACGCGTTGTTGGGAATCCAAATATACGCTTCGTTTGACACTGAGCCCGAAGATTGAGCCAGCCATAAACGGATAGCGCTTCTGCGAGTCCTTGTTCCATCTGAGCGGTGCGTCTCAGATCAGAGAATAGCTTTTCACTAGAGTTGAGAAGTATGATTGGTCTTGACAGCTTAGTGCCAAGCTTGAGGTCAGGGTGTAGTCCATTTTTACGGAACATTCTCAGTGTCTTGACGAGCATCTGTGGCAGATGTCTTCTTCAGCATAGCGGGAGAGATCAAGAAGAAATTCCACGCTGAGTAAGGCTTCGAAGGTTTATTGCCCTGTGTGGAACGTGGTTGACGCGAAACTGGGTCTTCATGCGTTCCATTAAGTGTGCTGGGATGTAACGTGTACGCGGAAAGCATGCCTGGAAACTCATACCAAGTGATGATTGCTCAAAAGCCAGAGTTATCCTTGGTGGTCCCACCATTGAGCAGCGGGGCCCTTAAGAAAAGGCCGCGAACGCGTGACAAAGTTGGAGGGGCGGGACGAACATTAGCAGACTCCATCTCGTGTGTAGTGATGTCGCGGAGCAGTCCATCGGCATCCAAAGGCGGCTTGTCAAGGGTTGCGAAACTGTGCGTTGGGTTGAGTCCGTAAACTCTGTCAAAGTATGAAAGCTGTGGGTTCTGGTTGTGGTTGTTCTGATGCGAGGAAATCTGAGCCTGATCCAACCATGAACTGGCGGGGTTGAGCTCGAACTGTTGCATCAAGCGCTGCCATTAGTCGTGCCGGGATGGTGGACGTTCAGGGGTACGACCACGCCACCGGACCACTGGTCTAACCATCCCTTACGTACCAACAGGTTTTTGTTTTTTTGGGTAGTTTAGTAAAAGAATGCCGAGTGTTTAGCGACAGTATGAGTTGTTAACACGAAAAACCTCAGAGTGTAATAGATACAATAACAGTAGTCGATATAAGACTACAGATCCATACACAAAGTCGCGTAACATGCGGACAGGCATAACGGCCGCACATTAAAAGCTAGACATACTAGGCGGCGCGCAGGCAAACGCGTTAAGGAAGTACACAACGAGACATAGAAAGGCTACATCAAGTGCAGGGCAGGAAGACCACTTGTTAACGGAGGTTAACTGCGAGCTGCGGACGACGAGATATTCGTCGCGGAAGGAATCCTGTGACTCCATGTCCACTCTGATGCCATTGAACCCGGTCTCGACTGATAAGAAGAGCGTCCACGTGTAGGTGTGTGACCTCCAACAGCAGGACAGTGCAATACCAGCAGACATCTGAGTCCTGCGCGGGTTTAAAGGATGTGCTCACGGATGTATCCTGACACGAACAGCGGGCCATCAACATGCCGTCCATAGCATGAAAGACGTGCTCGAGTGGCACCAACTCGCGATAGCGAAGAGAGACTGCAAGAAAAGTGGCAGAAAGAGACAGGAGTGACGGAATAGAAGAAAGCGGGGATAATGTGGTGGGCGTGTGGTCATATCGGCGAGGCTCGTATACGGGGGGCAACAGATAGTGCTGTAGTATCCGGTATAGCATCTCCAGAGGCGGCTACGGAATGTATCGGAACTCAGAGTCATCCAACGATATCACTGAACTGTCTCGAAGACGTGCGATAGCAGAGTAGGGCATATGAGATGCCATCTCAACGTCAAGCCTAATCCGTGAGAAAAGGTGTTGTGTTATAACTCGGTGTCTGCAGTCATTCTGACGATCATAAATCCGAACTCAGCATAGTACTTGTTCCTGATATAAACTGCGCGGTAAATCCTCGTAAACCATGAACTCAGGCGCGTACAGCGGTAGCCAAGTCATGGCATGAGAACGACATAGGACAGCCTGGAAAACCCAGGGGGTTATACGAGCCCAGTGCGAAGCACAAGCCTGTGTCAGTAGGAGCGTCGGTGCGTGGAACAAACGGTCCATCATGAAACAGAGGAAATTCAGATTTCGTCAAATGACACGAGGAAGTTGAAACGACAACTCAGACGAGAAAGGTTTAAACAAAACAATGGAAAGGAAAAGATTATCAGACTAATCAGATCAATGACCTGGGAAATCGCAAAGATATCCAGCTCTCCGGGTAGACGGGATTTACGAGACCTAAGTGCGCTGTCGTAGAAATTTATTTAACCCGAATAGAGAGATATTAGAGTACCCAGAGTATAGACGCGGAATAAAAGATCCTAAACACCAGTGGCGACGTGGGCCCGTAAGACCACACAGCCAAGTATCGTATAATTAGTTCTCGGTTTTCTGAACCTAATCTTCGGCCAAGAGATTTGGAGGGGGGCTTCCTACAGGCAGTCGGCTTGTCACAACTTGTGACGCCCCCCGCTTCAATCGTACACTAGTCATACACGCAAACGTGTACGATCAAGCCCAGGACTCACGGAAGATATCACAACACAACTCTAAACACAAATAAACGGAGGTCCACAATAGTTACGACCAGGGACGAGATCCGAATACATAGTAGTATACAAATAAATATCATGAGGTACAGACATAGTTAAAAGTTATGCACTAGAAGGGCTAGACAAACAGCGACACTAGATCGAAAGGCGTTAGGGCCTACCATTGCCTGGCACCTACACGATCTACTCCTGGTAAGCTGGCTCGATCCCAGTAGTACGTGCCCTCTGGACCCGACATGGGGTAGTAGGCATCAGCGGTCACTGTTTAGGTGGCGTTGGCCTACTGCAGACTCCATCGTTACCCGGATGTTATCATTCAAGGTGGGGTATATGGGGGAAAAGAGAAAAATAAAGCAACCGTGAGTACTCATCCGAAGTACTCAGCAAGAAGGATCTATACTACATATGTAACTATCTACTGGAGAAAAAAGCACTGTATATGTGGACGCGGGCTGCAAGAAAGCAGACTAGAGAGAAAGGCCTAGTCCTGCGAAGGCTAGCATTGCTTCAAACATCTTCTCAAAGCCATCTCTTTGCAGCCCAGTTTAGAAGAGTGTAGATAGCATTTTATTAGCAAACATGTTGAAAGTACAGTCAAAGAACTCATCGTGACGCCAAGCGAGAAAGTAATCCGAAGGCTTCAATTACGTAAAAAGTATCCAGTTTAAGTACGTAGATCGGATACACAAACTGAGCGTCCTTTACCGTAGGACCGGCCTATCGATGAAGATTCATCCCTGACCGGGGTTGCACTATGTTACCCACACTAGCTCGATCAACTCTGGCCGGACATACGTTGCGGGGTAAGGCCCGTCTCAGGAAATCAACACGAAGCGCGCTCGACCTAGGCTCCAGCAGAAGGTCAGACGCCGGACTAACCTAGCTACACCCAGGAGGTCTCGGCCAGCCCCTGGGCACCCTGCGCCGCGGACGTGGCTGGCCGGGGTGCAGGCGCGACACTGGAACTCGCCAGTGAAGTATCCAGCCCAATCCCGACGATCAGTCCCACCCCCCCCCCCGCACGGTGAATCGTGACGCTGATAAGACTTCGGGCGAAACGTCACATCGCCAGGGGAACCATAACATTACCCGCGTCTCGCAACAGGAGTGGCGTGCGTATAGGGCACGTCGACCCACTAGATCCACCACAACCCCAATCCAATAGGCGTTAGTATCAAGCGGAGACAATCAGAGTCTCTGATTGCTCCGCCACAGTGTCACACTCGAGTTGCCCTTCCGGCACACCCGAACTCATAGAATCCCCAGCGGTACCCACCAGGGTGGACCCCGCCTGGAAAAAGTCAAGTAACCGTGTTGTGGTCATAAATACATCCCCCCCCAGGTGAACGTAAGAGGTATCACCCTCGAGTTCAACTGAGAGGGTTTGCCACGACAGAGTCGTATCGGACATGGAGAAGGAGGGAATCATCCTCGGATGCAACCGTACAGCCTATGCTGCAGAGTTTCCAGGAGTGCGTACGAATTGGCGGTATCATCCCTCGTTTGTTTCACTCGATAGTACTACGCAGGCACATCGACTAAACATAAGCGGGGTGGTGCGAAGTGAGGCGTCTTGTCTCTGATCGACGATCACGTTGATCGTACGTTGATGAACAAGCAGGGGCTGCGACAAAGTAGGTGGGGGGGTCACAGGATGGGTTCATACCAACCTATACTAAACTAGTTTATACATAGGCAGGTAAGTGCAGGTGATAGCAATGAGTTACAAAGGCAGGCTATGCTCAGATAGGAGCATACATTAACAGTTAGCGAAATCTAATGCACAGGAGAGGAGAATAGAATGGGCGATATCTGGATGTCAAGGGGGGGGGGGCTGCCTGGTGCTCTGGCAGAGAGGGAGGTGTCAACGGGCTGCTCGTGGTAGAGCAGTCGTAACCTGGTGCAGCGTCGTCGGTCTCGGAGTCTATCGAAGAGAAGAGGGGGAGAGAAACAATAAATTCACGGCAATAATCAAACAATATGTATGACATGTCCTAAATGATATGCGTGGTGTCTACTGCTAACTAAACGATTTAGTTATTAGGAATTGATTTGGATTTATTTAATTAAAGTTGGGCACTATTCATTTACTTGAAATCGTCAAAAGTTCAATGTTCTATAGATGCGGGCGTCTGACGGGATACGGAGGGCGTATCCGGGCTCGATCGCGGTCTGAGGCAAGTTTCATGTATAAAAATATTTTCATCGGAGATAGGGTTTAAAAGATATGATTTTCTAAAGTTTTATTAATTTCTGAAATTTAATTATTAATTAATTCACATTATCCGAAACGTGATTGATGACGTAGCATGACATCTGCTGCGTCAGCAGCCACCTGACAGGGTGGGTTCCCACCTGTCATAGGCTGTTAGGTTAATTAGGTATAATAATAATATAATGTTTAATTAACACAATAACTATAATAAATTAACCTATAAGGGATTAATTAACTAATTAATTAATTAATTATTTTAATTAATTATTTTATTTTCATTATTGTTCCTAAAACGTTTCTGGGTCGTGGGCCCCATTCGTCAGCGTCACCGGGGGTTGGGCCCCATGGCAGTGCCCAGGGGGGTGGGGAGGGGCCACTGGAGTCGGAAGGGAGAAAGTGCGGAGGGCCAGAGCCGGGGGAGGGGTACTGAGGACGTAGGAGCGCAGGAGGAGTGGCAGGAACCGGGACGATACGGACACGCGCAGAGGCGGGGGAGCGGTAGGAGACAGAGTAAGTTCAGAGGGAGCGGGTGAGAGGAAGAGCGAGGGGAAGGGGGCAAAGGGTGCAGAGACGAGGAAGAGAAGCGGGGCAGAGACCGCGCAGTGGAAAGAGAGGACGGCAAGGCAGCTGAGAGGAAAGGGACGGCGATGGATGGGAGAGATTGCGGGGGAGCCGTGGGCGAGCGAGGAGCGCCGGGGTAGCGGACGAGGTGGGGCAGGGTGCGCGCAGAGCGAAAGGGGCAGGGAGCCACGAGAGGGGCAGGCGGGGCAACCTGCCGAGGGAGTGGCGAGGGCGGGGAGGTAACGGGGCGGTGCGCAGGGGTGATCGACGGCGACGGACGGAGGTGACAGGGCCGGCGGGGGGCGCGGGGCAGCTCCGGGCGGCGGCGATGGTCGTCGCGAGCGGTCGGCGCTCGGGATCGGGGTGTTTGCCCCGTCAGATCCAGTCGAGGGGTGGGGGCTGAACGAGGCATAGGCGGATGGCGGTGAAAAGGAGAGGAAAGGGGAAGGCGAGCGTGGCAGGAGGCGTCGGGCGTGGCGATGGCATGGGGAGCGGGGCGGGTCGGCGAGCGGCGTGGCCCGATCCAGGTTCTGGATCGGGGGGGGGGGGGAGGGTCTGCGAACTAGTGAGGAGG